>CM072518.1:39881838-40156751 GCA_036898135.1 Oncomelania hupensis
GTTCAGGCAAGGGTTGGGATCACATGGGTCGTCCACTGGATTCGTAAACAACGTTAAAAAAAGTAACAAACAATCCTCACCTTAAATCTCTGGTAGTGAACACAAACATTGTTAAAAACAAGGGAAGCTGTCAGTACTTCCGTCCACAAGTGGTATTATTTGTATGAATTGTAAACATGATAGTAAGCTACGAATACCCACACACATTTCTATTATGTCATTATCTGCTTTGTTTTGTTCAGTTCTAAAACCAACTTACATGGTCAAACGACTGACAGTTCAACGGATTACCACAGAAAGATGTATGCCACATGTATATAAAAAAAAAATCTTTAAAATTGTTTTTTCTTTGAAATACTCTGGAATCAGAAAGAACCAAATGTTGGTCTGTCTGTTAGTCTGTCAATCGATCAGTACTATTCCATATTTCAAGAACCACTTAACGGTTTATGACCAAACATCATGGGAACATTACATTACCTTAAATTTGTTATTGACCAGACTCTTGTGCTATCATAGTTTCTCTACAGCTAAGGTCAAGATCGCTGAAGTCTTTTTTTTTTCCAAAACATGCATTTTTAATACCTTTAAAAAGATACAAATACAACTCCCCGCTCCCTCCCTCTCCCCTCCATCCTAAAAAAAACAACACACACACACACAAAAAACAACAACAAAAGTATGCTCAACCGAATTGGTTGATTTTTGGTATACTCATGACCAATCAGTCAGTAGCAATCCGGTCATTGGCCAGTCGGTCGCTCGGTCGGCCTTTTGCTCCTAAGTTCACCCTTTTTATTTTTATCTTATCTTGAGATCAACGGAATTGAATGTTTGAATGTCATTATTTTTACACTGTACGTGGTTTTTAACTACTGCTAAGCATTTTAGATCATTTATATTTGTTCTTTCCTAAAGTCGAGATCGCTGTGTTTCATCATTTTTAAACACGTTTGGGATGCTGTATCTCAAAATTGACTAAACAAATTAGTAGTAGTAATAGTAGTAGTAGTAGTAGTAGTAGTAGTAGTAGTAGTAGTAGTAGTAGTAGTAGTAGTAGTAGCGTGCTGTATCTCAAAATTGAACAAGTTAGTGATGGTAGTAGTAGTAGTAGTAGTAGTAGTAGCAGTAGTAGTAGAAGTATTAGTAACGTGCTGTATCTCAACATTGACTGAACACAGTGATAATGATATGGGTTGTAAGCCACATACCTTTTTTCGTTCTAAATGTATTGGAGTAAAAAGAGGGTAACAACCTTGTATATTTTCACAAAATACATATTCATGTGCTTTATTCTAATATCTTTTTAACATTCAGTCTATTAATTTAAGAAAATGTAAACTTTCCAATACTTTTGAAACGTTCCTGGCTGCCAAGAACAAAAAGAACAAGTTGGGCCTATAACTTTCTGCCAGATATTAAAAATGACATCTTATAATACTTTGCAAAATAACGTCGTGTCCAAAGGGTTAAGAAACTTGCTATAAAGCATGTGCCTTTTTCTAAGGAAACATGAATGAGGTCAACATTTTTTATGCAGATTTTACGTCATTTCCGCGAATTTATGTCATTTGCGATGTTTTCCTATTGGGCTTCGTTGTAACAGTGTTCGTTGTTTCCCGAAAGTTCTAAGTAATGAATAAGAATAACTATGGCAAAGAGTTTTTTTCTTCGGTAAAAGCGTTGTTCGCTGAAAGCGTGTTCTTTGTACGCGTGTTTGGCTGTAAACGATTAATTACGACTTACTAGAACACGTGGTGCCCATAAACCCAGTACCAGCGCAGTCACATGACCCATTCACGGAATTGCAAACACCGTTGTTCAGGCAAGGGTTAGGGTCACATTGGTTGTCCACTGGATTAATAAACAAAGGAAGCTGTTGTTACTTCCTTCCACAAAACGTATTACACAAGAACTGCAGAACTGCTAAAGCATGGAGGAGAAGAAATTATGAGTCTTGACAGCCACCTGCCAGAATTCTGGGAAAATAAGCAATGGCCACAAGAATGGGTTCGGTCATTGATAATCCCACTCCCCAAGAAAGGCAGTCTGAAACGTAAATGACCAAAGACATGACAATCCAACGAACTGCCACAAAACAGTTCGGTTAAGACGAATATCAATCACCAAGAGGTCAACTGGCTATAAATAACAGATTTGTTGAAACTTACTCGAACACGTGGCGCCCATAAACCCAGTACCAGCGCAGTCACATGACCCATTCACGGAATGGCAAACACCGTTGTTCAGGCAAGGGTTGGGATCACATGGGTCGTCCACTGGATTCGTAAACAACGTTAAAAAAAGTAACAAACAATCCTCACCTTAAATCTCTGGTAGTGAACACAAACATTGTTAAAAACAAGGGAAGCTGTCAGTACTTCCGTCCACAAGTGGTATTATTTGTATGAATTGTAAACATGATAGTAATCTACGAATACCCACACACATTTCTATTATGTCATTATCTGCTTTGTTTTGTTCAGTTCTAAAACCAACTTACATGGTCAAACGACTGACAGTTCAACGGATTACCACAGAAAGATGTATGCCACATGTATATAAAAAAATCTTTAAAATTGTTTTTTCTTTGAAATACTCTGGAATCAGAAAGAACCAAATGTTGGTCTGTCTGTTAGTCTGTCAATCGATCAGTACTATTCCATATTTCAAGAACCACTTAACGGTTTATGACCAAACATCATGGGAACATTACATTACCTTAAATTTGTTACTGACCAGACTCTTGTGCTATCATAGTTTCTCTACAGCTAAGGTCAAGATCGCTGAAGTCTTTTTTTTTCCAAAACATGCATTTTTAATACCTTTAAAAAGATACAAATACAACTCCCCGCTCCCTCCCTCTCCCCTCCATCCTAAAAAAAATAACACACACACACACAAAAAACAACAACAAAAGTATGCTCAACCGAATTGGTTGATTTTTGGTATACTCATGACCAATCAGTCAGTAGCAATCCGGTCATTGGCCAGTCGGTCGCTCGGTCGGCCTTTTGCTCCTAAGTTCACCCTTTTTATTTTTATCTTATCTTGAGATCAACGGAATTGAATGTTTGAATGTCATTATTTTTACACTGTACGTGGTTTTTAACTACTGCTAAGCATTTTAGATCATTTATATTTGTTCTTTCCTAAAGTCGAGATCGCTGTGTTTCATCATTTTTTAAACACGTTTGGGATGCTGTATCTCAAAATTGACTAAACAAATTAGTAGTAGTAGTAGTAGTAGTAGTAGTAGTAGTAGTAGTAGTAGTAGTAGTAGTAGTAGTAGTAGTAGCGTGCTGTATCTCAAAATTGAACAAGTTAGTGATGGTAGTAGTAGTAGTAGTAGTAGCAGTAGTAGTAGTAGAAGTATTAGTAACGTGCTGTATCTCAACATTGACTGAACACAGTGGTAATGATATGGGTTGTAAGCCACATACCTTTTTTCGTTCTAAATGTATTGGAGTAAAAAGAGGGTAACAACCTTGTATATTTTCACAAAATACATATTCATGTGCTTTATTCTAATATCTTTTTAACATTCAGTCTATTAATTTAAGAAAATGTAAACTTTCCAATACTTTTGAAACGTTCCTGGCTGCCAAGAACAAAAAGAACAAGTTGGGCCTATAACTTTCTGCCAGATATTAAAAATGACATCTTATAATACTTTGCAAAATAACGTCGTGTCCAAAGGGTTAAGAAACTTGCTATAAAGCATGTGCCTTTTTCTAAGGAAACATGAATGAGGTCAACATTTCTTATGCAGATTTTACGTCATTTCCGCGAATTTATGTCATTTGCGATGTTTTCCTATTGGGCTTCGTTGTAACAGTGTTCGTTGTTTCCCGAAAGTTCTAAGTAATGAATAAGAATAACTATGGCAAAGAGTTTTTTTCTTCGGTAAAAGCGTTGTTCGCTGAAAGCGTGTTCTTTGTACGCGTGTTTGGCTGTAAACGATTAATTACGACTTACTAGAACACGTGGTGCCCATAAACCCAGTACCAGCGCAGTCACATGACCCATTCACGGAATTGCAAACACCGTTGTTCAGGCAAGGGTTAGGGTCACATTGGTTGTCCACTGGATTAATAAACAAAGGAAGCTGTTGTTACTTCCTTCCACAAAACGTATTACACAAGAACTGCAGAACTGCTAAAGCATGGAGGAGAAGAAATTATGAGTCTTGACAGCCACCTGCCAGAATTCTGGGAAAATAAACAATGGCCACAAGAATGGGTTCGGTCATTGATAATTAATCCCACTCCCCAAGAAAGGCAGTCTGAAACGTAAATGACCAAAGACATGACAATCCAACGAACTGCCACAAAACAGTTCGGTTAAGACTAATATCAATCACCAAGAGGTCAACTGGCTATAAATAACAGATTTGTTGAAACTTACTCGAACACGTGGCGCCCATAAACCCAGTACCAGCGCAGTCACATGACCCATTCACGGAATGGCAAACACCGTTGTTCAGGCAAGGGTTGGGATCACATGGGTCGTCCACTGGATTCGTAAACAACGTTAAAAAAAGTAACAAACAATCCTCACCTTAAATCTCTGGTAGTGAACACAAACATTGTTAAAAACAAGGGAAGCTGTCAGTACTTCCGTCCACAAGTGGTATTATTTGTATGAATTGTAAACATGATAGTAATCTACGAATACCCACACACATTTCTATTATGTCATTATCTGCTTTGTTTTGTTCAGTTCTAAAACCAACTTACATGGTCAAACGACTGACAGTTCAACGGATTACCACAGAAAGATGTATGCCACATGTATATAAAAAAAATCTTTAAAATTGTTTTTTCTTTGAAATACTCTGGAATCAGAAAGAACCAAATGTTGGTCTGTCTGTTAGTCTGTCAATCGATCAGTACTATTCCATATTTCAAGAACCACTTAACGGTTTATGACCAAACATCATGGGAACATTACATTACCTTAAATTTGTTACTGACCAGACTCTTGTGCTATCATAGTTTCTCTACAGCTAAGGTCAAGATCGCTGAAGTCTTTTTTTTTTTCCAAAACATGCATTTTTAATACCTTTAAAAAGATACAAATACAACTCCTCGCTCCCTCCCTCTCCCCTCCATCCTAAAAAAAACAACACACACAAAAAAAAAAAAAAAAGTACGCTCAACCGAATTGGTTGATTTTTGGTATACTCATGACCAATCAGTCAGTAGCAATCCGGTCATTGGCCAGTCGGTCGCTTGGTCGGGATTTTGCTCCTAAGTTCACCCTTTTTATTTTTATCTTATCTTGAGATCAACGGAATTGAATGTTTGAATGTCATTATTTTTACACTGTACGTGGTTTTTAACTACTGCTAAGCATTTTAGATCATTTATATTTGTTCTTTCCTAAAGTCGAGATCGCTGTGTTTCATCATTTTTTAAACACGTTTGGGATGCTGTATCTCAAAATTGACTAAACAAATTAGTAGTAGTAGTAGTAGTAGTAGTAGTAGTAGTAGTAGTAGTAGTAGTAGTAGTAGTAGTAGTAGTAGTAGTAGTAGCGTGCTGTATCTCAAAATTGAACAAGTTAGTGATAAAATTGACTGAACAAAGTAGTACTTTAGTAGTAGTAGTAGTAATAGAAGTGGTAGTAGTAGTAGTAGTAGTAGTAGTAGTAGTAGTAGTAGTAGTAGCAGTAGTAGTAGAAGTAGTAGTAGAAGTATTAGTAACGTGCTGTATCTCAACATTGACTGAACACATTGATAATGATATGGGTTGTAAGCCACATACCTTTTTTTCGTTCTAAATGTATTGGAGTAAAAAGAGGGTAACAACCTTGTATATTTTCACAAAATACATATTCATGTGCTTTATTCTAATATCTTTTTAACATTCAGTCTATTAATTTAAGAAAATGTAAACTTTCCAATACTTTTGAAACGTTCCTGGCTGCCAAGAACAAAAAGAACAAGTTGGGCCTATAACTTTCTGCCAGATATTAAAAATGACATCTTATAATACTTTGCAAAATAACGTCGTGTCCAAAGGGTTAAGAAACTTGCTATAAAGCATGTGCCTTTTTCTAAGGAAACATGAATGAGGTCAACATTTCTTATGTAGATTTTACGTCATTTCCGCGAATTTATGTCATTTGCGATGTTTTCCTATTGGGCTTCGTTGTAACAGTGTTCGTTGTTTCCCGAAAGTTCTAAGTAATGAATAAGAATAACTATGGCAAAGAGTTTTTTTCTTCGGTAAAAGCGTTGTTAGCTGAAAGCGTGTTCTTTGTACGCGTGTTTGGCTGTAAACGATTAATTACGACTTACTAGAACACGTGGTGCCCATAAACCCAGTACCAGCGCAGTCACATGACCCATTCACGGAATTGCAAACACCGTTGTTCAGGCAAGGGTTAGGGTCACATTGGTTGTCCACTGGATTAATAAACAAAGGAAGCTGTTGTTACTTCCTTCCACAAAACGTATTACACAAGAACTGCGGAACTGCTAAAGCATGGAGGAGAAGAAATTATGAGTCTTGACAGCCACCTGCCAGAATTCTGGGAAAATAAGCAATGGCCACAAGAATGGGTTCGGTCATTGATAATTAATCCCACTCCCCAAGAAAGGCAGTCTGAAACGTAAATGACCAAAGACATGACAATCCAACGAACTGCCACAAAACAGTTCGGTTAAGACTAATACAGGGTGGAGAACAACTGAATCAAGAAATCTCTTAAATCCGGCCGGGGCCCAGGGGCCAAGCCCCGGTATTCGCCCCCTGGAAGAAAATGAAGTTAGGCAATTTTGAAAGTAATTTAGGGCCTCTCCTGAATTCAAAAAGCACAAAGTAAACATCAATAGAAACAACAACCAAACAAAAAAGAATGTTTTATGCACATGTCTTTCTAAAAAGTTAAGAGTCCTGATTTGTACTGTAGGCCTAACAAAGTTTGAGGACCACCACTGTTACACACAAACTCCACATTTCCAATTTTACTGGGCACACATTTGTCTATTTTTTAGCTGTAAACAGGCAAGAATTTTTATAATTTTAGAGATATTTAGGGCAATAGGGGTACTAGTAAAAACACCACATCTTAGGTATTATTAGTGACTAGTGTATAGATTTAAATGAAATAAAATGCAAAATGAACAGAAATAAATTCTCTTTTGATTATCTACCTTTTTATACTTCTCTTGTCATGTCTTGTTTTTTATTACTCAATGTGTATAAAAAAAATTTAAAAAAGCTTTAAAAAGTCCAAACAGGCCCCCTCCTCTTCTTCACTTTCATGCCAGTCTGAAAGATCATATGCATGCACACTACTGACACTAATTGTCTAATGTCAGTACCGATCTCTTCCTCCGACTCCAAGTCCATTTCTCTCACTTTAATGTCTAATAAATGGAAGCCTGTAAACTCCCCTTCATCAGTCGAAGAATCCAAACCATCCATTTTAGACACACACACAAGAAAATTTGGAAAAAAAATCGAAAAAACGAACGCATTTCACAACATAATAAACCGGAAGTCAATTGCCGGAAGTCTCGCAATCTTTCAAACAACACGAGAATATAACCACATGGTTGATACGGACGCTTTTGGACGTTTTGCCTGTTTAGAACTTCGGCCACTTTTGGCCGCTATGCCCAATAACGGGTAGCCCATCAGCTTCTGACACTCGGAACTCAATATTTATTTCTCGGAAATGCAAATGCCTTCCGCGACCCTGCTAATATCAATCACCAAGAGGTCAACTGGCTATAAATAACAGATTTGTTGAAACTTACTCGAACACGTGGCGCCCATAAACCCAGTACCAGCGCAGTCACATGACCCATTCACGGAATGGCAAACACCGTTGTTCAGGCAAGGGTTGGGATCACATGGGTCGTCCACTGGATTCGTAAACAACGTTAAAAAAAGTAACAAACAATCCTCACCTTAAATCTCTGGTAGTGAACACAAACATTGTTAAAAACAAGGGAAGCTGTCAGTACTTCCGTCCACAAGTGGTATTATTTGTATGAATTGTAAACATGATAGTAATCTACGAATACCCACACACATTTCTATTATGTCATTATCTGCTTTGTTTTGTTCAGTTCTAAAACCAACTTACATGGTCAAACGACTGACAGTTCAACGGATTACCACAGAAAGATGTATGCCACATGTATATAAAAAAAAATCTTTAAAATTGTTTTTTCTTTGAAATACTCTGGAATCAGAAAGAACCAAATGTTGGTCTGTCTGTTAGTCTGTCAATCGATCAGTACTATTCCATATTTCAAGAACCACTTAACGGTTTATGACCAAACATCATGGGAACATTACATTACCTTAAATTTGTTACTGACCAGACTCTTGTGCTATCATAGTTTCTCTACAGCTAAGGTCAAGATCGCTGAAGTCTTTTTTTTTCCAAAACATGCATTTTTAATACCTTTAAAAAGATACAAATACAACTCCCCGCTCCCTCCCTCTCCCCTCCATCCTAAAAAAAACAACACACACACAAAAAAACCAACAAAAGTACGCTCAACCGAATTGGTTGATTTTTGGTATACTCATGACCAATCAGTCAGTAGCAATCCGGTCATTGGCCAGTCGGTCGCTCGGTCGGGATTTTGCTCCTAAGTTCACCCTTTTTATTTTTATCTTATCTTGAGATCAACGGAATTGAATGTTTGAATGTCATTATTTTTACACTGTACGTGGTTTTTAACTACTGCTAAGCATTTTAGATCATTTATATTTGTTCTTTCCTAAAGTCGAGATCGCTGTGTTTCATCATTTTTTAAACACGTTTGGGATGCTGTATCTCAAAATTGACTAAACAAATTAGTAGTAGTAATAGTAGTAGTAGTAGTAGTAGTAGTAGTAGTAGTAGTAGTAGTAGTAGTAGTAGTAGTAGTAGTAGTAGTAGTAGCGTGCTGTATCTCAAAATTGAACAAGTTAGTGATGGTAGTAGTAGTAGTAGTAGTAGTAGCGTGCTCTATCTCAAAATTGACTGAACAAAGTAGTACTTTAGTAGTAGTAGTAGTAATAGAAGTGGTAGTAGTAGTAGTAGTAGTAGTAGTAGTAGTAGTAGTAGTAGTAGCAGTAGTAGTAGAAGTATTAGTAACGTGCTGTATCTCAACATTGACTGAACACAGTGATAATGATATGGGTTGTAAGCCACATACCTTTTTTCGTTCTAAATGTATTGGAGTAAAAAGAGGGTAACAACCTTGTATATTTTCACAAAATACATATTCATGTGCTTTATTCTAATATCTTTTTAACATTCAGTCTATTAATTTAAGAAAATGTAAACTTTCCAATACTTTTGAAACGTTCCTGGCTGCCAAGAACAAAAAGAACAAGTTGGGCCTATAGCTTTCTGCCAGATATTAAAATGACATCTTATAATACTTTGCAAAATAACGTTGTCTCCAAAGGGTTAAGAAACTTGCCTATAAAGCATGTGCCTTTTTCTAAGGAAACATGAATGAGGTCAACATTTCTTAAGCAGGTTTTACGTCATTTCCGCGAATTTGTGTCATTTGCGATGTTTTCCTATTGGGCTTCGTTATATCTGTTGAAATTTGATGTCTGGGATAAGAACAAGCATCCAGTGTAAGCGAAGCTGCGTTGTAACAGTGTTCGTTGTATCCCGAAAGTTCTAAGTAATAAATAAGAATAACTCTGGCAAAGAGGTTTTTTTCGTCGGTAAAAGCGTTGTTCGCTGAAACCGTGTTCTTTGTACGCGTGTTTGGCTGTAAACGATTAATTACGACTTACTAGAACACGTGGTGCCCATAAACCCAGTACCAGCGCAGTGACATGACCCATTCACGGAATTGCAAACACCGTTGTTCAGGCAAGGGTTAGGGTCACATTGGTTGTCCACTGGATTAATAAACAAAGGAAGCTGTTGTTACTTCCTTCCACAAAACGTATTACACAAGAACTGCTAAAGCATGGAGGAAAAGAAATTATTAGTCTTGACAGCCACTTGCCAGAATTCTGGGAAAATAAGCAATGGCCACAAGAATGGGTTCGGTCATTGATAATCCCACTCCCCAAGAAAGGCAGTCTAAAACGTAAATGACCAAAGACCTGACAATCCAACGAACTGCCACAAAACAGTTCGGTTAAGACTAATATCAATCACCAAGAGGTCAAATGGCTATAAATAACAGATTTGTTGAAACTTACTCGAACACGTGGCGCCCATAAACCCAGTACCAGCGCAGTCACATGACCCATTCACGGAATGGCAAACACCGTTGTTCAGGCAAGGGTTGGGATCACATGGGTCGTCCACTGGATTCGTAAACAACGTTAAAAAAAGTAACAAACAATCCTCACCTTAAATCTCTGGTAGTGAACACAAACATTGTTAAAAACAAGGGAAGCTGTCAGTACTTCCGTCCACAAGTGGTATTATTTGTATGAATTGTAAACATGATAGTAATCTACGAATACCCACACACATTTCTATTATGTCATTATCTGCTTTGTTTTGTTCAGTTCTAAAACCAACTTACATGGTCAAACGACTGACAGTTCAACGGATTACCACAGAAAGATGTATGCCACATGTATATATATATATATATATATATATATATATATATATATATATATATATATATATATATATATATATATATATATATATATATATATATATATATATATATATATATATATATATATATATATATATATATATATATATATATATATATATATATATATTTAAAATTGTTTTTCTTTGAACTACTCTGGAATCAGAAAAAACCAAATGTTGGTCTGTCTGTTAGTCTGTCTGTTAGTCTGTCAATCGATCAGTACTATTCCATATTTCAAGAACCACTTAACGGTTTGTGACCAAACATCATGGGCACATTACATTACCTATGTTAATGACCAGACTCTTGTGCTATCATAGTTTCTCTACAGAAAAGTTCAAGATCGCTGAAGTCTTTTTTTTTTTTCCAAAACATGCATTTTTAATACCTTTAAAAAGATACAAATACAACTCCCCGCTCCCTCCCTCTCCCCTCCATCCTAAAAAAAACAACACACACACACAAAAAAACAAAAAAACAAAAGTACGCTCAACTGAATTGGTTGATTTTTGGTATACTCATGACCAATCAGTCAGTAGCAATCCGGTCATTGGCCAGTCGGTTGCTCCTAAGTTCACATTTTTATGTTTATCTTATCTTGAGATCAACGGAATTGAATGTTTGAATGTCATTATTTTTACACTGTACGTGGTTTTTAACTACTGCTAAGCATTTCAGATCATTTATATTTGTTCTTTCCTAAAGTCGAGATCGCTGTGTTTCATCATTTTTTAAACACGTTTGGGATGCTGTATCTCAAAATTGACTAAACAAATTAGTAGGAGTAGTAGTAGTAGTAGTAGTAGTAGTAGTAGTAGTAGTAGTAGTAGTAGTAGTAGTAGTAGTAGTAGTAGTAGTAGCGTGCTGTATCTTAAAATTGACTGAACAAAGTAGTAATAGTAGTTGTAGTAGCGTGCTGTGTCTCAAAATTGAACAAGTTAGTGATGGTAGTAGTAGTAGTAGCGTGCTCTATCTCAAAATTGACTGAACAAAGTAGTACTTTAGTAGTAGTAGTAGTAGTAATAGAAGTGGTAGTAGTAGTAGTAGTAGTAGTAGCAGCATTAGTAGTAGAAGTATTAGTAACGTGCTGTATCTCAACATTGACTGAACAAATTAGTAGTAGTAGTAGTAGTAGTAGTAGTAGTAGTAGTAGTAGTAGTAGTAGAATGCTGTATCTCAAAACTGACTGAACAAAGTAGTAGTAGTAGTAGTAGTAGTAGTAGTAGTAGTAGTAGTAGTAGTAGTAGAATGCTGTATCTCAAAACTGACTGAACAAAGTAGTAGTAGTAGTAGTAGTAGTAGTAGTAGTAGTAGTAGTAGTAGTAGAATGCTGTATCTCAAAACTGACTGAACAAAGTAGTAGTAGTAGTAGTAGTAGTAGTAGTAGTAGTAGTAGTAGTAGTAGTAGAATGCTGTATCTCAAAACTGACTGAACAAAGTAGTAGTAGTAGTAGTAGTAGTAGTAGTAGTAGTAGTAGTAGTAGTAGTAGTAGTAGTAGAATGCTGTATCTCAAAACTGACTGAACAAAGTAGTAGTAGTAGTAGTAGTAGTAGTAGTAGTAGTAGTAGTAGTAATAGTAGGCTATTGTATTATTACTTATTTTCATCTAGTTTTTATTTTGTTGTTAAAACCGCTCAGAACACTAACAACACAAGCGCGAATTAATAAACATTTTTAAAAGTGTTAATTTTGTTGACGATACCTAAAGCAATAATTATTTAATGTAATGTAATGTAATGTAATGTAATGTAATGTAATGACGATATTGTGCCTCTACTGGGCTAAAGGAGCAAACTGAACACTTTAAATGATGTGCCACCATCTGCAAGAAACAAATAATCAAGATGGGTTCAGACAATTTTGAGATACAGCACAAAACGTCTTTAAAAAGTTATTCACCGAATGATTGGCTATGAGCTGAAGTATCTGTATACCAAAAAATCATCAAAATCGTTTCAGCCCTTTTAAAAATTTATAGCACAACATGTTTTTGTTGTTGTTTTTAAAAGATGTAGATCAAAACGTGTTTAGCAAAGTGTTCCTGTCAGTGACCTTGACCTTTTGTGTACAGAAAACACGATGGCACAGGAGAATGGACGCTAATCTAGGTAATGTACCTATGAAGTTCTGTCAAAATATTTATATTTATAAAATTGATAGGAGGCGCAACTCGCGTGCGACCGGTAGTATTCATTCATGTCGTAGCGTTTGATTTTCAAGATTTTATGTTTATAAATCAATTTCTGGAAATGTATTACAATTCATTTTGATTGTTTTGTATTTTTAAACAAATCTGAATTTTTTTAATTTTTTTTTTTTTTTGGGGGGATAGGGGTGAAGGGAATGTTGTACACCATTCTCTTGCTAATATTTATGAGAATAATAAAGGTTTCTATATTGTTTAAAAAATATATTTTAACATCACAGACATGGCCTACGGCAAACGTTAAAAGCTATCAAAGAAAAGGCATTAAATAACTTACTGCCATCAACGTAAAGGTGTAGGCCGTTGCTAATCCCATTTGCAGTTTCAATTTTCGGCGTCAAATAGCAGATTTTGATTTGGGACTCCCAGGCAAAAGAGTGACAGGAAGTGGACTGCTGGCACTCTTTTGCACAGTCCAACTTACTCCTTGCCGAGTAGCTCACAATGGCGGACACCACAGAAAATAGGGTGCCGTTGGAACTCCATAGTTGCGAGGAAGAGTCGCTCATCACAGTGGAATTTAGCGTGGTATGTGCCATTAACAGTAAAAGGAAACTTGACGTTCTTGTAGATATTGCTAACATGTCTATTTTTTTGTTTCTGCCAACACTTCAAACGCACAGTTTTTCGTTGTCAGCTGCAGCTATAGATCTACACTGAGACAAATGAAGAAAAGAACATGTTGACGAACAGGCGTACTCGTCAAAGATCTTTCGTATCGTCTACAATGACAAGCTATAACGAGTAGTGCAACTATGTAACAGGAGGTACCAGTGCTGTATGAGGCGCCATTTGTAAATTAAATCATTATTGTCATTATATCTATAGAACATACATTTTACCTGTATAAACGATATTGTACATGTATACTTATAAAATGAATTCTATGTCTATAAAATACATTCAATAGCAATACAAAATTTTTTATAGCTAAAAACAACTTTTTTATAACTACAGACTACATTTTACAATATTCAAGAGAAATCATACGCGATCATCACGCCGTGTGTAAATATTATTCCGAAAAACTATTTTATCTCTAAACACTTCATTTTATCTCTAAACACTACATTTTATACATAAACAATTCATTTTATAGGTAAACAATTCAATTTATAATAACAAAGAGCTTTTATATCTATAAAATAAATGTTATAATATATACAATGCATTTTACCTGTAGAATGCATTCGGAGCATTATTTTACATTCGGCGCATGACATTAATTTTATACTGACTTTCGAATTGCTGATCCCAGGGAAGCAACTCCATCCTCGTGTAGACTACTTGTAAACTTCTAAGCGACTCATCATGGTAAAGACCATTAAAGTCTACTACAAAAAATGGCAAGGACCATACTAGTGTACTGTATAAATTGGCGAGGACCATACTAGTGAAATGCTGATAAAACATCAGCGACATCATTGTCAGTCTCGACTGTTCCAATTATTTTTTGGTCGTCTTGAAAAACTATCGATAAGCACGAAGGCAAACCAGCTTCCATCGTAACTGTTACCTTGGAGATAGTTGACATCGCGGGAAGTCGATAGAGGCCTAGCGGGAATTCCCTACACGCGCCGTAGCTATCTAAATTTAGCTTATGCAACGTCACTTCCATATGAAAAGGCGAGAGCCCAGCGCATACGTGCAGGAGGGGTAGGGGGGGGGAAGCCTTTTTTCGTTGAATTGGTTGAATGTACCTATTAACCAATCGTCCCCTATACGCTTAATGAGTCCGGGGACGTAAATTTTAATTTTTTTTTTAAAAACGAAAAAAAACAAACGTCAGCCATCTTTGCGCATCGCATAGCAACTTTGGGTCGCTTAGAACGTTACAAAATAAAAATAATCGAAGGGAGAGAAGCAGTTATACAATGAGAAAGTTAGTATAAAATTATTGTAAGTCGTCGACTGGAAAATAATTGTCGCGAATGCATTCTACAGGTACAATTCATTGTACGTGTTATAAAATGTATTCTATAGATATAAGTGCTCGTTGTTGCTATAAAATGAAGTGTTTACAGATAAAAGGAAGTTTTATAGATCGTTTTTGCTATAAAATAACTTGTTTATAGATACAATGACTTGTTTATAGGTAAAATGAATTGGTTACTTATAAAATGTTTTGTTTATAGATAAAATGAATTGGTTACGTATAAAATGTTTTGTTTATAAATAAAATAGGTTGTTTGTGTTTAATATTTACAAGCGGCGTGACGATTCGTGTATGATCTCTTGTATATCGTAAAATGTATTCTGTAGCTATACAAATGTTGCTTTATAGGTATAAAAAGTGTTGTATTGCTATAGAATGTATTTTATAGGTATATAATTCATTTTATAATTATACCATATCTTTTATACAGGTAAAATGTTTGTTCTATAGATATAATGACAATAACCATTTAATTTACAAATGGCGCTAGGACTCTAACACGACTTATTATACCGCCGCCTTAAGGTACTTTTTGAATGCATATTTGTTTGCATTATTAAGTAATCTGACAATTTAGCTATGTAAACTATAGAAAGACTGGTAAATAAATAAATTAATTAATTAATTAATTAAACCATCCAATTTTCTAGAGCACTTTAAAATCCCTTTATAGAAATATGTTATTTATAGAAAAATAGTTTTTATTCAAATATTACTTGTATTCAAATATCGGTTATACTCAAATATTGATTATATCGAAGTCCTATAGCGGGATTAGATTAAATTAGTTTGTCTTAATAATTAATTAAAAATGGTTAAACAATCACATCTATTCAAATATTGCAAATATTTCAATCTTACCCGATGAGTGTAACAAGAGCCTAGATTTAAACACAGCCCTACAGCTTTTGCCTTGTTTAGTCAGTGTAAACTTAGTGGGTTGATGTTAGGCGATACAAGATCACGGTAGGGTACACAGTTGTATACGGGCGATAGCGCAGTATAGTGACATCATCCAGCTTAAGAATAGAGCTCATCTAATTTACAGCCAATCCGAACACAGCGAGATTAGGTATACCGGTTCTGGCTGGTTCAAGCAGACAGGTAGGGGTAGTCATTCTGCGTTCAAACTGCGGGCAGTACACAGCTACGCTCCAGAAGTCTCTTCACTGACAGACTAGGGAAGCAGGACTTGTTGAAAATTCGAATCAATCAAGTTAGCAACGGCCTGACATTGTCAAAAAGGTAAATGAACATACTTTTGTTTCATTGTGATGTATTGATAATATTGTTGAATTATGTTTGTGAAATTTGCCATGCTTAGAATTGAATGGTTAGCCCAACGTGCGTGACCACGTGGCGAACACGACCGGGTTTGACGGCATGTTGTATTCCGTACGGACCCACTGTTGTTTAACCCATATGTATGCTTGCAGACCAGTGGCTGTACCAGAGAATATGTATAATATTAATTATTTCTCTATGTGTATAGCTAACCATGATTTATATTTATATATGTATAGGAAATTAGAGTGTAAATTCCAGTGGACCACGGACTTAGCAGAATGTTCGTCGCTTATATATAGAGGTGTGGAGCTAATCACTGAGGGCTACTTCAGCCTTCAGTGAGACGTTCTCTGCACACACCTAGTATACAGGGTTGTGCAGAATTTAGTCTCATATGTTACAGACGATCAGGCATTGTATCGTGAGGCCAACTAGGCGAAAGAAAAGAACAAGTCGTTGCTGAACGTTGGCCTGCCGAGGTATCTCTAGCAATGAGCTAAGAGAGCCCACCAGTCTGGCAACAAGGAGAGGAATCCACCACAACACAGCTTATCAAGGAAACAACCACAACACAGCTCTTCAAACGACCAGGCAAGTGCATATCGACGCAGTGCACCCCACCTGTATCTACGGACCACAGTAGTCCACTCTTCCAGAACTTTGACCCTTACGGCAGAAATCATCCAGTGCCCGATGATGATAAAGTAGCTGCATAGACTTATCAAAAAGCGAACCAGTCCAAGAAACATTTGAACTTTTAAGTTAGTATCGTACTTCGCAGATCGTGTATAGAGTAGAGGAAATAAATGTGTGATATTTACTGTTACCAAGTGGCTGGACTACTTATGTTTCATAGCCGTGTGAGAGCTAGTGTGACAGTGAGCTTTTACCATTTTTCTTTCTATCTCTGTACCCCAGCCTTAACACAGCCCGAGCTAAACAAATAAATGTATTAAGTTAAGTCACAGGGAGATTACTAGCGATCCCCATCGACAATAGACGAGTGGGTAATAGCATTCCATTGTGCAGAGCCCAGCAACAATAGACTCACCGTCACAATGAGATTGTTCTTTGTAATTGTGAGAAATTTGGCTTTTTCAACAATTGAATATATAATAACTTGTCTTATGAACTGTAATTTATCTCCCTTTGAAAATAGGGCATGTTTGTAAAAACGATGTCACTGTGACGTGGGGTTTTATTGTTGCTGGGCTCTGCACAATGGAATGCTGTAACCCTTTCGTCTTATTCTATGGAAACCGCTAGTGAATCACCCGGTGAATTACTTTAATACATTTATTTGTTTAGCTCGGTCTGTGTTAAGGCTGGGGTACAGAGATAGATAGAAAAATGGTAAAAGATCACTGTCACACTAGCTTTCACATGGCTATGAACCATATGTAGTCCAGCCACTTGATAACAGTACAAATCACACATTTATTTCTTCTACTCTATACACGATCTTCGATGTACGAAACTAACTTAAAAGTTCAATTGTCAATGCGAATGATTCGCTCGCTGATAATCTAGGCAGCTACTTTTTCTTCATCGGGCACTGGCTACTTTCTGCCGTAAGGGTCAGAAGTCTTGAAGAGTGGACTACTGTGGTCCTGTTTATACAGAGTTTGGTGCACTGAAGGCTGTGTACTTAGCTCAGTGTCCGAAGAGCTGTTTTGCTGTTGATTCCTTGACACGCTGTGTTGTCTTGGAGTGTTCGACAGGTGGGCTATCTGCGCACAATGCTGTAGATGCCTCGGCAGCCAACTCTAAGCGTAGATTAGGTTCTGTTCTTTGCTGAGTTGGGCTCACGATATACCGCCTGCTCGTCTGTTACATATGAGACGAAATTCTGCACAACCCTGAATACTAGGTCTGTGCAGAGCGTCTCACTGAAAGCCAAAGTAGCCCTCAGTGATAGCTCCACATCTCTATACATAAGCAATGAACATTCTGCTAAGTCCGTGGTCCACTGGAATCTCCCCTCTAATTTCCTATACATATATAAATATAAATCGTGGCTAACTATACACATAAAGAATTAATAATATTATAAACATTCTCGGGTACAGCCACTGGTCTGCAAGCATACATATAGGTTAAACAACAGTGGTTCCGTACATCTTTCAACATGACGTCGGCCGGTCATGCTTGCCTCGTGGTCGGATTCTTCCACGGGGTCACGCAACATCGGACTAACAATTCATTCTATGCAGAGCAAATTTCACAAACATAATTCAACAATAATATAAATACATCACGATGAAACAGAAGTATGTTCATTTACCTGTTTGACAATGTCAGGCCGTGGCTACTTGATTGAATTTGAATATTCAACAAGCACTGCTTCCCTGGTCTATCAGTGGAGAGATTTCTGCTAGGAAGTAGCTGTGTACTGCCCAAATCTTTCAACACAAAAGACCCACTATCTAGCCTTTGCCTACCCAGTCAGAACTGGTTCTACCTATCGGTGCTGTGTTCGGATTGGCTGAAGAAATCTGAGTGGCTGTATAATTCAAAACCTTCTACCGTCAGCTGCAATGATGTCACTGCTATGCGGGCGTCAGGCTACAACTGTGTTACACATGATCACTTCTGTCGTCTGCTAGAGACTAACAGTAACCTTCTAATTCTAACTGACTAAACAAGAAAAATCTCAAAGTGTGCAGGTTAAACAGGTCCCCTTGTTACAGTCACACACAGTACTGAATACCAAAAGGTATGTTGTTGATGATGATCTGAATACCGAAAGGGATGATGATGATGATGATGATGATGATGATGATGATGATGATGATGATGATGATGATGATGATGATGATGATGATGATCTTGATGGGGTGGGGATAAGTAAAAGGGTGTGGTGACTAGCCAGAAATAATAAAAATAGATTGAATAGTAGTGAGTGTCAGTTATTTAATCTCACATCTTTTCACGCACTGGTGATATTAGACAATAGTAGTTGTTTTTGTTGTTTTTACGTTTTACCTTTGAACTTTTGTACTTTTATTTTACAAAACATAACTCCATCAAATGGTATACAGCAGGAGGCTATGTGCCCGAGGGGCGTTTTAGCAGCACACAAAAACTATTACTCATGTTACCCTCAGCAGCCACGTTCATTTAATATAATCTCTTTCATAATACGCAGTTGTATAATCATACACTGCTACCAAAAAAGAACAGGCAATAATCTGACATTTACTTGACAGAAGAAAAAGTGACCAATTAAAGAAAACCAACAAACAACCAACAACGACAACGAAGCAATCTAACAAGACCAACAATCAGTCAATGAATAAATACACACATCCACACAAAAACCTTAACAATTAATGATCACTTTCACAGATAAAACATTGTTGCAACAGGTTTGTTCAGACTGCTTAAAATGCCCAAAACGAAAAGCTCAAATCAAGATTGTTTAGGTTCACCAATTTGTCCAGAACCATTCCATAAAAACATGCTAAAATTAACTACCTTAACAAAAGACTTTACAAAAACGAAACCTGCTTAATTCAACTAACTTGGCTAAAAGCTATTCCAAAAAATCTACTTAGATTAACTATTTTTTTCTTACTGATGTGGTACATCACCTGTTCCATTTTAACGTGCAGGAAATATTTAGAAAAGAGAACTGATCTACATTTAAAAAAAGAGAACTGATCTAATATCTTTCAAAATGGAATAGTATAGAATAGTAGCGAATGAGTATCCCCTAGCCCTGACAAACTATTAACATGACCTTTATGAAATACATCTAATTCCTCCTCCTCCTCCTCCTCCTCCTCCTCCTACTACTACTACTACTACTACTACTACTACTACTATTACATGTACTTCAATAAAAATACTGGGTGCTATACGCGCTTTATTCCTATATCAGACTCAATGCTCGGCGATCTGTACTAAACATACCCGCTCACATGTAACAAAAAAAATTGTCCCACCGCCGTAGCTCAATTGGTAGAGCGTTCGCCTGGCACACCGATGACCCAGGTTCGAATCCCGTGGTGGGCGATATAAAATGTGGCAATTTTCACTGTCCATTATAGCAGTATGATTTCTTTGGTGGTTCTGAGGGGCCGGGTAGTTCAGTTGGTAGAGCGTCTTACTAGTAACCGAAAGGTAACTGGTTCGAATCCCGGATTGGCCAATGTGTGACCATATTATTTTCCCCTTACCATCAACTGGTTCGCTGGTGTCAGAATAATGTTACCAGTAGTCGCCTATACGCTTCGGTGTCGTGTGACTATAAATCTACAGTTACACATTTTGGTGGTTCAGTGTTGATTCAGGTCCCTACCCCTCTTTCCCTGGGATGGTTATCCCCGTCTGCCATATCGCCAATGGTGGGTGTAGACGTTAAACCTCAATGTTCATTGACATGTTGAAAACACTCCCAGATACACAACAAACACACATCCATCACTAAAACAGATGGTGTAAAGGGAAGTCACTATGAGAAAACGGAAAGGAAATCGAAAATCGAATTTTATTTTGAAATTTTAGACAGACTGCATCCCATACCATTATTAAAGGGACGAGGAAACCGGAGTACCCGGAGAAAACCCTCGATGGCCTGAAAGTCTCGTAACTAAGTCACGTTATTTCGTCCCCAGCGGGGTTCGAACCCGTGACCTTCGGCACAGAAAGCCAGCTCACTATCAACTGATCTACTAGACCACCCACATCTCAAGACACTGCATGTTTGCAGTTGGTATTCTGTAGTACTGTTAGATACTTTGTATGATAATAGTTCAAAGTTATTACATTTTATTATATATGTTTGTGTGTACATGCGTGACGACTGTATGGTCTAAAATCTCATAGGTGAAAAGACGTTAAAATAAATTTGAATTGATTCCAAGAAACACCGCATCCAGAATATATGAGAGGTCATCTTTAGATTGTTTCGGACTGGGGAGGTATTCATGATGCAGTTTACCCTGCGGGTAAGTCCGCGAAGCAGTAGGTAAATCCGTACCTTAATCACTTGGTGAACTACTTAATGAACGTTACGTAGGTAGAATAACGTCCCCGGACACATAGCGTATAGGGGACTACTTAATGAATAAGCTTACCATCCCTTATGTCGGCCGGCACTGTCTGTAGTCTGCCCGCTCCATACGGCTGATACAATCTTATCCAAGAGGCACACCTTAGTGGACTGTTTAACATTTCCTTTGTAGATGCGCGCTGTAAGTGCGCGGTGTTCTCAAAAGAAAAAGAAAGAAGCTAGTTTTTTTCCCCGCGCAACCACCATCTTAAATACCTAAAAGTAAATAAGGTTCGCGAAGTGATGATGTGAGGCAGGTGTACACCAACAATTATATACATTCACGTCCAAACGTCAACCCAAGTCTGAGAAAATTCGCGGAAAGACACACACAAACACTCTCTCACTCTCTCTCTCTCTCTCTCTCTCTCTCTCTCTCTCTCTCTCTCTCTCTCTCTCTCTTACACACTGAAGGAAGGGAAAATCGAAACAATTATACCTCTGAAAACTAGGTTAGCAGCGGTATAAATGACCACCCCAAACTAATCATATTTTGACAAAGAGATCTGTTGCGTGGATGTTGCCAACGTTGTTTTACGCATTAAATACAAAGGAGGCAACAAAGCACAGGCGCTTGTATCTGGACACGCGAGCGCCTATGCCTGTGACGCGCCTCCCTTTGGTTATCTATGTAGCCGTGCTGGCTACGAGTATTTCTGACCATACGATATGTAGGCCTAACTTTGTTCTCTGTTATGTTTAAACTAACTGTATGAAATAACTTGATATACATTTTTCAGATCCTTTAAAGCATATAACCATTAGACGCAGCGTTAAATTCTCTATTAGAATATATAAACTTTATTTGTGATTTATGTAGCAATTTTGAATTAGAGCGCGATGTTTAGGATAGCGCGATGCATATCATGTTGATAAAGACACCGCGCTGTTGTACTGAGCGCTCAGCTGCCGCTGAGGCTGATTATTTTGGCCGGTTTTAACGGATCTACCCGCTCGCCTACAAAACATAATAAGAGTATAAATTGTGAATGATGCTAGTGTAGCAAAGATTCTCCACTGTAACACCTTAGTGTGATATTTTCCGATGTCTTAGTTTATTCTCTATTAATTTATAGTAGATACTTAAATAAAATATTAGTTTTATAGGGACCTACACATTGAAAGGGAAACAGTGAGAAGCTGTCAGAAGGCTATAAAGGTAACTGTAAGTTGTTGTGTTAGATGTTTTCTAGTTTAGTTCGCTATAGTCGGAACACAAAATAGTAACCATGCCATATTGTATATCATTGAAAAGAGGAGACGTTGTTCTGTCTTTGTCATTACTATTATTATTTATAATTGTATTAAATTGAAGAGTTATTATGAGTTTAGAGCCATGACATTCTTAGGAGCAGCAGCCAACTCCCTCTTAAATTGCGTATTATTTTTATTTTGAAGCAGATAGGTCCGACATTGTTATAACAGAAGAAAGGTTGTATTTTTGCGTTTCCGTCAATATATAATTTGCATAGTATTCGTTTGCGTTTCTAGCCTTATGCGTCAAAGTAAGTTTAGTTACTAACACAAACTTAACCAGCGAGCCTATATTTTGGGGCGGGTGGGAAATGCTTAAGCAGCCCGGCCGCTGCGGCTGACGGTCCGTTATAAAAGCAAAACACAAACATCGGCATGGGGAGAGCACCGGCACCAGCAGAAGATAAGGGTCGTGCCACTCGCAATGCCTTTGCTCTTAGTAGCCTATGATGTCTTCTAAATAAAACGATTCAACGGTCATCACGGACTGGCGTTGGGAAGAGAGAGAGCGAATGAATGAAATTCTTCACCATCACCCCCATCACATCATCATCTTCTCGCCAACACCACCAACGCCACTACATCTATATAACAAGGTACCAAACAGAACCAAGCGGAACTTGCGGGTCATCGCAGTTTTCAAATTTATATGAACAAACTCGAATAGTTCTTCCCAAAGAAGGCAACTCATTCATTTCAGCAGTGATTCACGCAAACAAACAAATTAAGAACTATGCTCTGTCTATTTTTAAACCCGTTCAATTTCGGTAAAATTGTCAAATAAATCGACCTTTTCTTCGATCACTTCACGGAAATGCGAGTTTTGCCGAGACTAAACTAGTAAAAGGGAAATTACTCCTCATTCGTTACAACCGCGTGGCTTTCAGCATTGCAGTGTCAGAAAAATGCCTTCGATCGGATAATTTCTGGGCCAAAAGTGGCTGTTTTAGGTCAAGCAGGCAGTGTCAAAACATTTCTTGAGCGAGGAAGTGCAATGGTACTTGGTAAATTGAGAAAGAAAGTTGCTGTTACTGTTTCAAATGGAATTGCAGCAACGCCAATGGCAATGGCGAAACTTGCATCGGTGGGTGGGCAAGCATGATTCGATTCATTGATGGGAGATACCCTAAAGAGGAGGCCGTCTCGGATGTCCGTTCAAAATGCAACAAATTATTAACAACCAATGTGCTGATTGTTGATGAAATCAGCATGATGAGCGCTAAAATATTTGATCAGATAGTTTGTTTTTTTCAAATGTTATTATTGTCATTCACTCCTTTAAGTTAACGCTAATCAAATGTTATTATTGTCATTCACTCTTTGATATGATGATGATGTTCATTGTTGTCAGGGTGGCGACGTGGTGATCGTCCTTAACGCTGATGCAATAGGACGTTAAGCATCGTTTTCCATTCCATTCTTTAACGCAAATCAACTGGTCCTGATTTGGCTCAGAAGAGTCCGCTGGACCTAAAGCAATAACCATGTAATGTAACGCTAATCATTAATCACATGTTTTCACTAGTGTAAATTACAACAGTAACCAGTAAAAGATACATTTATTAGTTATCTAGGGATTTTATGCATTGGTGGAGAGGGAAAGGGGATGGTTGAATGGAAAATAAAACACTTTTTCATCCATATTCATCGAGTTTAGTGGGTGACACTTTTTCAGTTTTGTGTATTTATCATTATGCATGTAAGTGTGTGTGTGTGTGTGTACTACTACTAATAGTACTATTGCTGAATATATGAATTTGGTTTTAAATATATGTTGAAAGTTTAATTGAGCTATTGTAAAGGTTTGTAATGAGACGTGCAATGTTGTACTAAGATGTGCAATGCTCTAGATGGTAGGTGTGTGTGGGTGGGTGTTACACTCGGTTTGATGATGGTGTTTTCTATCAGTATTTGATTCAGCCCCGATGCTTGAATTCCTGATAGTTGTGTAACTCAGATTCGTTTATCCACGCAGCCCGTCCAAACAGCATACAAGTCACAAAGTCGACGTATGAAGTTTTCCACTTTTATTCAGCATACATCAACAACTGCATACAATCGCTCAATCGTCTTTCCACTCTCAAATTTACTTTCCAAATCACTATCCACAACTTCACTATCCCCCAACAACAGTGCGGCACACCACACAATTTTATAATCTCTCTCTCTTCCGGAACAATTTCGAATACTGTAGAAATGACGCACTGCCACCAATCGAATAAAAGATCGTCATCACTGACTTACGTCAATACATATTTTTATATCTTCCGGAACGACCTCTTGCTTCGACATGTATCGGGAAATTTCTATCAAGAGTAAACACGCAGATCCAAAAAATTCTACAACGATATCGACTAACGAAAATTATCAACGTTATACAAAGCCTCTCCTAACAACAATGCAAACTCAAATCAAAGGTAAATAAACTCCATTATTGAATACTTTGCAAAACGAAACGATTAGATCTATCGTGTGCGTTTCCGACATACTTTCGTTCGCGTTTCAACGTAACATAACCCCCCACTCAAGAAGAAATTTACCCAATTTCTTTCAACAACGTTGAAACGTAATGCACAAATAAAGTACAGAATTAAGACTTATTTCAGACTGTCTGAACACTGTCAATGTTCTCAGCTCATTCACACAGAGTCAATGTTTCTCATCTTCAAATCTGTCTGGATATTGTCAATGTTCACAGTTCATTCACACAGAGTCAATGTTTCTCATCTGCAAGTCCTTTTGGATATTGTCAATGCTCACATTCCATCTACACAGTCAATGTTTTTCATCTTCAAATCTGTCTAGATATTACCGATGTTCTTAGTTCACCAACACAGTCCATATTCTTCCATCCGCAAGGAAACGACGCCCTCGTCATTTGCGGTCGTCATCGGCCCAGGGTCAAAGACGACGATCACGTGGGCTTTCCTGGAGTCAGTGCATCCTCCGTTGTCTTTTTCTTCCGTCGGATGTCCGACGCAGTCGACGTTGTCAGCTCCCAGAATGCATTCGCTGGGTCTCACAGTCGGGTTGGCTTCTGCGGGACGGTGGAACAGCTCCCTCAAGGTCTGCAGATGCTCCTTCCAGGTCTGGGTGTGGACTTCATGTTCGACCAAAGTCGTAGAGCCTGGGACATCATTGAAGCTCTGGAGAAACTCGTTCATAAGGTCCTTGAGCTCAATCTTTTGACCTTCCGTCAAGCCTGGTCCTAGCTTAACGTCATCGATGCCTTCTTTGCTGTGGAAGTCTCCCAGTTCCAACAGTTCTTCGCTGTCAAAGCTGTTGTCGGTCACAGCTGCTGTGGCTGCGTGCACAGTCTCTGATGGCCTTTCCACGTACAGCTTAAGGAGGTTGGCGTGGTATATCTTGGAATGCTGACCGACCTTCACCTTGTAGTCGTTGATCCCCACCACGGTCTCCACTTCGTACGGGCCTTTCCACTGCATCAGCAACTTATTATGATCGGTAGGTAGCAGCACCAGCACTTTGTTGCCAGGTTTGAACTTCCTGTTCACAGCCCTACGATCGTAGTAGTGCTTTTCACAGTCTTGGGACTTCTTCAGGTTTTCTCTGGCTATCTCGAGAGTCTGCTCAAGCTTCTCCCGTAGCTCAAACACGTACTGGTAGCTGTTCTTCACCTCTGGGGTCTCTACTTCTTTCGTCCACAGTTCTTTCAGGATGTGCATCGGCCCTCGGATGGTTCTTCCATACAGCAGCTCGAACGGAGAAAAGCCGGTGGACTCCTGCGGTACTTCTCTGTAGGCGAAAAGTAGGGCGTTGATGTAGCGATGCCATTGTCTGGGCTGCTCGCTGCATAGTTTCTTCAGGGTGGACTTCAGCGTAGCATTGAACTTCTCGACAAGCCCGTTGCACATTGGATGGTAGGGTTTCGTAGTCAAATGCCGGATGCTCAGCAGTCTGTTGACCTCCTTCATGCAGTCAGAGACGAACTGCGTCCCGAGGTCTGTCAGAATTTCTTCAGGCACTCCAAGTCTACTGAACATGTCCAACAGTGCCTCTGCTACAGTTTCAGTGTCAATCTTCTTCAGAGGCACTGCTTCTGGGTACCGAGTCGCATAGTCCACTAAAGTCAGTACCCACCGATGACCTTCTTCACTCGGAGGTCTTATTTCGCCGATTAAGTCTAAGGCCACCCTCTTGAAAGGTCGGTCGATCAGAGGCATTCTCTGCATAGGCACTTTAGGGACCCTTCCTCGAGGTATGGTCTTCCGGCAAATGTCGCATGATCGGCAGAAACGGCTGACGTCCGCATGAAGTCCTGGCCAGTAGAATACCGCCTGGATTCTATCCGACGTCTTCTTGATACCCAGGTGACTTCCCATGATTGAGTCATGCGCTACTTCCATCACCTGGCGCCTTAGGGGTAACGGTACCAAGACTTGACGTAGTGGTTTCCCTCCGTTGACCCTCGGGTGCTGGAAGATTCGGTACAGGATCTTGGCCTTCACCTCAAAATAGACCGTACCACTGCCTTTGGTCACGTGGTCTTGGCGGTTCCTGTACTTGTTTAAAGTGCTATCAGCTTCCTGGAGCTGGATCAGCTTATCTCGGTCCACGATGGCAGCTTTAGAGTTGTCGGCGACCTTCAGTGGCGTAGACGTCTTGTCTCTCTTGGCCTGGGCCCTGGTAGTAACAGCACCGACGATCTCTGGTCGGCAGGGCTGAGCCGGAATAATCACATTGTCCCGTAGCAGCTCTGTAAGGTCTCCATCTGGAAATGGCAATGGATCCTCCTCCACAACTTCGACGTGTTGAGTTGAGGCAGGACTCCACTCTGGATCGGGGTCGTCGGGTCGCCTCGCGCCGTCGATATTCCCGATCATCAAATCGTACAGCGGCTTCTTCAGGCAAACCGCTTCGACTTCGCCTATGTAGAAAGGGGTGTTGACATGAATCTTCGCAACTGACGCTCTCACACATTTGCTGTCGGCCATAAGTGTCCATTTTGAATCGCCAGTGAACTGTTCTTTAGCGATTAGGTCTTCTCTGACGATGACCCCACTACAGCCAGAGTCTCTTAAGACAGTCACTTCATGATTTCCGACGCGTCCCTTGGAAACAGGCATGTTCTGGACGGTCACAGCTGCGCTGGCGACGACGGGGATGGATTTCCCGTTGGCAAGGAGAAGTTGGCCATCGGTCATGCACTCTTGCACGTCCGCAGGGGTAGCTGTGCGCTCGGTCTCACTCGGAAGAATGACGCTCCCGCCGCACACCTGATGGTCAAATCTACTGGTTTGCCGTTGATTGGAGAACCGCCTCTGCCGGTTGCCCGCCGCTGCGTTGTCCGTACTGCTCCGCTGTCCGCTACTTTTGTTTTGAGGACAATTAGCCGCCCTGTGGTCTGTAGCGTTGCAGGTGAAACAGCCTCTCGAATGCCCTTCCCTGGGAGGAGGCGTGGAGTCAGTGTGTCTCTGGCTCGTCTGGCTCCCCTGGATCTGGTTCCCATGGCTTGCCGTCTTCTGAAAGTGTTTCGTCGCGCTGGGTGGCCCCAACGTTTTCTCATGAGCGATGAGATATCTTTCAGCAGCCTCAGCAACGTCTTTTAGCGTCTGCAACTTTTGTATTTCCAAGTGGATCGCGAGGTCCTTAGGGCAGGCGTTGAGTAATTGTTCCCTCACGATCAGCTCATGGAGACTCTCGTAAGTCTTCCCTTTGCCTGATAATTCCACCCACTTTTGTAGATATGATGACAGGCGCTCCACAAATTGCTTTGGTGTCTCGTCTGACAAAGGCCGGCATTCACGAAAGCGTTGACGGTAGCCCTTTTCTGTAAAGTTGTAGCACTGCAATAGGGCCGCTTTCAAAACGTCGTAGTCTTTGGCGTCATTATTCGACAGTCTACTGTAGACATCGAGCGCCTTCCCCGTCAGTAGTGCGCTGAGTATGATCGCCCAGTCTTGACGTTGCCATTTAGCGCTTTCCGCGAACCTTTCAAACCTCGCTAGATAGCTGTCGATCTGGTCCTTTTCGTCGACGAATGCTGGCAATTTTGGAGCTTTGAAGTCGCTGATAACGTGTGGCGCGTGCTGCTGTTGTTGGATGCGCGCCATCTCTAACTGGAACTGACGCTCAGCTTCTAATCGTCTCTCTTCCATCTCGTCATGTCGACGCTTTTCTTCTCTTTCTTCTTGGCGACGCTGCGCTTCGAGTTCTAGACGCTTCTGTTCTAATTCTCTATCTTCGCGCCGACGCTGCTCTTCTCTTTCTTCACGCAATATTCTCTCCTGGAATTTTACGTACTCCGTCAGCTGTTTGCCTTTTAGATTCAGTTCAACCCCTTTCTGCCAGAAGTCAGCCATCTTGATGCTTCTGGAAAGTTCTTTTCTGGAAAGTTCTTTTCTGGAAGGTTCCTTCTTCTAGAAAGTTCTTGACTGTGCTGTACCTTTCTAGACTGTTCTAGAACAGCACGCTTTCTGCAGTAGCGCTGATGCTTGTCACTAGTCGCCTTTGCTGACGCAGGCCCCGCTGTCCTCGTCGTATGCGACGCTGCACCACGCTGGTGTTGATGTATACGCTCCTGTGCTGAAGTAGACGCGACGTCCGCTCGTCGCTCTCTCTAATACTGGCGATGTAGCTCCGAGACTGTCCCTCGACGTAGTCTTACGGCAGCCACGTAGTCCCGATCTGTTGTTCGCTCACGAAGCAACTCTTCAGCGACTACACGCCCTTGCAGTCAACCCGAACCTATCGGTGATGTAGTCCCAGTATGTTGGCCCCTCTCGACGCAACTCGTTGGCGGCTACCCTCGATGACTGCCTCTCGTAACGTTGACTCGCTTGTTGTAGCAGTTGAACCCTTGGCTATGGCGTGAATCCCGGCTTGACCCCCAAAATGTTACACTCGGTTTGATGATGGTGTTTTCTATCAGTATTTGATTCAGCCCCGATGCTTGAATTCCTGATAGTTGTGTAACTCAGATTCGTTTATTCACGCAGCCCGCTCAATCAGCATACAAGTCACAAAGTCGACGTATGAAGTTTTCCACTTTTATTCAGCATACATCAACAACTGCATACAATCGCTCAATCGTCTTTCCACTCTCAAATTTACTTTCCAAATCACTATCCACAACTTCACTATCCCCCAACAACAGTGCGGCACACAATTTTATAATCTCTCTCTCTTCCGGAACAATTTCGAATACTGTAGAAATGACGCACTGCCACCAATCGAATAAAAGATCGTCATCACTGACTTACGTCAATACATATTTTTATATCTTCCGGAACGACCTCTTGCTTCGACATGTATCGGGAAATTTCTATCAAGAGTAAACACGCAGATCCAGAAATTTCTACAACGATATCGACTAACGAAAATTATCAACGTTATACAAAGCCTCTCCTAACAACAATGCAAACTCAAATCAAAGGTAAATAAACTCCATTATTGAATACTTTGCAAAACGAAACGATTAGATCTATCGTGTGCGTTTCCGACATACTTTCGTTCGCGTTTCAACGTAACAGTGGGTTAAGCTATCACTTATGAGGGAGCACTTGGCTGTTGTATTTCAGTACTGGGGTTGTTCGTGTTTTATTGGGGTGCCTAGGGCTGCTTGAGTTAGATCCTGTATTGGCCAAAACACCTTGTGCAGCTGTTAAGCTGGAAAAGCACTATATAAAAGTGATTACTTGAAATTATTAAATGAATAATGCTACGTATATTATAACATGCATGTACTTGAGCTGTATATTATATGAATTCCATTATTAACTACTATTTTTCAGGTTGAACATGTTGTACTGACTGTCCTGGCATCAGGGGAAGCTAACAATTTTGTGGTGATCTGTAGTTATTGTCATAGGAGATTTTCTACAGCTGCCTCCAGTCACCAATGGGCTTTATAATGATGAGGGCTCCCATGTTTTCCCCTCTACATCATTCCAGATTGGAGTTCCATCAATGCATATGATGTGAGTTTTCACTGTGTATGTAAATATTATAGATAATGTTCATTTGTTGTTCTTTTAAGTTATTGTTTTAGTATATATTTATTGCTCTTAAACTTATAGTGCTTTTCGAGCTCAAGAACTGCTCACGGCATTGGGTGATAGAGGATCTAATTCAAGCCCCTAGGGCGCCAACTTGCTCATCTATTATAATAATAATAATTATTATTATTATTATTATTATTATTATTATTATTATTATTATTATTATTATTATTATTATTATATTTTTATTTTTTACTGCCTATCGTCTAACACCAGAGAGCTGAGGACAAACTTGGGCAACCGGATGTGGGGAAAGGGACCTAGTACTTTCTGGATTTTTGGGGGGTGTAAGTGGCAATGAGTGTCAAGATATTTACAGTACATGCGATGGAATGCATTTATGCAAAAACTAGACCTTATACTCATCCAACGGAGTTTTCCAAAGGCAAATTTCTGTATCTTTTTATTTTTTGGATAATAAAGTTGTATTATAGTTTATATAAATTATACAGTGAAATGTACAAACCCAATGTTATCAAATCCTTAATCAGTCGAGTCGTGCAATTTTATTCTAAGTGGAAAATGGCTGCAAGACCAAAATGGGCTATAGCCTGAACGCCTGGTGAGACTTGCATGTTGTGTTATGAAAACAAAGTACTTTGAACGCCGTAACAGTGATAACCAAACAAAGAAAAAAAAATACTGACTTGCCTGTCTAAAGAGTTAAGTTTTGATTATTTTTGGACATGAGATAACTTTGCCCTGTAAATTTGCAAATGAGGATTTTAAGCTTCATACTGTATATTTTTTTGGCAGACTATGATAAGACAACATGTTTCATATCAGCCTACCAGACCAAGGACATGAGATGACAATGACACTTATGAAGTCCTGTGAGTCTGGGCAAGATGAGCTGGACTTGAAGAGGTAGAGCTAATTTAAACTGCTATTAAGTATAATAATAATAATAATAATAATAATAATAATAATAATAATAATAATAATAATAATAATAATAATAATAATAATAATTATTATTATTATTATTATTATTATTATTATTATTATTATTATTAGACATGGATGCTGAAAGTCAGAATGCTACGTTACTCTTTAACATTAGTATTAGATTTTATAAGAGCCAAAGATAGTAGTCTATGGAAATATGTGCAACCTGTTGACAGTTTTCAGAATGCAACTCATATTTGTCTGCAAATAACTTGAGAGGCAGCTTTTTGATTCAGTGATACTAAAGTTGATAGAAGCTTGGTCAGCTTTAAAAAACCAAAAAGGCTTGCGTTGGTGAGACAAAAAGATTGTATATGGTTTCAGAAACTACCCTCCCTCCCCCCTCTACCCCCTCCACTACCCTCCCCCCACCCCAACCCCATTTTATTTTTTTTAATTTTTTTTTAAAAAATAAGAAATGCAATTGTTTTCATCCTTCTTGCTACTATGGCTCACAATTGGTTTCAGATACAGTTCTTTATTGCAGAACATTAGTTTCACCAGTTTATAGAACGATAAGGACACTATTACTATTGAATAGGAACAGACACACACATAGTGACACATGCACAAATTCATGTAAACCCTCTTATAGGACACTAATTTAAACTGTCTGCAAGCAAGAAATTATCAACAATCGGCTCATCCAATTTTTAGAAAACGTGTTTTAAAAACGGAAAAGCCCAATGACCTTTACCTTTGAGAAAGTACAATGAAAATTTATCTAACCTGCTTAGCAGTAATGAAAGTATCCGTCAAGGAAAACAAATAAATGATAAATTTGGTTCAGTTATTGAGATAAGACAATATTTTTGTTTTAAACAAAACTGTTAGGCCCCTCCCCCAAGAAATGTCCTTTTACGATATTCAGACCGACGCTAATTTTTGGGCCCGACCTAAGCTTTTTTTTTTGGGGGGGGGGGGGGGGAAGGAGTGGTAGGTGGGGGGGGGGGGTGTCATCCAATATAAATAGTATCCCCACTTTCTGGAAATATAGGGCTTTAAATTCCTACTGTCGCTGTCTTTCTCATTTGTTCTTTCTCATTCCTACTCTGTTCTATCAAATCTATTATACTATCTTCTTCTTCTCTAGACCAGTCACCTACCTTTTTTCTTGAAAACTCTTCCGGGACAAAACTCCTCATTTGTGTGAGAGGTCTGTTGGATCAGCTTGGGAATATTGGACGCTTTTTTGCCAGGTGGTCACTGGGGCTTCCTATGATGTTATTATTTGGCAATGTAGGCATTATATATATATATATATATATATATATATATATATATATATATATATATATATATATATATATATATATATATATATATATATATATGTGTGTGTGTGTGTGTGGGTGTGTGTGTGTGTGTGTGTTTTGTTGATATTTTATAATGATGTTTATATTCTATTTTGTTTTTGTAAACGGGAGTTCGATAAATTAGAGTATAGCCTCAGCGTCCCCTGCGTGGGATGTGGTGCCTTCAGTGTTACTACAAGGGTTGTTTTGGCATATTGTGGTCTTGATTTTGTGGTCCTGATTCTGCTCTTTGCAGTCCGCTGGACCTTGTAAGCAATGAATGACTAACTAACTAGCGTTCTCTGGGGAAGGCGTAGTTGCAGCTGTGGCGTGCCCAAACCCAACCTACCTAATATTAGTTGTGTTTGTTTTTGTTAAATTTTGCTGGGGGAGCAAATGGGTACCCGGAGAAAACCCCCGAAACGTTGCCCGAGTCGAAAGTAAATAACATTCTGAGAAACACAACTCCCAGATGCTGGATCGATCCCACACCTGTCAGGCGCCATTGGTTTCTGGCCTGTGGACAAAGCAAGTTAGTCCCGCCTTAGACCTTTGGCTCGTATTAAGTGTGGAAATAAAAAAATATACATATCTTGGTCTGTATAATTGAAATCACAGTTCTTATTTCTTTATTTCCACAGATTTCCAGCCCAGAACATGTTTCGGACACCACACATGTGTTTGCTGAGCTGAATAAAAGCAGACTAGTGACACCATAACAACGTTGGATTAACAACTGCAGCCAGTGAATGAAACAGAGTGCAGTTGCCCAGACTTACATCAAGCTACTGGATTAAATAGCCTCACTTCGCCAACAGACCACTGAGCAATACAAAATGAATTAGGATTATTTTAGTAATACACACCACCCCTCCCCCACACACCCCAAAATTTTCTTTTAAAATTTAAAGTATCACAATATTTTTTAAACATGTTTTTATGTCACTTTTAAAATGAATAAAAATTTGCTATCCCTCAACACCCTTCCTCCATCCCCCTTCAAATCTCCCACTTCCTCTTACCTCCTCTGCCGTATCTTGCTGAGTTTGTACAAAGTTTATTATGTCGGACTTCCTAGTGCACATTGAGATGTTTATTCAAATTATTGGATAGGGTTTGTTTACTAGTTTACCAAAGTTTAGAGACTTAAAATCTCATTAATCTGTTCCTCGGAAATGAATCATTGTTGACAACTTGGTGCTTTTCTTTTGTTGATTTTGACACGTTATTTTTATCAGGCAATTCTGGGCTGCTTTCCATGGGTAAGGAAATAGTCATAGCCTGTGGCACGCCCAAACCCAACGTACCAAATATTAGTTGTGGTTTTGAACATTTGCTGGGGGAGCAAACCGGTAGCATGTAAGCTCTTACAATTTATGTCATAATGACGAATAGTTTTAAGCAAATTTGACTATTTTGTGTCAGATTCATACAAAAGTATGGCAAAGGTGAAATATAATTTAGAAAATAAAATTAGTATTACATGTTTATTAACAAAGTAGTGTTGGAATGGTATACCAATATTGTGATGAACAGTGTGTGGCAGTCATGTTATGCAGTGTCCCAATACACCCAATATCCTTCTCAACAAGAATGAGCTGAAAAGCTAAACATTTTGTTTTGTGACGTTCTCTTTGTCTAAAGAAAAACCTAAATAATACTTAATAAAACATACAACTTTGTCCTTGAATTTTATTTATCACAAGTTGTCATGCTTTGATGTTCCATGGTTGGCTTTAGGGCAGCTGCTATATCACTACAAAATATTGGTATGATCACTGAAAAATTCTGGTAAAGTTCTGCTTGTTTTGCTGTATTATCCCAATACTAGTGTAAAGAGAAAGGAAAAAAAGTGTTAAGATACATCAATAACTTATATTTTAATGAAAAAAAAAACAATGAACATTATGAGATCCATTAATTCAATTCATGTATTTTATTGCTTGTGATTTATTCTTCACATACATATTATGAGAAAGGTATGTGACTAATTACACAGAATTTAGTTCAAAATTATGATAGAAAAAATTTTTAAACTGCGAATAACACTAAAACAGTGTTCAGTTATGTATGTATGTGTATTTACTCATCCACTCCAAATAACAGTGGTGAAGGGAGAAGGAGGGGGGAAGAGTAAATATACATGTCATTGTGGGGGGAGAAGGGAGAGGTGGCATTTTAGTATTTTACTGTGTTATTATCTGTGCTATTATTTATTTGCATGTTTATACTGTAATGTATGTAAAGACTTTAAACAATTGTTTAATTATGTGCTATATTTATTTTTATGTCTATACTGTAATGTCTTCTTTAAAAAAAATGTGTGCTTTTTTTCTTGTTAACGTGAGCTCACATTTGTTTGTAAGTATGGTGTGAGTGCTTAGGGCAAATTGTCAGTTTGAATTTGCGCTTTATAAAATACATTATTATTATTATTATTATTATTATTATTATTATTATTATTATTATTATTATTATTATCATGGGCCATCCTTCAGTAGAAACAAGGTTGTCCACCATTTGCTCAGTCCATTGCTCCGAATTTCATTTTTTTAAAATTCAAACACACTTTTTGCCTAATCTGAATATTAATTTTACTTTGCATATACATTATCTGTTTGTTTATAATTTAATGTCTTTCAGAAATGTATTCCTTTTTTGTAAAACGCATGTGAGTGTGAATGCGTGTGAGAGCTTAGAGCAAACTATCAGTTTTAATAAATTATTAATTTTATTATTACACATTATCGGAAAGAGCTGTATAGTAATATTGACTGATTACACAGATTTTCTTAGAAACGTTTTTGTTTCTTTTACATTTAAGCAAATAATACTAAAACAATGTACAGATATGTATATGTGTGTATTTTTTCATTCGCTCTACATAACGGAAGTGGGACAAAAGTACGTAAATGTAATAAATATAATAAATATACGTATAAGTGGATAGTAGATGTTGCATCGTGTTATTATTTGATATGCCAACACTTCTATCAACTTCTTTTTTTTTTAACTCTCTCTCTTTCTCTTTTTCTCTCTGTCTCTCCATGTTGTCCATTTTTTTTTTAAAATTATTAATACTCTCTTTTTTCCTCTAACTGTTGTGATTACCTAGCTTGCATTCACCATATTAACTGGAAACTGCACACAACCAACACGATATGACCGTTTACATAATATCTTCCGCACCTTTAAAATCATTCTATAATCATTATGAATAAAAAAAAATACATAGATTTATAAAGCGCACATATCTCACACACAAAAAAAAGAATGATTCAATGTGATAAATAACATGTAAGGTGCTGGGAACATTCCAAATGAATAAGTAAATAGTTGAATAAAGCAAAACACAAAAATACAATAGACTTTCCCACAATCTACTGTCAGAGAGGAAATGGTTCTAGAGGTGGTGGGGATAATTTAAACACAAAAAAGTCTCAAAGGGAATGAACAGCAACTGATAGCTCGTTTATAACACGGCTGAATACTTAGTGGATGATCTTGTCACGCATGTACAGCCTACATAGATCTAGGTTTCAACTGCGACTGTGTAGTGCAGTGGGCTATTTTTCATTCATCGTCGTCATTTTTATTCAAGCTCTAAATTAGCAACATCTGTGACAGTGGTGTTTGCACTTATGCTACATTTTAATCTTTCTCTTGTTATGAAGCACTTCAAAGAAAAAAACAAATCTTTGCATGTATCGCGAAAGTGAACGCACAACCAACAGAAGTTGACAGTTCATGCTAAAACCGAAACCGGTTACTACCGAGTTAATAGTTTCGGTAAGAGAATCCAACTTCCGTGAAGTGATTGCAAAAAAGGTCGATTTTTTTGACAATTTTACCGAAATTGAACGTGTTTGAATAGACAGAGCATAGTTCTTATTTTGTTTGTTTGCGTGAATCAATGCTGAAATGAATGAGTTGCCTTCTTTGGGGATACATTTTGTAGTTTGTTCATATAGATTTGAAAACTGCGATGACCCGCCAGTTCCGCTGTCTTTTGTTTGGTACCTTGTATTATAGATAACCAAAGGGAGGCGCGTCACAGGCATAGGCGCTCGCGTGTCCAGATACAAGCGCCTGTGCAACAAAGTTACATGTGACATTAAAAGTAAGTAGTCTCCCTTTAGGAAACTACTACTACTACTACTACTACTTGATGACATATATGTGCTTTTCCCTAAATTACCAATCAAACTCAAAGCGCGGCGATCTGTACCAATATACACGCTCACATGGTTTACCCACTCTCACGTAACAACAACACTTTATTGATAGCATACTCCTAAATAGGCGCTGTACCACAAAGGTTGAGGGAGTGATATGAGTAGCGCAGTGTGCTCAGTGGTACACGAATGTCAGACATTGACAGGTCGCACATTGCAGTCTGTACAGGCTTTGGTTCAAACCTTGCTGACGGCCTGGAGTGAGAAAGGAGTCAAAACAATAACAACAACAATAAAACACATTGAGGCACTGCACCCCTACCTTCGGATGAGAGTATAAACCGAGGTCTAGTCTGTGCACGCACGCATTCCATCGCATGGACTTTAGAGATCCTGACGTTCATGTCTTAAACGGGTGAGTACCGGCTGCACAAAAACACCCAGCACGCACTAAGTCCCTTCTCTTCATCCCTGATCGCACAGGATTGTGCTCAGTCGTCTGGTCGTCAGACTATGCGCCCAAAGATTGTAAGTGGGCGTGTCGGGCGGCTTGAGTTAGATCCTGTATCGGCCAGTACCTTGAGCAGCTCTTGAGCTGGAAAGGTGCTATATAAAAATAATAAAATAAATAGTATCTACCTTCCTTCTTCCGTTGTTAGTGTGCTTAATTGTTGGATGTAATACGTAAAGTAGGATATGGTCAGTTTCTCAGTTAAGCGCAGCGCGACTCTGGCTTTGCTGAGAATCAAAAACTGATTTCAGCGGTAAAATGTTATTGATCTGTGTCCTGAGCAAGAGCCTCTGCATGTCGGTGAAAAATCCACCACTTTACTGGCTGGCAGTGGAATCGGAAAGGAACCACAAGTGAATGGAAATGTGGCAAAACCCAACAACTGAAAATAATACAGAAGTACTACAGAATTTATTGTTTTCATCACACACACCCACACACCCCCCCCCCCACACACACACACACGCGTGCGTGCGTGCGTGCGTCTTTGTTTACACAGTATTATCTGGACAAAACAGTGAACATCTACATAACTTGTATTGACATGCCTACTTGTTTTGACGTCAGAACAATGATCCGTTAGGGTTAGGGCTGGGTTAGGGTTAGAGTTCGGGTTAGGGTTTGGGTTAGGGTTAAGGTTTGGGAAACGGTTCGAACACTGCAAAGTACTTAAAAATGGGGACGAAATATGACCCATTGTCAGCACAACGTAGGTGGCGTTTCGGGAAAGTCATGATAATACTGTGTAACCTCGGCTGTGCGTGTGCGTGCGCGCGCACACACACACGTACTAACACACACACACACAAGATGGGCAAAGCCATTTAGATGTATTTCCAGACAATCGCACATATTCCTGAAAATCAACAGTTTTTTGTGGCGGTATTGTGACTCGGTTTTATCCCAAAGAAGCAAAGTGAAAGCCTCAAATTATGGATCGCTCTCTGAACTATCTGCAAGAAAAACAATAATCAAATTCGGTTCATATTTAGCCAATTTTGAGTAAACGCGCAAAACATTTTTGTGATATAATTAACATCAGTGACCTCGACTTTTCAGAAAAAACAACGGTCGAGTACACAAAGTGCAGAATGGCTGTTGAAGTATCTGCATAATAAAATAATTCAAAATCGGTCCAGTCAGTCTTGAGATAGGGCAAGAAACGTGTTTTGAACAGAAGAAAGATGGAGTACGCTGGTTTAACGATCATCTGTGGTGCTCCAACGACTTTAGAATTCTGGCATAGGATAGAATAGGTTGTGTCCTAAAACTAACTTAAATGACAAAAGGACTGGTAAATCAATACCACAAAAATTTTTAGTTAGGACTGATATCAATCGCTAAGAAGTCAAAAGTCAGTGTTTTAAACACAAAAGTTAAATTCTGGGCGACGGACCAACCGACTGACAACCAGACTGCCACTAAATGATCGGCAATGGGCTTATTAAGTACCTGAATGCCAAACATCAATCAAATCGATTTACCGTTTGTGAGAAATTGAGAAAAAACGTCTTTACTAAAATATGGAGCCTTTCGACTTTGATCTTTGCAGTGGAGCAAACAAAATGCCACAGGAAGCTGACCACTAACTTGGGTATGTCACAGAAGGCTAGTTTGGACCCATCACTAAGGTTTCACGCCTCAAACACTTCATCCTGCTTTTGTAAATTAAAGTCGATGCCTAGCAGACGACAGAAGTAAAGGACTGTGCTAAGCATGTGTAAGCTAACTCTTCACTAGGTAGGCAGTGGTCTCATCCCCGCTAGACGGCGCTCAGGTGTCACTAGATTTCGCGGGCTTTTGGCTGACCACACGGTTAGGTAGTCATTCTCTGTCTAAATCTCAACCGAGAAGGACGCACGCTGAACGCTCTCTCTAGCAGTAGACTAAGCAGGTGACGGGTGAAATTCAAATCATCGCAGTAAAGCCACAGCTTGACATTGTCAAAAAGGTAAATGATCAATCTTTTGTTTCATCGCGATTTATTGATATTATTGTTGTATTATGCTCGTGAAGTCTTGCCATGTTTTATCATTGTGAATGTTAGTCAAACTTTGCTTGACCACGTGGCTGACCCGCGACCGGTTTTCGAAACCAAAAGGTAGCCTCTACTGTCCAACTGTTGTTTCTCCTATGTGTATTATTGCAGACCAATGGCTGTACCGGAGAATGTGTATATTGTTAACTATTTATCCGTGTGTTTAGGTTAGCCATGATGTATGTATATGTATAGGAATTATGTTGGAGATTCCAGTAGACCATGGACATAGAAGTTGATCGTCTCTTGTTTGTATAAGTGGACGTTATCACTGAGGGCTGTTTCTGCAATCAGTGAGACGTTCTGCACACCCTTAGTAAACAAGGCGTTGCAGAAACTCGTCTTATGTTTTGCAGACGAGCAGGCTTGTTGGTCCGATGCAGGAGATAGACCACTGAGAGTCAACCCTGACATTCGGCCTGCAGTGGAACATCGAGCACTGAGCTCCGATAGCCCAATAGTCAACATCCCAGGAGGAGACACCATCGCCACACCTCAACGAATCAGCTATGTGCAAGAAGAAACGCACTAACACTGATCTAGAAGGACTGTGCAGTAGTCCACTCTCCTGAAAACGAATAGTAGGCCAACCAGAACAAAATGATGAGACAGTAGCAAATATCGAGAACAGTAGCAGTATAGACCCATCAAGGAACTACTCGAAGTGAATTTGGACTGTTAAGTTAAGTTAAGTTATATTACGTTTTGGACATTTAAGGTAGTGTTTAGAGAATTATGTATAGAGTAGAGGAAATAAATGTGTGATATTTACTGTTAACAAGTGGCTGGACTACCTATGTTTCATAGCCGTGCGAGAGCTAGTGTGTCAGTGAATCTTTTACCATTTTCTCCCTATCTATATAATAATAATAATAACGGATTTTTATATAGCGGGTACTCCAGCCTATGACCAGACTCACCACGCTTTACATAGTCATTACATATAAATACATGCACTCGATGAAACATCATTTTTGCTACAATACACCAAAAGACGGGACAGTAAAGGTACAGACTATTTACAACTATGTACATAAATTACAAAAAATACAAAATATACTATTTACAACTATGTACACAAATGATAAAAAAGACAGAAAATAGAATAGCAAAAACCTATTCACAGCTATTTATATGCCCGGTTAGGCCCAGGAAGAAAAACAGTATAAATATTTACAGCCGTTTATACACTTACGGATCAGACATAGACAAAAGATGAGAGAATGGCAGCGGGATACAAATCAATCTGAATAATGCAGTTTGAAGAGGTGGGTTTTGAGGGCCTTTTTGAATGCTTGTGTTGATTGTATGTTGCGGATATGGGAGGGAAGGGAATTCCACTGCTTAGGTGCGGAGTAAGCGAATGCACGTTGGCCGTATGATTGCTGATTGTGCGAGTGTCAGCAGAAGATCTTAAAGTGCGTGAAAGGGAGTAGACAGACAGTAGATCAGCAAGGTGGGAAGGACAAGAATCTGTGAAGAAGTTGTGACAGAGAACATATAACCCTATCCGCACACAGACCGGGCTAAACATATAAATGTATTAAGATTAGTCAGGGTGATTACACTAGCCGATCTCCGCAGACGAAAGATGATTGGGTAATAGCATTCCATTGTGCAGAGCCCAGCAACAATAGACCCACCGTCACAAGGTACTAGTATTATCATGTTTGGTCAAAATCCGTTCAATGGTTTTTAAGATATGGCGTGCAATGGACCGACCGACCGACATTTGGTTTGTTTTGATTTTCCAACTATAACAGCCTCTTTCCAGATAGTATCTGGATATACAACAAGATAGCAAGCCTTTCAAATGTAGTTCAAGACACACACTGAGCGGGAAAAAAAAATCTGCATTTTTAAAAGTATTCATTTCTTGGCGGTGTTGTGACTGGGCTTTATACAAACAAAACAAAATGAAGAAATTGCATGATGGGCCACGATCTGAGGTATCTTCAAACAAAATATTATCCAAATCGGCTGAGCCAATTGTTAAGATTCAAGATTTAATCCTATTTCTTATTGGCCATTTTTGGGAGTGTGAAGGATTGAAAAACATAAGCATAACAATCATAATTCAGTTGTAAACAAAAGGGGATTCCTACGCCAACATGGATGCCGAAACAAGCGACAAACTCTAACCAGAGAATTTTTTATCCTGGTAGCGCTTGTACCATTTACAGGAAGATGGCCAAGACTAGGAGTGGGAACAGGAGGATGAAGATGATAAGGAAAAATAACGAAAAAGATGATGCAGAAGCTTCCTTTTTGCTATCAACAGACGTAAGACAGGAGGCCGTTGGAACCAAGGTCGTAAGCTGCACGGAATTGGGAGCAGAGGATGACTGTACCACCAACACAGATACCTCCTCCACCAACACCAACACCATCACAGTGAGTGAGATTTCTGAGTTAAAGGATCTGCTTCCGAATCTCCGTGCTCGAAAATATCATTCGCGACCAAGATGAAAAATTCGACAAGTTACTGGCCTCCTCAAAGCAGACGAGGTGTGCAGCTCCGGGGAGCAAAAATAGTTCTACCTACGCGGAAGCTTTGAAGGTGTCGGCAGTTGGTTCGAACGTAAAACTTTCGAAAGTGCCACCAAAGACCGCGACAACCATGCCGAATTCCACTTTGTGCGGTAAAAAACCAAGATCAGATCATGATATAGTTGCGACAAGATACGACGTCAAAACACCTGCGTCACCATCAATTGACGTAACATCAGACGTCAGCAGAAAGGAATGGGAAAGTGAAATTATTATTCTGCATGACTCGGTCTTGAATGGTATTCAAGAAAAAGACTGGGACAATCATATGGCTTTGAAGCTGTCAAGAACAAAGCCTTCACTATTAGTGATCTTGAACCCTCCTTCAGGTCAGCATTAAGCAACCGAAGCCCACCTAAAGCTGTCGTTATCCACTGTGGCATCAACGACTTAAAAAAAACTAGACTCCAAATTCGTCCAGTCAGTAAAGAACATCTCCTCCTGCAGTCCAGCATCGAAGATCATCATTAGTAAACTGCATGCAGTGTCCGACCCCAAGCTGCAACAAAACAAAGACATGTTTAATGCAGTTGTATTTTCCGAATTGGCCGAAGAACACCAGATTTCTTTCATCAGCAACGACAACTTGCCACTACACGCCCTGAGAGACAATGTCCATCCAAACAAGCGGGGCTCCAGTATTCTTGCTGGCAACATTGGCCGTCATGTTCACAGGATTGTGTGGGAGAAGCCACGACGACCTGCACGGCGTTTCAACCGCGCAAACCCCTTTCCAGGGTATTACGACTGGAAAGGGAATTTCTACCCGCACTCCACGATTCACTTCCCTACTAAATGGTACTAGTTAAGCCAGGACTGTTTGTTTCTGCTTTCCCAGCGTATTTTACAGACGAATCAGTGATTTTGTGTTGTTTTTCCCCCTTCTCTCTCTCTCTCTCTCTCTCTCTCTCTCTCTCTCTCTCTCTCTCTCTCTCTCTCTCTCTCTCTTTTGTTACTGTAAATATTTGTTAACAGGCGTCACTGTATGAAAAGTTAAAAACTAAGTATTTTCCAGTGGAACTGTAGATCTATTTCGACTAATTTACAATATTTAAAACAATACTTATGTGAAAAAGATCATCATATATTATGTTTGCAATCGTTACATGTAAACAAAAGTAAATTGCCTAAATTAAAGGGATTCTATTATCCACCTGTGTATAATATTAATAGTAACAAAGTGCAAGCTGCTATATACGTTAGAGATGATTTAGACTATGACATTTTAACATCACCAGCTCCGAGGGACTTGGAAGGCGTCTTTTCGTGTGCTGTGAAATTAAAGGTGAATAAAGAACAGTGTATTAACATTGCATCAATATATTACCCAAGAGGAACTGACAATATGGCAGTGATCATCTTCCTATAATTATAATTCTTAATAACATTGTTGATACACAACTTGAAGAAGATTGTGTGCCAAAGTATAATTATAGTCGTGCAAACTGGGAAAGGTATCAAAGTTTACTACTGGAATATGATACTGATTTTGTGAACAATGATGATATTAGTTATGCATATGATAATTTTGTGCGATATATTCACTTAGCAGCTTCTAATTCGATTTCTCAAAAAAGAAAATCTTTTAAGAAAAAATATACGGGAAGTATATGGTGGAATAGTACATGTGAAACGGCTATAACAGAAAAACGGATTGCATACAAAAATTGGATAAAATGCAGATCAGAAGTAAATTTTAAAGACATGAAAAAGCTAAAATTAAATGTAACAAAATAATAGCGCTTGAAAAAAGAAATTTTTGGTCTGACTATTGTAAATCTGAAATTAATACTTACAAAGATGCTATCAAGGTATGGAAGAAACTTTCAGAAATGAAAAATGGATTTCAGCTTCCACAGTGTCCTTTAAAATTAATAGATAATGATTTCCCTACTCCTAAAGAAAAAGCTGAAGAATTTGTAAAAGTATTTGCAAATACTATTAATTCTAATAATTTGTCACATCATATTAAAAATGAAAGAGAAATATTAGAAAATACTGTAGAATATAATGCGCCCCCACAATTTATATATTAATTCAGAAATTAGAATTAAAGAAGTTAAAAATGCTATTTTAGACTTGGGAAGAAAACGATCAGCTGTAGGATTGGATGGAATATCCTATAATTTATTAATGCATCTCCCTGATAAATGGATAACTATTTTACATACAATTATTAACAAATGTTGGATAACTGGCAGCCTGCCCGATTCTTGGAAGTCTTCTTTGGTAATACCTATATTAAAATCAGGGAAACCTCGGGCAGTTTTGTCAAGTTATAGACCCATTTCCTTAACATCTCACACTTGTAAAATAATGGAAAAAATTATATTTCAAAGGATTTCATATTATTGTATTAAACAAAATATTATACCTGTAAATCAGGCAGGGTTTCAGAAAGGGAGGTCGACAACAGATCATATTGTTAAAATTACCACACATATAAAAAGACAATTTGCAAAGAGAAAAAGTGTTTTGGCTAAATTTTTTGACGTAACAAAAGCATACGACAGAGTCTGGCATGCTAGACTGATGTATAAATTAAAACAAATTGGGTTGTCTGGTCGTATATATAATTACATTAGTACTTTTTTGAAAAATAGAAATATAAAGGTTAAGGTGGGGAACTCATATTCTTCTGGTTTTGCAACTGATATGGGAATTCCACAAGGTTCTATAATCTCTCCAATTTTATTTAATATATTAATTTATGACTTACCAACAGTTTTAGGTAATAGATTAACGCTTGCTCAATATGCAGATGATTTAGCTATATGGATGAACGTCAATTTAAAAAAGAAAACCTCTTTGTATGAAATAAAACAGATTGAAAAATTATATCAAAAAGAAATAAACAACATCATCCAGTTTATGAATCAAAATGGTCTCGAACTGTCAAAAGAAAAAACAAATTTGGTACTTTTTAGTAATGGTCAGAAACCAAGACAACTTCCAAAATTAGTAATTGAAAATGAAGAACTAAAATATGTTAAAGAGGTTAAATTTTTAGGAGTATATTTAACATGCAAGTTACATTGGAAAAGACACATAGAGTATGTAATTCAAAAGGCTGTTAGAAGTTATAACCTATTGAAAATTATAAGCAAACAATCTTGGGGACAAGATGAAAAAATATTAGTTCATTTAGCTAATGCCCTAGTGAGATCAAAGTTAACATATGGACAGGAAGCATATTTTTCTTCTTCAAATTGTTACTTTAAAAAGTTACAAAGCGTAGACAGTAAGGCAATAAAATTAGCTTTAGGAGTGCCTATTCATACAAAAACTACAGAAGCATATAAACTTGCAGGAATTATGAACTTAGATGAATATAGGAGATTATCTTGTGCGAAATATATAATCAGAGCTAAAGCTGTAAACAATAGTACAGATGAAGAGATTAGTATTAGATCGGATGTAGATTTTCCAAAACATGCCCAAAAGGTGCACTCTTTTCAAACAATAGCAACATATACTAAAGATCTTATTCAGTTAGATTTAACATATATTGATAATTTATGTAAGGATACAATATCACCAGTACCTCCATGGGAACTTGAAACAGCACATTATGATATACATTATTGTAATGAAAAAAGAGTCAAAATCCGAATCTTATTGCAGTTGAAGTTCGGAATCATTTATGTGAAAAATATTCAGAAAAATTAAAAGTATACACTGACGGATCTGTTTTAGAAACAGGGGAAACAGGAACTGCTTTTGTTATACCAGATTTGAAAATATCAGAATCATTTTATATAGGAAAGGGTTATTCTATTTTTACTGCGGAATTAATTGCTATATTAATGGCTCTAAATAAAATTTCTAGTTTATGTCTGAATATATTTAGTATAGTTCTATGCGTAGATTCTCGATCTGTTTTAGAAGCTCTAAAATCTAATATTATCTGTGAACGAAAAGAGATTATTTTTTAGATTAATAACGTTATTCATGGATTGATAATTAGTGGTACTGAAGTGACCTTTTGCTGGATTCCATCGCATTATGGATTTCTATATAATGATTGGGCTGATCATGCTGCAAAATTAGGGGCATTAAATATGAATTCCCTATCAGTTAAATTAAATCTGTCTTCCAAAGAGATTCAAAATAATATTGAGAGTGATATTGTAAAGAAACTTCAGTTCCATACAAACTACAGTGAACTTCGGATATAGTAAAGTGCCCTGGGACCAAATAAATCTTTAGTATAACCGAATATTTAATACAACCGAAAATCCGTTTACAGTAAAGTTTTTAAAGTTTACTTTACTATAACCGAAACTTCGTTTATAATACAGTTTTAGAGATTTACTTGACTATAACCGACTTCGTCCATGCATTCAAAGCAGTAAGTACACAATACAAACAATATACAGTGAACTTCGGATATAGTAAAGTGCCCTGGGACCAAATAAATCTTTAGTATAACTGAATATTTAATACAACCGAAAATCCGTTTACAGTAAAGTTTTTAAAGTTTACTATAACCGAAACTTCGTTTATAATACAGTTTTAGAGGTTTACTTGACTATAACCGACTTCGTTTATAATAACGATTTTAGAGGGTTAATTTAGCATAAGCGAAACTTTGGTTAACGTTTACTAATCCGACACTCTCATTATAAAGAGATAGAAAACGCTGGTCTAAAGTGTATGTGGGTGCACAGGGCCGGATCAATCCATTTTCGAGGGAGGGGGTGGGGTGGGGGGCTAGTCTAGTTCTTTTTAAAATGTATGGTACAGAGTGGTGAAACACCACAAGTAAAACTCGTGGCGCAGTGGATAAGTCGCCGGTTTCCTATGCCGAAGGTCGCGGGTTCGATTGCCGCAAGGGGCGAACGTATGTGACTTAGGTACGAGACTATTGAGGTCACCGAGGGTTTTCTCCAGGCACTCCGGTTTCCTCCCTCCCTTCAATAATGGTACAGGATGCAGTCAATATAAAAATTTCAAAAATAAAAATTCGATTTTCTTCCGTCTTCTAATAGCGATCTCCCTGCCTGTACACCACCTGTTTGAGTGATGTATGTGTATTTGGTGTGTGTGAGGGTAAAATGAGACAGGTGAGCGTGTATGTTGGTATAGATCGCCGCGCTTTGAGCCTTGGGGAAATGCGCGTACATAGCATAGCATCCTGTCCTGTCCTGTAACTAACTGCCTTACATAACGTATTTCCAGTTGAACAAAAACTTCCATCTTCTACTTTCTTTATTTTATTATTTTATTTTATTTATTTATTTATTTGTTTGTTGTTTCCAAGGGGTGGGGGTGGGGGATGCTGCAGCACTCCTAGCACCCCCCCCCCCCTACCCCCTGGGTCCGGCCCTGGTGCAAGAAAGAAGAAGAAAAGCAAAACAAATCAGTGAACAAAATAATGACTTCTCGAATTTCCATCTTTTACCAGGATTTCTGCAGACTGTAATCGTCTGTGTGTCTATTTGTCTGTGTGTTCACGTAACTCAACATCGTTCTAAATTGAGCTGACATTTGGCGCGTTATATACATGTACATTGGAATTGGATCCCATTAATTGATTAGATTCACATAGTTGAACAGTTAAAATAAGACAGTGCAAATCGATCGAATCGCTTTCGTTATTACATTTTTTAATTTAGATTAATATTTCTGTGTTGGTTTGTTGTTCCTTGCTGAATTCCACACGAAAACTATGTTTTCCCATTTTAAAAAACACCCCCACCCTCCCCCGACTCCAGCCCCACACCCCCGGACAGCCGTCTATAAGTCGTCGTGGAGACGTTTGTCTTACCAGAGTTGCCAAGAACAAAATTCAAAGTATTTATTTGAGTGGTTGGACAAGCAAGCTCTCTCTCTCTCTCTCTCTCTCTCTCTCTCTCTCTCTCTCTCTCTCTCTCTCTCTCTCTCTCTCTCTGTCGAACATGGCCTTTTCAAATGTAGATTTTCTTCTTCTTTGTGTTTCCCTTCCCCCCCCCCCCACCACCCCCAATGGGTATTACCTATTGCTATCGTAATTACAGGTAAATAGCAATTACGTTACTTGAGTGAACATTATGAATATGCACTCATCGTCAAGATCTATTGTTTCTGGACACAGCCACATGATAACAAGTGATATTTCACGAAAGTGAAAAGGTCCTTTTAGCCTTTCGTATGAAGCCACCAGAAATCCACGGGAAATAGCTGAAAAAGATACTTTTTTTAATGAACACTTGCAGTAGGTCCATTGTCCCTTATTGGATTCCATTACGCTCACATATGTTGATTGATTATTTTTGTTTATTAACTCGGGTATTATAAACTCTTCAAGAATACCTCTCTTATAACCCAGTTTGTGTATATTGATTGAAATGTTACAGTATTATTTGTTTATGTCCGTGTGTGTAAGTTCACGTGTGTGTGAGTGTGTGTGTGAGAGAGAGATAGAGAGAGAGAGGGAGAGAGAGAGAGAGAGAGAGAGAGAGAGAGAGTTCATTACCGATAAGAGATAACATGTGAGCCTTCGTGTCCTAATTATTTCAAACCAACCCTTTAATCGGAAGGATAAATCATAAAAGTAGATCATGAATTGTACAATCATGTTGTACTATCGTCATTGTGGAAAAACAAAAAGCTCACAAAATTAAAGCAAACAAAGACATGAACAAAACCTAAACAATATGGTGGATTTAAAAAAAAAAGATGGTTTGTCTTGCAAAGCCATGCAACAGCTTAGGAATAAATCTCTTCTTTACTTCTCATTTGAAAGTGCAGTCCAGTCAAAACGTTGGTTTCCCAGTTCTCCATTGATTCAGATTCATCTCAGTACAAAAGGTATAATTATAATGTGTTCAACTTATAACACCCTTATTTAGTCATAAACGCATTTCATCATGTATAGCGAAAGTGAAGTCTAATTTGCTTTGTAAGTTTCTAAGCTAGGTACTCTTTTTCTGCCAAACAGTTAAATCTCTCCTTCAGTTTTTCACTTTCTTTCATAATCACTGTTACTGTTGATGCGGAAATTCCAAATTGTTCAGCAATTTCTTTTTTTTTTTTTTTCATCTTTTCATCTTCAAGTGCGTGAATTAGATCTATTTTAGGCTTCAGGGTAAGCGTGACGTGATGTTGCGTCATTATGAACGTCAGTAACTCTCATGAAACTTTAATACAGTAATCTCCCTTGAAACTTTATTATAAGCGGCAGCAAAACTCGCCAGGGGCCTTAGAAAACACTTTATTATAAGCGAACTTTACTATATTTTTTTAAATTATATCCGATTTTTAAAAACAGAGACAAAGAAGAGTTTTGGTCGGGACCAAGACTGGACTTTATTAAAACGGAATATTTACTTTATCCGGCCTTTTTTTTATCCGGAGTTCACTGTATAACAATCTTCGTGGATTTCCCAGATCAGTTTCATCTATAGCAAACAGAATATTATTAAATTCAATTAAAACCAAATATTGTAAAAATGTCAAGTGCATTTGTGATGAACCTTTAACTCTAAAACATATATTATTTCATTGCATTCAGGTTCATCCTCTTTTGCCCCTTGAAGTAAATACTATAACATCAGTTAAAAACATTAGCAATGAATTGAGTGTGGGATTGGCAAAAGCTCTAATTACTTCTCCAGTCGCTCGTTTTATTTAACTGACATTGTTATTGTTATGTTAGAGAGATAGTAATAGTATCTATGTGTATTTATGTGTTCATGTATGTCTGTTTAAATGCGTGAATCTGTATGTATGGTCTTTATCATCTTGATGAAAAAAAACGTTAATAAAACAACCAACCAACCAACTTGTAAACAAAAGAACAATAACGTTGTCACGAATATAGGGGGTTGGGGGGATGAGGATCAGCAATTATTCCCCCGCGCTGTGTTGCCTCCCTTGACTAGGCCAACCTGCGGCGACATTCAGGGAAATAATGCTGGGAGTACTAAAGAATGATAGACAGTTGAAAGGCCAGACGAGAAGAATTCAAGCTAAACCAGTGGAGAATTCGAACAAGGGGAAGTCGGATGTTATAATATAATATTAGACAATTTATTAAATAGATGTAGGTCCGGCGTAGGAGGTAGGCTATACGGCTGAGTCACTAGAGAGGGTCTGTTAACGTCCAGAGTATCGTGGAGTTATTCCGGTTTAGCTGTCTGGGGGTTACTGGGGCGATTGTGGACTGATATCATCACAAGGCAAAGGGGTATCTGGCTGCTTTAGCGTGGTAAGCCAGATGTTCCGAGAATTGTGGTGTGAGCTGGGTGCGCACTTAGCTGCTATGGCGTATAGGCGGTGGTTGCCTCAGGATTCTGGATGGCGATTGCACAAGGGTCCAGTCGCTTGGCGTCAGTTTTCCACTCCAGGTCACTGGGTCGAATTCTTGGGTAATCGGGGTTGTGATGCAAGCGGCCTACGGGGCTGACCGGTTGCTGTAGTTCTGCTTTTACGCTTCACGGTGTCAACCAGGGTATAAGGGTTGCACGCAGCGGGTCTTGAGTCTCGTAGCAGCCCGGTATAAGGGCCCGTTCTGGAACGAAGTATTGACTCAGGATCAGAGGTGCACACACACTCTGGATGCCGCGCCGGTTAGCGCGCATGCCAGTCAGATTTTCGAATTTGGAAACACCAGCCAAGACTTGACCGGTTCGTTCCAACTGTCCAACAATTTCAACAATGGCTATTGGGCTTGGTGGAGTTTACTGGCGGCCGCTAATAGATAATAACTTCAGCGCCCAAGATGGGGGTATGGACAGCAGGGGTGGATATTTACACAACAGGATCAGGGGAGGAAGCAAAAGGGATAATTGCAGGACAATGGGGATTATAGGCAAGGGTGCTTTACTGGGGGACTTTAATCTGAGTAACAGGACAACATGGCATGGGAGATTTATACAAGAGTCTAGGCAGGGGAATATACAGGTATAAATACAAGCATGGCATGAACAGCAATCAAAATACAGATGAGGGATACAAGAAGCAGAATGCATATCACAAGCAATACATCAAGGCAAACCACAGACACGGACGTAAATATCTACAAGACATACGAACATGTTGGGAAATCGACGGGTGATGGGAAATGCTAAATGATATGAAATAAGTCTCCACTCTTACCTTGACCAAGGAACGGGTAGAAACACAAGAATATTGTCGGAGCTCAGCGGTCGCAACGAAGGTGCGGACGTGTCTCGGAGCAGTGTGTTTACTCGGGCTGCTGGAATTGGACTGACGCCTGAGTCTACCTATTCTGGGGCTCCAAGGGGCTATCCCGAGGGGCGTGGCTTGGGTGGCTTGGCCAGCGGGCAAGAAAGTAGAAACTGGACGCGAGCAGCGCCAGGGGTAATCGTACGCTTGTGACAAACGTTACTAACATTCCAACTTCAACCATCAAAACGATAGCGTTCGACCAATATTGTTAATATTATTAGTGTACACCCTTTCCTAATTGTATAAATCTAATCAATTTTAGTAACACCTGTTTTCTTTCCCAAAACAAATTACATAGATTAAACATTGGCCTGCACGATAAACATTTCCTAGAAATACGCAATTGTGGAATTTGCTTGTACACTAAACAATAAAGTGAAATTCCTTCCCTATAGAGCCCATATTACAATCCCTATAAAGTCTTTCTTTTCCCATTACACCTTTCCAATTCTATTTGAAAGTTATGATCTGACAACGACATTTTAACAAAGGATGAACATAAATATCAGGTAACAGAGATATACTTTTCTCGAACAAACTGTAATTTAACACTTTTGTAGAAAAAAAAGCATTTGCCGCTTTCGTCAAGAGACTGATTCCATGTCCGCATAAAATCATTCTTTAAAAGGACGGCGACATTTTTGCATAATGAATCTGAACTATGAAAATGTTGGGTCTTCCATACACCGTTATAACCACTCACAATCACAATAGTCTTAACGTAAATGTAATCATTGTGATAAAAAAAATTATAATATCAACACATGTTTGATGTATGTTTTATACATCCCACATGACAATTTAGTAGAAGAAGTTGATTGAATAATAATTGATGAAGATACAGCGCAACAGGTTTTTAGACCAAAAGAAACGACTTCTGTTTCTTCTTTTGTGGGTAGACGGCATTAAGAACATCCTGTTTCGTGTGATTTCATGTGTTAACTGCAATAAAGGTTGCACTTTAAATGAACTACCTAGCCCCAAATCTATGTTGAGTTAAATGGACATTTGAATAGTAATAATAAGAGGATTTGAAAACAGCCAGTCCTCATTGTCGGCTACTTGCCGTGCCAGCATTTTCAAATTCAAAGATTATGTTTGAAAATCGATCAAAAACCTTGCATGATTAGATAGAAGGTCTTTGAGCTTGAGAGTTGCAAGTAACTGAATTCCAATTTATGAAACAAAATCAATACTACTGTACACATTTTCCTGCCAATAAAATCATGAAAATAGTAAATAACAAGTGCTGGACTGTAACGTGGTCTTTTATACCCCCGCCAAGTAGCCTAACCCTCATTCGTCTTCCTCTTCTTCTTCTTGCCCAGCCACTGTAGCTGGGTGGCAGAGTTCGCCTGGCATACCGATGACACAGGTTCTCCTCTCGTGGTGGGCAAGTTTGCAGTGCCTATGTTTTACTGTCCTTCTTAACAATATGGTTGCTTTGTTGGTGCAGTGTTGATTTAGGATGCTTGGTACAATCTTAGCACATTACCTTTGTAAGTTATATTCAAATGTCACTTATATTCAAAAACATTCAGCAATGGAACATATATTCAAATTACTGCTTATATTAAAATATTAGTGTTATATTCAAGTCTTAACAGGCTTATATTTTTCTTAAAACTCCACACCCAAAAAATTAATTGGATATATTCAAATATTGCTTGTATGTAAATCTTAGCATGATTAGATTGTTTTTGTACTTATAACAAAAAAGGCAGCAAAAAAAAATTCTTATGAACAATTGATATAGTAGCTAGCTTTGTGAAGTGTAGTTTAGCTCCATTGAAAATGACAGTGCTCTGTTTGGACCCAGGACTTGAAAACCAAAAGGTGTCACAATATCGCCAAGACAATAAACACTTTCGAAAAGGCTGATTTTCAGCTATGTTTGTGAGTGTCTGGAAATGCATTTGAATGGCTTTCCATCTTGTTGTGTCTAATAATGTTGAATCTAAATTTTTTGTCGGGCCATTCAAAATGTCTCTTATAGCCACTAAGTGACTTAATATCTTCCTTAGAATACCTATACCAGCGCGAAGAACATGGAGTTCCAGACGCTGTCAGAATACATAGGAGGACTTTCCTGTGGCTGTTTCTAAGCCACTGGTTCTCGACTTGTTGTATCGGGTGACGCGTTATGGCTGTATAGAACAAAACGTTATAAAGGGACTGAATTGCATTTTTTTTGTTTTTAAACTGCGCATACGTTTATTTGAGGGAGTTCACCTCAATAATGTGGTAATAAACTCTTCTATAGTCATGCTGTCTAGTGAAAAAGTTGGAAATAAACACATTTAAATCACACGCACTTTAATCCATTGACGTGGATTATTTTGTCACCACTCAGCAGCCTTGATCACAAGGGACTTTCTGCTATTGTTACACCCCAGCCAAATGTAGTTTAAGATGAGGGATAGGGAGGAAGGGTAGTTACTACTTTCGCTTTGTTCCAGCTTCTGTGAATGTGTGTACTGTGTGTGTGTGCGTGTGTTTGTGTGTGTGTTTGTGTTTTAAAGCGCCGTTATTTTTACACACTCTTTATACTCTAGCATCGTTCTTTTGACGGCCCAGTTATTTAAACGTCAAAACAGTGTTCTGTTAGGGTTAGGGCTGCGTTAGCCTTAGGGTTAGGTTAAGGCTTTGGGTTCGGGTTAGGGTTAGAGTTAGGGTTTGAGTTAGGGTTAGCTTCAAAAAATGGAAAATGTCAAAATAATGTGTGTGTGTGTGTGTGTGTGTGTGCGTGTGTGCGGGTGTGTGTGTGTGTGTGTGTGTGGGTGTGTGTGTGTACGCGCGATGATGATATGATGATGATGATGATGATGATGATGATGATGATGATGATGATGATGATGATGATACATGATGCTGTCACGCGCTTTGTCTTCAATTGAACTTAAAACGAGGCGGTCTGGAGAGACCGCTATTACAGAACGCGGAAAAGAAATCGATTTTTATTTTTGAATTTATATTACCATACCATTGTTGAACAGGGGGAAGAAATCGGAGTACCCGGAGTAAACTATCGATGTCCTGCAGAAGTCTTGTTGCTAAGTCACGCAAGTTAGTTCCATGAGGGGTTTGAACCCGCGACCTTTGGCAAAGGAAACCTGCACCCTATCAACTGTGCTGCCTGACCCGCCTTGATGAATGTGTTATTGCTGCTGCTGCTGCTGCTGCCGCTGCTACTGCAGCCAATGATAGTGTGTGGCACACGGTACATCGCCTCGCGCCAAGGTCAACCCTTACCTCATAATGCTGTTGCAGCAGACGTGCCGATTTCGGAAGAAATAAAAACATGAGAAAGGATGCAGCGCGTTTGAGTGCACTTAAAATCGTTTGCGTAAATTCACTAATTCAAACAACAGTTCTGTATGCCATATTTCCGTATGAAAAGCATTAACTTTGAAGTATTCTCTATTTTTAAAAGACGTGTTTGCCAATGTCCAGCTTGAGTTATTTCCGTGCCGCTGTCTTCTAACGAGTAGTGCAAACAAATAGTTGCAAGGCTGGTTCAAGTTAAAACCGGAATTAAAAACCTTTTAACGTTTCAATTTGCTCTTTAGTTACTGCTTTGCGCCTGTGCGTGCTTGAGTCCGTGCGCTTTGGGCAAAGTTGCGTTGATTGTGTTTTTCTTTTATACCCCAGTTGCGTGTGTTGGGAGGGTGCATGCAACCAGCATAGCCACGGTTGTTTTTCTTAGTTTTTGACTCTAAAGAGGCGATATGAAAAAACGTTGACAGCTTTTTATTGTTATTCCAGTTGGCTTTCTGTCTATAGTTGCACTATTCCTCCCACAGACCCAGAGCACTTACTCTTAGGCCTCACTACCATACTCTCATAATGACCAAGTTCTTTCACTCCTCATTTCCAAGTTTATACAAGTTTATTTAGGGCTTTCAGCCAAGTCGGAAGAACATAACGCCATAGACAAAGCAAGATTTTAAAAAAGAGAAAAAATAAGCTGTTTTGACGTCATTCCATGCATTCAAAGCAGTAAGTACACAATACAAACAATATACAGTGAACTTCGGATATAGTAAAGTGCCCTGGGACCAAATAAATCTTTAGTATAACTGAATATTTAATACAACCGAAAATCCGTTTACAGTAAAGTTTTTAAAGTTTACTATAACCGAAACTTCGTTTATAATACAGTTTTAGAGGTTTACTTGACTATAACCGACTTCGTTTATAATAACGATTTTAGAGGGTTAATTTAGCATAACCGAAACTTTGTTTTTGTTTTAATTTAACGTTTACTAATCCGACACTCTCATTATAAAGAGATAGAAAACGCTGGTCTAAAGTGTATGTGGGTGCACAGGGCCGGATCAATCCATTTTCGAGGGAGGGGGTGGGGTGGGGTGCTAGTCTAGTTCTTTTTAAAATGTATGGTACAGAGTGGTGAAACACCACAAGTAAAACTCGTGGCGCAGTGGATAAGTCGCCGGTTTCCTATGCCGAAGGTCGCGGGTTCGATTGCCGCAAGGGGCGAACGTATGTGACTTAGGTACGAGACTATTGAGGTCACCGAGGGTTTTCTCCGGGCACTCCGGTTTCCTCCCTCCCTTCAATAATGGTACAGGATGCAGTCAATATAAAAATTTCAAAAACAAAAATTCGATTTTCTTCCGTCTTCTAATAGCGATCTCCCTGCCTGTACACCACCTGTTGGAGTGATGTATGTGTATTTGGTGTGTGTGAGGGTAAAATGAGACAGGTGAGCGTGTAGGTTGGTATAGATCGCCGCGCTTTGAGCCTTGGGGAAAGGCGCGTACATAGCATAGCATCCTGTCCTGTCCTGTAACTTCTACTTTCTTTATTTTATTTATTTATTTAATTTTTTGTGGTTGCCAAGGGGTGGGGGTGGGGAATGCTGCAGCACTCCTAGCACCCCCCCCCCTAACCCCCTGGATCCGGCCCTGGTGCAAGTAAAGAAGAAGAAAAGCAAAACAAATCAGTGAACAAAATAATTACTTCTCGAATTTCCATCTTTTACCAGGATTTCTGCAGACTTTAATCGTCTCTGTGTCTATTTGTCTGTGTGTTCACGTAACTCAACATCGTTCTAAATTGAGCTGACATTTGGCGCGTTATATACATGTACATTGGAATTGGATCCCATTAATTGATTAGATTCACATAGTTGAACAGTTAAAATAAGACAGTGCAAATCGAACGAATCACTTTCGTTATTACATATTTTAATTTAGATTAATATTTCTGTGTTGGTTTTTGTCCCTTGCTGAATTCAACATGAAAACTATGTTTTCCCATTTTAAAAAACACCCCCACCCTCCCCAGCTCCAACCCCACACCCCCGGACAGCCGTCTATAAGTCGTCGTGGAGACGTTTGTCTTACCAGAGTTGCCAAGAACAAAATTCAAAGTATTTATTTGAGTGGTTGGACAAGCAAGCTCTCTCTCTCTCTCTCTCTCTCTCTCTCTCTCTCTCTCTCTCTCTCTCTCTCGCTCTCTCTCTCTTTGTCGAACATGGCCTTTTCAAAATTTAGATTTTCTTCTTCTTTGTGTTTCCATTCCCCCCCCCCCACCCCCCAATGGGTATTACCTATTTTTATCGTAATTACAGGTAAATAGCAATTACGTTACTTGAATTAACATTATGAATATGCACTCATCGTCAAGATCTATTGTTTCTGGACACAGCCACATGATAATAAGTGATATTTCACGAAAGTGAAAAGGTCCTTTTAGCCTTTCGTATGAAGCCACCAGAAATCCACGGGAAATAGCTGAAAAATATACTTTTTTTTTAATGAACACTTGCAGTAGGTCCATTGTCCCTTATTGGATTCCATTACTCTCACATATGTTGATTGATTATTTTTGTTTATTTACTCGGGTATTATAAACTCTTCAAGAATACCTCTCTTATAACCCAGTTTGTGTATATTGCTTGAAATGTTACAGTATTATTTGTTTATGTCCGTGTGTGTAAGTTCACGTGTGTGTGAGTGTGTGTGAGAGAGAGATAGAGAGAGAGAGAGGGTAAGAGAAAGAGAGAGAGAGAGAGAGAGAGAGAGTCCATTACCGATAAGAGATAACATGTGAGCCTTCGTTTCCTAAGTATTTCAAACCAACCCTTTAATCGGAAGGATAAATCATAAAAGTAGGTCATGAATTGTACATGTTGTACTATCGTCATTGTGGAAAAACAAAAAGCTCACAAAATTAAAGCAAACAAAGACATGAACAAAACCTAAACAATATGGTGGATTTTTAAAAAAGATGGTTTGTCTTGCAAAGCCATGCTTAGGAATAAATCTCTTCTTTACTTCTCATTTGAATGTGCAGTCCAGTCAAAACGTTGGTTTCCCAGTTCTCCATTGATTCGGATTCATCTCAGTACAAAAGGTATAATTATAATGTGTTCAACTTATAACACCCTTATTTAATCATAAACACATTTCTTCATGTATAGCGAAAGTGAAGTCTAATTTGCTTTGTAAGTTTCTAAGCTAGGTACTCTTTTTCTGCCAAACAGTTAAATCTCTCTCCTTCAGTTTTTCACTCTCCTTCATAATCACTGCTACTGTTGATGTGGAAATTCCAAATTGTTCAGCAATTTCTTTTTTTTTATATTATCTTTTCATCTTCAAGTGCGTGAATTAGATCTATTTTAGGCTTCAGGGTAAGCGTGATGTGACGATGTTGCGTCATTATGACCGTCAGTAACTCTCATGAAACTTTAATACAGTAATCTCCCTTGAAACTTTATTATAAGCGGCAGCAAAACTCGCCAGGGGCCTTAGAAAACACTTTATTATAAGCGGACTTTACTATATTTTTTTATTATATCCGATTTTTAAAAACAGAGACAAAGAAGAGTTTTGGTCGGGACCAAGACTGGACTTTACTAAAACCGAATATTTACTTTATCCGGCCTTTATTATATCCGGAGTTCACTGTAGCAATTCTGACAGGCACCAACACACATCTCATAATTATAAAAGTGAGAGAATTATATAAATGTACAAAAAAGAAGTTATTGAATCCAATTATACTATTTGAACAGTGAATAAAATAATATGAATAAATCGACATAAATTTATAATTTTTTTTCTCTTTTTAGAAGAATTTGTGTTCATAAGTTCATTAAGTTTATGTATATATGGAGTGGTGGTTATACTAATTTGGTAACAAGACTTTGCGATTGTCGTTTAGTAACGGAATATTACACGAAAAGATATAGTGAAACTCGTCGCCAATTTCGTTTAAATGACATAAAGTGCAGATCCTCTCTTCCCTCAAAACATTGAAGTATCGTAGCTGCTGCACTGGCAATTTATTACAACATAATCCAAACTTTATTAAGTTTTTTCCCCGCATATTGTTCCATAAACATGTAACATGTTTTTTTTTCAAGATAACTAGAAGGGCAAAGCCCGTATGTCTCGTATGTTCCTTATGGAACTCGCAATATTTAATTAACATGAAAATGAGTGCCCAGAAAAAAAACGAAATAAAATGGTGGCATTAAATTGCAAAGTAATACCAACTTTTATCTTTCTATGCTCTTTACCTTGACATAACACTGACTTCCGGCTCCAAATACACTCATGTACTATCAAATAAAGTATGGCAAGAAAACGGTGATCTTTGGATGACCTTGACCTTCAGTGACTTCACCTTGGGATGACCTTGATCTCATACACACACACACACACAGACACACACGCACGCACACACACATATCCATCATGTCATCATCATCATCATCATCATGATCATCATCATCACCATTGTCATTATCAACAATACAACAACTTCACCACACACACAAAAAGTGAACAACCACCGTAACATTATTTAGTATTTCACTAATGCCATCAAGTGTATTCAAAATCAAAATCCACAGCAGCCTTATCCACCCCCCCCCCCCCTCCCCCAATCTTCCCAACTTCACGGGAAATCGTTCACTTATACCTTAATTTTCAAACTGAGCAGTACAAACATAGATTCGTTTCATCAGCTCACCTTTTTTCTCGGCTGTACCAGACGAACTACCACCAGCACCAACATCAACGCGACCTCCAACCACCCCAGCACCGCTTGCCCCTCCCCCGTTGGGATGCCGGGGGTTACAGTATAAATAGTATCCCCACTTTCTGGAAATTTAGTGCTTTAAATTCCCACTGTCGCTGTCTTTCTCATTTCCTCTTTCTCATTCCTGTTCTGTTCTATCAATCTGCTATACTATCTTCTTCTTCGCTAGACCAGTCACCTCCCTTTTTTCTTGAAAACTCTTCCGGGACAAGACTCCTTAGTTGTGTGTGAGGTCTGTTGGATCAGCTTGGGAATATTGGACGCTTTCTGCCAGGTGGTCACTAGGGCTTCCTATGAAGTTATTATTTAGCAATGTAGGCATTTTATATGTATGTGTTTTGTTGATATTTTATAATGATGTTTGTATTCTATTTTGTTTTTGTAAACTGGGGTTCGATAAATTAGAGTATAGCCTCAGCGTCCCCTGTATGGGATGTCTTTATTGTAAAGTGACTGGCTGGTGGAGAGCTTTCAGTTTTCCCACTAGGGTTGTTTCAGCAGATCTTTTATGCGGATCAGGGGTTGTCCGGTCCTGATTTGGCTCGGAAGAGTCCGCTGGACCTAAAGCAATAATCATGTAATGTAATGTAATGTAACCGCTGGCCCCCAAACCGTAGCCAGGGTGGTTTTTGGTGATGAAGCCCCCTCCCACGCTACCTCCCAGGATGCCCTCTTCATCGTCGCTGTCTAAGTCAATCCCTCTGTAGACGGGTCTGCCCTGCCCGGCGCCCGGCGGGCACCCTCGTTCGTCCCTGCCATCCGGGCAGTTACAGCGCATGTCCGGCACGATGCAGTATTCCCCGCATGAGATAAAGCCCACCACGCACTGCTCGCCTGTCCAACATTAAAAGTCAACCAATCAATCAGTGGCTTATATTCCACACCACAAACCATTCACTCAGTCTTCTCCCTCTCTACCTTGCCTTCCCCGGTTCTGAAGAGAACCAGGTACGTAGGCTACCCAGTCACCGCAGGGTGGACTGGGGTGCGTTAATGTGCGCTGTTTCATTCTATTCTTCACGTCATAGTATCAGCGTATAAAAATGATTGTTATAAACATGTAAGCTGTTTGAATGGGACTGGCCTAAGGCGCGCAGGCCAAATTGTTATTTTGTTAAGGCAGTGTCGTGGGATTAATTAAAAAAAAGAAAATTTTGCAAGGCCTAAAATGACCTTGACCTTAATGACCAACGCAAAAACGGAACAAATATATGAAAGATCAATCTATCACCCTTAAAAACAACAAGCTTGAACTTTATATCTTTCATAGTTTAGGGCCAAGGTCACTTCAGAGTACCTATACAAACCGATTTCGGACAGCTCCATTGACCTTGACCTTGGAGTGAGGTTGACCAAATTTTCAAAGTATGTGTGTTTCATTAATGTCTATCATACCTCAAAGAATCAGAAATTCATGAATATGAATAACCGAGAAAAAAGTTACATTTTGTGAAAAATTCTCATTTTTTGACTAACATTTGATGTCTCTGTGACCTTGACCTTGAAGTGAAGTATTTCATTTACTGATCGTTTATGAAGTCTCATGGGTTTACACAATCTTACCAAGTTTGGTAATGATAGTTAAAGTAGGTTCTGAGTACTTAGCCACTGTAAAGTGTTTGCACTGATAGACAGCGGACAGACTGACGGACGGACGGACTTTTTTTCGATATTACTTTTGGACTATTTAGGACTTTTCTCGCAGAGATTAGCAAAAATATTGAATTTTTGTTTAATTTTATATATTTATTTATTTATTTATTTATTTTGGTGAGTACATAGACTCACATTGCTATGCATGTGAGTTACAAATTCATTTTTGAACATCCGATAGGTTACACATATCTTATTATTAAACACATCCTGCTGCCAAGACTGAACAAACTGGTCTTCTAATTTCTGTTTAATTAAACATTTTAATTGATGTACTGAGAAAAAGCACAGATAACTAATATCTAACCATATGTGAGACATACGAAGATCGTCTAGTGTTGAATACACCTTCCGGTTCAGATTTGGCTCGGAAGAGTCCGCTGGACCTAAAGCAATAATCATGTAATGAATAGACCTTTTCTAACCATGGTGATTTGAAAAACCCATAGACCAGTGGTCAGGAATAACACCAGCTTACAAAGGTTAAACAAGGATGTTACGATACTAAGTAATTTACTCGAAGATATCTTCAAGAACTCAACAAGACTCATTATTTTTAAGTTTCTGTATGCATTTCTTAACTTCTTAATAATATCTTTATTTAAATTTTCGTTAAGTACATTCTCGACCTTAACATTCAGGTCATCTGTGGTAGGGAGAAAATCTTCATCTGCGAGGTTACTTAAATATTCAAAGTGGGGTAAAAAAAAAAGCTTGATGGGATGGCATGCTAGCGTCCGAGAAAGGGTTATTGCTTACATTTGACTTGTTTAACACTTTCCTTTTTTTAAATTTGATGTTATGCAAATGAACAATGGTAAAATAACATTATATAAACTGTAACATAAATTGTAACAATCTTAAATGTAAGAATTCGTTACTTATATATAAATTAATAGCAGCATCTAGGATAAATATATAATCCTTAATTTAATGCAGCAAAGGGAGGTGATAGGAAAGATTTTTTTCCCCCTCTTCTACAGTTCTGTGTTCAGTTTTATTGTTGTTGTCATTGTTTTAAGCCATAACTGCGTGAATATGCATGGTTCCTTCCCGATTCCGATGCAAGACAGGTAACTTGTGGATTGTTCTGATAACGAGAGACTGTGAAGTGTCGGCAGAAAAAAATAGACATGTCTATCTCAGATTTATTTTTACTGTTAATTGTTCACGCCAAGCTATATTCCAATGTGAAAAGCGATCCTTCTTCTCGACTATGGAGTTCTAACGGTGCTCTGTTATCTGTGGTGTCCGCCATTGCGAATTACTCGGCAAGAAGTATGCTGGACTGCGCAAGAGGGTGCCAACAAACAACTTCCTGTCACTCTTTTGCCTGGGTGTCCCAAACCAAAATCTGCTATTTGACGCCAGATATTGAAACTGCATCTGGGACTAGCAACGGGTTGCTTCTTTAAGTTGATTGTTAGTTATTTAAAGCCTTTTAACCTAAGGCATAGATTCTCATGTTTAAGACGTTAAAATACATTTTGGATACTTACAATGATTATTCTAACATGTATTTTTTGTACACTACGTAGGATTATAAGTATTTTTAAGTGTAAGGAGAACAATGTTTGAGCTTTAAAGAGTTTAGGAGTATTTTTATGGTATATTTTTGTTTTGTTTTATCTCCATATCTTAATATAAAAACAAATTTAAAAAGTCTTTCTCCCTCGAACCAAATTTGTTTCTTTCTCTGTCTTTGGACCGACTGCTTGGGATCAACTCCCATTTTCTCTCCTCAGCAAAAGCTGAATCGCTTCCCTGAAACAGAATCTAAAAACTACTTTCTTCTCATCTCCCTTTGCTCATTAACCATCTTCCACAGCAATGATCTGTTCCGCATGACCTCTACCAACCCACATCTGCCAGCGTTTTTTAAGAGGTTTTTTTTAAATGTGAATACGTTGGATTTGCGCTTTGAACCAATTTTTTTAATAGGAAAAGGCGCTATATAAATATCCTTTATTATTTATTATTGTAACTTTCGTTTTTAATCTGTTGGCTTCGATTTAAACCAGTTTTCTGTTTTTCAGTTCTTTTTTTTTCTTGAAGTGTTTTTATTTATTATGAAAATCGCTTTTTAATACCCATAAATAATAATAATAATAATAATAATAATAATAATAATAATAATAATAATAATAATAATAATAATAATAATAATAATAATATGTTGTTGTTGTTGTTATTATTATTATTATTATAATCATCATCATCATCGTCGTGGTCGTCGTCGTCTTTGTTGTTGTTGTATGCATGTCAATTTATTTTTAGCATAAGCCTACTGCCTAGCGGTTCAAGTGTAATTGTTATTGTACCTTTATGCTTACCACACATACTCTGCAGGTCACTTCTCTTGCCTCTTGTTACCACAGGCTCTCGTAAATATAATGTTACACTCGTCGTTGTTTTATTTTTAGTAGTTGGTTCAGCCCCGATGCTTGAATCCTGATAAGTGTAACTCAGATTCGTTTATCCACGCAACCTGTTCACTCAGCAACAAGGCAGGAGTCGTCGTGTGAAGTTTTCCAACTTTATTCAGCGTACATCAACAACTGCATACAATCGCTCAATCGCTTTTCACTTTCTCTCTTTCGGACACAGTGCGTCAATTATATAGTTTTTCTATACTCCAGATAACTTTAGAACATTCCAGCGTGACGCAAATACAACCAATCAAAATAAACTTAAAACTTAATTCTTAGACGCACAAAGTGTTTGAATATATAAGCAGATAATCATCTTAGCTTGAATTAAGATTCAAGGTTCAAAAATACTTTATTATCCCAAACAGAGAAATTAAGACATGCTTTGCTGACAGTACTACAACAAATTGCAATAAGTGTGTAAGAAAATAAAATTACAAACACTCATAAAAAGGTTTAAAAAATGCAGACTATATGGAAGCAACAGGCAACAATAAAGTAATAAAGGCAGCAATAAAGTAATAAAATGCGCAAAGTCCTCAATTAGCTATACATTTATGCGCAGTTTTGATCTGGACCGCAGGCGCACTTTAAATAGCAGGGTCCTTCAGTCAGTAGGGCCGGTGACAGGCAAAGAAAGACAACTCCAGGGCCGCTTGATGCGTTTGGTATTGCAGACTGGCGTCTTAAACGGTTTGGGTCATACCCTGATTTCCACCAATGTATTTGCATGAGCAGCTCTTTCATTTGACAACTGCGGTATACCAATAACATTTTTTGTTATTGACAGGTTCTATATTCGCCTGATGGAGACCCCTGCCCAGTAGTTCAATGTGGACTTCTGGCTAAGTTTTTTTTTTGGCACTTTATTAGAGGGCGAGATGGAAGATCCGCACCCGGCCTACGTGGAGAACACCATCCCTTTTCCTTTCGACGTCAGCGTTAACTACACCATTGACTTTGAAAGTCTCTCTAACACCTTGTTGCAGGTCGCCCACTCCTTTAGTTGCGCCATACGCCAATCGTTGTCCGCTATCGTCATCATCAACGTCGTCATTATCGTTATCATCGAAGTAGTTATGTAATGGTCGTCGTTGTTGTTTACGCCCCGCCATCGTCGTCATCGTCATCATCACCATCACCATCATCATATCATCATCATCATCGTCATCATCATCATCATCATCATTTTAATTACCATATACGTCGTCGTCATCATCATCATCGTCGTTGTCGTCGTCGGTGTCATCGTCGTCGTCATCCTCATCTTCATTCTTGTGCTCGTTGGCGCTATCATCATCATGGTTGCCATCATGATTATCATTATTATCGTCGTTGCCATCATCATCGTCGTCGTTATCATCATCGAGGTCGTTTGTGCTGTAATCATCATCATTAACATCATCATCAACATCGCCGTCGTCGCCGTTGTCGTCATCATCATCATTGCAGCATCGTCGTCGTCGGCGCTGCCATCATCATCATCATCATCACCATCATCACGGTCTCCATTATGATAATTCTCTTCATCATTATCCAAATCATCATAATCATCGTCGTCATCATCATCATCGTCAACAAATTATCGGCATCATCATATCATCATCATCATTATGGTCTCTATCATGATCATCCTCTTCATCATTATCGAAGTCGTCATAATCGTCGTCATCATCATCATCATCACTGTCGTCGTCGTCGCCATCATCATTTTAATCGTCTTCGTCTGCATGTTAATCGCTATCATCATCAATGTCCCCAATAGCTTGAGTTAGATCCTGTTTTCGGCCAGCGCCTTGAGCAGATGTTACTAATAAGTGCGCTATTTAATAACAATTCATACTCACTCAATATGGTCAACGAATGTGGGTTGTTGTTTCAGAGGACGGCGAATGGAGTGACGCTGGTGGTGTGAAACTATGCTGATATCGATAGTGTTTTGGATTCATCAAACTGTGGAGCAGGATTTGTCATACCTTATTTAAATATTCAAAAGTCTTACTATCTTGGTCACGGGTTTTCAATATTTACGTGTGAATTATATGCAATTATTATGGTACTAGAATACATACTCAGTATTCCTTGTGAAATATTTAATATATTAATTTGTGTTGACTCAAAATCAGTTCTTTATGCTTTAAAAAATTGGAAATGTTGGAAGAGAACCGATATAATGTTTAAAATAAGATATCTTTTTCGTAGTACTTGTCTAAGAATTAGAGGTATTGGAATTACATTTTGTTGGGTTCCATCACATTTAGGAATTTATGGTAATGAAATTTCAGATAAATTGGCCTAAAAGGTGCAATGAAAAGTTCAACATACAGTCTTTATTGGTAATTTTAAATTAACTCAATTTTAATACTGTATTATTGATTTATTCGTTATTAGAACAACGCTTTACTAACATAATACCCAAAGTAAATATTGTTAGTTGTTTCAAAACTATTGCTAGATTATAGTATATAAGCTACGCTTCAATTCATAGTGTACAAAATATTTGAAAAATGTTACTTGCATATGTGCTTTGACTATTTCCATACAACATATATTATTTGATTGTACTGTTTTAACATCACTGTACAAAGAAAATGGAATTATTTTATCTGCTCAAGACGATATTAGAGGTTTCTTATATAGTTCGATGTTACAGGACATCGCGCCTGTCATTGTCGAAAGAGATTTAATTAAGTTACTATAATTAACAGATTCTGTTTGTTTGTTATTATTGTCTAAAATCACATTGTTGTGAAAAGACATTAAATTAAATAATATTGAATTGAATCGCCCAATCTCCCCCTTCCCCATTCCAATTCCCTAGAAACGATTCAATCGCGTTTAATACTCATTCTCGTTAATTAAGACTGCAAGGGAAGAGACCCAGTCTGTGTCCGCTCAAACATAGAACGACCTTCAACACATCTCTCAATGAATCAGAACAATTGTTAGAACAGCCGATGCTCTGTACCGTCATACCCACCATTTTTCCCTTCACCCTCTCCCTTCCAAGCCCCAGCCAAATACTCTTTAAATATTGTTGGTTGGTTGGGTTTTCACCCAGTGCTTTTCCAAACTGTTGGAAAACTATGTAGACTTATGATCGGATTTCTATTCTAGGAGTTTGCTATAGTTCTAATACATCCATAATCGCAAACTGTGTGAATAATTAATTCACATTAAAACTCCGGCCATGCTTAATGCATGCCTGTCCGTGATAAAGAGAAATAAAGCAATAATATAAAACTCTTTGTACACGCTCATGTTTTTGTCGTTCGTGACATATTCTCTCTCTTTCTTTCTCTCCCTCTCACTCTCTCTCTCTTTCTCTCTCTCTCTCTCTCTCTCTCTCTCTCTCTCTCTCTCTCTCTCTCTCTCTTTCTCTCTCCATCCATTTGTGTGAACATTTATCTTTCAAATTATATCTGAGATCCTGAACTCTCTCTCTCTCTCTCTCTCTCTCTCTCTCTCTCTCTTTCTCTCTCTCTCTCTCTCTCTCTCTCTCTCTCTCTCGCACACACACACATACACACACAGAACCGTGTAGAAACGCCATTGTGATAACTTTCATAAAACTCTACATACGTTACTTTGACATTTTTACAAATTTGTCCATTTTTTGAAGCTATCCCTAACCATAACCATAACCCTAACTCTAACCCTTAACCTAACCCTAAGCCTAACACAGCCCTAACCCTAACGGAACACTGTTTTGTCAAAATAACGAGTTCCGTCAAAAGAATACGTACGTAGAAGTTCAAGTGTATGTCAGAATATTGGCGTTTCTACATAGCCACACACACACACACACACACACACACACACACACACACACACACGCGCGCGCACCCCCACCCACACAAACACACACACATTCCGTGTGGGGACGTATAAAATGTCTAATGTACGCTAAGAGATGACAATTTGAATATACATTCAAACCCTTTCGTTTCGGACAATTGTGAAATTTGAATCGAACCGTCGTGTTGGAGCGTTCTAAAGAGCGCCTGCTATAAGCAGTAAATGACCTATCTTCCGTACAATGCCTGAAGAGGCCCACACAAGTAAAATCAACGGAGCGAGACCCGACACTGACAGCGTAAGCTACAAGGCTTTACTCTGGCTCAGAATGTCCTATATATCTCTGTGCCTGTTGCATGAGTTACACCCAATGATGCTAAATGGGGCATAATAGCTAGTGAAAGACCCCGTCACGTCCTCTGGGAGTCCAGTGATTTTTAAAGTTGCTTATGCACGTATTTCGAGAGCTTTCGCCTCAATAAGGTAGATTATAATAAAGAAGAACAAAGGCGGGGGCCTCGGGCGGCTTGAGTTAGATCCTGTATTGGCCAACGCCGTGAGCTGCAAAAGTGTTATATAAGAATGTTTAAAAGATTAATAAACTCTTGTATGATTATGCTATTAAGTGTAAAAGTTTGGGAAATAAGATCTCAGATCTCTTTCAAATTTCCCATTATAGTTTTTTTTTTTTTTTAAATAATGTAGCCACAATTGAAGACTGCGTTAACAATGATCTGTGCATTCGAACTTGACAGCAAATATTGGTTCAACGGTGCATTTGTCGGAGCTGGGGCAACTCCTCATTTAAAATGCTCAGGCCCTTAAATAGCGTAGAGCTTTAGGAGAAAAAAGAAGAAGCACATGTAATAAGAGATAATACATGTCATACATAAATAAAGTTTCGTGTTTACCGTGTGGAAATTCCTTGTTCAAATGTTCAGACTATTACGCTAGTAAAGTTTGACGTGGAAATGAATGAATTATTAAATAAACAGACAAAGGATGGCATAAAGAAGGGATTGATTAAAGGACTTGCAAACAAGCTTTAAAAAAAAAAAGAACGGAAGAAAATATTTTTTTCGATAAATATCGTGGACTTTAAAGAAAACCCGAAAGAGTCGGTAATCAGAACTAGCCAAATATCGGTCAGTCGGTCGATCTGATCTGTCTGTCCGTCCGTCCCAAGCCATAAATCAAGCACCTCTGTACAGATTTTGTTCAAACTTCATAGGATTGCTACCTGGGTTAGTGGCTAGCTTCATGTGCTATCATATTTGCTCTACTCAAAGGTCAAGGTCGCTGGGGTCAACATGTTGCGCTCTATATTTCATAAAGGCTGAACCTGTTTTGATTAAATTTGGTATACAGGTACTTCAACTCATGGTAAATCATTCCGTAACATTTCCTTGGTTGACGAGTCGTTCGGTATATCGGTAGTTCAGTTTTGTGTTCAAATAACTTTCAAGTCAAGTCAAGTCAAGTCATGAAATCTTTATTCCACAAAAACATGGGAAAATTTGTGTGTCACAGTGCATACTTGGCAAAAGAAAATAAAAATACAACAAATGGCAGAGGCCTGAAACTCTTGGAGTTTGCCAGGTACAGCAATCTGATATTGGCAAACACGCTTGGTCTCCACAAAAAATCCAGACGGTGGACATGGCACAATCCCAGAGGGGAAAATCACATCCAGATTGACTACATCATGGTCAATAAACGCTTCAGATCTAGCGTCAACATTGGCAAGACACGCACTTTTCCAGGAGCAGACATCGGAAGTGACCACGATCTCGTGATGATGTCCTTCCGGCTCCACTTGAAGAGAGTAAACAAAGCAAAGTGCACCAGACTGAAGTTTGACCTGGACAAACTGCAAGACCCGGAGGTTGCAAAAATATTCCAAGCCACAATTGGAGGGTAATTTGCATCACTGCTCATTTTAGGAGCTGGTGAAGTAAATGTCAACACCATGACCACCACCATCAACTCAGCTGTGACAGATGCAGTGGCTCAAATCCTTGGCAAGCACCGCCCAAAGAAGAAACCGTGGATCACAACTGAACTTTTGGACCTGTGTGGCAAACAAAGAGAGATGAAAAAGAAAATGAACACCTCACAGAGAGCTGATGCCTACCGAAAAATCAACAGTGACATCCGAAAAGGCATGTACACAGGAGAACTGGATAGGAGATCTATGCCATGAAATAGAGAACAGTCTGAAAAAGAACAACAGCAAGAAGACCTACCAGACTGTGAACGGCTGACAAGTGTTAAACAGCCCAATGTACACGATCCAAAGCATGTGCCTTACAGAAGAACAAGAAGTCTTGGATAGATGGACAGAGTACTGCTCTGACCTTTACAACCATACACCAAACGGAGGCCCATCAATTCTAGCATATCTCCAGAACAGAGAAGAAGAACAAATTCTCCCAATTCTCCTAGAAGACGTTGAGGCACAGTGCAATCGCTGAAGAAGGGGAAGTCAGCGGGAGTGGACAACATACCTACAGAATACTCAACAGGTTGAAACCCCAAGCTGAACAAATAATAGTTGAAGATCAATGTGGATTCAGGGCAGGGTGAAGTACCACCGAGCATATTTTTAACCTCAGAATAATGAGTGAGAAATACCTACAGCATCAACATCTATATCATGTTTTGATAGATTTCAAGGAAGCGTTTGACGGAGTATGGCATGCAACTCTGTTGGCATGAGAGTATACAACATCAGCCGTAACATTATTGACGTCATCAAAAGCCTGTATGACAAGGCTACCAGTGCAGTTCTCCACAACAGCGCCATCGGAAACTGGTTCAGAACAACAGTCGGCGTGCGTTGAGGATGCTTACTCTCTCCAACACACTTCAACATCTTCCTAGATCGCTTCATTTCAGATGCCTTTGCAGATAACAAAGGCACAGTCAACATTTGGGGGTAAAGCAATCTCCACCCTCCGTTTTGCGGATGACATTGATGGATTGGCTGGAGGGGAAGAAAAACGAACAGCTGATGCAGATGCTCGACACCACCTCCAGAGACTTTGGAATGGAAATAAGTGCAGCGAAGACCAAAATGATGACCAACAATACCAAAGGCATCAACACGGACATCAAAGTCCAAGGCCAATTCCTCAAGGCGGTGCAGAGCTTCAAATATTTAGGAGCCATTGTATCATACCATTGGTCCCGACAGGAAGTCATCTCCGTTATGGCACAAAAGGTTGAAGCCCATGTGGTTAGACAAGACCATCAGTCTATACTCCAAGGTAAAGTTGCTGCGCTCCCTTGTCATCTCCATCGTCCTATACGTTTGCGAAACATCTACCCGTAGGGGTGCATAGCTTCAGATATTTAGGAGCCATTGTATCTGACAATGTGTCCCGACAAGAAGTCATCTCCAGGATCGCACAAACAACTGCTGCCCTGGCAAGGTTGAAGCCCATTGGCAAAGACAGGACCATCAGTCTACATTCCAAGGTAAGACTGCTGCGCTCCCTTGTCATCTCCATCTTCCTATATGCTTGCGAAACATGGACCCTCACAGCAGAGCTACAACGAATAATACAACGCATGGAGATAAGGTGCTACAGAAGACTTCTGGGCATTTAATATACCCAGCACCAACGACGAAGTCCGACAGACCATCACGCAAGGCATGGGACAACACGTTGCTGAGGACAGAGAAAGATTGAGTACGCTGGTTAAACGATCATCTGTGGTGCCCCTGCGACCTCCGAGTTACGGGATAGGATAGGATATGATCTTCTTCTTCGGTGGACCAGTCACCTACGTTTTTTTCTTAAAATCTCTTCCGGGAAAAAACTCCTCATTTGTATGTGAGGTCTGTTTTATCAGCTTGGGAATATTGGACGCTTTCTGCCTGTTACACTCGGTTTGATGATGGTGTTTTCTTTATCAGTATCTGATTCAGCCCCGATGCTGAAGTCCTGATAAGGTGTGTAACTCAGATTCGTTTATCCACGCAACCCGTCCAAACAGCATACAAGTCACAAAGTCGACGTATGAAGTTTTCCACTTTTATTCAGCACACACCAACAACTGCATACAATTCTCATCTCAACTCAACAACTTTCACAGCAACTCTCAACAACTATCTCAACTTTTTTAACAGTGTGGCGCTTATATAGTCTCTACATAGATACACGGGAACAAACGAGAATAATCCTACATAAAACACCACAACCAATCATCATCACGTGACTCACGTCATACAACCTCATTTGGAATGGAAGCTTCCATGGTAACCAACAGAATAATCCACACGCTTCGATCGATCGTAAACAACTAATTCCCGAAAATTCTCCAACAATATCGACCAACTAAATACACTAACGTTACACAAAGCCTCTACTAATAACAACGCAAAATCAAATCAAAGATAAATACACTCTATTACTGCATGCGTTGCAAAAATAAAACGAACAGATCTATCGCGCGCGTCACACACAAGCCTGCCGTGATTTGACAAAACCGAGTAAGTCCACCAAGGTCGAAAATGAGTTTTTTGCGCCATAAAACTTGCAAGAGAATGACGCATCTTACCTGTAAAAATCAAATCCGAACTATGTTTAGATTTGGAGATATCATAGAGTAAGTCCTTGTTTAAAAAATTTTAAGTGGGGGAATAAACTGATAAAACCAAGCAAGTCCCCTGCGATTTTGTTTCGGCGATCCTCTGGCTGATGCTCGAGTTGGCATGATGACGTCATTTTCTACAATAACCTGACAAAGAAAAGTAAGTCCTCCCGACCAATGAGAAAGCGCCTTAAGATAAAGTGGACCAGTGAGAATCCATGTTATTGCTGCTGTGCAATATTATTTTCCTGTGAAAATGATGACGAAATTTCGGTCAGCAAAGGACGTGTTCGGCTTTTTGAAAAAGAGTTTTCTTCATGTACTTTCCTGCCCACCATGAAGGATCCTGTAGATCTTCCGCCTACGCGGCAACTTCCACGATGTGTGGAAATAAACAAACAAACTATCCTATCCTATCCTATCCTGTCCCGTAACCCTGAGGTCGTAGGGGCACCACAGATGATCGTTTAACCAGCATACTCCATCTTTCTCTGTCCTCAGCAACCCTCATGGCTTCGCTCAGCGTCAAACCAGTCCATTCTCGAATGTTGTCCTCCCACCTCTTTTTCGGTCTCCCTCTTCTTCTACCTCCTTGCACTGTGCCTTGCAGAATAGCCTTTGCAAGGCCTGATGATCTGGTGACGTGGCCATACCATCGGAGTTTCAGTTTCTTCACCACTGTGAACAGGTCATCGTGTTGTCCAATGGCTTGTGTGATGGTCTGTCGGACTTCGTCGTTGGTGATGTGTTGGGTATAGGAAATGCCCAGAAGTCTTCTGTAGCACCTCATCTCCATGCTTTGTATTCTTCGTTGTAGATCTGCTGTGAGGGTCCATGCTTCGCAAGCATATAGGAAGATGGAGATGACAAGGGAGCGCAGCAGTCTTACTTTGGAATGTAGACTGATGGTCCTGTCTTTCCAAATGGGCTTCAACCTTGTCAGGGCAGCAGTTGTTTGTGCGATCCTGGAGAGGACTTCCTGTCGGGACCCATTGTCTGATACAAAGGCTCCTATATATTTGAAGCTATGCACTGTGTTGAGGGATTGGCCTTGGACTTTGATGTCCGTGTTGATGCCATTGGTGTTGTTGGTCATCATTTCGGTCTTCTCTGCACTTATTTCAATTCCACAAGCTTTGGAGGTGGTGTCAAGCCTCTGTACCAGCTGTTCAAGTTCTTGTTCCTCTCCAGCCAATCCATCAAGGTCATCCGCAAAACGAAGATTGGAGATTGCTCTACCCCTTATGCTGACTGTGCCTTCGTGATCTGCAAGAGCATCTGACATGATGCGCTCTAGGAAGATGTTGAAGGGTGTTGGAGAGAGTAGGCATCCTTGACGCACACCGATTGTTGTTCTGAGCCAGTTCCCGATGGCGCTGTTGTGGAGGACTGCACTGGTAGCCTTGTCATACAGGTTTTTGATGACTTCAATAATTTTAGGTCTGATGTTGTACGCTTTCATTGTTGCCCATAGAGCTGCATGCCAGACTCGGTCAAACGTTTTCTTGAAGTCTATGAACACATGATATAGATGTTGTTGGTGCTGTAGGTATTTCTCACAGATTATTCTGAGGTTGAAAATCTGTTCAGTGGTACTTCGCCCTGCCCTGAATCCTGCTTGTTCTTTAGCTATGATTTGTTCAGCTTGGGGTTTCAACCTGTTGAGTAATATATTCAGGAGGACCTTGCTGGGATGGATGATGAGGCTGATGGTGCGGTAATTTTCACACTCCTGAAGGTTACCTTTTTTGGGAAGAGTGATGACAAGCGACTGGGCCCATGGTATAGGCCACTCTCCACTCTGCCAGATCTTGTTACAGATAATGGTGAGGGCATCAATCATCGCTTCTCCTCCTGCTTGTAGCAGTTCCGCGGGTATGTTGTCCACTCCCGCTGACTTCCCTTTCTTTAGCGATTGCACTGCTGCCTCAACTTCTTCCCGGAGAATTGGGAGGATTTCTTCTTCTCTGTTCTCGGGACATGCTAGAACTGATGGGTCTCCATTTGGTGTATGGTTGTAAAGGTCAGAGCAGTACTCTGTCCATCTGTCCAAGACTTCTTGTTCTTCTGTAAGGCATATGCCAGACTTGCTTTGGATCGTGGAGACTTTGGGCTGTTTGAAACTTGTCAGCCGCCTTACAGTCTGGTAGGCCTTCTTGCTGTTGTTCTTGTTCAGACTGTTCTCTATTTCCTGGCATTGATCTTCTATCCAGTTATCCCTTTGCTGTGCGCATGCCTTTTCGGATGTCATTGTTGATTTTTCGGTAGACATCAGCTCCCTGTGAGATGTTCTTTTTCTTTCTTTTTTTAATCTCTCTTCGTTTATCACACAGATCCAAAAGTTCAGGTGTGATCCACGGCTTCTTCTTTGGTCGGTGCTTGCCAAGGATCTCAGTGGCGGCATCTGTCACAGCTGAGTTGAAGGTGGTGGTCATGGTGTTGACATCTACTTCACCAGCCCCCAAAATGAGCAGTGGTGCAAATTTCCCTTCAATTGTGGCCTGAAATAGTTCTGCCACCTCCGGGTCTTGCAGTTTGTCCAGGTCGAACTTCAGTCTAGTGCAGTATTTACTATCTTCAAGTGGAGCCGGAAAGACATCATCAAGAGATCGTGGTCACTTCCGATGTCTGCTCCTGGAAAAGTGCGTGTCCTGCCAATGTTGATGCTTGATCTGAAGCGTTTCTTGACCGTGATGTAGTCTATTTGGTTGTGATGCTCCCCCCTTGGACTGTGCCATGTCCATCGTCTGGAGTTTTTGTGGAGACCAAGCGTGTTTGCCAGTACCAGATTGTTGTATCTGGCAAACTCCAAGAATCTCAGACCCCTGTCATTTGTCTCGTTGTTGCAGTGGGGTCCACATGTGTCTCCCCAGTTGTGGTGCGCATCTTGGCCAACCTTGGCATTCCAGTCGCCTTGCACTATGACTATGCCCTTCTTCGGCACTTGGTCAAGGACCGCCTGTAGATTTTCATAAAAATCCTCCACTTCGCTGTCGTCATAGTCTGATGTTGGGGCATAGGTCTGGATGATGGTGATGTTGAAAGGGGCTGCTCTCAGGCGGATGGTAATGAGTCTACTGGGCGGCAACCCATGACAGTGGCTAGAATGTTCTTGTGGACCAAGAATCCAACGCCGTGTTCGTGCCTGTCATCTCTACCGCTGAAATAGAGCTTTTGGCCTTTGTCTGTCGTTGTTTCACCTAGGCCTTTCCAGCGCAGTTCGCTAATGCCTAGAACGTTCCATCGATAGCGGTCCAACTCGTGGGCCAGTTCTTCTAATTTTCCTTCCGCAGTTAGGGTCCTGACATTCCAGGTTCCTATGACGATGTTGTTTCTCGTGCGGATCTTGCTAAATTGTCCATCAGTAGCATGCTTAACACCTCCGTCCTGGTGGCCAACGGAAGGCGCGGTCCTTGAGCCGGGCGACGACCTATCCGGTATGGAATTAGTGGATAGTGTCATCATGCATGTAGTGTGTCTTGGGCAAAAAAGGACCTGGCGGTGCCCAATCCTCTCCAGGCTGTTGGGCACAGCCGAAATCCACGAATACAGTGTGGCTCGCCTTGGCCCCGAGCACGTGGTCGTTGAACCTGTAGCAACGTGAGGTTCCTCGCCCTGGCCGGTGACTTCTGTGTAGAAGACTTTCGCCCAGTGATGCCGTGCTAACATTACCCTTGTTAGTCGCCTCTTACGACACGCCGGGAAACGTTGGGCCTATTCTATTCAGTGCCCGAACCCACAAACAAACAGCAACAAATATATTACAGACACACAACAAGGGCAACAAAATACAAGACATACACGTGGTGTAAAGGCAGGAAGATCGCTACAATAGGAAACTGAAAGGAAAATAGTTTTGTATTTTTAAAATTAAATTGGCTGCATCTAATATTATTTTGAAGGGAGAGCCAAAAAAAACATGACTCCTGCATACCAACCCAGGAATATTAAGTGAAGAATGGCTAAAAACAATAAACAGGCACACATATACACTCACTGTAACTGACGCACCCACATCTTACAAAACCCAACTTATGTGACTCATCTCGTCAGACTTTTTAACAAAGAAACGAAACGGCCTATGGGACTTACTTGGTTTGGTGAATTTTGAAAACAAGGATTTACTTAATAATAAACTGACAAAACCAAGCGGATTTGACTTACTTGGTTTTGTGAATTTTTTTAACAAGGATTTAATTCAATAATAAACTGACAAAACCAAGCGGGTGACTTGCTTGGTTTTGTCATGTTCTCAACAAAGATCTATCTCAAGAATAATCTGACAAAACAAAGCAAGTCCACAAATAGTCTTAAAACATCAAATCTATCAAACATTTCTTTAACATTAAAGGTATGCACTCTTAAATCGAGGAATTGCATTATAATATGCCCTTAAACTTCCAGAAACGATCGCGTAATATAGCGCAATACAAAACGTCGATTTTCTCGAAAGTAGGTTTTGTGGACTTGCTCGGTTTTGTCAGTTCACGGCAGAAGCCTACCATTGCACGCGCTTCGCACATAACATCGTGCGCATTCCACACGCACCATCATGAGCGTCTCAACGTAACACTGCCAAATGGTCACTAGGGCTTCCTATGATATTATTATTTAGCAATCTAGGCATTTTATATGTATGTGTTTTGATGATATTTTATAATGATGTTTGTATTCTATTTTGTTTTTGTAAACGGGGGTTAGATAAATTAGAGTATAACCTCTGCGATCCCTCTGTGGGATGCCTTTATTGTACAGTGACCGGTTGGTGGAGTGCCTTCAGTGTTACCTCTGAGGTTGTTTCAGCAGATCTTTTATGCCGTCCAGGATTGAGTCCTCTTTCAGCGAAGTTGTGGTCTTGATTTTGTGGTCCTGATTCGGCTCTTTGCAATCCTTGGGACCCTGTATGCAATGAATAACTAACAAATTGCGAAACATGGATCCTCACAGCAGATCTACAACTAAGAATACAAAGAATGGAGATGAGGTGCTACAGAAGACTTCTGGGCATTTCCTATACCCAGCACATGGTCCTGATTTGGCTCGGAAGAGTCCGCTGGACCTAAAGCAATAATCTTGTATTGTATTGTATACCCAGCACATCACCAACGACGAAGTCCGACAGACCATTACACAAGCCATTGGACAACACGATGACATGCTCACAGTGGTGAAGAAACGGAAACTACGACGGTATGGGCACGTCACGAGAGCATCAGGCCTTGCAAAGACCATCATTCAAGGCACGGTGCAAGGAGGCAGAAGAAGAGTGAGACAAAAAGAGGCGAAAGGACAACATTCGGGAATGGACTGTGTCACGAGCCAATTTCGTATCCGCAAGTACGGTGTATGTTCATTATGCAGTGTGCATAGTTTTGACCGTGTTTGCTACTGTAGGGAACAGGTTTTGTCGGGTTGCACGTGCGTTTTTAGAGTGCGGATTTAGTAGGCCTAATATAATACAGGGTGTTCCAAAAGTCTTGGGCACATTTGAAGTCCCCATATCTCAATTACTATGAATGGTAGTAAGATAAAAGTTGTGCCATTTTAAAGCTAATTACATTAAGTTTTTTGTAAAGCTGTTGATTTTTTTTATTTCTTTTCAGACTCATTAATGGCCTTCACTCAATCAGAAAATGCAGGGACGCGTTTGGCAAGAATTTGACTATCGGCTTGATGTGTGTCGTGTGACCAATGGTGCTCACATTGAACATCTTTGAACATTCCATGTAAAAATTGAGATTACAAGCTTTCTGAATTTACCAGAAGCGTTTTTATATCCTTAATAGTTTCGGAAATATTCAATGTCAAAATGTGCCCAAGACTTTTGGAACACCCTGTATAATAATGCGGTGAGCGTTATGTTTGGGCGTGCATTTTTGTAAGTTAATTTTTGATTGGATTGTCATAAGGATTTCTAGTTTGTAACATACTCGTATAATAGGTTAGAACGAAAAGGGGGTTAGAAGCCAGCTAGCGTTCAAAGGGTGTTGACGGAGAGCATAGACCTTAGTGAAAACTCTATTGTTTTTCTTTGGATGACGATGTGTGTGGTTGCTGGGTTGCGACTCCATCGTGAAAAGCTGTTGCTGCAGTTGTTTCCTCTCTGGCCTCACGAGTTGGGTGGTAGGTTGAGAACCTTTCTTTGACGCTGTTGGTTGTGCGTTTGAGGGTGAATGTATTTTCAGTTTCTTTGGTTTATTTTGGTAGGTGCTCTGTTCAATGGCCGAACGTTGGCTGGGGAGTGGGGGGTATCATTTTCATAAATATATATGCATGAATGGCTGTGCAGCAAGTACGAATGTCATTACGAATACGTATATTATTTGTGTACAATAATTTAGGTGTATTAAGAATAAATAAAAAGGGGAAATCGTCGAGGTTCTTCGAGCATCAGTTTTAAATTATATGTGGTAGCTGAGGATAGGCTAGTGTTGTTTCAGAACTCTATTGCATCACTGAGACGCTGGCTTGCTCCGCCATTATTTCTGAACTGGGTTGTCCATACTGAGGGAAGAAGTCTGGAAGTGGTTTGACCTGGGGGTGTTCCTCTCTCCATTGCCACGTCATCGCTTACCTCCCTTGAGCCAGCCTACCATATCCTTTTTGTGTGTATGATTAATTTCAGCAAACAAATGAACTTTCAAGTCGATACTTGCAAAACATACCGTGTTAAAGTTCTGGAGGAGACAATTCTTTGATCAGTGTAACGAGTGCGATACTTGCAATTATCATTCGGACCTTATTGACTCGAGCAAAAAAATAAATACAAACTTATGTGCAAGAAACGAGAACGTTTCAGCTGGAAGACTCTTTGAGAAAATGCCTTGTGAAGATGACTAGACATTAGCAAGGATTAAAAGGAATTGATACAGTGCAGAGGAATTCCTATCCTAGCCTATCCTATCCCATAACCCGAAGGTCGTAGGGGCACCACAGATGATCGTTTAACCAGCATACTCCATCTTTCTCTGTCCTCAGCAGCCCTCATGGCTTCGCTCAGTGTCAAACCAGTCCATTCTCGAATGTTGTCCTCCCACCTCTTTTTCGGTCTCCCCCTTCTTCTACCTCCTTGCACTGTGCCTTGCAGAATGGTCTTTGCAAGGCCTGATGATCTGGTGACGTGGCCATACCATCGGAGTTTCCGTTTCTTCACCACTGTGAGCAGGTCATCGTGTTGTCCAATGGCTTGTGCAGAGGAATTATTGGATGTTTATTAATATCGTGCTGTAACATATTTACTAAATATTGTTTCCCTTTTCCACTCGACTATCGTTTGAGTTTATCTTTCTCTCATTCCCATAATTATTAGTTTGAGTGTAAGTTAGTATAAAAGAGTGTCGTATGTAAGCGTGTGTGAGTTGTCTGTCATTGAGCATTAATAAATGTTTAAATGAAAATTGTTTCCAGTGTGTGGTGTTAGTGGGTTAGCTAGTGAGTGTGGGTGTTGGGAGGGATGATACACACGCTCCCCCTCTGGGACGTGACAGACTGGCTTGACACTGAGCGAAGCCACGAGGTTGCTGAGGACAGAGAAAGATGGAGTATGCTGGTTAAACAATCATCATACATGATCGATAGCAATGAACACATATATTATGCAAATTTTGTCAATGTCACTCCAAGGTCAAGGTCACTGGTGCTGTCCAAAGTCAGTTTGTATAGGTACTTTGAAGTGACCTTGACCCTAAACTATGAGAAATATTAATCCAAACATGTTTGTACTTAGAGATGATAGATTGATCTTTCATATATGTTCCGTTTTTGCGTTGATCTTGAAGGTCAAGGTCCTATTATTTGTTTATTTAACCCATAGTATGCAACAATATTGGATTATTTGATCAGACATGCATGAGAGATCACGTAAGGGTCAAAATTATCCGAAGGTCAAGGTCACTGAAGGTCAAGGTCATCCCAAGGTCACTAGGTTTTGGGGGCATAATACAACTTGTGTTGTACTTTATTTCATAATACATGAGTGTATTTGGAGCCAGTGGTCAATGTCATCTCAAGATCAAGAGCACAGAGAGATCAAAGTCGATATTACTTTGCATTTTAATGCCACCATTTCATTTAGTTTTTCCTGGGCTCTCATTTTCATGTTAAATATTGAGGTCCGTAAGGAGTATGTGAGTCATATGGGCTTTGCCCTTCTAGTTTTCAAAATCACTTGACCTATTTTAATTAAATTTGCTATGCTAGTACTTTAATGACTACTCAGCCTTTTAGGTAACTCATATTTGTATTTTTTCAAAGTTCAAGGTCCGTGAGGTTCGTCATTTTCCAAAAATGTTTTGCGCTGAATCTCAACATTTGCTGACCAAATTTTGATACATTTTAATTTTCCAATATTTGAAAGAGTGACCAGCCGTATCATGTTTTCTATTTGATTCTTGGTTCTTGATTATAAAACGGAGACAAAGCATAAATTAACACTTTTTTTAAAATGCTGAGTGTTTTAAAGTGCGTGAGTGTCCTGGAATACATTTGAATGGCTTGCCTTTTTTTTCTTCTCCTAATTTGAGATGTAAGTCGAGACCTGTAACTGAACCTCTGCAAATGGAACCTGGAACTCATTCACTGTATGTTAAAATGCTTTCAGCATTATGCCACTTGATTAAACTTCCTGTTATTGGAAAACTCTACCCCTCCTCTCTCCACCTCTCCCTCTCTCTACCCCTTCCCTCTGTCTCTGTCATTGTCTCTCTCTGTCTCTCTCTGTCTCTGTACGTGTCTCTCTGTCTGTGTCTCTCTGTCTGTGTCTGTGTCTGTGTCTGCGTCTCTCTCTCTCTCTCTCTCTCTCTCTCTCTCTCTCTCTCTCTCTCTCTCTCTCTCTCTCTCTCTCTCTCTTAGATTTTAAACAGGCTCGTTAACCTTCCTCGCTCATTCTTATTTTAAACCTTGTAGGTGCATGTAAATAATATATTTATAAACATTATATACACAGTAGGTGCCACTACAACGATATTCTCAAGGCATTAAACAGAGTGTCTTATAAAATTTTCAACGTTCTTCTGAAGTGTATGTCTTTTGTGGCGACCCACATGGCTCAATTCTCAGTCCTTTATTATCTTGTAATTAAATGTATTCCCCCGTTGGGGTCCGGGGGTTTCAGTATAAATAGTATCCCCACTTTCTGGAAATGTAGTGCTTTAAATTCCCACTGTCGCTGTCTTTCTCATTTGCTCTTTCTCATTCCTGCTCTGTTCTATCAATCTGCTATACTATCTTCTTCTTCGCTAGAAAAGTCACCTTCCTTTTTTCTTGAAAACTCTTCCGGGACAAGACTCCTTATTTGTGTATGAGGTCTGTAAGTTGGATCAGCTTGGGAATATTGGACGCTTTCTGCCAGGTGGTCACTAGGGCTTCCTATGATGTTATTATTTAGCAATGTAGGCATTTTATATGTATGTTTTGTTGATAATTTATAATGATGTTTGTATTCTATTTTGTTTTTGTAACCGGGGGTTCGATAAATTAGAGTACAGCCTCAGCGTCCCCTGCGTGGGATGTCTTTATTGTAAAGTGGCTGGCTGGTGGAGAGCTTTCAGTTTTCCCACTAGGGTGGTTCTGCAGAGCTTTTATGCGGATCGGGGGTTGTCCGGTCCTGATTTGGCTCGGAAGAGTCTGCTGGATCTAAAACAATAATCATGTAATGTAATGTAATGTAATTAAATTTATGAATTATCTCTAATTTCAAACTAGGTGAATTGTGTTCTTTTTGCAGATGACAGCTCTATGTACGTTTCTTGTGAGACCGTGAAAGCCGAAAAGGTAATCTTCCAGATGGCTTTAAAAGGTGTTAGTGCCTAGTGTATATAGATCAGGAGGGTATTGCATCTTAACAAGACAAAATGTATGGTGACATCAACGAGGCAAAAGAATCCAAAGCTGCACGAAAATGGTGTCTGGACACTGCATTCTAGGTGTTCATTGTTGAAGATGAACTGAAGTGGCAAAGTCATATAGAAAATATGTTTACAAATAACTTTTTAAAATGTGTATCCGTTAACACAACTTAAACAGTAGATAAGCAGTACAACGTTATCAGGCTCACAAATTAACTATGCTTGCGTTGTATGGAGTGTCGCAGCTGACAATCACTTCAAACAGTTTAACTCTTTCCATAGACGTGGAGTTTAACTAGTTTTTTTCAGAGACAAATAAGAATATGTTGAAGTTAAGTATTCTCCCATTAGCAAAACAGTTTGAGTTTATTGTAATAAACCGCAAAGCACCAGCATATCTCTAAATTGTAATGCAAAAAGCATGTTCTCGATATGCATGGCTCCATCATATCCATAATAATCTAGACAACGCATCGATTTTTAAAACAAAAGTAGTTTTGCTTTCAAGGGTCCGTCTACACGGGGAGAGACAGACAGATACGGAGATAGACAGGCGGTATGATTTGGCTTATAGCCTAATATCTCTATTCTTGTTGTAAATAACAAGGTTTAAAATCTGAATCTGAAATCTGGATATCTCTGTCTCTTTCTTGATGTAATTCTTTCTTGTCTCTCTTCTCTCTCTCTCTCTCTCTCTCTCTCTCTCTCTCTCTCTCTCTCTCTCTCTCTCTCTCTCTCTCTCTCTCTCTCTCTCCCTCTCTCTTTTTATTTCTCTCTTTCCCCTGCTCCCTCCACTTTCCTGTTTCACCCCATCTCTCACTATTCCTCTCTCCGATCCTTCCCTACATACCCACCAACATTATCTATAACGTTTTCACTGTGACAGTTTCGTTTCATTTCTGTGTATACGTTCGTGGTCCTGGTAGTTTCTGATTCCATTTCGGTTGTGTTGCTTCCTCCAGTTCCTCACATCGACTATTATTGTATATGTCAAGATAGTTTTATGTAAGCTGACATAGTACAAGAAAAATAAAAAGACTGGAAGATAAAATTCATTTTTATTTTTCTCGATCAGATATGTGGATTTTAAAGAGAACCGGCCTTTAGTATTTCAGGAATAATCTTGAAACGCTTTGAAATAGTCGGGAATCAAAATGAGCCAAATTTTGGTGTGTAGGTCGTTTTGTTGGGCACGTCATAACGGCTCTTGACCAAACTTCAGAAGCACATAATCTGCGGTTATGGCTAGACTCCCGTGCCAACATATTAGCTATACAGCAAGAAGCGGGGTCGCTGTGCTCCATTTCTTAGCTAAACACGTTTTTGCTCTGTATTTCAAAAAACGGCTGAACCGATTTTAATATTATTTTGGCATACGGGTACTTAAACTCATGACCAGTCATCGTGCAGCAGAGCGTTTGTCGATCTCTTCGTCCCTCCGAATTTCACATTTTAAAAATTCTAAATACTTTGCTTTGCCTCCTCTCAAGGATGACTGTACCTACTTTGATTTATTTTACTAAGCGGATACTTTGACCACCACTCAAGATTTTGTGTCCTTGACCTTTGCTCTTTCTCAAAAGTCAAGGTCGTTGAGGCCACTTACATTGAAGAAAATGGTTGTGCGCTTTAACTCAAATTGAACCGAATTTGATTTTTGTGCATGCAGATAGTTCTGAATCATTCTATGTGTTCCTTTTGCTTTTTAAAAGGATAAAACCGAATCATAGCATTACCACGAAAATTAGCACTATTGAAAATACTGAAATGTAGCTATGCGTGCGAGTGTCTAGAATACACTTGAATGGCTTGCTATCTTGTTTGAAATAAATTGCATATTTTTAAAATATAACTTATTCATAATCTATGTGCATATATTTTTTAAACCACTGGATCGATTCGGCAACAACCTTTTCTTGTTTAGTTTTTAGAGACTTATATGAAAATAATTTGAAATAGACGAAAATTTGAACGAGTCAAATGTCGGTGGATCTGTATCTTTCGGACAGTTGCGCGGTAGGTCACAAGATCCATCCAAACGATACGGGAAATTCAACTCATAGCCAGTCATTCAGTGTCGGTCCGTTGGTCGGTCCATTAATCCGTATGTCCGATTTTGACATTTCTGTTCAGAAGATGTCTTTAGTAGCCTATAATGACGACTGATTTTTATTAATTTTACCATGCAGATACTTTAATTACTGCTCAGTCTTTTATGAAAGACATAAGACATAAGATAACAATATTTATTCACCAAGTAAAACGTTACAAGGATTGTTGTGTGGCATGGCGACAATGAAATACGTCCTTCCTTGCAGAGTCTCACACGCATTCATCATGTCATACAACTGTATACAGAGAGTGAGGTAAACACAATATTAAACTCAAATCAGTCGTATATCACAAATGTAGTTCATATCTCTACTTTCTCAAAGGTCAAGGTCGATTATGTTTATTATTCTTTAAACACGTTTTATACGGTTCGCCAAAATCGGTTGAACCGGGTTTGAAACATTTGTGTTTGCTGATAGTTCGAGCAGTGGTCAAGCGTTCAACGTTTTCTTTTACTTCTGTAAAATAAAACCGAAACAGAACATGTCCACGAAAAGTATAACTTTTGTATTTTGTATTTTCAGACTTATCTGGAAATACTTTGAAATAGAGGGAATCAGAACGAGCCAAAAATCCGCCTATTGGTCGGTCAGTCTGTCAGTCCTTTGGAAGTCATATCGCAAGAACCACTGAACGGATTTTGACCAACCTTCACAGGAACATTACCTTGGTTACTGACCTGCCTCCCGTGTCATCAACTTTGCTCTACCGCAAAGATCAAGACCATTGAAGTCATTTTGTTGCTAAACACGTTTTGTACTTCAAATCATGGGTTGTCGTACAGTCGGTCGGTCAGTCTGAATGTTACTTTTTTTGTTCAAAACACACTTTTGGACTTATCTATAAAAAAAAATAACGACCGACACTTATCATTTTTACTTTGTGAATACTTTAAATATTGCCACAGAGGATCTGTTATCCTCTTTGATACCTCTAAGCATTGCTGGATCATACGTATTTGTAGTTTCTCAAAGGTCAAAGTCATTGTTCTTCACCATTTTCTAAACACGTTTGGCGCTAGATTTCTAACTGGTCATAGCCGATTTTTGATAGCTTGTGGCTTGCACATAGTTCAGGTCGTGGCTTATCATTCCAATTCATGTCTTTCTTTTGCTTCTTTAGGATAAGGCCGCCTTTGTAGGCATGACTAATTCACTGCGGCAACAGTTCCCCCCGTTGGAGTGCCGGGGGTTTCAGTATAAATAGTTTCCCCACTTTCTGGAAATTTAGTGCTTTAAATTCCCACTGTCGCTGTCTTCATCATTTGCTCTTTCCCATTCCTGATCTGTCCTATCACTCTGCTATACTTTCTTCTTCTTCGCTAGATCAATGACCTACCTTTTTTCTTGAAAACTCTTCCTGGACAAGACTCCTTGTTTGTGTATGAGGTCTGTTGGATCAGCTTGGGAGTGTTGGACGCTTTCTGCCGGGTGGTCACTAGGGCTTCCTATGATTGTATTATTTCGCACTATAGGCATTTTATATGTATGTGTTTTGTTGAGAATTTATAATGATGTTTGTATTCTATTTTGTTTTTGTAAACGGGGGTTCGCGTAGTTGAGGTCAACCCTCAGCCGTCCCCCGCGTGGGATGTCTTTATTGTAAAGTGACTGGCCGGTGGAGGGCATTCAATTTTCCCACTAGGGTTGTTTCGGCAGATCTTTTATGCGGATCGGGGGTTGTCCGGTCCTGATTTGGCTCGGAAGAGTCCGCTGGACCTAAAGCAACAATAAATCAATCAATCATAGGATAAGGCCGAGTTACAACACCGCCAACAAAATTAACCCGTTTTAAAATGCTTACTTTCTTGGCTTATGTATTTGAGTGTCTGGAAGTACATTTGAATGGCTTGCCGTCTTGTCTTAAGCTATGTTTGTGAGTAAATAGAAATACATTTGAATGGCTTGCCATCTTGTTTTTAGGGTTGCACGTCATCCCTTTTGCTATTCCAGATTGTAATCGGTTTTCTTTTACAGTAATTTAAATATTAAACCACCCCGCAGCCGTTAAATACCGTTGTCTCTGCTTTGGGCGGATCGGTCTTCGTCTCTCTCTGGTCGTCAGCGAAAATGGCATGTAATCTTGGTGTCTGACCATTCTAAGGTCGTCTAACATAGGCATTAGCTGACTTGCCGCACTTTGAATACTGATATAGGGGTGAACAAAACGTGGAGTTATATGTGCGTGACTCAATGCAAGTACATTATTTTATTTATTTATTTAATTGAAAGTCTATTCACAGTTGTGATATTAGACAACATATTGAATTATAAACAAAATGTATTTAACAAAAAATATTATTATTATTATTATTTTAAAATAATAACATTAATAATGTTTTGAAAAAATCTAATACACACACACAACATCAAACAAAAATAGAAAAGGTATATTTTGCAAAATTGACCATACAATGAGTCATAATTTGCTGTGAAGAGGTCATGATCAAGTTATCAAGATAATTGCTGTTATTATTATTATTATTATTATTATTATTATTATTATTATTATTATTATTATTATTATTATTATTATTATTATTATTATTATTATTATTATTTTTACCGTTAGTATTATTATTATCTTGGAAAAGGAAGTAAACATTCAAAACAAGAACACCCAAAACAAAACAAAAAAAAATCTTCATAAAATAAAGAATTTAACAAAATAATTTAAAGGACGTCATGCACTGGAGCAGAGAGAATGCTTATATCATTATAAGTTTTTTTTTCTGTTTTTTTCTTTTAAAGTTTCTTATAATAAATGACCGACTGGAGAATATAATAACGCTTTAGATATTTCTACGAATGATTTTAAGTCTAAATCTTGGGTGTTGCTCAAAGCAGTATATTTGTACAGTACAGTATCAGCAGCTCGGCTGTTGCTGTTTCTATGGGACTTGGTTCTCGGTACGGTGTGTTGTATCGTCTGGCGCGTAATGGTTGCTTAGAAGGTAACCCGCGAGAAGACGTATAAAGGGCCGTCCTGCCTTTTTAAGCTGCGTACACGCTTATTTTTATAACTTTCACCTCAATAATGTGGTTCATGAAGTCTTCTACGATCAAACTATTTTGTGTAAAAGTTTAAACTAATGACCTTAGACTCGATTTAAGAATTCGTTCGACCTTAACAATCCAACTTACTAAAGACAACAAAAAGTCGGCCCTAACAATGTCGCCTTCCCGAAAGCTGCGTGTCCTGATGATGATGGCGGTGGAAGTTTGTCTCATGCCTGTTGGTGGAGAAACATTGGGCAGTCCTGCTGGCCGTTCTGACGTGCTGAGTCACCACAGACTGCCGAACCACGTCCAGTGCCAGCGATTGTGCTGGTACGTGTCCGCATGCGTGGCCTTCACCTTCAACACCAACCACAGCAGCCAGGAGCCAGATGACAACTGTTTTCTCCACAAGTCGCCTTTACAAGGAGGTTGTCTTGCGTGCTTGTTATAACCATTACCATTGCAGGCTGTTTTATTATTATTATTTAATCGTTCTTATATAGCGCTTTTCCAGCTCAAGAGCTGCTCAAGGCGCTGGCCGATACAGGATCTAACTCAAGCCGCCCGAGACGCCCACACGCAGCCTTTGGGCGCATGGTCTGACGCCCGGACAACTGAGCACAATCCTGGGCAGCCAGGGATGGGGGAGAAGGACCTAGGTGCATGCTGGGTGTTTTCTTGTCACCGGCACTCACCCGTCTAGGACATGAGCGTCAGGATCTTTAAAGTCCGTTATGATGGTATGTATGCGACACAGACTAGACCTCGGTTTATACTCTCATCCGAAGGAGTAGGAAAACAGGAGTAAAGTGTCTTTCCCAGGGACACAACACAATGGCCCGGCCAGGGCTCTAACCCGGGACCTTCCGATCCGCAAGCCGAAGCACTACCATTAGACCACAGTGCCTACCATTGCAGGCTGTTTTCCATTAAAATGCAGCTTTTACAACTTTACCTGTAGCAGATTTGGCCTGGTAATGCAATATAGAGGACTTTAGTTTCCTATACGAAAACGTCGCGGGCTCGAACCCCGCAGGGAACTAACTTATGTACGAGATTTTCAGGTCACTCCGGGTACTCCAGTTTCCTACCTCCCTTCAATAATGGTACTGGATGCAGTCAGTCTAAATTTCAAACTAAAAACTGGTTTATTTTGCGCCTACCCCTTGGGGTCATGAGCAATCTTGCCACTGTAGATTGTTCTAACCTGTAAAGGGAAAAGTGAAAGCCACAGTTGAAAACCTGTCTTTCCTTTATAGGCAAGACTGATTCACTGCGGCAACAGTTTTTCCCGTTGGAGTGCCGGGGGTTTCAGTATAAATAGTATCCCCACTTTCTGGAAATTTAGTGCTTTAAATTCCCACTGTCGCTGTCTTCCTCATTTGCTCTTCTTCGCTAGATCAATGACCTACCTTTTTTCTTGAAAACTCTTCCTGGACAAGACTCCTTGTTTGTGTATGAGGTCTGTTGGATCAGCTTGGGAGTGTTGGACGCTTTCTGCCGGGTGGTCACTAGGGCTTCCTATGATGAGATTATTTCGCAATGTAGGAATTTTATATGTATGTGTTTTGTTGATAATCTATAATGATGTTTGTATTCTATTTTGTTTTTGTAACCGGGGGTTCGAGTAGTTGGGGTAAAGCCTCAGCCGTCCCCTGCGTGGGATGTCTTTATTGTAAAGTGACTGGCCGGTGGATGGCATTCAATTTTCCCATTAGGGTTGTTTCAGCAGATCTTTTATGCGGATCAGGGGTTGTCCGGTCCTGATTTGGCTCGGAAGAGTCCGCTGGACCTAAAGCAACAATCAATCAATCAATCAATTTTGCGCCTTCAATAATAGTGATCTCTTCCAGTTAGTTGTTGTTGGGTAAATTAATAATCTTTAGTTGTAACTGTGTTGTCTTGGTATAATAGAATTTTGATGTAGGCTGTCTGCATATTGGCCTAACTGTGGACTAATTTCATGGTCTCTTATATATTTTCTGTTAAATCTGTACGCACATTTCGTTGTTACTGCGTTTAATATTGTTTGCAGGCTATGCGATGGCGGACAACTGGAAGCTGGAAGCTGCCAACAATACAGGGGTGAGACAGCCGTGTCTTCAACGTCCCTGCGCCTCTTGGAAAGTATGTAACCCTGGCTCCAGCCTTGCAACATCTGGGTCAGCTGCTCGCTGCCTCCAGGTTTCGTGGCTGCAAAGGGGAGGGTGGCTATTTGGAAGCTCTAGGTCACCAGCTTTCAGTCCGTGCACTCCCAAACCTTGTCAAAACGGAGGGAATTGCACGGTTGATGCCAATAACGGCTACACCTGCACATGCCCCCTGGGCTTCAGCGGAATCAACTGTCAAACGGGTAGGCTGTAGAACTCAGTCATCAAGTCTGACCATCCAACTATTATTTAATCTTTCTTATATCCCTCCCAGCTGCATTATACACGCCCCTCTCCCCCACCCCCTCTCCCGTCCAACCCAGCCTTCCCCACCTCACCCCATAATCTTCTGCGCGATGACGAAGCAAAAAAACAAAGCTAGTTTTGAAAAAATTGCCTCTGACATCCAAACTTCACACTGTAGATGCGTCTCATTTGAGAATGTAAACGTCTTTATTTTGGTGGATGGAGTGAGGGAGGGGAGGGCCTAGGGGAACAAAAAATGGATTTTGTTTTGTTAATAGTATTGGTTGCAATAAAAACAAGCAATGTGGCTACCTATTTCTACCCTCGGGTCTAAGACACGGCAAAGCAGCATTGACTGAACACATAACTTTTGATTGGTTTGACAGATATCGACGACTGCCAGCCTAACCCGTGCCAGAACGGAGGGGCGTGTGCTGACGGGGTCAGTTCCTATACGTGTGCTTGTCCAGCGGGTTTCCTAGACACTGTCTGCCAAATCGGTAAGCTCATTATTATTATTATTATTATTATTATTATTATTATTATTATTATTATTATTATTATTATTATTATTATTATTAATAATTATTAATTATTATTATTATCATCATCATCATCATCGTCGTCGTCGTCGTCGTCGTCATCATCATCATCATCATCATCATCATCATCGTGAGCGTCAAGATCTTTAAAGTCCCTGTGATGGATTGCACTTTTGCCTCGGTTTATACTCTCATCCGAAAGAGTCCAATGAGGAGGGTGTGTGGTTACATGACTGCAGCCATCAGTCAGGTTGTTATAGCATTGGTCACCAGGAGGGCTTAATGTTTAGGAACTATTGTTGGTGCCTCTGCCCATCTACCTTCTCTCGTCCACTGTAAACACCCTCCTTCCAACCCAACACACCAGCACCCCGACTGCTGCGACGTTGATTAAAATTCAAAATCTAAGTTAATGAATGACTATTTATGCGCAAACCCCATGTTAAATATCATTAAAGGTGGCATTCGGATCGTCCTATCCTATCCTATCCTGTCCCGTAACTCGGAGGTCGTATGGGCACCACAGATGATCGTTTAACCAGCATACTCCATCTTTCTCTGTCCTCAGCAATCCTGATGGCTTCGCTCAGTGTCAAACCAGTCCATTCTCGGATGTTGTCCTCCCACCTCTTTTTCGGTCTCCCTCTTCTTCTACCTCCTTGCACTGCGCAAACCCCATGTTAAATATAATTAAAGATGGCATTCGGATCGTAATTCTTAGAAAACAAACAGGCATGAGTAAGGACAGCCGCTTTCACTAACATTCCATGCAAACAAACATTTTTTGCCAGTAAACTGTATGTTGTTTGTTCCTAGTTGCCGTACTATTTGAAAACAAGCAAATGGTGTCGTTACACAGCTTTTTGCTGTCTGCAGACCTGGACGAGTGTGCCCCCAACCCGTGTGACAATGGAGGAAAGTGTATTGACGGTATCAATAGCTACAACTGCTCCTGTCTTCCTGGTTACACAGGAACTATCTGTGAGGTCGGTAAGTATAACTCCTCCTACTCCTTCCCCTCTTTATCATCATCATCATCATCATCATCGTCGTCGTCGTCTTCATCAGCATCATCGTCTTTATCAGTACAACTTATGTTAATCTGATGAATACAAATTGATGCAACAACAACAACATCAGCATCATCATCATCATCACCAGCATCATCATCATCATTATCATCGTCATCATCATCATCACCATTGTCAACAACAAAGACATTGACGACAGCAACCCCAACAACAAAAATAATATCAGCATCAAACTGCCATTGCATGATTACCGACTCTTTATGATGATGAAGATAACGACCTACTTCAAATAAGAATGTTATTGAGTAAAATATTCACCCACTAACAATTTAGGGCATTAATACCTGATTTGGCATTCTAATTATTAAACATCAACATCATCATCATTATCATCATCATCATAGTTATCATCACAGTTATCATCATCATCACATCATCCATCATGATCAGGATCATCATCATCATAATCAACTCCACCATTACTACCATCATCACAAATCATCATCATCATTAACACCACCACTACCTCCTCCATCACTTGCTGTCCTGTCCTTGGTGCAGACATAGACGAGTGTGCATCGTCTCCGTGTCAGAATGGAGGATCATGCACGGAAGGTGTGGGCTCGTATTCATGCCACTGCCCGATGGGCTACACGGGATCCAGGTGTGAAATTGGTAAGTTTGTTTGTTTAACTGAACGATTAGTTGATGATTGGATGAGGGGACGAATGAATTGAATGATTCGTTTGTATGTTATTTCCTGCAAATATTTATCTACAACTTTAACTTGTTCAGTTTCAGCGTGATGTCGTCTGTATCATACGTAATCCTAACACGGCTTAGCTATAGAGAATCCGCTAAAGGCGGATGTGGGTGACTGTAGAGCTATTCTAAGGACGCTCAACCAGTACTGCTGACCTTTAATACGCCATTTAAAATCAAATTTCGTAAATAGTAGACACACACAAATCCTATCCTATCCTATCCTATCCTGTCCCGTAACCCGGAGGTCGTAGGGGCACCACAGATGATCGTTTAACCAGCATACTCCATCTTTCTCTGTCCTCAGCAGCCCTGATGGCTTCGCTCAGTGTCAAACCAGTCCATTCTCGAATGTTGTCATCCCACCTCTTTTTCGGTCTCCCTCTTCTTCTACCTCCTTGCAGTGTGCCTTGCAGAGTGGTCTTTGCAAGGCCTGATGATCTGGTGACGTGGCCATACCACCGGAGTTTCCGTTTCTTCACCACTGTGAGCAGGTCATCGTGTTGTCCAATGGCTTGTGTGATGGTCTGTCGGACTTCGTCGTTGGTGATGTGTTGGGTATAGGAAATACCCAGAAGTCTTCTGTAGCACCTCATCTCCATGCTTTGTATTCTTCGTTGGAGATCTGCTGTGAGGGTCCATGCTTCGCAAGCATATAGGAAGATGGAGATAACAAGGGAGCGCAGCAGTCTTACTTTGGAATGCAGACTGATGGTCCTGTCTTTCCAAATGGACTTCAATCTTGTCAGGGCAGCAGTTGTTTGTGCGATCCTGGAGAGGACTTCCTGTCGGGACCCATTGTCTGATACAATGGCTTCTAAATATTTGAAGCTATGCACTGTGTTGAGGGATTGGCCTTAGACTTTGATGTCCGTGTTGATGCCATTGGTGTTGTTGGTCATCATTTTGGTCTTCTCTGCACTTATTTCCATTCCATAAGCTCTGGAGGTGGTTACAAGCCTCTGTACCAGCTGTTCAAGTTCTTGTTCCTCTCCAGCCAATCCATCAATGTCATCCGCAAAACGAAGATTGGAGATGACACACACAAAAGTTGAAGCAAATAGTCACTTAGCGTGAAGAAGACTTTTTTTTTCTCTCTCTCTCTCTCTCTCTCTCTCTCTCTCTCTCTCTCTCGTTATTTTGCTATAGACCTCAGACTCACTTTAGCTTAAAAGCAAGGCTGAAATGGCCCATTTGATCAGATATTGCATTAATCAAACAGTAATGTTGACAAATAAATTGGAAAAACCGTTTCAATCATCCATAATCATATAAGTAGAGATATATTTGGAAGAAAGAAAAAAAAAAGGTACGTTTAAGTTTAACGTCTACATTTACCAATGACCATACGGCAGACGTGGGAATAACCATCCCAGAAAAGTTTGGAGAAGGGACCATAATCAACACTGAACCACCAGAGCAATCATACTACTAAGATGGACAGCGAAAGATGGTCACTTTTATTTAGCCCACAACGGGATTCGAACCTGGATCATTGGTGTGCCAGGCAATCCCTCTACCACTGAGTTACAGCGGTGGGTTAAAAAACGTGAACCCATGAATACGTTAGAAATAAAGTGCACCTTTATCAATAGTAAAGTTCGTTGACTGCATATAAAAAGGTGAACCATGTATGGATATGCAGTCCATTACGAACTTCACAATTGATTGCACATTTATTTCTGAGGCAATTTAAAACACTTCTTTCATCTTTTAGTTTTACATCTTTTCACTTTTGACGCATAGAGTCAAGACAATATTGCCATATCATAGTTCGTATGCCCGCAAAAAATTGATCGCGTTAATGTTGGTTGTAAATGGATCGCGATGAATAGTTCTAGCCCCCGTTGGGATGCCGGGGGTTTCAGTATAAATAGTATCCCCACTTTCTGGAAATTTAGTGCTTTAAATTCCCACTGTCGCTGTCTTTTTCATTTGCTCTTTCTCATACCTGCTCTTTTCTATCAATTTGCTATACTATCGTCTTCTTCGCTAGACCAGTCTCCTAACTTTTTTCTTGAAAACTCTTCCGGGACAAGACTCCTTGTTTGTGTATGGGGTCTGTTGGATCAGCTTGGGAATATTGGACGCTTTCTGCCAGGTGGTCACTAGGGCTTCCTATGATGTTATTATTTAGCAATGTAGGCATTTTATATGTATGTGTTTTGTTGATAATTTATAATGATGTTTGTATTCTATTTTTGTTTTTGTAAACGGGGGTTCGATAAGTTGGGGTGAAGCCTCAGCCGTCCCCTGCGTGGGATGTCTTTATTGTAAAGTGACTGGCTGGTGGAGAGCTTTCGGTTTTACCACTAGGGTTGTTTCAGCAGATCTTTTATGCGGATCGGGGGTTGTCCGGTCCTGATTTGGCTCGGAAGAGTCCGCTGGACCTAAAGCAATAATAATGTAATGTAATGTGAATAGTTCTAGTATAATATAGGCCTATCACTGTTTCCGACACAGCCTAGAGTCGGATCAACAATCAGACGCCGTATCTTGTTTGACATATGAACAGACCGTAGCTAAAGGGACTCATCTTAACCACTTCCTCGACACATCTTATTAACATTCACAGTGAGTGTTGCATCACTGGAAACAGAAAAGCTTACAACAACGAGAAGAATTTAAAAACAATTGTCAAAAGTATAGTTATTTTTAAAATGAATAAATGTCGTAGTGTTGTGTCTATTAATAGCAAAGGCTAGCTAAAAATAGCATCTACCAAAGCCGGCAAGAGATAGAACCCGTTAAAAACAATTGCTCGTAAAATTGTGAGTTTTAGATCGATAAAATAGACCCCATACACCAAAGACGCACACAACAAGCCGCATGGGTCACTCAGAAATAAGGTCAAAGATCATACGGCTATCACATTAAAAAAAAAAAACAGGGGAAATAACTCCCTGTCAGAACCGAAATGGAAAATTTTAACTTTAGCGATTGGTTTGCGCAACGAAAGCCTCTTTGTCATTGTTTAATGTAATGCCAATGCCAATTTTACAAATATGAATTATATGAAAGGTTGGGCCTTTGTTTAAGCATTTTCATAATAATAATAATAATAATAATAATAATAATAATAATAATAATAATAATAATAATAATAATAATAATAATAATAATAATCAGTATCGGTCAAGCCATTTTTGAGATAATGCAATAAAGTATTTTGAACATAGTGAAATTCCGACCGACTGATCGGAGTGACTGACCAATCCAAGGGCTGCCATTGTTTTATCATATCAAAAATATCAACGATGGGTTCCTTCTGTGGATGAGTTAGGCCTTCTGTGGATGAGTTAGGCCTTAACAATTGACGTAGAAACCTCTTCAGCAATTTCCTAGAATGCCAAAACAAAAATCTCTACAAGCGTTCATGTCTTCATTCTCTGTGTCCTGGGTAAAGCTGCGCTGCGGCTATGGTGCTTTCGTTGGAAAAAGCGACGTTAAATTTCACTGGCCCGTGTAGCAAGTATATTATATTTCTGCAGCCTAAATAGTGGAACTAGAACCGAAACTTTTTCTCTTTGGGTTTATTTCAGTTGGCACCTTGGGTTGGCTTTGCGTTAGATCCTGTTTTCGGCCAGTCCATGAAGTAGCTCTTTGAAGTGGCAAACGCGCTATTTGGGAACAATTCATTTCATAGCAGCTTCTTGCGAACAATGACATCCCCGTGTTCGGCGAACTCTTGCTTGGTGACGCAGAGGTTGGGGAAGGAAGGGAGAGAAGCCAGTACTGAACCTCCGAGCCAAGGGCTGAGTTGTCTCCCTGCTCCCGCTGTTAATTTCACTCGGCACCGCGGGGATGATGCGGACACGTCTGACAGTAGTCTCCGGCATATACCTGCGGGTTGAACATTAATAAGTAAATAATTATATATAATCCCTTTTAAATTTAAAAGGTATAGTAATTTAGTATACTTTTTTTTTATATGACAAAATTACGAAGTTGGAAAATCAACTGTATTTTCAGGTCAGACAAGGGGTTTACAAATTTGAAGACAGTGGTGATTTGTTTACATCGCATTGTTGTTATTATTATTATTATTATTATTATTATTATTATTATTATTATTATTATTATTATTATTATTATTATATTATTATTATTATTATTATTATTATCATCATCATCATCATCATCATCATCATCATCATCATCATCATCATCATTATCATCATCATTATCATCATCTTCGTCCTGGTCCTGATTTGGCTCGGAAGAGTCCGCTGGACCTAAAGCAATAATCATGAAATGAAATCATCTTCGTCGTCGTCGTAATCATCATCAACATCGTCATCACCACCACCATCATCTTCGTCCCTTTCATCATCTATTAATACTGACTGGTTTTGCATGGCGTTTAACGAATGGGAGACCACTTACCTGGTGTTTTGGTTGTACCCCCTGCCATTATGATTCTCTCCAGTAGGTGTCCCCGTACGTCTATCGGGCACGCCGAGACCGCCTTGTGCACAAGCCTCGACAATCCCAAACACTCACTTCCTGTTGCACCAAAGACGAACAGAATACGCGCTTTGAACTTATTATAATAATAATAATAATAATAATAATAATAATAATAATAATAATAATAATAATAATAATAATAATAATAATAATAATAATAATAATAATAAATATAAAGAAGAAGAAGAAGAAGAAGAAGATTGCACCCGGTACACATGGGTCGAAGGCTGCCAGAAGCATGTTTTACTTGTCGCCTTAACAGGCGATAAAGCATGCTCTCATGCTTCAGAGCACTGCTTCCTACACGCTTCAAGCGCTATAGTGACGGAAAAAGCGCAATTTCACTGTAAATATATACAGATTGTTGCTCTACAACATTCCGCTCTTTCCGTCTCAAAAACCCAATTGCCTTGTTGGATTCTTAAATTGCATGAAACCAAGTGAGGACACTATCCGGCGTCAACATACGGTTCAAAAACATTGTCAAACGGTTCGTAAAAGACAGTTGACCTAGAAACTAATACAGTTTGACCTAATTCGTCCACTAGAGGAGACGAAACTTACATTTTTCTATTTTCATGAGTTCACTGCAGTGAAATTGCGCTTTTTCCGTGACTATAGAGCTTGAAGCGTATAGAAAGCAGTGCTCTGAAGCATGGGAGCATGCTTTATAGCCTGTTGAGGCGACTAAAAACGCATGCTTCTGGTAGCGTTCGACCAATGTGTATCGGGTGAAGATTTTTATTGATAAAGAAAGTAATTTGAATAAACAAGCCTGTTGTTTTTCTCACCTATCAAAGACGGCTTGAAGAGAATCTCAGCACTTCGGAAGCGCTCCTCCCCAACGTTTATTTGGTCGCCGTTGGGAAGAGTGTATGACCTCGTGATCTTGTTGTTTGATTCTACTTCCTGTTCAAAGCTCGAAGACACGTAGCATAGCCGCTCTTTCATTTCACGTGCCGTTTCTAAGTCAACTAAAAATAAAATAAAATAAGTTGTAAAGACTGTATGAGAAAGTTGTGGGTTCTTTCCTTTTAATATTCATCAATATGTAGGCCTAAATAACACTGTGGCTACTTCTTAACTGTTTCAACTTTTCTTTACCTGCACACTGTGGCCTTTTCCCCTCTTGTCCATCACATAAATTCTAGATGCTGATGATGAGTGTTTTTGATATGTTTTAAGAAGCAAGAAAATGTTATGAAAAGCCATAGCACACCAAACACACACACACACACGCGCACGCATGCACCGACGCACACACACAAATCGGTCAAAGAGAAACAACCGTTGCACCACAATGTACACGCTTCTCTCCCCATAGCGGTAAATTAGTATGCAGGCATGCGCAGTACGGTGATAATGCAAACTTCCTTCCCGCACGACATTGAAAGTTTCAATGTTGTCTGTACCTTGTGTCTGTCCGTTATGTTGCTCATTATCAGTATACCTAGGGTACTAAAAATGTATTTTTAAATGTTCTGTCCCAATCCTCCCCCTCCCTCCCCGCGGTCTTTGATAAAACAGGTAATTCAAAGTTTATCAACAAATACAAGTACAATACATCTTCAAGAGTTGTAAGTTTGTAGGTATAATTGTAAAGGAAATTTACGTAAAATGTATTTCATCAGCTTATAATAATGTTAAACATAAATAGGCACTGTTGTTCAGATGTTCGGTACCCGACGCTCCGACCAAGTAAGGAATGACTGAGTGCATTCTCAGCACGTTAAACAATTGCGCAAACCAAGATGATTAACAGCCTAGAATACCATCTAAACCATAATATACTGCACTGTGCTTACCATGGACAGCATGAGGTCGTCTGTTGAGTAATAATGTCTGCAGCGCTGCAGACACATCCTTGCCTGCAAGGTCTTGTCTGAATATTGCATGGTCGATGGCATACCCTTCAATCAAAATAATTCTTCTAGATTTGAATCAACAATGCAGTCATTCATATGCACACCAAAAAGCTAGAATATTAGTCTAGCTGCTAGCTAGCCAATGCTGTCATCCCAAAACGAACATTTTTATTGTCAATGGTCTTGTTCGGCCCAACGCTTTGCCAGATATTGGGCACTTTGAGCCTGATTTAGAGAAAAGCGTGGTTAGCATCCAGTATTATTATGCAAATAAACTAACCTGACAAAGTTGTAATGTCCAAGACAGGGTCACTGACTTCAGTTTCAAATTCGTAATTAATAAGTTATGTTATTGGGGTTTTTTTTCCCCAAAGGGTTATATCATATAGAAGTTGTGTACAACTGTAGTTTTTCTTCTCTAGTTTTTCGATAGCCAGTTGCTGTTTTTTTGGTTGTTGTTTTTGCTGTTTTCCTGGTGTTGGCCATAACGACATAATGTTTACTACTACGATGACGACGGTGATGGTGATGGTGGTGGTGGTAAAGATGATATTGATGATGATAACGGCGACGACAACGATGATGATGATTATGACGATGATGATAACGTTGGCGATGATGATGATGATGATGATGATGATGATGATGATTGATTGATGATTGATGATTGATGATTGATGATGATGATGATGATGATGATGATGATGATGATGATGATGATGATTGATGATTGATGATTGATGATGATGATGATGATGATTGATGATTGATGATTGATGATTGATGATTGATGATGATTGATGATTGATGATTGATGATTGATGATTGATTGATGATTGATGATTGATGATTGATGATTGATGATTGATGGATGATGGATGATGGATGATGGATGATGGATGATTGATGATTGATGATTGATGATTGATGATTGATGATGATGATGATGATGATGATGATGATGATGTTTGCAGGCAGCTGTATTAAACAGTGCGGCATCTTTAACTCAACTGCAATATGCCGCTGCAACAAAGCATGCACGAAATACGCTGACTGCTGCGAGGATTACATTTCGATTTGCGGTGAGTCCTTTTCCTCTACGCAAGTTGGCACTTACGTATAATAATCAAATGAATTTTTGAATAGATGTTGTAATTGTTGTAGTAGTTGTTGTTTTTGTTTACTGTTGTTGTTGTTGTTGTTGTTGTTGTTGTTGTTGTTGTTGTTGTTGTTGTTGTTGTTGTTGTTGTTGTTGTTGTTGTTGTTTATACTACAATCGGATGCACACTTAAACAAATCGCCTTCGGTCGTCACATCTGTACTTTGGACAGGGGAGAGGGGATTACCAACCTAATCCTAGATGTAAGATATAAAAAATGTGATTAGGTTTACTTTCCTATTATTGTGTGCTTGCCTAGAGAAAAGGGATGTCCCAAACACCTCTTCCCAACGACCGGAATGTCACGGGAACACCTTTACATTTTAATCGTAAGCTGTATTAGAATACATACAGGCCTAAATGTTTGAATTATCAATCACCAAAAGTGGAGACAGACAAGAACACAAGCTGACTTATCACAGGTAGTGTCAACGTGTCAAACACAAGAATATATTATGGCGTACGAACAGGGTCAAACGCGCGATGAAAAGTATCGCTACTTTGCATCGCTCCGTTACAAAAGGATCGATCCTTTTCATCGCGCATTTCCGAGTTCTTCCGAATACACAGTATGCAAATTTTCCAAAAGTTTGATCGGAACTAAAGCGGAACACAAAACAGGCAATCGCGCCAATCTGCTTGCTTTCCTTTCGTTTTGCGTTACTTGAGGCGGGAAGATGGATGCGACTGAAATTATCGACGATCGAATGAGAGAACTTGAAGAGAGACCTGTTATATTTATTAATTAATTTGCTCTGCAAAAGACAATTGGAACTGCGGGATATTACATAATACATGTATATTATTTCATTAGCTTGACCGATTTCAGTTTTGCAGAAACAGTGTGTTTCGCCTCGGTAAACTTCGGAACTGCGCGATGAAACTGCTCGAGCTAAAGTATCGATGCAAAGTGTCTATAAGCATCTATACTTTCGCAATTGGCGTTCCATTTGAGAAAATGTGCGATCCTTTTGAGAAAAGTAGCGATACTTTCCTAAACGGATGGATCCTTATGAGAATAGTTATCGATACTTTTCATCGCGCGTTTGACACTGTTCGTACGCCATAAGAATATAGTATTGCCTTGCCACATAACTCAATAGAATTGTTTCAGATATGATCCTGTTATTACAGAGGCGAACGTAGGTCTACATTAGAACAAACAGGGTAAAGTTAACATTTATCACAAATACCGGCGCTACTGTCTAAAAGAGCACACGATCCTTTGATGCTAGATAGGCCAGAGGTAGTTTCGACCAAGAGAACGTCTAGGCCAGAGATGGACAAAAGCTGACCTACCTTCAAAGACGGGAACCACTTGAGTGACCCCTTCCCCACAGTCCACCACGACGCCGTCAGTGCAGCCGTTGGCGTACAAGGTCAGCACAGGCTGGCTAGCCACGTACACCGAACTAGCACCCAGGCTTTCTAGACCCAACTGAAAAGTAGAGAATGATGTTGTAAATCGGAGTACTTTTATGATTCTCATAATCTTTATTGCTCATAGTACCTCTTGATAAGGAGTGTATAATACTTTTAAATAATTTAATACTTGAAATAAAATAATTTGTAAAACAAAATATTTTGTTTCAACAAATGTACATATTTTTTTTCAAAAGAAGTTATTACTATACTATACTATAATAATATTATGACCCATCTCTTTGTGAATTTGCTGCTTTGCGTATATAATTATATTACCAATGGATCAACTATAAGCAAATTGGGTTTTAAGTGTGTCTGTGTGTGTGTATGTGTATGGGTGTGTGTTTGTGGGTGTGTGTGTATGTGTGTGTATGTATTAGATCACATCTGTGAAAAGATATTAAAATTTAGATCTAATATATAAAGATGTCCACACCAGAAATTTGAAGAATGTGCCTACCTGTACAAAGCGAACAGCGTCAGTGACTGGGTCAAATATGTGACGTGTCAGCAGCAGTGCATGCTTGGAGTCTTCTAGCACGGACAGGTGGGCGTACACTTTGCGCAGAAGACTCTCCGCCCTGTCCCAATCTTGCACGCTCCCTCTCTCCATGACGTAGTGCCACTTCTTGTCTTGATCGCTATCTGAAGTCTGAAAAGCATAGACGGATTTTCTTCACAATTATTTTTCTTGAGCGGGAATAGGTACATGGTCCCACGTGGTCCTATTTTCATTATCCCAAAATGAGAGCCGTTCATGTCATGCCATTTGCATCTGGGCTGTCACGCTTTTTGTGGGTAATCTTCTGAAGAGACATTTAAGCGGTGGTACTGCTATTTTGAACAACATGAATATAGTCTCTCGAAATTACGATTGGGTGGGGAAAAGTGTATTTGGGATTTGTCTTACTCAAAGGTGGGTTGATTCAATACGTCAGCGTAATGGAAGTTCGTCAGCAACATCAAAAATGTCAACGAACAATACCTTGTGGTCTGAAGCAATGACAGTTGGCATTTCGCAACGAGGGTTGTCCTCCCCTGCAATTCCACCTCGAAAGCACCCAGAACCAATGTCTATCACAACTGTGACGTCATCCCGGTGTGAGTTCGTGGAAGTTGTATCGCCATCACCCTTCGAGGTTGTGGACATTGTGACGTCATCAAGATTTGAATTCCTTACAGTTGTGACGTCATCGAGATTAGCGTCCTTTGAGGCAATGACGCAATTGACATTGGCGTTTGGCGATGTTGATGTCATGATGACTTCTATTGATGTTGACGCTGACGCTGACGCTGATGTGATGTGGAGGTCATTGTGAAATATGATGTTCAGTCCAGAAAAAATTAAAAGTCTACCATAGTAGTTTCTTGAGATTCTCCTTTAAAGAACCTGAAGCCAATTCATTTTAAATGTGATTGTAGAAGTGTAGATCTACTACGGGAATATGTGAATACTTCTACGTTTGCACTGATCAAATGTAACCATCAGTTTTCGTGGGGTACTTCGGAAAACGAAAAGAACACAATCCCATTGTGTAATATATGCACTGATCAGCATAATAGGCTGAAGGTCAGATATAACGTGAGGCTAAGATATTTTCCCCCTTTAAAATGGTACACTAGATAGTATGATCATTGAAGAGAATCAATGCACATTAATGAGGCGAAAGCTCCCACTTTAATAATATTACGTCTCTAGTATAGCAAAGTGGCCCTTTAATACAATCATTACGCATCGCTTCAGAATACCGCCGACAGAACTGTTTTGCTTGTCTAGTCCGCAGCAACTCAATGGGGTCTGTTGGTCATGCACCGCTACATTTGTTAGTGGTTTGATGAGTGCCTGTATTCTTAGAGATATAACCATTTAATTCTATAACAAACGACATTTAGAACGCAGGGATAGGTCCTTCGGATTCAAAGTTCACACCCACACACACACACACACCCACACCCACACACACACTCGCACACACAAATGTATAAATACATAAGCAAATAGTCATCGCTAAAAGTGAATGAGACATTGTAAAAGTGTTTGCGTCATGGTGTTTTTTTTCGGCCTCAGACGCACTTTAAAATAACATACCATTAAGAACAATGAACAAGTTTATACGAAAGCGGTATGTTACCGAACACTAAATAGCAATTTAGAAAATAATTTTGATGATTCGGTGTACTGAAAAGATTTCCCATCGAAATTGCCAATAAACTAGTAAGTAGCCTTTGTATTATTCACCGCACAGAGAAGAACTTGCATAACTAGATTTACAAATCGCAGACATTCGTACTATGACCCTAGGCCTGGCTCAGTCAGAGAAATTTATAATATAATATACAAACGACCCTGCTAAAAGACTTCAACTGCATACAGTCACCGCAGACTAGTGTCTATGCGCATTGTTATGAATAGGCCCTATACAGAAGGACTAGCTTTAACGTAATTGTAAGTCACGGTTACCTTCCACCAGGTCTAAGTCAAGAGCAGATTATGTGCTAAAACAAACAGTACAGCCAAGACATTGGACTGCATAAAGTAACAATAAAGCATTTGTAACGCATTGTATTTTCTGTGATCGGGTTCATTGTTGTGGCTTTCATCAATGTAAGAGAGCAAGGTCAATATAAGTGTAAGAGAATAAGAGCCGCTTTTTCTTTCTTTCTTTCTCTCTTTCTTTCTTGCTTGTTTTTTTAAAATTGTTTTTGTGTTGTTTTGTTTTGAATCTTGCCTTATATGTAGCTGATCGCAGTATGATAATTATTTATTCCTGTTCGAAGTAGTTGTCTTATGATAAAAATTCACAAAGTAACAATACAATTAAAACAAAGACCAGCTGAAGTAACAACCCAGGACAGAAAATTTAAAGACTAATTTCTATAAGAAATTTTAACTATCGCAATTATAAGGGACGATGTACTTGTACCTATGATATATTTGTTTAACAGCTGACTTGCTTTCACAAGTAAGTCTGTTTACATTCACGTTGGCCAATCATTGAGCGGTCAAAACACAATACGATAACGTGAAAGATTTTGATGTAGCCTGATGCGAGAACAATCGATATTGTACAGATTTTACCAACACGATTTCAAGATAAAGCTGTACAGCTACAGTCAGTAGTCACAAAACATAAATAAAGACACAAAATAAACCCAATTGTCAACAAAGGGTATCATCGACATATTAAGCTCCTTATACATACGTATACTGAAATAATTTGTACTAAGCCTAAATTCGCCGAACCCCAATACTGCAGAGGCCCTGTTTAGGTTATACATCAACTTCTACGTTGACTAGACACTTAACATTGCAGTGAACTATTTTTCCTAGTGGTTAATATTTATCTGCACAACTAGGGTGGCGATTGTTGTTTCTATGATACCATTAAACATATACTATTGTTACCCGTTCAGTTAGCTTTTATAACGTCTTAATAAACCAAAGATATTTTGAGTCTACTTCATTATTCCTGGGGTTTTTTTCGCAGCTATTTGTTTTTGTTTTGTTCGCGCTACAATTTAAAATCCCATAAATTTTTTAAGAATTCATATTTGTTTAAATATCACTGTGGACAAAATTTCCCCGAGTAATATCTATTGGCTTTTTATTTTAGGTAGTGTTATTTCTTAACCAATTCAAGACAAAATCATACAATACACATTTCTAACCGAAACAAAACATTCTGTTGTGTATTACTTATTTATTCTATATCATATATTACTTTCACAACATCTAACTCGGTTTTTTTAACCTATACAAATTAAAATATATTCAGCAGTGTCCTACCTGTTTAAGTGTCAAACACAATCTTGATTTCAGCTTTATTTGTTTAAAACAGAGCGAAAATACTTACTGCGATTCAAAATAGTTATATTCATAATTATAAATTGATTATACTTGCTAAACCAACGGGAGCAGTTTGGACACAAAAATGCACATAATAATGAACCTAATATCTACGGTTACGTAAGAAACGCATTGGTGCACAAATCTGTTGTGTTTACTTTCACACACTGTCAATCTACTTGGGCAAAACCTTCGTTAAGTCGTCTTTGCAACTGTCACACACAGGATAACTTGTTGAATGATTGATTGTAATTAGGAGTGCGTTGGATTTGCCCAAGGCCGAAACCCAGTATCGTGTGTTATCTTGCTGTCAATTTCTTTGCTTGATACGCACATCATCCCACAGGCCCACGACCTTCAGAATTTAAAGTCATAAGACATGTATTCGTCCAAGAGTGCACCTTAGAAAAATATGGTTTCATACCATGCAAGACAACAATACTAACAAATTTAAAAAAAAAAAAGAAATAGCAATCTTAATAATAAAAATAATAGCAATCTTCATAATAAAAAATAATAGCAATCTTCATAATAAAAATAACAGCAATCTTTATAATAAAAATAATAGCAATCTTCATAATAAAAAAATAGCAATCTTCATAATAAAAATAACAGCAATCTTCATAATAGAAATAATAGTAATCTTCCTTATAAAAATAATAGCACTCTTCATAATAAAGTAATAGCAATCTTCATAATACCAATTCATTGAATAAGAAGTTATTATACTGCGTGTTTATTGTTTGTTTAGTTCATTTAACGTCTATGAACCGAAATGATTTTAGAATAGGAAACTAAAGGGAAGATGGGGATTGGGGATATTTGGTAGTTGGATGGGGAAGAGAACAATTCTAAAGAAAAGTTTTAAAACTATTTATTCAAACTAAAAAATAAAGCTAAAATAAGGGCAACCTTAACTGATAAGTTACTATAAAATAACATAGACCAGTGAAAAGATGACTCTCATATTCCAACCAACCAACCAATAAACAGAGACGAATCCGTATAAAAAAAGAAACAAAGATCGAAAGGCGCCAAAGATGACAGGACGGTTATATGTAATGTTTGTTTCTTTGATAAATTAAAGTTTATCATCCAACAAGCCCCTAGTGATAGGATTTTGAACAACCACTTTCTTTTTCATATCATCATGCTTCACGGTGTGTGATGCTTATTGTTCACACCACATCTTTGTGAAACTCGCAAAATCTTTCATTTAAAAGATGTAGAACTGGTGGTTTCTTTGTTGTGTGTGTGTGTGTGTGTGTGTGTGTGTGTGTATGTGTGTCCGTCCGTCCTACGCATGTGTCGTGTGTGTGTGTGTGTCCGTCTTTCACTGCAGCCGACATTTGTAATCACCGACGAGACAAATCCGAGGCAGATTCGTACGCAACTCAAACATGACTACAGAAAGCCTTAACTACCGTACTTTTGACACACGCTGTAGCTTTCAGACGTTATGTTTGAGTGAGAAACAAGATCAATAAATCAAACCATACAGTTTTATTCGCTGTTGATTGCCCACATAGCGTTTCTGATGTAATCTATTTTGCAAATGTCATCGTTTGAAAGACTTAAAAAAAGGACTTCTGATGAGCGTTGCAAAGCGAACACGACCACCATTATCAGACACACATACTAGGGTCCTAAATTAACATTGAACCACCCGAGCAATCATACTGCGAAGGTAGACAGTGAAAAATAGCAACTCTTATCTTGCCCATCACGGGATTCGAACCTGGGTCCTCGGTGTGCCAGGCGAACGCTGTACCACTGAGATACTGCGGTGGGTACTACAAACTCATTAACTAGCCAACTAACTAGCACAATGGGTCGTAACTGAGAGGAGAGACTCTGACCGACCTTATGCAACAAAGAACAAAGCCTTTTTTTTAAAGAGACCCGAGATCACACATTACAGCGTCACAGATCCTTTTAAAATTCCCAGTGAGAGTTGCCCAAAAAAATAACCTTCTTTCAACCGTACTGGTTTTTGATATTATAAATCGATACATTCATTTGTTTATGTACCTATTAAATAGCTTCAATGTGGATTCTAAATATAGCTCGGCAACGAAAGTGTGTATTGCAGGCACAGTTGTTTGTTTACAAAACAAAGAAAGAGACGCCAACGATCCAACGCTAATCGATTTGAGCAACGATTATTATCATATCCTATCCTATGCTATCCCGTAACTCGAAAGTTGTTTGGGCACGACAGATAATCGTTTAACCAGCGAACGTCATCTTTCCCTATCCTCAGCAACCCTCATGGCTTCGCTCAGTGTCACGTCAAGCCAGTCCATTCTTGAATGTTGTCCTCCCACCTCTTTTTCTGTCTCCCTCTTCTTCTGCCTCCTTGCACCGGGTCTTTGCAAGGCCTGATGATCTGGTGACGTGGCCATACAATCGGAGTTTCCGTTTCTTTACCACTGTGAGCATGTTATCGTATTTTCCAATGGCTTGTGTGATGGTCTGTCGGACTTCATTTTTGGTGATGTGTTGGATATAGGAAATGCCCATAAGTCTTCTGTAGCTCCTCATCCATGCTTTGTATTCTTCGTTGTAGATCTGCTGTCAGGGTCCATGTTTCGCAAGCGCATAGGAATATGGAGATGACAATGGAGCGCAGCAGCTTACCTTGGAGTGTAGACTGATGGTCCTGTCATTTTCAAAGGGCTTCAACCTTGTCAGGGCAGCAGTTGTTTTTGAGATTATATGATACAATGGCTCATACATATTTGAATATATGCACCGTGTTGAGGGATTGGCCTTGAACTATGATGTCCATGTTAATGCCATTGGTGTTGTTGGTCATAATTTTGGTCTTCTCCGCACTTATTTCCATTCCGAAGGCTCTGAATGTGATGTCAAGCCTCTGTACCAGCTGTTTACATTCTTGTTCTTCTCCAGCCAGTCCATCAATTTCATCCGCAAAACGGAGGTTGGAGATTGCTCTACCCTCTATGCTTACTGTGCCTTCGTGATCTCCAAGGGCATTTGATATGATGCGCTCTAAGAAGATGCTGAAGAGTGTTGGAGATAGTAGGCATCCTTGACCCAGTCCGATTGTTGTTCTGAACCAATTTCCGATGGCGCTGTTGTGGAGGATTACACTGTAACAGATGCAGCCACTGAGATTCTTGGCAAGCACCGCCCAAAGAAGAAACTGTGGATCACACCTGAACTTTGGGACCTGTGTGACAAACGAAGAGAGGTGAAAACACCACCTCACAGGGAGCTGATGTCTACCGAAAAATCAACAATGACGTCCGAAAAGGCATGCGCACAGCAAAGGAGAACTGGATAAAAGATCAGTGCCAGGAAATAGAGAGCAGTCTGAACAAGAACAACAGCAAGAAGGACTACCAGACTGAAGCGGCTAACAAGTGTTAAACAGCCCAAGGTCTCCATGATCCAAAGCAAATCTGGCATAAGTCTTACAGAAGAACAAGAATTCTTGGATAGATGGACAGAGTACTGCTCTGACCTTTACAACCACACACCAACAGAGACACATCAGTTCTAGCATGTCCCGAGAACAGAGAAGAAGAAGAAATCCTCCCAGTTCTCCGAGAATAAGTTGAGGCAGCAGTGCAATCGCTGAAAAAGGGGAAGTCAGCGGAAGTGGACAACATACTAGCAGAAATTGAAAAAAAATAGCAACTATTACCCATTGTCATCCTTTTAAGTGACAACAATGCAATGTCCCAAGTAAGCTCATCGTCACACACACACACAGAATAAACAAACAGCATGTGGCCCTTTAACAAAAGTGGTAATGGATTATCGGACACATTCCATCCTCCAGATACAAGAATCTGGGCTAGGCTCATCGCGGACTTTGAGATATCTGTGGACCTATTTAACACTGGCAACTGACGCCATGATATATCTCGAGAGTTAATTACTGTCCCCGGACACGTGGGCGTATGGGGGAGATATATCTTTCGGAACGCTGAGGTATATATAAAGTGTGGGGCCGGGTAGCTCAGTTGGTAAGAGCGTCTTGCTAGTAACCGAAAGGTCGCTGGTTCGAATCCCGGATTGGTCAACGTGTGATCATATTATTTTCCCCTTTACCAACAACTGGCCCGCTGGTGTCAGTATAAATCGGTCCAGTAGTCACCTATATGCGAAAGTGTCGTGTGACTATAATCTACAAACAACAACAACAACAACAACGTATATATAAAAAGCTTTGGTAGCATATAGCGCGACTGAGACCAGTCAAGACGTTCTTTTCTCTTAAGAGAGGGAGGAAGCCTCGTCTAGTCTCAGCTGTGCTGTGTGGCCGCGATAGTTCAACTGACACTCAGTGTACTCTTTGACCTTTCACTTCTTCGTCCCACACTGATAACCACACACTGCTGATGAACATTGAGGTTTAACGTCTACACCCACCATTGGCGATATGGCAGACGGTATCACTGCTGTAGCTATAAGCTATAAGCGTTCTTTCTATAGCAGTTAACTCTGACTGATCAGCGTGGCCCGCATCCATCGCGGTCAGTTCAGATTACAAGAACGCTGTGACTTGAACGTAACAGCCCAGTCACCTTATCTGCCACTTTAAAAAATGGTATCCATTTTTAAAACTTGTAATAATCCGTTAACCTTTCATCCCGTTGGTGCAGCTTTACTGGGCGTGTGTCTGTGCCATCGGATGAGGGTATAAACCGAGGTCTAGTCTGTGTACGAATATATTCCACCGCACGGATCCTGACGCTCTTGTTTTTAGACGGGTGAGTGCTATAAACAGCATTAGCCCTGGTTGCCTCACTTTCGCTGCTAAGGTAACCCGAATTCCGCGCATATGGGTGACAAATAAAATTCCAAATCCTTCCTCATGCCCACCTCCCTCAACCCCCTCCTATAAAAATATATTTACCTTATCAATTAGAATGGTTTTGCTCTAACAAAGGTTTAAAATGAAGGAACTTATTACGATGTTGTTGTTTTTATTGTGGTTGTTGTTGTCGTTGTTTGTTGTGGTGTGTGAGGGAGCAGGGAAGGGGAGGAATTGAGCTGGAATGGGAGGGTTTAGATTGATTTCTCACCCTTGTGTCTTGTGTAGTTGTTGTGACCATTATTTAGCGCCTTTTTCTGTAGTTATTGATATTATACTTAAAACATCGGTAATCCTGCTGTGTGCTATGGTCTACAGTCAACAACACCTGCAATGTGTCTCACTGTCTCAACGGCGGAGTGTGCAATCCTGTAGATGGAACGTGCAACTGTACTAACAGTGGTTACCGAGGAATCTACTGCGATGGTAGGGCAATTTTAATTGGTATTTATTATGATAAGATAAGATAAGATAAGATAACGTTATTATCTCTTTCAAGAAATTACCTTGTGGTGTCATCACTTACATATATCCCAATAACAATGACAATAACTTACAGTAAGAATAAAACTCTTTAGCCGTTACAAATACAACTGTACATAACACTACTCGCTGGCTCGTGTAAACACACGCAGCCGTAACTTACATTAAAAATTCATTTTAACGTGTACAAGTATCATATATACACATAAACAGACACACACACTCATACTACTACTGGATATCACGTGGCTATCAACAAATGAAAACGTGACGCCACCTCTCTCATGCACACATTACTACACCCAATCACTGCTTCACACTTCAGATCCTCTCATACACATTACTACACCCAATCACTGCTTCACACTTCAGGTCCTTTCATACACATTACTACACCCAATCACTGCTTCACACTTCAGGTCCTTTCATACACATTACTACACCCAATCACTGCTTCACACTTCAGGTCCTTTCATACACATTACTACACCCAATCACTGCTTCACACTTCAGGTCCTTTCATACACATTACTACACCCAATCACTGCTTCACACTTCAGGTCCTTTCATACACATTACTACACCCAATCACTGCTTCACACTTCAGGTCCTTTCATACACATTACTACACCCAATCACTGCTTCACACTTCAGGTCCTTTCATACACATTACTACACCCAATCACTGCTTCACACTTCAGGTCCTTTCATACACATTACTACACCCAATCACTGCTTCACACTTCAGGTCCTTTCATACACATTACTACACCCAATCACTGCTTCACACTTCAGGTCCTTTTATACACATTACTACACCCAATCACTGCTTCACACTTCAGGTCCTTTCATACACATTACTACACCCAATCACTGCTTCACACTTCAGGTCCTTTCATACACATTACTACACCCAATCACTGCTTCACACTTCAGGTCCTTTCATACACATTACTACACCCAATCACTGCTTCACACTTCAGGTCCTCCCATACACATTACTACACCCAATCACACATTCACACTTGAGGTTCTCCAACACACGCATCATATATTAGTCGAGTTACAGACTTTGGGATGTTGTATAAAGATACAGTATAAATGTTTGGAAATAGAATTGCACTGTAAATTCGATTGTAGCAGCCAAACTACAAATTCAGGTGAAACAAATTCACAGAAGCTCACTTTACGTAACAGAATGTAAGTTAAATAACTAGTTAAAATATTTAAAAAAAATTACAGATTAATGAATTAAATAATTATTGTAATTGGCCCTAAAATTATGTCGCAATCACGTTTTCGTGACTCTAGTGCATAAAGTTAAAGTACTAAAAAGGTCGCTAAAGGTGAACCTCTCATCTCATGCAAGTTCTCTGTAACAGCACGTCTGTATGTATAATCTTTTTTCAGCATAAGTTATTTTACTTCGTCTTCTTGGTTCATTATCTACAGTGCAAATCTGTCCGAAGACGCTTGGGGAGCACGTGCGAAACGTTTCGTGGGGCCTGAGAAACGCTCACTCACTGCAGGGCCAGATCCTCAGCTGTGACGACGACTACATGACCTCTGATGACGTACCCAACGTCTTCTGTATCAACGACGTCTGGCTCGGCGCCACTTGCAATCAGAAAATTTTCAAAAACCCGGTAGTTCATTAGGTTCATTTCTTTCCATTCCTTCGTTTTTCTTTTTTCCCTTTTCTTCTAGATCTATTTCTTATTGTAATATATGGAATATTAATTCAATTTAATTTAATTTTAATTTATTTAATTTGAAAAAAAATCATTGTAGTTAATTAATAGACTTAAATTTTTTTTCACAATCTGACCTTTATTACTGCTTGTCATTTCTGATTAGTGCGAGTTCGAAACTTTGATATTCGTTAAAGGGAAGCTCATGTGTTTGAAAACAGATTTTTTTTATCTGTGATAGACGTGTTCGTTCAACTTTTCTATTATTTGTAAAATTAATATTGCATTTGGTGTTTCAAATCATGTTAAACTTTAAACAAAATGAACCTTCACTGACAATGTGGTCTGTGACAGTGCGATACTTTCGGCTTGAGCTCATGACCTCTTGTTACTTTACGGTGATTCAGAATTTATGTATTTATTTATTTATTTATTTATTTATTTATTTATTTATTTATTTATTTATTTATTTATGCACAGGCTAAAGGCAAGATCTACGCTAGCCCAAGATCTCTAGGGATAGGCTGGAAAGGTCTTGTTAAAGGTGTTATCTCCGCTGGGGTCACACAGAAACAAAAGTAAGCTATTAATACGTATATGTGTGTATATGTCCGTCTTACTGCCTGCCTGTTTCATCATCATCATCATCATCATCATCATCATCATCATCATCATCATCATCATCATCATCATCATCATCATCATCGTCTTCATCATCCTCACTTCCTCCTCCTCCTCTTTTTCGTCCTCCTCCTCACCATTATAACCACCTTCTTCTTCTTCTTCTTCTTCTTCTTCTTCTTCTTCTTCTTCTTCTTCCTCCTCCTCTTCGTCGTCGTCGTCGTCGTCTTCGTCTTTGTTGTTCTTGTGTATTTTGTTGTTGCTCTTCTTCTTCTTCTTCTTTTTCTTTCTCTTCTTTTGCTCCTGCTCCTCCCCACCCGATACACATCGGTTGAACGCTACCAGAAGCATGCTTTTCTAGTCGCCTCAACAGGCCGTAAAGCATGCTCTTATGCTTCGGAGCATGCTTCCTATACGCTTCAAGCGTTATAGTGACGGAAAAAGCGCAATTTCACTGTAAATATATACAGAATGTTGCTCTACAACATTCCGCTCTTTCCGTCTCAAAAACCCAATTGCCTTGTTGGATTCTTAAATTGCTTGAAACCAAGTGAGGACACTATCCGGCGTCAACAAACGGTTCAAAAACATTCTCAAACTGTTGAACTACCTAGAAACAAATACAGTTTGACCTAATTCGTTCCTTAGAGAAGGCGAAACTGACATTTTCTATTTTCATGAGTTCATTGGCCAATGCTCCTAGGGCTTGAAGCGTATAGGAAGCATGCTCCGAAGCATAAGAGCATGCTTTACGGCCTGTTGAGGCGACTAGAAAAGCATGCTTCTGGTAGCGTTCGACCCATGTGTAACGGGTGTCCTCCCCCTTCTCCTGTTTCTTCTTCTTCTTTTCCTCGGTCTCTTCCTCATACATGCAGAATTTTTGTATAAACTCGTTACCCTTTCGTTGACAGAGCCAGCGTTTACCTGATGGAGACGCCGAACAATCAGTGGTTCCGTGGCGAATTCATCCTTACTCAGAACGGACTGAACAACTCCACCGTTTTCGCCACGCAGATAGCGGGAGAGACTGGGTACCCACAAGCAGTGACCTCTCAAAACATCGACCCTTTCCCTATTGTAGCCGGCGTAGAGTTCTCCGTTTTCTTCGAATTTCTCAATGACAAAACGCTGCAGGTTAGTAGTAGTGATGGTGATGATGATGATGATGATGATGATGATGATGATGATGATGATGATGATGATGATGATGATGATGAAAACGCTGAAGGTTAGTGATGATGGTGATGATGATGACGATGTTGATGATGATGATGATGATGATGATGACGATGATGATGATGATGATGATGATGATGATGATGATGATGATGATGATGAGGAGGAGGAGGAGGAGGAGGACGAGGAGGACGAGGAGGAGGACGACGACGAATCAACGCCAACAGTGGTCTTTGTACTAGTTAATTTGCCGGTCGACCGCGGATGACAGGTCGGTCGGTTGGTCAGTCATGTGGTGGGTTTTCTCGGTCGAGTGTTTGATGGGTAAGTTGGGTTGGCTGGTTACTTGGATTTTGAACTGCTTTTAGGATGAATACTTGGTCGATTTCTGAGTTTATGTGCAGCCGTTTGATGGAAAGGGATGGTGACGACGACGAAGATGATGATGACGATCGCGGACACGATGATGATGATGATGATGATGATGATGATGATGATGATGATGATGATGATGATGATGATGATGATGATGATGATTGCATTATTGTTCGCCTCAGGATTCCATGAAAAGGTAGTTGATTGGTTGGTGGCTTGTCAGTTGGTTAGTGAGTTGATGTACTAATTTTTGGATTCGGTCAGTTTCTTGGTGGCTTTGTGTAGATAGCCAGTCGGTTTGTTAATTTGTTGTTTATTTATTCAGCAGTTGTTCCGTTGTTTGATTGTTTGTTTTATAAGTTTATCTTTTTTGTTTTGAGTGCTCACTTCTTTTCTTCTTTTTACATGTAACGTCCCCGGACACTTACAGAGTGCTCACGTTGATGGTGCTTGTTTTATGTACAATCCAGATGAGCTGGGACTCTGTGTCGAGCACTGTGTGGACGTACGAGTACCGCAGTAACCTGTCGCAGATAACTGGCATTTGGCTGGGACCCATCGGTCTCGACAGCAACGTCAATTACACTTACATCGACGTCTGGTACCAGTCATGATAATAATGGGTGATTGACGTAATTGCGCTTGCCATTATTTCACCTGCAGAGGTTGATTCGTGTCTTTTGATGGATTAACTGTTTGTGTGTGTGTGTGTTTAAGTGAGAGAGAGAGAAAGAAAGAGAGAGAGACATAGATTTTTTTTTTCCCAAAAGAAATTTATTAACTGTTTCTTGTTTGTTTTTGGGAATGATCTCGGTTGCTCAGTTGTGCCCGTTGGTGCGGTAAAAGCAGGTTATACCATTGTGCAACTAAATCAACTGCAGTTCAGCCCATGATCTAATATTCCTGCAAGATTCTGTGAACATTTGTCCGCAACTAGGGATATACAAAGATTAGGTGGTGGTGCTTAATATTATAATTCCAGTAGATTTAAATTGTGTCGTCATTTTGTTATGAAGAAAGAAATTGCCCTGTTTAAAGAAAGTGTCCTAATTGCAAAGAAAGAAAGAATTGACCTCAATGAAAGAAACAGCTCTGCTTATGAGAGAAAAACAGGAACAGAAAGACAGGAATAAACTGTCCTAATTATGAAACTTGGTCTGTTCATAAGAAGGGAAGAGATTGCCCTCTGCCGCACACCCCATCTTTACACCTTCTCTCCTCACAACCACTGCATATGCTAATACGCTAAATGGTCTTTTGTTACAACTATTCATGTAAATAATGCCTTGATATGTATTTTACAAAAGAACGTTGTGTCACTTTAGTAAACGAAGACTGTGGATTAAAACCTACTGTGGAATGTTGACGCGGTATCTTTTGCTTTCAAGCGAACAGGCGTGGTTGTGATAACATTTATTATACCTCAAGGAGTTCTGCTTTAAACTGCTCAAAAACTTTTAAGCTTTCAACAACTTTTAAAATGTCTCATTCACGCTATAAGAAAAGATTATTTACTGATCTATTCATACAGTTTTTGGTCTAATATTTGCCAAATTTTAATTTAATTTTTTTTACATAAATTTCATTCAACAAACAAACCAGATATTAATACAAGGCAAAACATCAGGGCGCACAAAAGCACAAGGCTTAAATCTAATCTTCGTGTTTGACCATTCAAACTATCGTTTACTACAGGCACTGGATGATTTACCGCCCTTAGAATTACATACACTGTCCTGGAAAACCTGGAGTTATATATGCGTGGCTCAAAGCGAATTACAGTATCAGCGGCTTTGCTGTTGCCGTTTACTAGGCGATTTGGTTCTCTGCCTGTTGTATTGTTTGACTGCTTAGTAGACAACTCGCGAGATGACGGTTTATATAAGGGGCCGGACTATTTTTTTGACCTGCGTACACGCTTATTTGAAAGCATTCACCTCACTGATGTGGTTTCATATATAAACTCTTCTATGATTATACTATCCAGTTTAACAGTTTGAAAACAAAGACTTCAGACTCTCTTTAGTTATATCCGCTAGCTTAGAATCATATAGCAAATGCAAAGGTATACCGCGTTGTTGGAGTCAGAGCCCGTGAAAAAATGCGTGAGTCGTTGGGTCACCGTTTTCATGACGACATAAACGCATGTGATGCATAAGAAATGTGATCACTGTAATCTGACAAACCCGCTTTGTTCTCTTCGTCAGTGAGTGCTTTCACTGAGATAGACCCAGCAGTCACGAATATTCAAAATGCATATGCTAGCATAAGAAGTCAAAGGTCATAAATTCGCTTTATTCTGGACCATTTGCGTTTTAGTTTAAACAGACTTACAGTTCCAGACGTGCATATCTTACGCTATGCACTAATAATAATAATAATAATAATAATAATAATAATAATAATAATAATAATAATAATAATAATAATAATAATAATAATAACAATAACAATGACCCCCACCCCACCTCCACCCTCACCGCAGATTGAACTGTGCTAAGCTGGTCCCACCAGTGGTATAGTTTTCGTCTGGCACACCGCTGACCCAGGTTCGCATCCTGTCCATCTTAATTAGCAGCTTGCTTGCTCTGGTGGTTCAGTCTTGAGGTAGTTTTTATTTTAGCCCTCTTCCATGGAATGGTTATCTCCGACTGCCATATAGCCCATGGTGGGTGTAGACGTTAGGTTTCAATGTTCATCCATGCTATTCTTCATCCCCAGTACCGGGCAACGAGAGTGTTTCTGTCACGCTGGGTCACGTCACTGAAGCAGAACCGTTGAGCATTGTTACGGTTTAACCCAATTCTGTATTTTCCTATATCACTGATAGCTCTCAACCGATAATAGGGTTTCTAGGCAGAGCAACTGTAAGCCCAAAATTGAGAAGATTGTTTACAGTAGCACATCAGCATTCAAACCAAAGAATGTACAGCTTCACAAAGAAGGTGCATAACTCAAAAGTGTGCAAAATCGAAAGTACCCAGCGCCCCCAAGCGGCAAGTGGGAGACTTTGCTAGCCGGCTAGCGTTGGGAAAATGGCCGACAGCATGTGTGAAGCTGGAGGAAAAACGCAAATATGGCACTCACTGTAGTGCAATCAACTGTACCAATAACAGATTCAAGTGTTCTGGACTAGTCATTTTTCAGGTTTCCGAAGGATCCCAAAAGATGAGTGCCGCAAATTATAATTTATAAACAATGCATCTTGAACCAATCGATTCGTCTACAGTAAAATTACTGTTCAACTAATTTATTGCCTCGTGTACTCGTGCTATGTATAACAGCTGGACTTATTTTATAAGCTAGTGTGTGTTTATTGATGTGCAAACACTATGTTTTTAAACACAGTGGATGCGGGGCCATGTGCTACATTTATTTAATAGTGATGTACATAATAATGGTCAAACTGTATTTTGGGAATCAAATGTGTGTTTGTGTGTGTAGATTCACAGAAGAGAATTTTTTTTTTAAATTAATTTTTAGTACCTGTACTTTGTTTTACAGCGTATGTTCCTGTAGAAGACAAAATTAATATTTGTGTGTATTATTGTTTTCCACGCAGTGGACGCGGGGTCATATGCCGCATAATTTTGAATAGTGATATGAATTATTAATGGTCAAAATGTTTCTTCAAAATCAAATGTGTGTGTAGATTTCCTAATGATTCATATTGCTTCCCCAAATTCTTATCAATTAACTTTGGGCATGTTTTTGTGCTTTGGCACTTTACATGGCTATGTTTTCGTTTGTTGCATGTTGTACTGTAATACAATTAAATGACATGCAAGTTCAGTGATGCACTGTTTTTGTTCCTTTTCACTTACTTATCTGTCTTATTAACTGTCTGGTCAATGATTTATTTTTCTTGGCAAATATGCCTATCATACAGTTGCACACATACAGGCCTGAGTAGGCTACACAGGAATGCACTATGAAGTTATTTCATAACAAGTTAAGACAAAAGTTATAAGTGAACTCGAGCTGTTCAGAAATAAACAAAAAACAAACTTGCATGTGTATAGTACAAACAAATTAATACACACGCAGTCATGCACTCAATTAATAGGCAGATTCACACTTTCATATAAAGGAGAAAACAAGGCAATAACTGCACAAAAAGAGCAATTCAGTAATAGTGAATAGATTAACATCATTGCATTGCATTAATTAACTGGTTTGTTGCCAAGTGGTTGCGCACTAATGAATCTATAATGAAGGCAAGCACCGTGTTTGTTTTTAATGTCACACTTTTTTGCTGGTCAGTTACTGTGTGATAGGTCTGCATAAGATCATGAATCGAACAGCTTTGGTAATTAATGTGAATTAAAAAAATGTATTTACTTTTTGAGTTCGTTTTACTACAAAAGGTTAATGTTTAGGGGTCAAAAACCGTAAACGTCCTGCGGCAAGGTTTGTTTTCGTACGTATTGCTAAGCAGAGGATTACGTCCCTTGCATCGAGGGCTCAAACTCGCCGCTTGGTGCGCGCCAAGCGCATCTGTCATCACTTTTTACATAGCGGTGTGACGTTATGATCCTTCTTTGTGAAGCTGTACATTCTTTGTTCAAACCCATAACTTTCCTCATAAATGCAAGGTTTCTTACGCACAGAAAAGCATTACACATGCCTGTGACCGTTGTGTTTTTTTTTTCTTTTCAAATCAACTAAAGCTTGAATTCACAAGAGTTCGAAATAAAAGCAAAAGAGAACTGTGCGTCACTATTGGAAAAAAAAAGAAGTAAAGACAAACTGATACCTATAAATTAAAAACGGCTTAAATCAGACAACCTGCGTTTGGATATAGAGTTCATTAGCTGATTTAACAGAGCGATCTTAAACATTTAGACACGTTTTAGGGTGTCTTTAGTTCTGCTTCGACAAGATCTGTGAAAGATTCTCTATTCTGATTGTTGCTCTGCAACGCCGGAATTTTCAGATCATGTGCCACATGTACTCTGCCAGTGCTTAGCGCCGCGGGAATCCAAACCAAACGGAGCAGAAAAGGAAAACATCTCTTTTTGAGCCCCACCCACAAACCAAACGGAGCGGAACCGCGAAACACGTTTTTTGAACCTCACCCAGTAAACTATCTGCGATAGTAGGCGTAAAATATCTGCGATACTAGGTGTAAAATATCTGCGATAGTAGGCTATCTGATCTCAAGGACTGTGTAAATCTCATGTTATAGAGAAAAGAAACTTAAGTAACTTGTCGCCGCACCCAGTTTTTGTTCCTGTTTATATTTTATAGGCATCTTCGTTACATTTCCATGAAACCTTTTCACAGTTTTCTAAAAATTGACTACCTCGTCCGTCACTTCCTTTTTAGTCGGTAAGCGAAGATTGTGTAATTGAAGACGTGTTGCAGGTTTCCATTGACCTCATATTTAGTTATTTATGAAGTGCGTTTTTAGTTTACATACTCGAACGCCTTGATTGAAAACACACACTGGTAGATATAGCTTTGGAATTAAGCTCTGTCTGGTAAAGCGTTCGTCTGGCACACCGATGAACCCAGGTTCGAATCCCGTGGTGGACGAGATACAAATTGGCCTTTTTCACTGTCCGTCTTAGCAGTGTGATTGCTCTGATGGTTCAGTGTTGATTTAGATCCCTACCCCTTCTCCCTGGTATGGTTATCCCCGTCTGCCATATCGCCATTGGTGGGTGTAGATGTTAAACTTCAATGCTCATTCATTCTTTTATATGCAGTGAATTTTTTAAGTAGTTATTGTTTAAAGGGGCCAGCGGACATAGCCCAAATCAAATGTGGGATGGGCAAAAGCTTTAATTAATTCTCCAGTTGCTCGTTTTATTTAACGGACATAATAACTTATGTTTTAATGCGGTTATAAATTATGTTTAAGTGTATGTGAGAGAGGCGGAGATAATGCGTGTGCTTATGTGCGTGTACATGTGTGCCTGTTTAAATACCTGAGTTTGAATGTGTGTGTATGGTCTTTATCATCTTGGTGAGAAAAAAAAACACGTTAATAAAACAACCAACCAACCAACGGACAGCCGAATCAGGACCACAATTTGGTTGAAAGAGGACTCATCCCTGATCCGTATTAAAAAAAAAAAAGATCTGCTGAAACAACTCTATCGGTAACACTAAAGGTATTCCGCAAGCCAGCCCCTTCACAATAAAAAAAATCCTATGCAGGGGACGCTGAGTCTTTACTCTAATTTATCGAACCCCCGTTTATAAAAAACAATATAGAATAGAAACATCATTATAAAATATTAACAAAACACATACATAGAAAATGCCTACATTGCTAAATAATAGTATCATAGAAAGCCCTAGTGACCATTTGGCAGAAAGGTCCAATATAGGCCGTGAATGAATTGCTTTTATGTAGTTCAGTTACAAGGGGTGTCGGATAGCGCAGTGGTTGGAGCACTCGCTACTGTGTCGCAAGTTAAGCACCGTCCAGTGCGGTTAGCACTTGGATGGGTGACCGCAAAACGTGAAGCGACAAATAACAACGCCCCCAGTTGACTCAACTGTGACTGAGTACCTACTCTCTTAAGGGTGGGGAAGGTAAAGCAGCGAGGGAGATAGATGGGCATCACCCTCATTACGCTGGCCCAAGATAAGTGTGATCTCCAACATCACGCTCCCCTACGGCCACAAGGCTATGGGACTACCTTTACCTTTTACCTTTTTTAAGTTACCAGTTCACAGAATTGTTTAGTGCTCTAACCGAAAACATGATCTAACTAGCGCACTGTCAAACGTTCGAACGAGCTAAATGAACGCGTGTTTAGTTGGGCATGCCTGAGACCTCTGTCATTTGTCTCGTTGTTGCAATGGGGTCCGCATGTGTCTCCCCCAATCGTGTTACGCATCTTGGCCAACCTTGTCATTCCAGTCGCCTTGCACAATGACTCTGTGCTTCCTCGGAATTTGGTCAAGGACAGCTTGCAGATGTTCATAGAAGTCTTCGACTTCGCTGTCGGCATAATCTGATGTTGGGGCATAGGCATGGATGATGATGATGTTGACAAGGGCTGCTCTCGGACGGATGATTGTGAAGGTGGGTCTATTGTTGCTGGGCTCTGCACAATGGAATGCTATTACCCACTCGTCTTTCGTCGATGGAGATCGCTAGTAAATCTCCCTGTGACTCAACTTAATACATTTATAAGTTTACCTCGGTCTGTGTTTAGGCTAGGGTACAGAGATAGAAAGAAAATGGTAAAAGATCACTGACTAGCTCTCACACGGCTATGAAACATAGGTAGTCCAGCCACTTGTTAACAGTAAATATCACACATTTATTTCCCCTACTCTATACAAGATCTGCTAATTACGATACTAACTTAAAAGTTCAAATGTCTCTTTGAGTGGTTCGCTCCTTGATAATTCTATGAAGCTACTGTTTCTTCATCGGGTTACTGTTGCGTTCTGCCCAACAGGTCAGTCTTCTGGAAAGGTGGACTAGTGATGTCCTTTTGCGAACAGGTTGGGTGCACTGGTGCCAATCCCACTTGACTTTAGATTCGATGAGCTGTGTTGTGGTTGATTCTTTGATGAGCTGTGTTGTTGTGGATTCTTCTCCTTGTTGACAGACTGGTGGGCTCTCGTCGCGCAGTGCTTGAGATTCCAATACAGGCCGAATGTCAGTGAAGACTTTTACTGGTCTTGCTTCCGATCGGGCCCACGATGCCTGCTCGTCTCTGCAAAATATGAGACGAATTTTTGCAACACCGTGTATATATATATATATATATATATATATATATATATATATATATATATATATATATATATATATATATATATATATATATATATATATATATATATATATATATATATATATATATATATATATATATATATATATATATATATATATATATATAAGCGACGAACATTCTCCTAAGTCCGTGGTCCACTGGAATCTCCACTCTTATTCCTATACATATATAAATATAAATCATGGCTAACTACACACGTAGAGAAATAATTAATATTATACACATTCTCCGGTACAGCCACTGGTCTGCAAGAATACGTGTAGGCTAAACAACAGTGGGTCCATAGGGACAACGTCATGGCGTCAAACCGGTCGTGTTCGCCACGTGGTCACGCAAAGTTTAACTAACAATCACAATTCTAAACATGTCAAATTTCACAAACATAATTCAGCAATAATATCAATACATCACGATGAAACAAAAGATAGTTCATTTACCTCTTTGACAATGTCAGGCCGTGGCTAACTAGGTTGAATAGAATTTCACCAGTTCCCGCGTGTTTTTATTCTTCAGTGGAGAGATCTCTTAGAGCCAAGCTCTTTACTTAGTCAAGGCAAGTTGAACAGCGAAAGACCCTCCATCTCTGTGGTCAGCAGGAAGAGCGGGAATCTAAAACTATAAGAGTCTCCCTCTACCGGGGGTAGGCGGGACTACTGCCTATACGTAAGCTGGATGAGGTCATTGCCTACCTGGGCGAGCGTCAGCATAGAAATGTGTAGCCTACTGTAGACTTCTGTCGTCTTCTGCAGACTAACATTACTCTACTAAGGTTTCAGCCGACTAAGTAAGGCGAGAAGCTAAAGTGCTGTGTAAATCTGGCCTCTTATCACAATGGTAAGGAATCCACTGGAGGCTTTCGTCATGGATTAAGCAGATTACATGCCACCTTCAATCGTTCAGCGTGAAAGAATAATTTCAAGAAACAACGTTTGCAGCGTACTTCTGTATTATTGTACTTGATTTCATGTACTTTTAGTAGTAAAAGAAGTTGAGGCAGCAGTGCAATCGCTGAAGAAAGGGAAGTCAGCGGGAGTGGACAACATACCCGCGGAACTGCTACAAGCAGGAGGAGAAGCTATGATTGATGCCCTCACCATTATCTGTAACAAGATCTGGCAGAGTGGGGAGTGGCCTACACCATGGATCCAGTCGCTTGTCATCACTCTTCCTACAGCACCAACAACATCTATATCATGTGTTCACAGACTTCAAGAAGGCGTTTGACCGAGTCTGGCATGCACCTCTATGGGTAACAATGAAAGTGTACAACATCAGCCCTAATATTATTGAAGTCATCAAAAGCCTGTATGACAAGGCTACCAGTGCAGTCCTCCATAACAGTGTCATCGGGAACTAGTTCAGAACAACAATCGGTGTGCGTCAAGGATGCCTACTCTCTCCATCACTCTTCAACATCTTCCTAGAGCGCATCATGTCAGGTGCTCTTAAAGATCACGAAGGCACAGTCAGCATAGGGGGTAGAGCAATCTCCAATCTTCGTTTTGCGGACGACATTGATGGATTGGCTGGAGAGGAACAAGAACTTGAACAGCTGGTACAGAAGCTTGACACCACCTCCAGAGCTTATGGAATGGAAATAAGTGCAGAGAAGACCAAAATGATGACCAACAACACCAATGGTATCAACACGGACATCAAAGTCCAAGGCCAATCCCTCAATACAGTGCATAGCTTCAAATATTTAGGAGCCATTGTATCAGACAATGGGTCCCGACAGGAAGTCCTCTCCAGGATCGCACAAACAACTGCTGCCCTGACAAGGTTGAAGCCCATTTGGAAAGAAAGGACCATCAATCTACATTCCAAAGTAAGACTGCTGCGATCCCTTGTCATCTCCATCTTCCTATATGCTTGCGAAGCATGGACCCTTACAGCAGATCTACAACGAAGAATCCAAAGCATGGAGATGAGGTGCTACATAAGACTTCTGGGCATTTCCTAAACCCAACACATCACCAACGACGAAGTCCGACAGACCATCACACAAACCATTGGACAACACGATGACCTGCTCACAGTGGTGAAGAAACGGAAACTCTGGCCACGTCACCAGATCATCAGGCCTTGCAAAGACCATTCTGCACAGTACAAGGATGTAGGAGAAGAGGGAGACCGAAAAAGAGGTGGGAGGACAACATTCGAGAATGGACTGGTTTGACACTGAGCGAAGCCATCAGGGCTGCTGAGGACAGAGAAAGAAAGTATGCTGGTTAAAAGATCATCTGTGGTGCCCCTACGACCTCCGGGTTACGGGACAAGATAGGATAGGATAGTAGTAGTAGTAGTAGTAGTAGTAGTAGTAGTAGTAGTAGTAGTAGTAGTATAAAACAGGCCCCAAAAAACAGTGTGGGTAAAATATTAAAAAGAAAAGGAAATTGTTTATGGATTACGCAGAGCGACAAATAAATTTGCTGTCAGGTTATTTTGAATTGAAACGGTTCACTGATTTATTGTGCAAACTGCCAAATGGTCTTCTAATAATGGATCTCTGATTTAATCAATGAAATATATAAGTAATATGTGCTTGGAAAAGCAAGAGGCGAAAGTTGATAGGAATAACAACCGCCTGTGGAAAGAGTTTGAACCTAACCCATATTTAAAAATAGCTGATTTTTTTTTTAAAATAAGGCACATTTATTAGATGATTATGCAGAATACAGTATTCCTCTTTTAACGTCACTACCGTTTAAGGTCACAACGCGGATAAGATCAATCAGGTTGTTGGTCCCGGCCAAACACCTTCTTTGTGCCATTTAGAATTCATCGCTTAGCGTCACCTCGCATAAGGGAAAACCTCGGATAACGTCAACCCCGTTTTGGTTCCCAAATGGAGGAGACTACTGCTTAAGAGAAATTGGTGTCACAGATGACGTCATTTATGAGGTCACTTCCTGTTTTGAGATGATGTCATATATTCCTTATGATGTCATTTCATGTTCACATAGGGCAGGACGCTGTGCTTGTAAGTCTGTCACGTGCGTGCGCATCAATGTGTGTGTGTGTGTGTGTGTGTGTGTGTGAGTGTGTGTATGCATGCTTGCATCCGTTCGTTTGTTTGAGTGTGTGCTTATGCATCATACACACGCACAAAAAATACATATACAGTAATGCATACATGCATACGCGCGCACCAACGTGCACACATGTACACACACACACTCGCACCCCCACACACACACACTGTCACACGACACAAAAATTTAGCACCTCGTAAAAGATCAAGTTTTTTCTGGTAGTTGATCTTATCAGAGGACTGTTTATGGTGCCCCTCGGATAAGATCAAACAAAAATTTGGTCCCGTGGGGGGTCACCTTAAGAGAGGAGTACTGTATAATTATGCTCTAATTTGGCTTGGCTGTATGGAACATAAACAGGTGTTTTGAAAACAATTCCTATATAACGCTAGCAGAGAGACTTATAAAACAATGCTCTACAGTAGAGATATACAGGGCGGTGGAAAAGTAACATTGCTTGTAATTTTGGTGAATAGTATTGCATTTTGCATGAAATAAAATGTACTGTGATCCTTACAGTGACAGATTTCATTGTTGATCTCTGATGGATCATACAGTTGAAACATAGATTTAGGGGAGGTAAGGTTTGGGGGAACATAGACCTCGAGAAACATAATAATAATAATAATAATAATAATAATAATAATAATAATAATAATAATAATAATAATAATAAAGTAGGCTTATATAGCGGAATACCCCAGCTCAGAACTGGGCTCAACATAAGATCTTTAGAACAATAAAACACGGTATGCAAGCATTCACACCAACCGTACTCGCAAAGGCATACAAGGGAACAACAACATATGCAATACACTACACATGCATAATAAAACAAAAAAGAAAAAAAATATTAATACAATGGCATATTAGATAATAGTAAGATTCACCATACAAATTTAAAATATAACTAAAAATTTAGATTATAGATCTTGATCTAGATTTGGGGGATACATATAAAACCTGGGAGAACGCCGGGTTGATCCCATCCAATGGATGTGTGTAAAACGGATTCTTATACTCAGAATGAAGTCGTCTGCTGACATACAGGGGTGGATTTCGTTTCGTTTAGATAAATTAAAGTCCCACGTCACAATAGCGAATAGGGGACTGATTAGGGGTGGAGGCAATTAGCTTGTTTTATAGGCCAACACACTCGACAGGTTTAATTTCGATCACGTGTTTCGATCCAGAAAAGAAAATGTCGAGAGAAATGTTCAAGAGGCATTTAGCTTCTGTTTTATAGGCCAACACACTCGACAGGTTTAATTTCGATCACGTGTTTCGATCCAGAAAAGAAAATGTCGAGAGAAATGTTCAGGCACTGTTATTTACGCCCAAGCTGAAGTTACCGGAGGCGGGTTAAGCCAATGCCACTCTACTATACTGCGATGCATGCATAGGCTTGAGACAGGATCAAGTCTGGGAATAAACTAGGGACAAACCCATTGCTAATAAGCTTTCACAGAACACACTGCGTAGCTGAAACTTACGTTTGTCTCTCACTAGTGAGAGGTACTCGCCGAGTCTCAGCTGCCCTAGGTAAAGGTAAAGGTAGTCCCATAGCCTGTGGCCGTAGGGGAGCGTGATGTTGGAGATCACACTTATCTTGGGCCAGCGTAATGAGGGTGATGCCCATCTCTCTCCCTCGCTGCTTTACCTTCCCCACCCTTAAGAGAGTAGGTACTCAGTCACAGTTGAGTCAACTGGGGGCGTTGTTATTTGTCGCTTCACGTTTTGCGGTCACCCATCCAAGTGCTAACCGCACTGGACGATGCTTAATTTGCGACACAGTAGCGAGTGCTCCAACCACTGCGCTATCCGACCCTAATGGAACTAATGCAGCTGTTACTGTGTGGACGTATCGACCGCTCTATACTTAAGACCTTTATCGTTTTGTCCTCTTGTAGTACACTTTCAATTCTTGTTGCATTTCCAGGCTTATCTGAAAATACTTTGAAATTGTCGGTCGGTCGGTCGATCGGGCCCGTTCGTCGGTCCGTTGGAAGCCATATCTCAAGAACTACTGAACGGATTTTGACGATACTTCATAGGAACATTACCTAGGTCAGTGGCCTGTCTCTCGTGCCATTATATTTGCTCTACCACGAAGGTCAAGGTCACTAGGGTCATTTTGTTGCTAAACACGTTTTGTTCAATCTTAAGCGACTGTGTTGCGTTTTAAAAAAATATATATACAGATATTTCAAATCATGGACCATCCTTCAGTAGCAATCCGGTTGTCGGTCAAGGTCAATCGGTCAGTCCATCGCTCCGAGTTTCACTTTTTTTTTTTTTTTGGGCAGGGAGGGGGGGGGGGGGTCAAAACACACTGTTTGCTTTATCTTAAGAATACATGAATCCAAATTCATCATTTTTTAATTTGCGGATACTTTATCTACTGCTAAGCATGTTAGATCAATCGCATTTGCGCTTTCTCAAAGGTCAAAGTCATTGTACGTCACCATTTTTTTTTATAACAAGCTTTGCGCTGTATCTAAATACTGGCTCAGCCGATTTTAATAATTTTGTTTTCTGGCAGATAAATCAAAGTGTGGCCTATCATTTCCTGTTTTCTTTTTTTTTATGCTTTTTTTTTTTTTTGGCTCGTTAAGATACACCGAGTCACAACACCGCCGGAAAAAGGAAAACTTTTGAAAATCCGTGTTTATTGGCCGTGTGTGTGTGTGTGTGTGGGGGGGTGTGGGTGTGGGTGTGTGTGTGGTGTGTGTTTGTGTAGGTGTGAGGATGAGAGTTTGCGTGCGAGTCTCGGGAAATACATTTGAATGACTTGCCATCTTGTTTTAAACTGAACTGAAATCCGTCAACTCTGTTTAGAGCAGGTGGACGTTTAAAACCCTTAAAAACAGAACGAACAACGGTCAAGTGTGAACGGATAAATAACTGGTGCTGGAAGGTCATGCAATGGATCCTAACGAAGTGGTTTCGTGCGTGTCAAGGAAAGGCCCAGGTAATATCTTGAGAATAGTGTACTAACCCATTTATGTTAAGGGCCAGAGTATCAAGGATTATGTGTTGGTTGGTTGTTGTTGTTGTGACAGTGCGTTTATTTAGGAAATTACATTGAAGTCACATTAAACTATGATATAATGGGTAATCGTTGCTCAAACCGACTAGTAAACTTTTACCTTTAAGAGGCTGTTGATTGTTAAAAAAATTAAAAAATGGTAAAGGTAGTGTAACGCGTCCCTGTATTTGCGTTATCTTGTGAGAGTTACTCTAAACTACTTAATTTTCTACTTGTACGGGGATCGGGCATGACAAACCAAACTATAATATACAAGACATACAAAATAGAATCAATCTCACTGCCGTTCAAAAAGGGTTTGCCACGCGCTCAAATAAATCACAATAAACTACAGCTTGTCTCCATTTTATACAATTTTAATAATCTAACTAATACATGTCAACCAAGAAACATAAAACTCGCATGCACATATATTCTAACTAACAATGCAAATAATAGTCAAGTAAATTCATTGTTTCTTACCGCATCTTTTCAGTTTCTTTCGCCCTTCTTTCCTCCATTGAAATCACGAACTTTCACCCTATACTAACAGTAATAGACTAAAACAGCAATCTAAGCTATGCACACACCCTTAGAACCGACCAACCCTAACTTATTTATCAGCTCATTTACTGATTAACTTTCAATCTCACTTTTGCCTCTAAATAACAAAATCACCAATTAAACAACTACTAAATGCAAGCCACCAAGCTTTGTAGTAAATATCCTACACACATCCTGACACATTATGCACAAGAGAAGAGAGCCCGCGGTCTCTTTACACTAAACTCACTACATGTTATATATTGACCGCCCTAAGCTCTAGCATTCTATACAGAAGAGAGGTCTGGAAGAAGCAGGAGGTCAGAGATAAGAGAGAGAGTCCTTTGTCCGTCCTGGGTTTTATAGTACAGCTTTCTTAGGAAGCTTCCCTCTACATAAGGAGATGCCTTTATTCCTACGTCATTGCCACGTGACTGACCGCACCCAAGTACCTATCACGTGGTCAAAACTGATCACGCCCTTGCACACAAAGGATGCCTGCACATGTGTATGCGTCATTGTCTGACTATGCAAACTATAAACTTTCCCGGACAGTAACTGCTGACCAGGCGAATGTGTATCGCACGTGCCAATGTTATACTAACACTTGTACCTCTGACTCACTATTGTATCCAAGCCAGGCTAAGCAATTTTTAATCATCTCTTACCACTATCTTATTCCCCTGTACAATTTTTCCTCTAAGGTTATAATTCATATCTTCCTCTCTTGTACAACTTTTCCCTCAAAGGTTATAGTAGCCCCATAGCCTTGTGGCCGTAGGGTAGCGTGATGTTGGAGATCACACTAATTTTGGGCCAGTGTAATGAGGGTGATGCCCATCTCTCTCCCTCGCTGCGTAACCTTCCCCACCCTTAAGAGAGTAGGTACTCAGTCACAGTTGAGTCAACTGGGGGCGTTATTTGTCGCTTCACGTTTTGCGGTCACCCATCCAAGTGCTAACCGCACTGGACGGTGCTTAACTTGCGACACAGTAGCGAGTGCTCCAACCACTGCGCCATCTGACACCACAATTGTAATGTAAGCAAAAAAATTAATCAATTTTGATGCTGTTAGAAGGCACATACAACTAATTTTAGTAGAGAGAGATGGAGGGAGAGAAAAGAGAGAGAGAGAGAGAGAGAGAGAGAGAGAGAGAGAGAGAGAGAGAGAGAGAGAGAGAGGAATATTCATAATTATAAGAAAACACTACACATCAGCATTACTACTGTCCTTTTTATTTTTTCAAATTGCTGCTTACAGCTTCATCAGGATAATTATGTATACGGACATTTAAAATTTATAATAAATTCTCTCCAAATGGCTAACACTTTTTCAGCCATTCTCTCGGTCGGCCCTGACAACTGGGTGTTTGCAATTTGCGATGGGCTTCTTCCTACTGTGAATTCCTCAACGGGTGTCTTTGCAGGGCTGTGCTAAGAGGGGGGGGGGGGATTACGGGGTTCCGGCCCCCCCCCCCCCCCTTTCCGCCTTTTTTTTTTAGTACAATACATCATTTTAATTATCAGGAAATCCGAGGATAAGGTCAATGTGCTGTTACAGACTGTCACATGAGACATTGCTGCACTGCGCTCCTATTTCTGGTTTTTCACAACTATCATATTTATTTCATTTCAAATTCTATCTTTCTCACAAACATACACTTTCTTTCTGATTAAGTATAAAACGCACATGCAAAATATTAAACTATAATTAAAATTATAATTAAAATTGGTGTTGGTTTGTTGTTTCTGTCACTCACACTCGCCATCAGGCCCACTATTTTTCAACCAAGCAGTTTTTTTTTTATTTACGCACAATTTTTTGATGCCAGGAAATTTCAATTCAGCCTTGCCAAATGTACTCAATGATCCTGCCCATTGACAATGCCAGGGGGCATAGCACACTGGACCTCCAATTCATTATTGTAACCCCCCCCCACCTTTAAAACGTTCTGGCACAGCCCTGTCTTTGTGACTATCCATGCTGTACAAATTAATAATAAATACTGCACTCATTCAAGGCCAAACCTCCTCTGATGAGACCTTTGATAAAGGCCGAAACGCGTAAGGAGAACCATTCTTTATACATGCAATTGTACCGCATGTAAGCTCTGGAATTGAAAGCCAGTATGTCGCTCTTTTTTTTCTCCACATTTGATAGCAGGATGCATGCTTTAATTGTGTATCTATTAATATGAACAGTGATTGTTCGTTGTTATGTCATTTGATTTTTAGTAGGCGAATGCTGCGATGTAATTGCTCAAATTGAAATGAATACAGTCGTGTTGTACTGTACTGTACTGAGAAATTCAACAGAATATGTGACGCTGGAGTGTGAATTTTTAGCGAGAGGAAGCGTTATATTGATGAGTAGTAATGTTATCCGAGCCAAAATGAGACGCGGGTTAAAAAAAAAAACACCCACACAACTATAAAATAATTGCAACAAAATCCGCGTAAGGCGCCATCTTTCTGTTTGCTGCGCACTAATGCTCCAGACAACTGAACGGTCCTGAAAGATCCAAACGTTCATTTGAGCCCGCCATTTGGCTTTTTGACAGAAAGGCCAAGTTTTATTAACGTGTCACTGCGGCGCCATTAGGGAGGTGGAACACCGTGAATTCAACGAGTCATTTCAAAATTAGATCCACAAAAAAAAAAAGTAATAAAATTAAAAAATTAAAAAATTCTTCCGACACGGTGGAAGAATCGAACCTTGCCAGGCTAGCGTTTGACACAGCGAGTGGTCTTTCACTGAACCATTCTGCTCACACTATATCTTAGATATAAGAAACAAGATAATTTATTGAACCCATTTTAACACACAGAAATTTGACTTGTGGGCATGCAACGTAACATAAGCACGAAACATCACAATATCATAACCAGTGAATAAAACATCAGATATAACATCATCATTCTTTGACATAAACATTCTCAGATACACTAGCAATCAATCTATTAAGAAACAACATTATCACAACAATCTAATAAGTAAATTAAAATAAATAATAAAAACCCTTTGAAACGTTATATCATCCCTTCCCTCAGTGAATATAGAACGAGAAAATACCAGTAACTAAATCTTTTCAGCCTCCACCACAACCAAAATGTTGCCCTGCCACCCACTCCCACCAACACCCACTCTTCGCCAATAATCCTACGTATTCAACCAACCCCCACCCACCATCCAGTCACACATGGCATATTATCAGCCCCCTCATCCTGCACCAAAGAAGGTTGTGAGGTGTGGCAGACCCCAATTAAGTACCAAATGAAAATAATTCATTTGATTGACTGCGGCGCGGAACTGAATACAGGGTGGGGTACATTTAAATCCGGTTCTAAGATTATACCATCACGATTTGCAGGTTTAAAGTGAGTCTGAGGTCATGTGGTTTAGAGGTCGACCGTCAAATCTATCAACAAGCAAGAAATCGCTGCTCCCAGGAAGTCAAGAAAGCTCGAGCAAGGCATGTACGAACCCTCATTGACATTGCAAGTGGTGATCCACGTAAAGTGTTTTTAGTGATCAACGATCTCCTGGGGAAACAACCTAGGTCCCCAGTGTTGCCGGAACTGTCCAGAGAAGATGCTGCAAATAGTCTGTCTGCCTACTTCACAGATAAAATTGAGACAATTAGGACAAGCTTTGGAGACAGTCGTAGTCTTCCAGAAGTACCATCATCATTTAAGGGCTCTCCGCTGACTACGTTTGAACCAATATCTGAGGACCAGCTGAGAAAAATCATCTCGTCGTCGAGACCCACATCCTGTGAAGTGGACCCTGCTCCAACCAGACTTGTGTTGGACTGCTTGGATGTTTTGCTGCCAGTGCTGCTCAAGATCATAAATTGTAGCCTTCAGTCCTCCACAGTGCCCAAGTCGTTCAAGGCAGCAGCTATCAAACCATTGCTGAAAAAGAAGGGACTCGATGAACATGAATCTAAGAATTTTAGGCCAGTGTCAAATCTACCGTATGTATCGAAACTGCTCGAGAGAGCAGTTTGTCAGCAACTGATGCAGCACCTGATTAAACATGATCTGCTGGACGTCTACCAGTCTGCCTATAAGCCAGGTCACAGTTGTGAAACCGCACTGACTCGCTTTTTAAATGATATTCTGTGCAGTGCGGACTATGGTGATCTTGTTCTTGTGGTTCTGTTGGATTTGAGTGCAGCGTTTGACTGCATTGATCACAACCTGCTTCTCCTGAAACTCTCTGCTGAAATAGGAATTACATCATCTGCTCATCAGTGGATTCACTCCTACCTGTTAGACAGGACACAACGTGTTATCGTCGATGGGGCATCATCGCCTGACGTACCTCTCACTTGTGGTGTACCACAAGGGTCTGTTCTAGGGCCAATATTATTCTCCATGTACACTACCCAGCTTGGTAAAATCATTGAAAGCTTTGGAATCAGCCGAAAACTCTTTGCGGATGACAGTGAACTGTACAAAGCATTTCATCCTAGCGCATCCTCCACGTCAGAGGCAATCCAGAGTCTCGAAAGCTGTTGTCGGGAGATCAAGTCTTGGATGTTCTCCAACAGGTTAAAATTAAATGATGAGAAAACAGAGGTGTTACTGTGTGGCTCAGATGCCTGTCGTCGAAAGGTATCTGTGGACTCCCTCCAAGTTGGCTCTTCGACTATTCCGGTGTCCAGCACAGTACGAGACCTTGGTCTTCTTGTGGACAGCGGCCTCACCATGGTGCCTCAGGTCAGCGCCACAGTCAGATCATGCTACCTTGGTCTGCGAACACTGGGTCAACTTAGGCCAGATCTGGACAGAAAAACGGCCAACACACTTGCTGTTTCGCTCATCCAGTCTCGCTTGGACTTCTGCAACAGCTGTGTTTGGGGCTTGCCCAAGTGCCAGCTGCAGAGGCTACAAAAAGTTCAAAACACAGCAGCTCGGATTGTGACAAAAGCTAAGACTCATGAGCATATTACACCAGTTCTTCAGGAACTTCATTGGCTCCCCGTTGAAAAGCGGATTGAACATAAAATACTTTCCCTTGTGTTTGGATGCAAGGAAGGATCAGCACCCAAGTACCTGCAAGAACTCCTCCCTTGGCATGCTCCTGAGCGAAACCTTCGGTCTAGCTCACAGTGCAAGATCTCTGTGCCAAGTGTCGATCGACATAAGAAAAAGAACTTTGGAGCAAAGTCTTTTGAATGTGCAGCTCCTCTCCTGTGGAACAGACTTCCTCTCTCGCTACGTCAGTGTAGCTCCAAAGCAGCCTTCAAGCGTCAGCTGAAGACACATCTTTTTAATCAGTGACCAAAACAGATTTTTTTTTTTTTTTTTTTTCCCCCAGCGCACCGAGCATGCTTACTTGGCCTGGATGGAATCGCGCTATACAAGTGTTCATCATCATCATCATCATGTTTCCACAATTTTACACTTGATAGCCCTTGATGATCAGAGGAGAGTTCCTAAAATCACGTTACTGAGGTAAAGGCTTTCGAGTAATAAGCGTGTACGCCGCTGGGAAAAAAAAGGCGTTTAGTGTGTCGTCAGTACGCGTCATTCGATACAACAGGCAGTCAAAATAAAAACAACCAAAGCAAACACCTTAGCACACGCTAACTACGTTGAATCACACAACCTGTGACTGATTGTTTTTCATGTTTAGTGTAAGGTATTCTACGAGAAATAGGTCACCCAGTGTCTACAACGTACGACCTTTTGGATCACAGGCGCTTGTATCTGGACACGCGAGCGCCTGTGCCTGTGACGCGTCTCCTTCTGGGTATATATAGGCGCTCGCGTGTCCAGATACAAGCGCCTGTATTTTGGATGGTCGGACACGTAAGTATAGACTAATTTTTTACAAATATTAGACGCACAAAAAATATACCAATATATAAGCAAATATAGTAATCTCTTAGCTTGAATTACACATTTTATCTTTTCTTTTCTTTTAATTTTTTTTGTGGGTAGGGGAGTGGGAGCAGCGAGGGGTGGTGGAAGGTGTAGTGGGTTGGATGGAGAGGGTGGCGCAATTTTTATCTCACCCTCTGTCGCACTTTAAATACGCAATGTTATTTTCTAGTCCTACCACCATGTGTCGAATGCAAATTTGAGAGAGACATTCAGAATATGAAGATTAAAGAGGAAGGGAGAGAGAGAAAAAAAAACCACACGTGTGGACGGTAGGAGTGAAGTGGATAGAAAAAAACAGTTTGAATTTAACTTATCCCGCATTGAAGGTTATAGCGACAATTTTATTAAAAAGAAATCAAGAGTTTTAGGAATTATTCTTCAATTTAAATTATTTAGCGCGCACACACACACATTTGCACAGTCCCTGGTTCTCTCTCTCTTTCTCTCTCTCTCTCTCTCACACACACACACACACGCACACACGCACACACGCACACACATACGTATTCTATTAAAGTGTGAAAGGAGAACAGGCGTTTAAAGTCACCCGAGAGATCACAACCTTTAATAAGGTTAAGGACGGAGACGCTGTAGTGTTGAAATGATTTTCTGCAGCAGAACACCAGCTTTCCTAAACCATAACTTTCAGAATGCCACTCTCTCTTACTGGTGTGGTATACGGTTCTAAAAATGTCTAAATCGGACTTTAATTTTAAAAATATATCCTGACTAGACAGCTATTTCTACTCTGAGAGCGTCTCCAGTGGTTACGGGATTGGTGATACGCAGAAAACGTTGCTCATGTGCCACCACAAGACTATCTCGACCGCCTCTGAAACGAATGGAAACAGTTTGCCTGCCAAAGTTTCCCTTAATGTGCTGCTACAAGGCAGAGGATGAACAGTTAGCAAGCTGCAACTGGAAGAATATAGGTAGTGACAAATTGTCGTGGGGTTTGGAAGCTCTGCCGCTCGCTTGTGGATCCAGAGGCCAGGATGCCAAGTAGATAAAGTTTATTTTAAAAGGAGGTTAACATAAACGGTGCTGAATACCCAGCACTAAAGCTGAATCTACCCTTGGCAATTAAGCATAAACAAGGGGCGACCACAGGGTCCAAATGAATGCACGTCCTCATCTCTCAAAAACTTTACACGTGTCCTCTCTCTCTCTCTCTCTCTCTCTCTCTCTCTCTCTCTCTCTCTCTCTCTCTCTCTCTCTCTCTCTCTCTCTCTCTCTCTCCCCACCCCCCAGCCCCCTAAAAAAAACAACAAACAAACAAACAAAACAAAACAACAACAAAAACTGACCAGCTACTTATGTGAGTGGGAGCAATCATGTGCATTTAGTGTAGTTATAAGGCCGCCCCCCCCCCCCCCCCCAAAAAAAAAAAATGTCTGTTTACGGTAACATAGGGGAAAAAAATAGGGTCGGCAGGTCGGCTTCTGTTATTATTATTTTTTTATTGACCCTTTTCACAGTTGGTATGATTTTTTTTGGCTTTTTTTTTTTCAAAATTTTTTCCAAACGATCCCCCAAAAAGTTAAGGTTCGGGCCAAAACATTAGAGTCGGTCGGGATACCGTAAACAGACATATTTATTTTGGGGCCTAAGAACTTATGGAATGGTGTGGGAGTTTTAACTTCTGTAAGCCGATAACTGCTACCCAAGGTAGATTGTCTCACACAAGCCGTGCATTGCTCAGGTGAAAAAAATCAACCCTAAAATTAATTACCCTGCAGGTTATTATATTTCTGGCTAAAATTCCCACTAACCTATTTATACACAATATTTCGGGAAACTGACTTTATTATACAGGTAACTTCATCATGGGCCCTGCCAGGTCTTTCTTGCCTAAGACACGCTGCATGATGAAAAGAGCCATTCACTCCATACCGGTGTCACATCCTTCAAGTTCCGGGTCTCCTAGTTTATCCGAGCGCCTTTGCGCATGCGCCAGGTCATGTCGGGCCGGCTTTTTCACGAAGTTCTTAGGCGTCATAACCCTAACCCTAACCCTAACCCTAACCCTAAACTCTAACTCTAACCCAAACCCTAACCCTAACCCTTACGAAGACTATGATAGCACTGTGCGCATGCGTCGAATTTTGTAACGCGTCGACCAATCAGAATGCTCCCATTTGCTCCCAGCCCAGCTAAGATACTAGGAACTGTGACGATGTCACACCGGATCGGTCGTCGCTCGGTGTAACAGGCTGGAATATACCCCTGGCTATTTTATACCGTGGGTATAATGTAGCCTAGGCGGGTTTAACCCCCTGGGTATAGATCAGCCTAGGCCAGGTCATACCCCTCGCGCCCGGAATATACCCCCACCTAAAAAGATTTCACTCATGGGTTTGTTGTACATGACCGTTTGCGTGACCAACTCTCAGGTAACAGCCTTTTGCTTGCGTGTAAAAAACAAAATCTGAGTGAACTCAGCTAACAGCCTTTATCTTGCGTGTAAAAAAACAACAACCTAAAAAACCCTAACCCTATCTATCTATCTTTCTATCTATCTATTTATCTATCTATCTATCTATCTATCTATCTATCTATCTATCTATCTATCTATCTATCTATCTATCTATCTATCTATCTATCTATCTATCTATCTATCTATCTATCTATCTATCTATCTATCTATCTATCTATCTATCTATCTATCTATCTATCTATCTATCTATCTATCTATCTATCTATCTATCTATCTATCTATCTATCTATCTATCTATCTATCTATCTATCTATCTATCTATCTATCTATCTATCTATCTATCTATCTATCTATCTATCTATCTATCTATCTATCTATCTATCTATCTATCTATCTATCTATCTATCTATCTATCTATCTATCTATCTATCTATCTATCTATCTATCTATCTATCTATCTATCTATCTATCTATCTATCTATCTATCTATCTATCTATCTATCTATCTATCTATCTATCTATCTATCTATCTATCTATCTATCTATCTATCTATCTATCTATCTATCTATCTATCTATCTATCTATCTATCTATCTATCTATCTATCTATCTATCTATCTATCTATCTATCTATCTATCTATCTATCTATCTATCTATCTATCTATCTATCTATCTATCTATCTATCTATCTATCTATCTATCTATCTATCTATCTATCTATCTATCTATCTATCTATCTATCTATCTATCTATCTATCTATCTATCTATCTATCTATCTATCTCTATCTATCTATCTATCTATCTATCTATCTATCTATCTATCTATCTATCTATCTATCTATCTATCTATCTATCTATCTATCCGTCTGTCTGTCTGTCTATCTATCTGAGTGCATCAGAACAATTACAACACATAAATTAAAGAGTAACGTGAAGGATAAGGTCTTCCGTAGTGAGGGTGGGGGGGGGTTATAATGGGCAGGAGAGGGTTAAACGAGCCTAGGCCAGATAATACCCATGGGTATAGTCTGGGCTAGGCCAGTTTATACGGGGGCATAGTCTGGGCTAGGCCAGTTTATACCCTGGGTATACTTGAGGCGGAGTATAATCTGGCCTGCTACACCTGGTCAGCAAGGACCGCGCCTTCCGTTGGCCACCAGGACGGAGGTGATAAGTAAGATGGGGTACGCTGGTTAAACGATCATCTGTGGTGCCCCAACGACTTCCGAGTTACGGGATATGATAGGATAGGATAGGAACTTCAAAATTCATGGGTCATCCTTCAATAGCAGTCTGATTGCCGGTCAGTCGGTCGGTAGGCCCGTCCGTAGTTCCGAATTTCACCGTTTTTTGTTTAAACACACATTTTGCCTTTTTTCAAGAATAAGTGAACCGAAATTTATCAATTTTATTTCGTGGATATTTTTACTATTGTTATGCATGTAAGATCATTCGTATTTTGTTCTTTTTCAAAGGTCGAGGTCATTGTGCGTCACAATTTTTCTAAACACGTTTTGCTCGGTATCTAAAAGTTATTATTTTGATACATTTATGCTTATAGATAGTTCATATAGTGGCCTAGCATTCTGTTTTCCTTTTGTTATGTTGAAGTAAAGCAGAGTCACAACCCCCCACCCCCTCTCCTAACATTATAATGAAATAAAATCCTATCCTATCCTATCCTGTCCCGTAACCCGGAGGTCGTAGGGGCATTACAGATGATCGTTTAACCAGCATACTCCATTTTTCTCTGTCCTCAGCAAATAAAATAAAATAAACAATTTTTTGAAATTGCTTATTTTTTGGCTATGTGTGTGTCTAAAAATACATTTGAATGGCATACCTCTTTTTTTGTTGTTGTTTTTTGGTGTTTTTTGTTTGTTTGTTTGTTTTTGAGAAGCTGTACGAACTTTTTTCTTCACATGTTCTTGGTCTGTACATTTCTCTTTCGCCCAACAGCACATTATATAAAGATGTACAGCTTGTTTGGACCGCACAACTCCGTCTCTCTCATCCACTGTGTAAAGATGTTTTGGGGGGTTCATCTGTAGATTATTATTGTATATTTATTTAATAAGCAAAACATGTCGTAAATTTGGTGTGCGGACTGTACTGTAAATCTGATGTTCGGACGATATCGTAGTGTGCGGACCAAACCACGGTGTGTACCTTTTTGCACGGCGTGTTTTGGGCCGTAAGAGAAAGAGCCACCCTATTCACGTGATTCGATAACTCACATTGCTAGCACTCCCGCGCTGTTATTCGTGCCAAAATTTCGCACGCTTGTCTTTGATTAGGCGTTATTGGCGCAAAGTAAGGGAGGTGTGAGAGTAGCTTACAACAAGAGTGTTCGCCGTGGAGTAAGTCTACCTAATATTCTATGTCTGATTATTGATGTTTTGTGCTTGAGCGGTATAGCACTTCTTTGGGAAACTTCAAGTTTTCTATTATTTTGTACAGTTTAGTCCCTGTTGTACAGTCTATGTAGTCTCGCTTCTTACATTGATTTGGCAGTTTTGCATTCTGTAAATGGGCGTTAGTGGAAAAAAAGAGTGAAACACGCCCATATAACATTAACATTAGAATGAAAAACGTGTGTTGTGAACTTAGAACTTCCACTCAAGTGCGATTGGCTTTGGATACTCTGTAGTTGTTGTTGTTGTTTTTGTTGTTGTTGTTGTTGTTGTTGTTGTTTTTGTTTTTTTTGTATTGGCTGAAGTTTGCCTATAGTATTCAATTCAATTCATCATCGTGAGTCTCGCCTTCCGACGATAAGGTAAACTTTGCGTGACAGCAGAAATTTGATTATTTCTGTACTGCAGTCGCGAATTCAAACTTTAGTGCAACGATTTTGGAGTTTCAGCGCCAGCATTTAAAAAAACAAAAAAAACAATTTGCGATCATTTTCGTGAACTTTATGGTTTGCGGGTGATATTCTTTTATAGGGCCACAATGCTGGTAAAAATGATGATGACTAGTGTTACGGTGTTGGCGATTTTGCTTGTGACTGTCTCGAGAGTGGAGTCTCTTACACACTGCACGCCCTGGGCCGTTGAAACGGTTAAGAACCTGGACTATGGCAGGGTTAGTACATGTATATTTATATCACTTATTTTTAAAATGTTTAATTACGAATATATTTTATATAATATAAAATAATTACTTTCCTCCACCCTCCCACCCCCCTCTTTATCAATGTTTTTACCATTACAAACCCTTCTTCCAACAATTTATTGAGTGCCCATCCTTCTTTCCTTTCGTGCTTTAATAAGACCATTTCAACTGACTTGATTACGTGATTTGGATTTAATATACAGTGGGGTACATTATATGTCACGATTGCGGGAGAAATTCGGGTTGCCTTCTCACGGAAAGCGCGGCAGCCGCAGTGTAGCCCCACTCAGAACAAGGGTGGAAGAGGGGTGGGGGGGGGGGGGGAAACGTAGTGCTTGCATGTTTGTTTTTTTTAAATATGTTAGGCGTTTTGAGCAAACATTTTAGTTTGGAATCGCGCTTTACTAAAAAAAAAAAAAAAAAAAAAAATTCTGTCGCTCCGCTGTTTTAGGAAATGAGTATTAGGATCTGTAAAGTTCAGTTCAGTTCAGTTCAGTTCAAGGGACTATGTTAAGCTTCGCAGCTTTTTTGTGTCCCTGTTTTTATACAACTTTAAATTTTCCGGTTATTTTTGCAATTGTTCAGAGAATTAGAATTTAATGAAAATCATTCATCGAAATCAAATTTGGATTCCACAATGAAACTTACCTTTTCCAGAAGGTAAAGTCACCTTGAGTGTTCGTAACGCGGTCGACATGGCTTAGACCACTGGGCTACTGCGGCCCTATTTGTATGTTTACTGGGTTATAATGAGTTAGATATATAAAACTGAGGATTGACGCTATTGAGTTCTATATCTGTAAAACTTTGTTCAAGCACATAGCAGCCATTAATTAGTCCCAGAGCTATAGATAGCTTATAAACTACTGTTTTAGGCTTTGGGCGACCCGCGTCCGTCCGTCCGTCCGTCCGTCCGTCCGTAGGTGACATCTGCGCATTTTTCTCTGAAACTACTGAACGAATTTCTTTCAAATTTGGTATTTAATTAGAAAATAGTAAACCATACCAGTCAACAAAAAATTGTGCATGTTCGGTGACATCTTCTTGGTAACGTCATAATTTTTTTTGTTTTGTTTTGTTTTCTAATTTTTTTTCTCCCAAACTACTTAAGGGATTTGGGTTCAAGTTTGGTATGTACTTTGCTTATGCAAATCGAATGACGTAATCATCGCGACGTAATTTGTTTACATAAAAGGTTTTTAAAAAAATGTAAACTTCCTATATAATTAGAGTGTGCATATGTATTGAACCTTAAACAAAGCTAAAGTATATTGAGTGACGTCATCGTGTGACGTCATCATGGTGGACGATCCTTTTTCTCCCGAACTACTGAAGTATTTGGTACAAGTTTGTTACTTTATTTATGCCTTCAACGTAAAACCAAACTTATGCAAATCGCATGATGTAATTATGATGTCGCCTTTTAGTGTTTTTTTTTTTTTTTTTTTTTTTTTAACATTTTCTTTAAACTTTATATGTAATGAGAGTGTACTTATGTTTTGAGCCTTAATGAAAACTTACATATTTCGAGTTACGTCATTGTGGTGACGTAATTTTTTTTTTTCAGTTAGTTATTTATTTTTTGCACTTTTCTCTGAAATTAATGGACGGATTTCTTTGAAACTTCGAAGCTTCTTATTTAGTTAATTAGTTTGTGTGTGTGTGTGTGTGTGTGTGGGTGTGTGTGTGTGTGTGGGTGGGTGGGTGTGTGCGTGTGTGTGTGTGTGTGTGTGTGTGTGGGTGTGTGTGTGAGAGAGAGAGAGAGAGAGAGGGGGGGGGAGCACGCGATGGAATTCTGCACCCGTTAGGGTCCGGAGCTTATAATAATAATAATAATAATAATAATAATAATAATAATAATAATAATAATAATTATTATTATTATTATTATTATTATTATTATTATTATTATTATTATTATTATTATTATTATTATTATTATTATTATTACTACTACTACTAGTACTGTTGTTGTTTGTTGTTATTGCGCACTGTACTAATTTTATACAGATGTCGGGAACCTGGTACTTGGTCGGCAGGGATGACATTGGGCCAGTGAATAAGCGACTGACGAACGCTAAAATGAACATCACAGTTTACAGCAGTAAAGGCAACCACCCTGAATGGTTCCAGCATCGAGGCTGCTGTATTTTGGAAATGGCCTACACTGGCAGGTACAAAGCAATCATACAACGTAGCTGAGACTAGACGTGGTCTCTCTCTCTCTCTCTCTCTCTCTCTCTCTCTCTCTCTCTCTCTCTCTCTCTCTCTCTCTCTCTCTCTCTCTCTCTCTCTCTCTCTCTCTCTCTCTCTCTCTCTCTCTCTCTCTTTTGAAATTATTCATGTGCCTAATATTACGGTCTGTGAAAAGACTGACTTGCGTTGAATTAAAAGTATTCATACCCCCACCCCACCCCCAGTTCCCTCCTCCCTCCCTCTCCTTTTCTTCTAGTCTCGGCAAAGCAGTCTAATGAGTTGTGTAATAGTAATGTAGTATTGTATTGTATAGGATTGTAACTTGTAAGGAAGTGTTCATGTGATGGTTAGGGGTACTTGTAAAGTCTCACGGCGTAGTTGACTGTGGCTTACATACGCCTCTAGCTTGAGCGACGTCCTAAACCTTCGATATGATGATGATGACTATCGTCAAGATGACGGCGTGGTGGTTCGTCCTTAACGCTTACACATTAGGACGTTAAGTTTCGTTTTCCCCCAAGTGTGTTGCAAAGATTGATTCTGATCTTTAGGAAGAAAAAGGATGTGTGTGTGTGTGTGTGTATATATATATAGATAGATAGATAGATAGATAGATAGATAGATAGATAGATAGATAGATAGATAGATAGATAGATAGATTAGATTAGATTAGATTAGATTAGATTAGATTAGATTAGATTAGATTAGATTAGATTAGATTAGATTAGATTAGATTAGATTAGATTAGATTAGATTAGATTAGATTAGATTAGATTAGATTAGATTAGATTAGATTAGATTAGATTAGATTAGATTAGATTAGATTAGATTAGATTAGATTAGATTAGATTAGATTAGATTAGATTAGATTAGATTAGATTAGATTAGATTAGATTAGATTAGATTAGATTAGATTAGATTAGATTAGATTAGATTAGATTAGATTAGATTAGATAGATAGATAGATGTGTGTTATGTGTGTGCAAAACGGTAGCGGCCAGGAACCGTTTTATTTATTTATTTTTTAATTTTTTATAGCCAACGTTTTCTTCATTTCCTCACTTGTTTATTGATTTATTTACTCATTTATGTATTTAGTTTTGTGTCTGTTAATTTGTTTATTGTCATCGCACACAAAAGTTAACTTCGAATTAAAAAAAAATAATAATAATTTTATTTTTGGTTAAACTTCCTATATAATAAGAATGCCTTAGAGAATTTTTTTTCCTTTAAAATGGTCAAGTACTTACACAGTTAATTAACAGAATGGTAAGTTTTCAAAACGTTTTACAATAGGGTGAATACGGAGGTGGTTTTGTTATTTTGTAGCAATACCAATTGTTTATTTTTATATGTTGGTTGTTTAATTTCGTTTTACCATCACACCTAAACCCTTTATTTATTTAATTATTTCACTAAATAATACTTATTTTTATCATACCGTTTTCATCGTCATTCTTGAAGTATTTATCATCATTTGGAATTTATTATAAACTAGCTTTTGAGAGGCCTGAACAGCAAGAGACAGTTCTTCTGGTTTGCTTTTCCAATTATTGCACTTCTTTAGCTTTCCTGTTAAACAGGAACCTTGGCGTTTACTCTTGCCTAGTACAGGGCATAACTTCGACTTTAGTTCATATCTCAAAACCTTTTGTGGTGGTGTTCAATAGCCCAAGCAAAACGGGATCCCTGCTATTCCGTGTTAAATGGAATTTCATTAAAGGGTTCTAAGCGACCATCCAATCATTCTTTTCACCTGTCTGCCTCTGCCTATATGTCAGTATTTCTCTCTCTTTCTCTCCCCCTTCTGCTCTGCTTTCTTCTCGTCTCTCTCGGGAAAGCTTAAAGCTATTGTACGCTTTCGTTTAATTGGCTTATTGTGTGTGTGTGTGTGTGTTTTTTTTTTGCGCGCGCGCGTGAAAGAGAGTGTGTGTGTGCGTGAGAGAGAGAGAGAGAGAGAGAGAGAGTGTGTGTGTGTGTGTGTGTGTATGTGTGTGTGTGTGTGTGTTATTTCAGTATGTGTTAGAAGTATACGCTAGATAGATGTAATAATATAGTTTATTTTCGTGTTACCGCCACACCTAACACCTTGAATCATGTGATTAAATATACGGACTCCGGACGAGAGTATAAACCGAGGTCTAATCTGTGAAAGCACGCATTCCATCGTACGGACTTTTAAAGATCCAGACAGTCATATCATAGACAGGTGAATGTCAGCGGCAAGCAATAGGACCCTCTTCTCCTCCATATGTTCCCGGTGACCCAGGATTGTTCTCACTTGTATGTTCGTCAGACGATGTGCCTACGGCAACAACAAAGAGTTCGGGCGACTGGAGTTAGATTTTGTAGCGGCCAGCGCCTTGAGCCGCTCTTGAGATGGAGAAGAAAACTAAAAAGAACTATACAAAAATGAATGATGAGCTGTCATTGTTTATTGGTGTTTGTTGTTGGTTTATTTTCCAGATCAATCAGCGGGCAGTGTGTGGGGAGGAAGTACAAATGGGGCGTCGGTCTGGAATCACAAGGGATGTTGAAACATGCACTCATTGGACGTAAGTTATGACAATACAATGCAATCAGTAGTACTACAACACAATAAAAATACAATATAACACAACAACCACCGCACACCTTGGACTCGTTAGAAGTAAGACATGCCGATACAATACAACATAATACAGCACATGAACTCGTTGGAAGTAATACAAAACAATAAAATACAACACAACTTAATTGCATGATAAATGTAAAAGACATTTTCTTATTAATAAAGGGATGGGAAGTCCTAGACAATAACAGATGCTATACTATACTATACTATACTATACTATACTATACTATACTATACTATACTATACTGTACTGTACTGTACTGTATTGTACTATACATTTTTATTTAAATAATGCATTAGAACGATTACATTTTTCTTTTCCGTCATTCATGCTCTCTCGCAATTGTGCATGTTTAAGTTAATGTGTGTGGGCCACTAGAGTAACATTTCCATATAGGAGGTTTTAACAGCTAGCAGTTTTACATTTCAGTACTCGGTAGGAAACGAGGAGGGGGAGAGAAAAAGGATGGGAGGTCGCGACTTTCACTGAGACAAAAAGCACCTTCATTAAAAATGGTGTAGGTCGGCTGGTGTGTGTGTGTGTGAGTTTATTGTGTGTGTGTGATTTGTGTGGGTGTGCGTGTGTGTTTTGTGTGGGTGTGCGTGTGTGTGTAGGTGTGTGCGGAGGTGGGTGGATGGGTGTTTTGATCACAAGTATGTTCGTGTCATTCGAGAATGGGAAGGAGTGGATTGAGAGCTTGTGTTGACTGCTGACTGTTTCATTTAACCCATTAGAAAGATAATAAATATGCCCCTCTGAGTATCTTGTTTCAATGGTTACTGAATACCAGCTGATGTCTTATTTTTCAATGTACATCAGTGAACCTGAATACATTTGCAAGCAGTGTGTAAGGTGTGTTTGAATCGGTGTGTTTGGGTACAGGGGTGTGTGTGTGTGTGTGTGTGTGTGTGTGTGTGCGCGCACTTACATAAACTTACAAAGGGGTACCCGATCTTGTCTTTCTATGCTACAAATGTTTTCGTAAAAAAAAAAAAAAAAAAAAAACGCTTTCCGATTCCTACATTCTTAAATAAACCTAGTTCTGATGTTTTGCAAATCTCTCTGTGTGTGTGCGTGTGTGTGGGGGTGTGTGTATACGTGTGTGTGCGTTTTAATCACATGTATTTTCGTGTCATGCGAGAATGAAAAATTCGACTGATGAAGGTGAGTTCTTTGAAAAAGTCGGACAGGAAAAACCTGCATTCAAAGGGTATGGTGCATTAATTATATATTTTAGAATGCATTGAATTGATTCATTTAAGTTCTCTCATACGTAAATCGCCAACGATAAAGGCAATACCATAAAAGCCATAGGTCTGGCGCTTTGGGGAAATTTGAAGTGAGTATCGTACGCTTGAAATACTTTGAATACATCGTTCCACCATACATGTATATGTACTGACAGTTGTAAGGCGCCCGTGGCTGCATGTGAGAAAGCGTCTCTCTATAGTATAGTGCGCCCCTATCTATTACTAACGTATCATCGTCATGTCAAATATTCAGATACGGGTGCATGTGGGATATGGATAGCTGTATAGAACAGCAGCAATAAAAAAAAACCTTCAGGCATCTGTAAATACACTGTATACAAGGTTTTTACTCTCTGGTAGTAACTGCTCTCCATCCCCTCTCCTGCTTCAACAAGTAGTTGCAAATTAAGGTTGCTATGCCGCTTCTGCAAGTGGTTGCCGAAGTTATCCTGCTTTTACGTGTGTGTTTTTTTTTGGGTTTTGATGTGGATCATTTTTATTTTCAGCCCAGCGTTCGCTGCTGTACGTTCTGTCCACGGACTACAGCAACCACTTGGTTCTGGGTCACTGCTTTGCCAACGTAGACAGCGGCTACCAGTACTACTGCAACAACTTCAACGTCTTCCTCCTCTACAGGACTTCGCCATCACCAGATTTTTCCTTTAACACCACAGGAATCCTGGACAAGCTAAGGAATGCCTGTGTTGGCGGTATCAACTTCTCGACAACGCTCGATACTACCACAAAAAGTAGGTATAGCTTGCGTTGTTTTTCTATGTCTTAGTCTTGTAAAAACCATTATGCAAAGAACACAAGAAGGAAGGCAGGGGAAAGGAAAAGAAAGATCTGGACAGATGATGTCAAACAAGTTCAGCGTTGGACATGTCACGCCTCCTGACAGCAGCAACACACAGACTGAAGTGGCGGAAACTCTCCGCAACAGCATCCTTCATGTTGGTCCAGAGGCCCGATTGGCTGAGGGATTAGATAAATAGATCGATTCTTCTTTATGGTTTACTAAACAGTTTGCAAAAACATGAAAATCCTTACCGGGAAGAGAGAGGACTATAAACTGATTAAAAAAAAATATATGGTTATGTAGTGGGGCCGGGTAGCTCAGTTGGTAAGAGCGTCTTGCTAGTAACCGAAAGGTCGCTGGTTCGAATCCCGGATTGGTCAACGTGTGATCATATTATTTTCCCCTTTACCAACAACTGGCCCGCTGGTGTCAGTATAAATCGGTCCAGTAGTCACCTATATGCGAAAGTGTCGTGTGACTATAATCTACAAACAACACTATGGTTATGTCATTGTCCCCAATATACCTTGGTATCGGGGGACGTTAATCCTACTCAATATGGTTATGGGGTTTACAGTGTGGTTAATGAGTTGTAGAGTACCTCGCGTGGTGTGCAGGAGAACCGCACTGCGTAGCTGATACTAGCCTAGGCTGCGTTCGCCTCTCTTTGATTAGTGTTTCAGAAATGTCCATACAATAATGAGTAACATTTTGGACGGGAGTTGATCGTGTCAAAGTTCCACAATAGCGTAGCTGTACAATGTCAATAAAAAGCGAAGGAACATAACTGGAGCTGATTCGACCCAATGGGAGATAATCCTGTCAGTTCGGCACCTATTGTAGCGAGCAGCAGAGTCAACCATTTGATCTAATACAAATAAATATAGCACCACGTACGGTACAATACGCATATTATTATAAATTTATGTAATCGTATTTATTTTATGTAATGGTTCTTATATTGCGTGTTTCTAGCTCAAGAGCTGCTCAAGGCGCTGGCCGATACAGGATCTTAGTCATTTTATAGTATCCAGAGGAAAGTGAAGAGCCGAATCAGACCACAACTTGGTTGAAAGATGAATCGCCCCAGATCAGTATAAAAGATCTGCTGAAACTACCCTAATGGTTACACTGAAGGCACTCCAGCAACCGGCCACTTAACAATAAATACATCCAATGCAGTGGAGCTGAGGCTGTACTCTTAATTTATCAAACCCCGTTTACAAAATCAAAATAAAATATAAACATCTTTATAAAATATTAACAAAACAAATATATAAAATACCTACACTGCTAAATAATAATACTATAGAAAGTCCTAGTGACCATTTGGCAGAAAATATCCAATATCCCCAAGCTGACCCAACAGACCCCACACACACTCTCTGGGGGAGAGTTTTCAAGAGAAAATGTAACTGGTCTAGAAAAGAAGATAGAAGATTGATAGAACAGATTAGGAACGAGAAAGAATAAATGAGAATGACATAAAGAGTGGTAATTAAAGCACTACATTTCCACAAAGTGAGGACTAACTCAAGTGCCCGAGATGCTCACTTAATGCCTTGGGCGCATTGTCCGACGACTGAGCACAATCCTCGTCTACCAGGAATAAGAGAAGTGACCCAGTACTTGCTGGGTGTATTTGTGTATCTGGAACTCGCCTGTCTATGACATGAGTGTCAGGATCTTTAAAGCCTCTGTGATGGAAATGTGTGCATGCATTTGACTGGACCTCGGCTTATATGAATACTTCATACTCTTATCAGAAGTGGTAGGATGGTTATATTAGCACAGTAGGGCCTTATCTGTTCTCATCAATGTTATTGCTAGCATGGTTGTGTCAAATAAATAGTAGAAGAAATGAATTTCAATATAGAGTATGATCCATTGGATAACTTCATTGTTTTATATTAACTATTGATGCAGTGAATCTAAATACCAAAAATAAAACTTGAGCTCAATTGAAGTACAAACAAGTTCATACATATCATCATCGTTTTTTTTATTTTTGCTTATTTTTTTATGTATTTATTGTTTCAGGCTGCGATCACCCTACTGTGGCTTTGGTACAGCCGTCAGTCTATAACATCAACGAGCTGTAGCCAGAATTATTACTGCAATTTGTGCCATGCCAAACAAACATTCAACAAAAGCGAATCAGTGCGTGAAACCAAACACCCTCAAATCTGCGTCATTCAAATGTTCTTCTTCTTGGGTTAAGCAGCCAAAATCAGGATGTTGATTCATTTTTTGCTGTATTCAACATCAACCAAGCAAAAACAGCACAGATGTGCAGAAACAGTGTAACAAACCGTGCAAGGGAGATTAAAACAATTGGTTCACAACGTGAAATAGTTTCCCTTTATGAAAAGGGTCCTGAGAGAATCTTCAGTAAAATGACGCTGGCTGTCTAAAGAAGGACAACCTCAACCCGTTTCATATATTTTGCACTAATTTTGTCACCCTTGACGAGTCTTGAACATAACTTGTCAAAGGAATGAATCAAACATTTTTGGAATCGTAAATTCCTTATTGTCGGCCGATGGCATGATTGGATATAAATTACAATGGACCCTTTTTTGTTTTCTCTCTCCTTTTTTTTGGGGTGGATGGGTTGGAATATTTCCAGACGAAGGAACCACTTGACTTATTTTGACCGAACTTCGTAGGAACATTATATAGGTTAGTGGCCATCATATTTGCCCTCTACATCATAGATCGAGGTCACTGGGATTAATTCTTTACTAAACAGTTTGCAAAAACATGAAAAAGATCAAGTTTTCTGAGGTCCATTATTTTCTAAACATGTTTGCACTGTATCTCAAAATGGCTGAACAGGTTTTGATACAGCTTTGCAGTTAGTTCAGATAGTGGCCAATTGTTTCATGTTTTCATTTATTTCTTTTGCCTAAAACTGAAAAAGAACAGGTTTTTCATTTTCAGCTGGTTTTCATCTACTCGAGTGTCTGGAAGAAAATACATCTTAATAACTTGCTATCTAGTTGTTGTTTTTTTGGTTGTTTTTTTTTGGGGGGGAGGGGCGGAGTTGGAGGGTTGTTTTGTTTGAAATAATCGGTAGATTATATACAAAATAAAGAGCAATGTTTTTTTTCTTCTGTTTTTCCTTTGGTATAGTTTATTTACTTATTAATGTTTATATAACCGTTATAATCATGTCATGTAATGTACAACTTACAATACAAACTGCCAAATGACTGAAAATTATATTTTTCGTAGCTCAACTTCAATAAAAAATGATCTTATCCTAGCTCAAAATCAACAAAGTAATATTTAAGAGTAACAGGCTTGTTTTTTAAGATTTGAATCATTTTATAATATTTTAAGATAACGTCTCTCTGGTCCTGATTTGGCTCGGAAGAGTCCGCTGGACCTAAAGCAACAACCATGTAATGTAATGTAACCGTTATTCATTTATTTTAGTTTTATCAGGAATGCCTTATATGCACATACGTACATATTTAACTAGTTTGTTTCTTTTGAAAGGTTTTTTTCGAAGCAAATTATTATAGTAAGTGCATTTAACTATTAATCATTTTTTGAATGACAGTGGATATAATAATATTTCCTTGTGTATTTAGACAATATAAATATTTCATAAAAATTTTCTTTACCTTTTATTTATTTAAAACTGCCATGAATGCAACGCTGCAAATCAAAAAGTGTTTGTTTTATGTAAATATGAAACTGAATCTAACATTGTGAATGTAATAACCTTTGACATGAATACTTTGAGGGGAATGGGGTCTAAAGATATCTACCCCCTTAAATATTTTCTTGTTTTTCCAACCGCTTCCAAACTCCAAAAACCAAAATTTGACTCAATATTGATGCATTTAAAAGTTACATAGTACTGAACTTTAACCCCCTGAAAGTGATGCATGTTGAAGGTTAAATTTGATTATTCACTGTTAAGAACTATGTTAATTTATTGATTGTTACAGACCTTGGTTGGGAATTCAAAGGAAAAATAAACTGCTGAACAACAAATAATTTTTCATTTTGTTTTTAATAACGAGCATCAACATTTTTCAGACATACATTTTCCATAATACAGCGCATATGTGTACATATAAATATTACAAAATACTCCTGTAGCAGCACACAAGATAAACACAAAGCAACAAAAAACAAAACAACAAATAAACAAATTGGAATCAATCTGCCATCACTTCTGCATTTGTTTTTCATTATGCTGCCTGTTAATGTATAGCTTGAATCTCATCGTGTATTATTATTACTGTAATACTAATCATTTATCTCCATCAAAAAAATCATCCAGATAATAAATGTTATTTATGACCTGGTTTTTAAGAACACGCATTCCTACCTCTACATATGGCTCAGAAAGCTGGAGAAATTGAGGAAAAAAATTAAAACAAAACTGTTCAGGTTAGGTAATGTTTCCGAGATTAGAGACTTGAGAACAGGCTTGTAAAAATTAAAAGTTTGTTTCACATTCGCAACACATTCCATTCAATGTTGACATCTTGTATATCATCAGCTTACAGATTTCCTGAAACAGAAAGGTCAGAATTATGTTGATGCAAGACTTTCCATCTGAACTGCTTGCATTATAAAACACGGAATGGGATATGTTGTAAGCTATTTTATTTTTTTGTGAATGGTCTTCAGTGTTTGCATCCAAGTACTAACACAGTGGTTGCATTTCAGTGCTAACACAGTGGTTGTATCTAAGCACCAACAGGTCCCACCCAAGTTGGCAACTGGGCTGGGCAAAGATTCATTCATAATTCTAGACACATTTGTTTAGAAAGTGAAGGAAGGCTAGTTGAACAAGGGAGACAAAGTGTGTGTAGAACAAGGTGTTATCAATAAACTCCAGTCCTATCTCTGTAGATGAGACACCTACTACTAGTGTTATACACAAACGTTTTGTCTCTGACGGCAGGGATAGCTCAGTGGTCAGAGCGCACGACTTGTGTGAGTGCGTCTTGGGCGACGTGGGTTCGAATCCTGACTTCAACAAACTATTTAGTGATTGCTGGATATTACGGGCCAGCGTCTTGAGAAGCTCTCTGAGCTTGTAAGTGCGCTATATAAGAGAAATCTCTTTCTTTCTTTTTTTCTCTGTAGACACATTATTGTTCAAAGATCATCAAGATTTAACATTGAAACACTTACTTCTTCTTGGCTCTACTGGGACCAACAGAGGTAGGTGTAAGAGGAGAGGGAACAATGGACCCAGAAACTGACCCTGGGTCTTGACCGCCATCCAGTCCTTCTCCGGCCAGTTCACGAGGGGTGCGAGGAGTCTGGGGGATGCTGTCCTGACCTCCAGCACTGCCGCTTGTGTCTGTCACATTCACTGGCTCATCCTGAGAGTCCACCGACTTTACTCTAGAATTCACAATAGACAGGAATGAAGTTAATACCTATAATACAAAAAGACCTGTTGTGGCTATCCAGCTGCTGCTAAGCTTACAGAGGCAGGTGACCTGAAATGACGCTGGCCCCAATCTGAGCGTCAAAGGCTGTTGGGGGCAAACTCCTACACCCAGCCTATTTTGATAGATCTCCGACACTCCGCTAATGCCCCCCCCCCCCCCCCCCCCCCCCGTTGGGGTGCCGGGGGTTTCAGTATAAATAGTATCCCCACTTTCTGGAAATTTAGTGCTTTAAATTCCCACTATCGCTGTCATTCTTATTTATTCTTTCTCATTCCTGCTCTGTTCTATCAATCTGCTATACTATCTTCTTCTTCGCTAGACCATTCACCTACCTTTTTTCTTGAAAACTCTTCCAGGACAAGTCTCCTTATTTGTGTGTGAGGTCTGTTGGATCAGCTTGGGAATATTGGACGCTTTCTGCCAGGTGGTCACTATGGCTTCCTATGATGTTATTATTTAGCAATGTAGGCATTTTATATGTATGTGTTTTGTTGATAATTTATAATGATGTTTGTATTCTATTTTGTTTGTGTAAACGTGGGTTCGATAAATTAGAGTACAGCCTCAGCGTCCCCTGCGTGGGATGTCTTTATTGTAAAGTGACTGGCTGGTGGAGAGCATTCAGTTTTACCACTAGGGTTGTTTCAGCAGATCTTTTATGCGGATTGGGGGTTGTTCGGTCCTGATGTGGCTCGGAAGAGTCCGCTGGACCTAAAGCAATAATCATGTAATGTAATCTGCTAATGTCAAGGACACCTGTTTAGTGGAAACTGGCCTTAACAATGTGACGCAGATGAATTAACATAACATATTCTACATATTCTGTAGATTACATGAAACAAGTGAATTTACAAGAGGGAATAGCAGGCACTCTCTTTAAACTAAACCAAAAGAAGCTATACACTACTTACTTGTCCTGCTCATTCTTGACTGACTGAGGCCACTTAGATTCCACTTCTGTGGTCAGACCGCCCGTTGTCTCATGCTCCACTGTGATTTCAAAGTTGCTCAAGCCTGCACGCACAAACACCAGCCATCCAAGCTATTTATTTGACGCAACCTAAAATGGTGGTTTCCAATTAAAGTTAACCACACACACACACAAACAAAAAGAGTAGTATAAAGAAATAAATAATTATGCAGATAACTAAATAAATAAATGAGTAAATAATGTAATAAATAGATAGGGGGTTTAATAAATAAATAAGAAATCATTATTTAATAAGCAAAGTAAACATTTATGACTTTATTAAAAGTGTATGACTATAAAAGAAATAACTTGATTTGAGTGCAGCACCATTAAAATGCATATACAGTGATGTTGCTATATGTAGATGCTACACTTTATAAAACAAATTCATACAGCATACGAGCATAATTATTATTTAATCATTCTTATATATTTACATTACATATAAACGTGTGAATGTGATGCACACAAACTGAATCTGATGTAGCACTTTTGAGATCAAAGCGTAAAGTTACATGCTCACTTTTTGCCATAATGGAGAGTCATTAACATTTTGAGCTAGGCACCAAATAAAATCTGATCACACCAAAAGAATCAAAGAAAAAAAAAAGGAAATATCTTACCAAAGTTAATAATAATAATAATAATAATAACAATACAGGATGCTATACCACGCTTTTTCTTCAATCGAACTCAAAATGCGGCGATCTGAAGATATCACTATTACATATGTTGGAATTTTTAAATTTTGCAACTAGATTGACTGCATCCTATATCATTATTGACGTATTTTGCTTTTAACTACCTTTCCCTTCCACAATTTAATAATTAATTAAATACCCACAAGAAATTATTTTAGGACTTCTCTTGCGCCAACGGAGACACCTATTTTTTCAAAAGTAATGATCATTGCCGCACCGCAAAGGTAACCATACCATCAAGCTGCAGAAGGTGCTCCGCTTCTGTGACTTCATCATTCTCGTCAAGAACTGGGAACTGGATGTCAGCACTGGGTTCTTCTTTGATTCTGAAACATGTGGTGAACTGACACATTAGGCAACACAGAGACACCACACTGTTATGAACAGGGTTGGTTGAAATGTAACTCCTTAATGAAAATTGCTTATCACTTTTGTCAATTGTACTGCATGTGCATGAAACGAAAGGTATCATGATCCTTATACAGTGGAACCTCCGGTATACGAATGTCCAAAATCTGAGAAAAACCGGTCTTATAATAGAGGTGGTCTTATACCGGAAACAAGGGGTGGAGGGAGGAGGGGGGGTCAGACTTGGAGGGGTATGTAGTCATAATTTTCACACTCACCAGCATGTATTCTCTGACAAAGGAAACTGTAAAACATTTCATTTTTAGATTTGTCTTTTATTCACAACTTCAAAAATAGAAAACAGTCGAACCACTGCCAGACGCGTTCATCCAAGTCTGTCAGTGCAGAAGCTCTCAGTTTCGATGTTTCCCTTTTCGCCACTTTCTCCACTCTCCCATCGTAGTTTCACAGATCCTTTATGATGAGCTGAATTTGGGTCTTCCCAACGTCTAAACTTCTTGCAATAGACAAACAACTCTCCCCATTTTCACTTCTTTCAATCACTTTCATTCTCTTTGCCAAACTCAAAACGTTCCTCTTAGGCGACGCCATTTTGACAGCCAGTGTAGGCGAGTAATGTCCCTTATTTGCGAACCGGAAATAGCAGACAACAGCAGGCGTACACTAACATGAGAGAAAAAACGAAAGGTACAGACAGCAAATTAACTGATATCTCTTTTAAATTGCCCTAAGACGGTCGTATAAAGAGCTTAAGACACGGTCGCTGGTCGCATAAACGAGGTTGTCGCATACCAGAGGTCATTTATTATTGGAAGTGAATCCGTCAGAAGTTTTCAGGTCACATAACGGAGGGAGTCGTATACCAGAGAGCCGGATACCGGAGGTTCCACTGTAGTAGTAGAATTTAAATTTGGATCTCTGATTTCAGTTCATGGGAATGATAGCAGCCTATGATAGCCCGTCACCCACACTGTGTGAGCAAGCTTGGATGCCACATAAAACTAAATAAGACTTAAAACAGGCCACCATGGGTTGCTCTCATCATTTGGAGATGCATCAAGGATAGCACTTATATCCTACCGCTGCAAGGATCGCAATATATTTTGTTTCAAACAAATGCAGTATTAATTACACAAGTTTTAATTATTATTAGCAATTCTTGACTGTGAGTAGGTGTGGACGAAGAGTTTGGGTGTTCAGAGGGGTTGTGGGAAAAGGGGTGTGTCACACCGACTCAACCAAAGCTTTTAGGCTTTGAAGTTAGTTCAGCCAGGCTAGCTATAAATAGCTTCACCGGTGCTCTTCTTTCCTTTCCTATCACTGAAAGGGAGGGTGTAGGCAAGCTATAAATAGCCGCAGCCAGCAAAATGTGGGAGAACCTAAGAGTGCTGCTCACATAGGCTCTTCTGTTCTCTGGCTCATGTTCCTCCTCTGATCTGCCATCAGCTGTCACTGTTTGCTCCAGTAGCATACCTTTTTCTAAGAGTGCCAGGAATCTTGGAGTCATTTTTGATTCTTCTCTTGACATGAAAGAACACATTAGTAAAGTTTGTAGACAGTGTTTCTTTGAACTAAAGAGAATAAGTTCCATCCGTCGCTATCTTACTGTTGAAGCAACTAAAACCTTAGTTACATCATGCATCCTATCTAGATTGGATTACTGCAATTCACTCTTGGCTGGCTTACCCCAATCTGCACTTGATCCCCTACAGAAAGTTCAAAACTTTGCTGCACGCATCATTTTCCGTTCAAACCTCAGTGAACACATTACTCCTTTGCTACACAGACTCCATTGGCTACCAGTTGCTGAACGCATAAAATACAAGATAGCTTGCCTTTGTTTCTCTGTTTTTACAGACACAGCTCCTGCTTATACTTCTGAAATGTTATCCATATACACCCCTTCTCGAGCTCTGCGATCGTCTGCTGACACACGTCTTCTTAGACAGAGCCGCTTCAACAGACGATCGCATGGTTACCGCTCTCTACCTGTCTTTGGTCCTCAACTCTGGAATTCCCTTCCATACAAGATTAGACATTCTTCCTCCATTTCCTCTTTTAAATCACAGTTAAAAACACACCTTTTTAGGGAATATTTTAATTAGTCATTTACAAGAGACTGTAAGCAGGTGTGCGTGCTTGTGTTTTTCATAGTTTAACTGTATTTTGTACATATGTATATTATGTATCTTTTGTCCAGTTTTGTCTGTCTTGTCTTCCCATTCTCCCAACCCCTTGCGCGCCTTGATCCTTAGGCTAAGGCGCCTTACAAATGACGAACATTATTATTATTATTATTATTGAGCTGGTGTGGTGTGTTGGTGGGGGTAGGGGGGGTAACGGAGAAAGTTGAAATTGAGAAGAAGTTAAGAACAAATGAGTAGTCAGCAACTTGGATGACAACCCACTTTGTAAATAGCTTTTAATTTCTCAGTCATTCATTTGCTACATCATCTTACCCATATTGTACATTGTCATTTATTGCATTGTCATGGTACTGTGAAAAAAACCAGGAAAACATCAGACCTGATAACATTGAAGGTGTCAGTAGAAGGAGACCTGGCTGCTGCTAACGCCATTGGTTCTTTTAGTTTATCATACTCTGCTACCAGCTGTTTGCACAGGTCTAGCATGTATTTCTGGTACTTTATGACGCGAGTCTGGTAAAAATCATGCAGCATGGTCACACTCCCTAATCCCATCTCATGGAAAACTTGCTCCATTATGTCCTAAAACACAAAATTTTCACTGAAAGATGTTTTCTTAATAGCTTTAAACAAACAAAAATAACAATAGCATATTAAATATGTTTTGTAATATTTTTCAAAGCATTAAAAATATGCATGAACTTTATCAATGCTGTGAAGGTAACTTTAGCCAGTCATCAATTTATATTCTGATCAATAAAGGCAAAGGAAATACTACTTTTCTGTAAATGTTTACCATTAAGACTGTAAAACAGAACAGTACAAAATAATGGTCTTCATTGTCTGAATTTAAAGACAAAATCTATAATGTGATTATAAGAATGAAACTCATAATGTAAGCAGGTCATTTAATCATCCATCCACCTTAACTCCAATGCCCAGAATGACAAAATGGTCTTCTTCAATTTGAAAACACAACTGCTAAGTGAATTACACAGCTTGAGCGTTCGACTTACAGGAAATCCTGAAGGTCCGTGCATAGCATTGTGATCAGCAGCAAAGCGCAAATGTTTTGTGAACTCCAGGTAGAACTCATGCATCAAATCTGTAAGCAGTTCCAACACTGACTCTGCTGAACCTGTTGACAGAGGTAAACTCAAGTTACGCTGATTTGCAAATTTACAACCACTCCCCTACAATAAATGCTAATAGCGAACAAAACACTATATTAAACAAGGTAAAATGGAGGAACCTTCAAGTAAATGATACAATTCTTTCTTTAATAAAACATTTGTTTAAACTAAATGTTACAATGGTGGAGGTGATAAAACTAGGTCCAGCAGAATAACACTTGTCAGCACTTCGAGTCTTAGGTTTTTCAAATGCCAAGTCTAGTTTAATCACCTCAATGATTTCATAGATTTCTAAACTCTTAAAACAGTTTCTTTTTTTTTTTTTTTTTTTTTTTTTTTAGCAGAAATGAGTCTCACACTAGTACTAGAAAACATATATGTAAACAAGTTATTTCTTGAGTTATTGAAAGCAACAGGACAATGTCATGTTCTGTTTGACAGATATCTGCTAGGTCTGGACCTTACTCCCCTTCAAAAGACATGTGGGCAAGAATGGCTGCTACAGATCTCTTCAATAATTTGCGGTTAGTTGCTTCATCAATCTGTGGTGGACTCTCCCCTATGCCTCTGGCAAAGTCACTGTTGAATAAATAAAGAAACATTACATATGTACATAATACATATATACATTTTAAATTTATATTTATATCATAATAATAATTCATATAATAATAATTCATATATATATATATATATATATATATATATATATATATATATATATATATATATATATATATATATATTAACTATTATTCTATGAATTATTATTATTATTTATTATTACTACAGTACACGTATTTTCATTGTCAAATTAATGATACCTTTAAAAAATATTCTCCTGTCGAAAGTTATTGAATGACACTGGAATATTTGTACGATACTAGTCATTACAACATTTTCCCTTAGCTATCATAACAATTAACCAAACAGAAGTGCTTTAGTGTTTGCTGAAATAGCACACCTTCACATGAGAGTAAATCAAGGTCTCGTGTGTGGTGTGTGCTGTGTGCATACACATACATTCTATCACAGGGTCTTCAAAGATCCTGATGCTCATGTCCTAGGTGAGTGCCAGAAATATAAATACACCCAGCAAGCAATGGGTCCCTTTTCCTTTCCCCACTCATAACACCCCCACCTCCTAGTGGCCCAGAATTGTGCTCAGTTGTCTGGGGCATCTGACTATGCACATACAGCAACAGGTCGACGCATCAGGTGCTTTGAGGTAGATCCTGTTTTGAGCAGCTCTTGAGCTGGAAAAGCGCTATTCAAAAACAATTACAATACTGAGAGTAAGAGTAACTGATAGATAAGACTAGATTATACTAGATTATTAGAGAGAGAGAGAGAGAGACAGACAGAGAGATTGAGAGAAGATGACAGAGAGAGGCAAACTAACAGACATGCAGAAGAGAGATCACCAAACTTACTTGTCCATGTCAAATGGTAAATAATTGAAAGGAGGTTGAGGCACATGTTTCAGAGATGGGCCATCATACTCTGGTATAGGTAGCAGGGTAGGAAAAGGTCCATCAGCATCTCCACCCTGGAAGTGGAATACACTAAAAAGCATTTTTATACATTATATGCAATTTTATTCTAAACACAATGATAGTCTTAAGAATTTTGCTAATATATATTTGCTTTGCGTAACATCATGCCTCCCCAAAATGGAGTTTTCTCTCTCTCCCTCTATCTCACTCCCCCCTCCCCCCCCCCCTCTGTCTTTCTCTCCATTTGTGTGTGAGTTTGCACTTGTGTGTGTATGTGGGGTTGTAACAGAGGAGAAATGGATTTTTTTTAAAATTTATATAATGTGTTTTGAATTAATCATGGTGCTAGGTGAATAATAGTCATGCATTCTTATTTTGTAAGAAAAACGCTTTGTACATTTATCACACTGTCATGTAAAAACCCTGAAAAGTTGTTTTTTAAACAAAAAATTTGGCAAAAGAATAAACAAATTGAGTGGATAACATTTTGTCGTTTCACAGTGTTTACTTTTATCTGTTATTCTTCTCTCAGAAAATAAACATACGACTTTGTGGTAGTGAGGAGTAAGCAGCTGGGGTGATTATATACTTTATTTATTTACTATGACTTTTTTAAAATTAAAATCAACAGATCATTATTACCACATCAAGGAATTTAGACAGACAAAAGATCATTGCTCAAATAAACAAATTAAAGTTAAACGTGCAAGTTACAAGCAAATAATCGACAATGCCAATGGACCTAAATTTTTAAAATGGATGATGTAATTTCCCTATATGTACCTGTGTACAGAAAGAAGCAAGCCTGAAAGAATTAACATAACTACTATTCGTATACACATTATTAGTTTCATAAAGCATCTAGTACTTAGTGATCTAGGTTGTCACAAAATTAATAACAATGCTAAAATTGTCGAACTTTATTCCAGCCATCACAATGCACAATGAAAATACACTTCTTCTTCTGTAGAGCAATCGCAATCATACCGACACCTGACATATTCCTCCAACCCCCTCCGCCCACACACACACAAATAAAAAACAACTTCTATTACAAAAAAGAATGTTACTAACCCCATCTGATTGAACCATCTGTTGGTACTGGATGGCCTGAATCGCCTGGCGAGTTTTCTTACCATGCTGAATCAGCCGAATTGTGTACAGTATTATTGGATCAATCTGAAACCACTTCGCAGGCAGAGGTCTGTAAAAGAAAAGTACATCATACAAGATTGCCCAATGCGAAAGAACGAAAGTTTTGTTGATATTACCTACCTTGGAACACTGCATGACATCAACAGCCAATGCAAATCTGTTTTTTAAAAAAAGTGAACCCAGTACAATTATAAACTTCTAAGTGAATTTAACCTGTAAAATGAACTAACTCATTTGATGGAGGATGATGCCTACTGGAAGGCTGAAATATCGGCCCTCCTTCGGCCTCAATCGGTTTTGGTTTGACCAGTAGCTCCTCTTTTTTGACGGCTAACCCAGAATCTGCATCCGATTCTTTCAGAATTTCTCCCCACAAAACTGACATTATACCAATCTATACGCCTGTAAATAGATTTAAACCTCAAAGAATATAGACTCTTGAAGATCTACCAACATAGTCTTTACAATCCTCTCTTCTACAGCGTAAATTGAAACCGGAAGTTGTGAAAATAGAAGGTAGGATCGATACAAATGGTATTATTATAAAAAAAAGAACAAGCCGTGCCTTTTAAACTTTTAGTTTCACCATTTAGACTAAAAAGTAAAACACACCAAATTATCGGTTAATTTATTTATCAAAACGTTTGCTATCTCCGAGTTCCGGAAGTGAGTGCTGCTTGCTGCTACCCTTGGAAACTGCAAGCTTACATGGCGGCCTCTGGACTTGAACTTTGCTTTACTGGAGGCTGAACGCACAACAGCAAGACAAAACCAACAGTAAGAAAGTTCACCGCACCTTTTTATAATTAAATTGTGCACAATTCATATGTTAATGTCTTAAAACATTATATATTAGTGTGTGTGTAAATCCACATTGTGTTCTCAAATTTAGCTCATTTCACTATTTTGGGCAGTTTGCCAACTTGAAATCCTGCTGTGTGGATGTTGAATAATATTGTTTTGAACTCAAATTCAGAATTATATTTGTTTCTTGTCAGCCATTCTGTCCATTACAGATAAGACTGAATAATTTTATCAAGATTATGTCCTACCTTTCAATGCCAAACACTGTTTGCAAACAATTAGAATATGACGTTTTGCTTCGGACAGAAAATAATTGTAGTGACAACGGCAACAACAGTTTGTTATAGCTAATATATAATTATTTTATGTACCTAGAAACACATGTTTGTGATATAGTCAACTGTGTTTGTGTCCAATTTGAATTTAATTAAAATAAAACCCTTGCATTTTCCTACAGATTTGTAATTCCATGTTGTTTTAGTTTGTGCTTGCTTGTTTTGTTTCAGACAATGGCGGTGGCATTGCCACCAATCAGTTCCAAAACTAGCAATGCTCCATCTTATTCACCACAACAAACCAAGGGTATACCCGCCATGCCTACAGCGGCTGAACGGTTGCCTCGAATGAGCAACAGGAAGGAGGTGGAAATCTACAATAAACGACAGCAGCTTAGAGCCTTGCAGAGAACTCTCACAAAAGCTGAAACAGCGGAGTGAGTACAATACAATACAATACAAATACAATGCAATACATGTGTAATATAGTACAATACAACTTTACTGTCCGATTAAAAGAACTAAAATTTGCCATTGAGGGTTGCTCTGCTTATTTATTATAATTATTAATTTAAGTATTTAGTACTTATTTTTAGCAATTGAATTTGGTAACGTACTGTTGTTTTACTGTTTACAACTTTTACTTCAAAAGTAAATAAATAAGTAAAATAAATGATTGAATTATATGTCTGCAGTGATACGAGTCTGTGTACTCACCCCCTTCCCAGTAGTTCTCTGACAGCCTGCTCCAAAATATGTGAAAATCTGGGTTTTCTGTTTCTCAGCCATTTATTATTTTTGCATCAAATTGCATCAAATATAATGTTAGAAAATGCACACCGTGCTGGCAGCAAACATGCAAGAGTTACTTCCCTTTTCCTTATGCCTTCAAACCCGAAATGTACACTAAACGTCCAAAGATGAGTTACCTTGGCTGTTGACCGTTTGGCAAGTTTGCCATGAGACGAGATAACATGTCAAGCATGGAGTATGGGCAGTAAGATTATATTTTTATTTTGACAGTAAGATTATGTTGTATCTTACAGGTATCGCTACACATACAAACATAACCTGTGCCTGGACATGCTGAAGGAAGGGTTCCACCTATCATTCAAGGAGCTCTTCCAGCTGATCCATCAGCAGAACCAGGAGCGCTTGGCCGCAGGTCCAGAATCTGTCATGTGGACACAGGTCATGCTGCAAGATGAGCAGCAGAAACTGGACATGCTCAGACGCTACCTAACTACCGCCGAATCTGCTGCAAGGAAAGGTAATTTAAAAAACACAAAAGCTTGTATGAACTTTATGAGTTATACAATGTTTTACACACACATATGCAGACACACAGGCACAAGCACACACACTCAACCATGTAAAAACGCTGTTGTTATTACTTTCATGAAACGCCACGTATGTTGTTTTGACATTGAAAAAAAAATTTGTCCAATTTTTTAATGGTAACCCTAACCCAAACCCTAACCCTTAACCTAACCCTAAGCCTAACGCAGCCCTAACCCCATTGGAACACTGTTTTGATGTCAAAATAATGGGGCCGTCAAAAGTACGTGGGTAGTGTATAAAGAGTGTGTAACAATAACATGCAGTGTGTCTTGGGCAAGAAAGACCTGGCAGGGCCCAATCCTCTCCAGGCTGTTGGCCAAAGCCGATATCCACGAATACAGTGTGGCTTGCCTTGGCCCGAGCACGTGGTCGTTCAACCTGTAGTAACATGAGGTTCCTACGTCCTGGCCGGTGACTTCTGTGTAGAAGACTTTCGCCCAGTGATGCACTACATCACCCCTGTTAGTCGCCTCTTACGACACGTTTGAAAACATTGGGTCTATTCCAGTCAGTGCCAGAACCCACAGGGCTCGAAAAAACGGAAACTCAGATGGTATGGCCACGTCACCAGATCATCAGGTCTTGCAAAGACCATCCTGCAAGGCACAGTGCAAGGAGTTAGAAGAAGAGGGAGACCGAAAAAGAGGTGGGAGGACAACATTCGAGAATGGACTGGTTTGACATTGAGCAAAACAATCAGGGTTGCTGAGGACAGGGAAAGAGGAGTATGCTGGTTAAATGATCATCTGTGGTGCCCCTACGACCTCCGAGTTATGGGATAGGATAGGATAGGTAACAATAACAGCGTTTCTACATCGCCACACACACACAAACACACACACACACACACACACACACACACACATCACTCAGAAGTGTAGTTTAAAGGCAGGTAGATGGCTATTAGAAAACTGAAAGTCATATTTAGTTTATGCTATATAAGAACAAATTGTTTATTTTATATGGCCATAATTACTGGAAAGGTCTTGTTTTCCCTAAACACATTATTTTATCTTTTAATATCAAAAAGGAAAGCACCTCACAAACATTTTATATGATTCCAGCTTTGAGTGGGTCAATTTTCTCTCTTTGTCCATGCTTAGGGTCAATATGTCTATTGAGATTTAGTGAACAATAACCAAAATCCACCTAGTCTAAACCAGTCTTCAAAACCTACCATCTGTAAGTTGGCCTTTAAAGAGTGTAAGAGTGGATGCGCTGCCAAGTTTTATTCTATGAGATATTTTTACAACTCAAAACAAATTTACAATTTGGCAAATGTTGGTTCAGCATTTTATTTTCTATGTTTTAGGGGACTTTGTTTCTGTCTACGAGGCTCGGTATGAACTAGCCTGCTACTTCCAGCAGACAAAGGACAAGTGGTTGGCAGACCATTTCTTCAAAACTTGTTTGGAAACATCATCTTCAATTACTACAGACGGTAGCAAAACTAAGGCTGAAGGACACTGCAATTTTGGCCTGACTCTGGAGGAAAATTGTGAGTACTGTGTATGAAAGAGATTTTTTCACTTATAATTTTGCTGAACATTTCGACAGTTTGGATATTGCATGATACACATGAAAACTATGTATGGACATGTCTGTAGTCTATGTGGGTGTGCTATGATCGTGATGATGGAGGATGACGACGTACAACATAAACAAGAATGCGATGGAGGCCAGAGAGATTTTACCACATGCCAGTCTGCGTATGGCGTGCGTTGCTTTACTAACCGGAAGTACCCAACGGAAGTAGCTGCGATGTCTTATTACATGAACATCTCATTACATCTCCCCTCACAAGTTAACATTTACATCGGCGCTTCGAAGTGCGCAATTTTATAGTTTTAGAGTCTTTCAAAGAAATAACCGAAGGAGGGGAGCATTTACAGTCTTTTATCTTTGATTCGATTTCGAAACCATCTGGCCTTGGAACTGGGCATAGCACTGGTCGTACGTAGGCTGCTCTTCTCAATCTAGGTACCTCGCAGGTCGATGGATGATACGCCCACACCGGGAAACCTGGACTGCGACTGCAGAGGACGGACCTCCAAATGGCGCTGGCGGCGGGCTAGCAGAAGGACATGGAGTATGCGGGTCAGGAGCAGACTTTTCTGGCTTTTTAGGGCTGGCCAGGGCTGCAGGTGCAGGAGACATCACAGGAACTGGATTAGGGACTGGATCGGGAAACTTTGGACCAGGTGGGATATGAAACTGGTCAGGGTAAGAAGGAGACGTGGCCTGTTGGGCGGAATCTTCTTGGGGCAAGTGGATGACAGGAGGAGGAAAGAAGGACGATGTGGGTCGCAGGTGTTTGCGGTTCCTGCGGATGATGCCAAACGGCGTCTGGATCAGGTATGACCTGGGAGCGACGCATTTGACGACAGTGGCGGGACTTGTCCACTGACGCTCTTGGTCTAGTTTCTGGAGTACCACAGTACCAGGGGAAAGAAGAGGGAGCTCTCGTGTACCATGGCGACGATCAAAATGTCTCTTGTTTTCTCTCTTCTTCTTCTCATCCCTCATTGCAAATGAGTTTCTGCGGACGATACGGGGTGTGAGGTTGATGGGCAAGGTGGGGAGGATATCGCGAATGCGACGACCCATGGCTAATTCAGACGGACTGTACCCAGTGGGGGTTGTTGGAGTGGACCGATAGATCAACAGGGCAAGCATTGGGTCAGGTTGGGCAAGAATTTTCTTTGCTTCACGCACTGCGCGCTCTGCTTCACCATTACTCTGGGGACAATATGGGGAACTGGTGACATGCGTGAAATGCCAAGCAAGGGCGAACTGTTGAAATTCGGCAGAGATGAACTGGCGACCATTGTCGGTGACAACAGTTTCTGGAATGCCATGGCAAGCGAAGACTGATTTCATCTTGGCAATGATGACCTCTGAGGTCATGCGGGGCAGATGCATGATCTCCAGGAAGCGAGAATAGTAATCCATAAGGACGAGGTAATGTTGACCCTTGAAGTCGCAAATGTCAGCACCTACTCTTTGGAAGGGTCGATCTGGAAGCGGTGTTGACATGAGTGGCTCTTTAGCTTGAGAAGGCTGTTTTTGTTCACAATGACGGCACGAGGAGACAAGTCTTTGAATGTCTGTGCTGATTCCTGGCCACCACACTGTTTGTCGAGCTCGCTCTCGACATTTTGTGATGCCTAAATGACCTTCGTGGATAGTGCTGAGAATGTCGCCTCTCAAGGACTGAGGAATGACGATTTGGGATCCCCTAACAAGCATGCCGTTGTAGATGCTGAGTTCAGATCTGACATTGTAGAACTGGCGAAGCGATAAGTCGACATCTTTGGCGTACCTTGGCCATCCGTGAGTAGTGTAGTCAATGGCGGCTCTGATGACGGGGTCATTGGCAGACTCTTCTGCAAACTGACGAAGCTTCACATCAGACGCTGGCCAGGACTGTCGAACGGAGTCAAGATAGGAGTCCACGTCTTGCACAAGACAGTCAACTTCTTTGTCGACTTCGGCACTCTCCGGCTGAGGGCTGCGCGACAGAGTGTCGGCGATGATTAGACGTGACCCTGGGATATAGTCAGCGTTGACGTTGAAACGCATGAGCCTGATGAGCATTCGCTGGCAGCGAATTGGCGAATCCTGAAGATCGCGGACATTGATCAAGGGGACAAGTGGCTTGTGGTCAGTCTGTAGTTTGAATGATGGAAGCCCCACAAGGTATCTCTGGAACTTTTCACACGTCCAGACTGCAGCAAGGAGTTCTTTTTCTATCTGTGCGTATTTCTTTTCAGCTGGCGTCAAAGTACGTGAGCAGAAAGCGACGGGTTTGAGTGTCCCTTCAGTTTCTTGAAGTAGCACACCTCCTATCCCGTACGAACTGGCGTCGGCGCTCACCACAGTGGGCTTGGTGAGGTCGAAGAAGGCGAGCGTTGGTGCACAAGTGAGCAGTTCCTTCATGCTTGCGAGCGCGTGAGCTTGGGCAGGCCCCCAGCTCCAGTGAGCAGACTTCTCTAGCAGCTGTGTCAGGGGACGAAGAGTTGTTGATAGATTTGGTACATATCTGCCCATGAAGTTTACCATCCCAAGCAAGCGACGCAGTTCTTTGACGTTTCTTGGATCTGGCATGTTGACGATGGCATCAACCTTGGTTGGGTCAGGACGGATGCCCTCCTTGCTGATGCGGTGTCCCAGGAATTCGATCTCTGTTTTTCGAAGTTCACATTTCTCCTTGTTCAGGCTCAGGTTGACCTCTTTGAGTTTCTTCAGGACTGCAGACAAGTCTTTCTCGTGTTCCTGCTCTGATCTGCTGTAAACCAGAATGTCGTCGAAATAGCAGAGGACATTCTGCTCGTTTCCCAGAATGCATTCCATGACTCTCTGGAAAATTTCCGGGGCACTTGATATTCCGAAAGGGAGACGCTTGTAGAAGTACCTGCCACATGGAGTAATGAAGGTTGTCAATTTTGCAGTTGATTGAGCTAAGGGGATCTGCCAAAACCCGGAAGCGGCATCAAGTTTTGAGAACACCGAGGCGCCTTGTAGCCTGTGTAGCAAGTCGTCTAACGTTGGAAGGACATACCGTTCACGTTTCACTGCAGCATTTAGTTTCTTGAAGTCTGTACAGATGCGTACGGATCCGTTCTTTTTCATGACTGGCACCATGGGTGCACACCAGTCTGTAGGCTCAGTGATGGGCTCAATCACGCCTGCATTCTCCATCCGACGAAGCTCGGCCTTGACCTTGTCGATGAGAGGTACAGGAACACGCCTGGCAGTGGGAAGACTGTAAGGCTCGGCATCGCTGCGAAGGTTGATGGTCACCGGAGTACACTGGACTGGTGAAGACAGTTCAAGTGGAGGCACTGAAGCTCCAATCTCGCAAATGTTCTTCTGCACGATGCCCATTGCGTGAGCAATAGGTCTGCCCAAGAGACTGTCAGTTTCTGAGTCAATGACGAAAAGGCGAATGTCAAATACCTTGTTCTTGAAGCTGGCTGAAGTGGTGAACTCCCCTAAGTTCTGCAAAACACCACCAGGACTACGCAGAGTAGCTTTAGATGGAGACAACTGCGGACGAGGGCGCAGCTGATTGAAGGTTGCCTTGGAGATGACGCTGACGTCAGCACCTGTATCAACTTTGAAGCTGATAGGATGATTACCAATGTTAATAGTCACTCTCCACGGCGGCTCATCAACCGACGACATGATAGAGCCAAAGAAGAACGATTCGGTGACGTCATCCTGAACGACGCTGTTCACGCCACGCCGCATACCCCTACGCTGACGCTGGCGGCAAACATGAATGAAATGACCCACCTTTCCACAGTATCGGCAAGTTTTACCCTTGGCTGGGCAGGAGGAGTGCTCATGGGACTGTCCACAATTCCCACATTTCCCGGCGGCAGAATCGGCGGCGGCGGATGTGCGGCCAGAGGCACCCCCTCTAGAGAAAGGACGTGTTGCACCTGGCGGGCGAGAGCGAGGGCGACGTGAGGTGTGGGCACAATGCTGAACAGCATCTGTAGCCAAGCTGCGCTGGTCTGAAATTTGTGCTTTGACAAGCTCAAAATGTCTCGCTGTTTGAATAGCACTGGCGAGAGTGAGGCCGTTTTCGAGCTGAAGTTTTTGAGAGATTTCTATGTCGGCTAATCCGAGAACAAGGCGATCGCGAATCGCTTCATCTTTTGAATCAAAGTCACAAAACGCTGCAAGATCGTATAATAAACGTACATACTGTTCGACAGACTCGCCTGCTTGCTGGGCCCTGCTGTAAAACTTGGCACGCTCGTGGATGATATTCCGTTTGGGAATGAAATGTTCGTTGAACTTGGTAAGGACGCCGTCGAAGTTTGCTGCCTCTCGTTCTTGGAGGTTAAAAGAAGTGAAGATCTTCTCCGCCTCGGGTCCCATGGCGTAGATAAGGCTTGAAACTTGAATTGCGCCGTCTTCCCCCGTCAGCTTTGTTGCTGTGCGAAAGCGAAGAAATCGCGCACGCCACTCTGGCCAAGTGGCAGGAGATGCGAAATTGAAAGTCTCGGGAGGATGGAATTTCGCCATCGTGGATGCAAAATATAGGTTAAAAATGTCAGTTTACCGCTGCCACCATGTGCTATGATCGTGATGATGGAGGATGACGACGTACAACATAAACAAGAATGCGATGGAGGCCAGAGAGATTTTACCACATGCCAGTCTGCGTATGGCGTGCGTTGCTTTACTAACCGGAAGTACCCAACGGAAGTAGCTGCGATGTCTTATTACATGAACATCTCATTACAGTGGGTATTAGAGCTGGCAACTTGTGTACATTTATTTGACATTATGTCCCACCATTTTTGGGGGGACATGAAGTTCCACCTGTGCCAGGCTCCTACCAACTGCACATGGCGGATACAGTGGCATCAACAAAGTATCTGGGAGTCACACCCCAGAAGAAGATCAGCTTTGACCAACATGTTGATGCAATTGCTGCCAAGGCCAGCAAAACTCTTGGATTTCTGCGGCGGATCTTGAAGATAGTTTCCACTGAAATGCATGAAAAGGCGCACTTGGTCTTTATCCGGCCCATCCTGGAATACGCCAGCTCATCTCTAGTGAAAGTGCCATGATTGATTGTCTGGTAAAGTCCATTCTCAAGACCCAATTATAGAAAGAGAGACTGTGCATGCTGCGGAAAATCATAAATACATGTAGATGTACGACACAACAAGCTACAGTCCGCGCCTGACCAATTCGTCCGATGCAGAGCAGACTACAGGAAGTTCTCCTTCCCCAACTAGCACTCCATCATGGACTAGAACGCCCTCTCCACCAAAGAAGCCAGCGACCCTGACCCTGCTGTAATTAGTTTGTGCTAGTGCTGGTAGTCGGACTTTAGCTTGCTGTGTCTGGAATGCATACGCGAAATCCAGCAGCTCCACCACAATATAGTTGTGCCTACAGCAAGTAGCTTTAGATTATTCTAGGTTTTAAAGCGCATGTGTGTGCGTGTGTGTGTGGCTGTGTGTGTGTGTGTACCTCCCTCTGGCCCCACCTCCCTCCCACACACACACACCATGGAAAACATGGCAACCCCATAGTAACAACCTATTGCAGCCAATGATTCAACGTTTTGATTGTGGCTGCTCAGCCCAAGAAGAGAAGAAGAAGAAGTGAATCACACATTCTCCTTGGGCTGTCAGAAACAACTTGTACATGCATAATATAGCACTCTCTTCCTGTTGTTATAGAGTATGGGTCGTTGAAGACCAGCATCATCGATTGAAGAATATACATGTTTAGAACTCTATAAAACACATGGGTCATAGATGACCTGCATCGTCGGTTATGCAAAGTAAAATACGGCGTCATTTTTTAATAAAAAATACAGAGTTTCACTTAGAATGCTATCTAACAAAACAAAAGATGTAACGATAATACTTAACACTTTGCTTTTTCTATCTTGCTATCACAATGCTCATGTTTCACTTCGTTTTCTACAGCTGAATATTATGGGGCGGCTGAACACTTTGAAGCCTACTACAACTTGGCTAAGGAGCACATGGAAGACTGGGTGAAGGATGACCTAAAGCGCGGCAGCATCAGCTTCTTCACAGATGCCTGCATCCATCTGTACCGTATCTACACTGTCATTGGCAATGAGCTTGAGAAAGCTGACAACATGCAGAAGTGTGTGGAGTATCACATTGAGGCCCTAGAGAAAGCCAAAGAATGTGAGTTTCTTTTTTTTTTGTTTATTTTTTTATTTTTGGTATCTTTTGACAAGCTTCTTCCTTTCTCTATCTTTAGTCCTTTAGTATATTTTTTCGGCATGGAATTGTAAACCATACAAGTATACATTGAATTGGATTATATTGGTAAGTTTGAGGTTCTGCTTCATTTTATTTCCCTATTTATTTACTAATGAAGTCATAACTGTACAGCATGAGAATACACCCACTACAAATATGCACATCAAGTATGCTAAACAATCATGTTGACTGAAAAAAAAGCACCTGTCTATTTGGCTATCTTCTCTAGAAGATGTCAGGCATTCAAATGAACTTCAAATCCCTATCAAAGTAGACATGGCATGTCCTAATTTTTAATTTTTAAAAATAAAATCCTAAATGTTTTTTGTTTAAAATCAGAGACAGACAATTCCATGGTTCAGAATTGAGTTTGGTATATTATAAATGGACATCATCAGGAGTGTAACTATGATGTAAATTAATGAAGACGTGAGAACATTGGGACATCAAAAGACTAGTGTGACACATCTCGTAGAGTTCATTTAACTTAGTGTGAACCAAATTCAGTGTGTAGGATTCAGTTGTAAACTAAGACTGCAAAGGTTATTTTAAATGTGTAAGCTTTAGTTATGCTTTGTGCTAATGTAACTGAGAAGTAGTGTGGGAGCCAAGATTTAGGTGAAAAAATAACACCCATGCTTATATTTTCCACAGCTAAGGACAAGAAATTGGAAGGCGAGGCCTCCTACAGACTGGGATTGACACATGAAGCCATGGGCAACTTGGAAACAGCGCTTTTGGTGAATACTTGCAATTCGAACATCCTGTTATTCTTTATTTAAACTACTAGAAATGTGTCTTATTTAAGATTTTAAAAACAATGGTCAAGCTAACAAGGCACAGTGTTTTTCTAGAAATATGTAACCTGTGATAAGCTACGTTTGGGGGATTGGGTGTTTTCTAATAAACAAATGTTTCTAGAAAATATTTATCGTGCTTATGTAATTTGTTTTGGGAAAGAAAATTGAGCAAATTTATAAAATTAGGAAATTGTGTGCACCAATAATATTAACAATATTGGCAGAATGTTGTTTTGATTGTTAAATTTGGAATGTTAGTAATGTTATTGTTTTGTTTTGTTTTTTAATTGAATTATGATTGTTATGCTTATGTTTTTGTATCCTCCACACCCCAAAAGGGGCGAGTAATGGGATTAAATCTTTAATCTTGAGTGGAGTTCCATGTTTATTAATAAATCAATATAAAGAAAGAGAGGTGATAGAAGGACAGACATAGGGTCTAAATAGTGAGAAGGATGGAAAGGGATACAATCTTGGCAACATCGATTGGAACTTAACTTGCAACACACAGACTTAAATTTTGTTTGAAATATATACCAACATTGTTTGCCATTGTTCAATTTCAGCACCTGAACACCTTTTACAATTCCTGCAAAATCTCGAAGGACAGTGAAGGATTGGGAAGGGCTTGTGATGCTATTGCTAAGACGTATGCAAGGTAATGGGTCTAATTGGTCATTTTGTATCATCGAGATGTGTTTGTTTGTTAGTGAATTTTGTGTGCCTGAGTGAATTCAGTATAATATTAGTGTCAAAGTATTTAATCCTTAGTGGGAACTGCTTCTGGATGGAATATTTCAGAGGTGAAAACTTAAGTCAGGGGTTGTAATTTTCTGCGGTTCAGCTAATTTTTGCTATTGAAAAACTTGAAATCGATTTTCCTCCAATTAAAAAGTGTTTTGTGCTTATCCTCAAGACAAACAGAAACACGGAACTGCGCATGCACGTATCTGAATCGTAGCTGATAAAATGGATGCAAGACACATTATTCAGTGTGGCAATGCAGTTGATGATAAAGGAGTGAAAAACGCATGGAGGTGGGAATGGTTGGAAAAAGAAGTGGGTGGCGATTGACTAGGACAATATTTGAGGAAGATCTCAAGAAATGGAACAACCTTTTGTAAAGTATACCAATCGGAAATCAAATTGAGATCCCGTTGTTGTGTGGCTTTGGAAGAGCACACCAAGAGCGCTAAACAAGACAGCTAAGGTTTTATGGGTGAATATAGTGACTGTCAGCTGAGCATCAGTGTGTGTTCACACTTAGATTGGTAGTTGGACTTTGTTGGCGGATAATAACTTTAAGCTATGCATCAATAAAGACAAGCTACTTCAAGAGTTCAGATGTGTGTAAGCAAGCTAGTCCTTTCTTCACAATGTTACAGTTTTTTTGCTAATAAAAAATGCATGATTAAAATGCAACAATTCGTATTCAACAGAGAGAAAGGGGGATGAATAAAAAGAGGGGGAGGGGCGTCATTGATTGACCTGCACCCTCTACCTGTAACTCGGCCAATATCCTCTTTTTTAAATCCAGACCATTACAAGCCCTATTAAATATTATGATTGTAGCATAATGTTACAAGGATATACATGGATTACTTTCCTAGCCACTTACAGCACAATTGAATACAGTGGTGAGTAGTTTTTGTAGACACAAACTCAAACTGTGATTAAAATGAATGCAATAAAATATATTGCGATACTTCTACATGAGATTGGGGGAAATGCTTGTAACATGTAAACAGAATTATAAATTGTATTCATTTAAAAAAAAAATTGTTTTACAATCTTTTTTCTAGAATGGGTGTGAAGGATCAAAGCATTGAATACCTGAAGGAGTTTGTGGAGAATGCAGAGGCCGCAGGAATGGATGCTGAGTTGGCTCAGGCCTGTCACAACTTGGGAAATATCTTCAACTCGCTTGTAAGAAAACAAATATACTTAAGTGATCGTCTGTTGAAAATAACAGTATGTGACTGTGTTTTGTGTGTTTGTATTGTGTATGAGTGCATGTTGAGATGTGCATGTAAAAGAGTGTGCATATGCCTCACAGTGGCCGCTCATTCTTTAGTACCTATGTATTCAGTTTGAAACAGCACTTTGAATATTGTTGACTTGCAACACAAGCATATTTGCTTATTTCTCAAGAAAAAGATTTAAGGTTTTTTTCAGAGAGAATAACTGTTTGTTGTAATAGCTGCTGTTTATTAATGTATTAAATTGATATAAGTAAACACATAACTTGATAAGTCCACATTGAATTTTCCACATTGAAATGTGTAGATAAATGTTAGCCTTTAATACTGTTCATGTGTGTACAGGGTAACTACAAAGAGGCTGGAGAGTACTTCAACAGGGCTTACAACATCTCGAGAGCCATGGGTGATGCCGAGTCCATCCAGGTCAACCGCGTCCAGTCTGGCATCGCCCAGGCCCATGCCATGCTCAGCATGTACTCCACTGTGGTGGTGATGGCATCCGATTCACGAGATTTCTTGGAACGTGCCATGGACTGGAAGAGCATCCGAGCCAACATCTATGAATCTAAAGCTGATAGAAGTGAGTCATAAAACTGCTTTGTTTGTATTGCTTCAAGCAAAAGCTTAGTCTGTCAAAACAGAGTATTACGTTATTTATAATATTAAAAGGTTTATGGTGCTTGAAGTAAATAATATTTATTAAAATATTATTGATATTTTAAATTAATGTGCGATTCTGTGTGCCTGTTGTTGCGGTTACTGCATTTTGCTGGAGTTGTTTTGGAACATGTTTCATGAATGCATTCGAATGAATGCATGCAGTTACTCCATTTGTGGAATGATGGTTAATATGAGTAACAAGTTCAAAGCCACACATATTTGTGATGGTATTCACTATTCTGTGTTAGCTGCCATGTAAAATTCAGGCATGTAGAATTCAAGATAACTTTGGGTTATTTTTATGCGTAAAGCTGAGCAAATAACTGGAAAAAATGCATTATTTGTAATAATTTATTATGTTTGGCTTTTCTATTTACAAACTGCAATATAAAGATTTGAATGTGTATGGGTTTATTTTTATTTTTTTGTCATGAAACCAATTTCTGTTTAGTTTCATTTAGTCCCTACCACTTGGTTATTTTTGACTCGCATTCATAGTAATGTAAATCTTTGTATTCACACACATACATACAAAAATAAATAAATAAAAAATCCTGATTTTTGCAAATCTATGTGAGATGATAGTAAAAAATGACATTGAAAAAAATGTCCGTCTGTCTGTCCGCCATCTGTCTGCAAAAACTTTGAAGAGGCTATCTGTACTCAAAACCTGTTTCAACTATCACAACCAAACTTGGTAAAATGGTGTATACCCTTGAGACCTCATATATGGTCCGTGAATGAATAAAAGATCACATGGTCATTAAATATTAGAAAACAAATTTTTTTCACAAAATTTAACATTTTTCTAGGTATCAGGGGTCCCAATACAAATTAAGAAAAATCCCTGAAAAAATCCAATCACCGAATTTGTGCACGTTGAGTGTTACATTGATAGCCTGGCCAAAAGGTGTCGGTGATGGTCTGTCTATCAGTACGATCAGCCAGTTTACAAAATGTTTACTGGCTTGTTAAAATGCTAACATATGGATCCAGAGAAGTCACATTCTGATTCCGAAGGCACACTGACACAGTAAAAACACCTACACATCCTGGCTGATGTGAAAGTCTGTTACAGAGCTCTTCAAGCTCAAAATGTCTCCCTAACACTTGTCTTTTGTCAGGGATGCTGCATGGTCAAGCCGGGCTTTCTTATTGACAAAATCCATCATGCTGCAGTATTTCCTTTTGCTTGCAGCAGCAGCTGGGGCAGGAGGTTTCAGTGTGTCTGCAATTTATAGTTGCAGTGGCTTCTTTCTGGGAGGCAAGATAGGCATTGTAAGTCCTCCAAGAGCTCATCATGTTCCTGCAGAGATCCTTGTCCACTGGGCTGGTACTGATGTCCTCCCTCCTGAAATATGCAACAGCTGTTTTGTTGCATGACTGCATTAAGTATTTCACAGTCTGTATGCTGCTGTATGTCTCCACCTTCAGACTTGCACACTTCTCATCAATGATGTCTCCCATTGCACTGAATGCTGCCTCAACTTGTGGGCCATGAAAGCAGCTGCAAAGAGCAAGAGCCACTTTTGTCAAGCATGGGTACCTGCCAGTCTTCCGCACACTGAGCCACCAAACATCCATGTTCATATCTTCATCCGCAGTTCCAAGCTTTGCCAGGTTCCTCCAGCTTCGCGCACCATGTAGAGAAAGGAACGCTTTCAAAAGTTCGATCAAACCAGTTCCAGTTCCATTTATTTTCGCAGTCTTTGTCAATATCTTTCACTCTGCTAGAGTTCTTCTCCACAATGTCTGCACGCGACATGTTGGAACTGTGAGCAAAATGGCGGAAACCCATGAGGAGGCGTGCGCATCGGCAACTTCCTACCGCGTTTCACCAACTTTCGTCGTCTGCTATGAGACTTTGGCTACATTATTTTAATTTTCCTCTCCATATTTTAATTTTCCTCTCAGATTTTTTTTCGCGGATCGCAGGTAATTTTCGCGGAAATGAAATTCAGTTTTTCGCGGAAATCCGCGAAACCGCGGGTAATTGGGACCCCTGAGGTATTGAACTTATTATTCTTTGATGCATGATAGATTTCAATGAGGCACACATACCATACAAATTTGGTCAACCTTGGTCGGTTAGTGTAGGTACTTTGAAATGACCTTGACCCTAAACAATAGTTACAAAGTCCAAACTTGTTGTATTTAGAGATTATAGATTGATCTTTCAAATAAATTCCGGTTTTGTGTTGCTCTTGAAGGTCAGGTTCATTTTAGACCTTGCAAAAACATACAATAAGCGTACAGTAGAATAGCTGTTTATTTTACCTATAGTGCGCAACAGCATTGGATTATTATATCAGACATACATGAGAGGTCATGTGAGGGTCATGATCATTCCAATGTCAAGTTCACTGAAGGTCAAGGTCATCTCAAAGTCACAGTTCTTTTGGCATAATACAACTTTTGCTTTTTTTTTTTAATCGTACATAAGTGTATTTGGAACCAAAGATCAAGGTCATCTCAAGTTCAAGAGCATAAAAAGATAAGTCAGTATTACTGTTACATTTTGTGTTTTTCCTGGGCACTCATTTTCATGTTAAATATTGCGAGTTCCCTAAGGCGCAGGCAAGTCATATGGGCTTTGCCTTTCTAGTTTTAATTAATCTGGTGTGATCTTTTGTTCACAGCTGGAAAGACAGCACCAGAACCACCCAAGATTGCAGAACCAGAAGAAGAAGAAGAAGAAGAAGGAGAAACACCTGCTGAGCCAGAACAACCTGATCAAACTAACGATGAGCAACAGGAGTGAAGTTGAAGTCCCAGGTTATATTACACTCATGCTGTACAGAAATGGTGTTACAAATCTGTACACAAATACTGCTGAACACTAACTTTCTTTGGACAGTGATTACTGCTAGAGCTAAGCAACATCATCATGAATCAGTGTGCCTATAAAACCAAGAAATTATGTTGCCAAACTATTGCAACACTTAAATTTGAACCATTAAAAAAAAAAATCACAGGTGATTAAAAGGTCATTTGTTAATAATAATTAGAATATGTATATATAGAGTTGTTCCTAAGGACAAATCAGTTCAAAACGCAGTTTGTGTTGTGACTTTTTTTTATGCTGTTGTTTTGATTTCCAAGTATCATGGGTTGAATATAATGTTTTTTAATATTTTTCCTCAGATAAAATAATGTGTTGATATCATTTGATTTAGGTTGTGGAGTGCCACTCTTCAAACGTCTATTAAAAATTGGTTTGAAATTTCAATAATGTTTTCAACATTCAACTGTCAGTGATCCGTTATTATGTTTACAGTAATGTGAGCGCACATCTAAGTATTTGAAGGGTTTTGCATTGCATGTGACTCTTCTCCAAGGCTGTCCAATGGAAAAACAATGTTTGTTACGTGTATGTGAAATGTTACTTTATTTATGATGATACAGTGTTGTATAATATTCTAGGTAAGATACTAGATAATATTGGATACGTTTCTCTGTGCAAAACAAGCATTAATTCTCTTTCTAAACAAGCATTATTTATCTTTTTTAAACAAGCATTGTTTATCCTTTTAAAACAAATATTATTTGTCACAGTTTGTGTCTAAATAAAGTGATTTAAATTCAGAAAGCATTATTTTCAAACCAGGTTTGCCAACTTCGTAAGAATTTCCATCTTACCAATTCCGATTTTAAAAAAAACAAAACAATCTTTATCTCAATTCATCAGTCTTGTTGTTTCAAACTAGTATTATATATAATTATGTGTGTGTGTATGTATGATATAAACATTTTATTTGTGAACGATTTTGAAAAGTGAAAGAGCCAGATCAAGCATTCCAGTTGCAGTCAAGGACTGCTGAAATATTTCCCCCCTTGCCAAGAAATATTTAACTTCTTACACTAAATTGGTACGGCTGAATAAGTCCTTTGCGATATTCTTTGTTGTTGTGATAGCTGCTGAAAAGATTTGATTGCATGTCCAAAACAAATCCTCGCCAAGAAAATATTTCTTTTAATGTTTTTTTTCATTCAGTAGGGGGTGATATTGCTGAATTTCTCTTGTGATCATTTTTTTGTGGTTAACTGCTGAAAATGTTTTTTTTTTTTTAAACTATAATATTATTTCATATGAAGAAATACTAAAACTGTTTAATCTTTTCATATTGAAATTAGTTATTAGACGGAAAGTATGTTTGAGGTTATTGATATCATGTTATTGGTAAAATGCCGTTTTTTGTTGTCTGTGATATTTTTGGGGAGCAGCAAAATAATGTAATAAAAGTAATTGTTTTATTGACCAAAATTTTGGGTATTATATAGTTTCAAATTGTCTGAATGCAACTGAATTATGAACTACACAAGTTTCATTCACTCACCCCTGCACAGTAATAAATGCACATGATGACTTGTCTTTTCACATTTTATTGCACAAAGATGAATCGGTACACATGAATTTTTACAACAATGCCTGCATAACATAGAAAATAGTTTGTAGTATTCCAGATTTTCATATGTCATCAGTAGACATGCACCATTCCATATAAAAATCTGAAACTCAGTCAAGGGAAAAATGACAATATTGGAAACCACAGATTACAGAACACTGAAGAAACAATGCAATACAATAATGAAGCACATTTGTGAAGCACCCCGTTAACTCTAGACAATTGATCAGTGTGCTCAGGGAGTGAAGAAATAATCGTCATCATTTTTTTTTTTCAAACAAAATATATTCAACATTAGACAAACATTTATCCACCCACAAACAAAATTTCATGAGGATAGGACTTTATTTGGCTGAGCAATAGGGCATCAAGTAAAGTGAGTTATGCTAAAAATATAGGTCATTAGAAAAAAGCCAGTGGCAGGGTACAGAAACGCGCAGAAAAGTCAGCCTGCTAAAAATTAGATGAGGTCGACCCTAATGTAGCTGTGGTAGGTAAACAACAGCAATGAAATGAGCGAGACTATTGTGGTTTTTGTGTGTTAGAGTCATTAGTTTTTATATAAAGTTACTGTTAATAGTTAATGAGTTTTCCTCATTTTGTTTTGTAGTTAAAGTTGTTCTGTATTCATGTAAGAGCCTAGAGCTAAGTCTAGATTAGGTGCATAAATAATAATAATAATAATAATAATAATAATAATAATATTAATATTAATAATAATTATAAGTAGTGAGGTAAGTCTAGATTAGGCGCATAAATATTAATAACATTAATAATGATAGTAATAATAATAATTAGTGAACAGCGAACAGCTACATTGACCATTACATTTATATTTTTCGTCATGATGCTCTGCCCTAAGTTCATTTTAGGGAACTCCCTGTAAATGTAATAAACACATTTTAGAAGGGAAAATAAAGACTGTTATTGTATGCTAAAAGATGATGATAAGATGATGATGATGACAATGTTGCTGTTATTTATGATGATGATGATGATGCTAAATAATGATAATGGGTGAGTGGTGGTTGTGGTGGTGTTAGGGGAGTTACTAGTGGTGATGTCTAATGATTAAGCTTTGGCTGCTGTTGAGAAGTGGAGGTGATGGTGGTAGTAGTGACGGTGATAATAATCACTACCTTTAAAACTTGTTACTAGCACAATACCTTATACACACAGACAGGCTCTTAATCTTAAAATATACCAAGTTTCTCGGTCAAGTGAGAAAAAAAAAGGATACGTCCAGAAGAGAATGTATGTCTGTAAAACCTTGGTCAAGGAAAATCAACAAGCATACAGATCTAAACAGATAAGACCAAATGTAAGACAAGGTGAAAATACTACAATTTACACATTTAAAAAAAAGCATGAAATACAGAATAGCACTTTATTTCAAAATATAATACTACTTTTGCTAAACACACAATAACAGTCCTATATACACAAACACACTCACCACCTTTGCCCATGCACACACATGCCTTAGTAGTTAGCAATATATATGATGTGCAATTTACCAGTTAAAAAAAATGATAATAAAAACAAATTCAATGTATGTAGCATATTAAAAAAAAAAGTTTTTTTTTTTTTAAATTGGAAAGGATACAAATAGTCCTCCAAACAGTCCGTTGATAAAGAGAACTCGTCTTGTGATGAAATAGGCATTCCACCGTGAACCAGCTTTTACTGTCAAAAAACCCTGCCGCCGATACATATAATACTATAGTAACATAATAACATACATGCAATTGAACTGCAAAGCCAAAGATTAATATTATACTTTGTCTTTAAATATATCAGGCAGAATAAAGAGAGTTCAGAGGAAAACCAAGCTGTTTAGTTTTAAATATATATGTATATAAGTATTGACAGGAAGTCCTCTCCAGGATCGCACAAACAACTGCTGCCCTGACAAGGTTGAAGCCCATTTGGAAAGACAGAACCATCAGTCTACATTCCAAAGTAAGACTGCTGCGCTCTCTGGTCATCTCCATCTTCCTATATGCTTGCGAAGCATGGACCCTCACAGCAGATCTCCAACGAAGAATACAAAGCATGGAGATGAGGTGCTACAGAAGACTTCTGTGCATTTCCTATACCCAACACATCACCAACGTTGAAGTCCGACAGACCATCACACAAGCCATTGGACAACACGATGACCTGCTCACAGTGGTGAAGAAACGGAAACTCCGATGGTATGGCCACGTCACCAGATCATCAGGCCTTGCAAAGACCATTCTGCAAGGCACGGTGCAAGGAGGTAGAAGAAGGGGGAGACCGAAAAAGAGGTGGGAGGACAACATTCGAGAATGGACTGGTTTGACACTGAGCGAAGCCATGAGGGCTGCTGAGGACAGAGAAAGATGGAGTATGCTGGTTAAGCGATCATCTGTGGTGCCCCTACGACCTTCGGGTTATGGGACAGGATAGGATATAAGTATTAAAACTCTTTACAAGTAAATATTCTTTTAAAACTGGCATACGATAATTACACTTTTTATGTACTTAAAAAGCCTTTGGAATGAAAATAAGTGCACAGAAGACCAAAATGATGACCAATAACGCCAATGGAAGCAACACGGACATCGAAGTCCAAGGCCAATCCCTCAACAAAGTGCATAGCTTCAAATATTTAGGAGTCATTGTATCAGACAATGGGTCTCGACAGGAAATCCTCTCTAGAATCGCACAAACAACTGCTGCCCTGACAAGATTGTAGCCCGTTTGGAAAGATAGGACCATCAGTCTACACTCCAAGGTAAGGCTGCTGCGCTACCTTGTCATCTCCATTTTCCTATACGCTTGCAAAACATGGACCCTCACAGCAGATCTACAATGAAGAATACAAAACATGGAGTTGAGGTGCTACAGAAGACTTCTGGGCATTTCCTATACCCAGCACTTCACCAACGACGAAGTCCGACAGCCACACAAGCCATTGGACAACATAATGACATGCTCACAATGGTGAAAAAATTGAAAATCTGATGGTATGCACTTGTCACCAGAGCATCAGGCCTTGCAAAGACCATCCTACAAGGCACGGTGCAAGGAGGCAGAAAAAGAGGTCGACAGAAAAAGAGGTGGGAGGACTGAGTGAAGCCATGAGGGTTGCTGAGGACAGAGAAAGATGGAGTACGAGTATGCTGGATAAACGATTATCTGTGGTGCCCCAATGACTTTCGAGTTACGGGATAGGATAGGATAGGATATGAAAGTTTAAAACATTTTCTTTGGACTGGTTTGACACTGAGCGAAGCCATCAGGGCTGCTGAGGACAGAGAAAGATGGAGTATGCTGGTTAAACGATCATCTGTGGTGCCCCAACGACCTCCGGGTTACGGGACAGGATAGGATAGGATAGAATAATAATATATAATATATATATCAAATGTATACATTATGCAAGACTCAACCAATAAGTACACTGCAATACAAAAAGGCAAACTTACTGAAAGAATGAATGCTGAGACAAAATAGAAGATGAACCCTAACAGCCCAGTCAGACCCATTATCCCAGCTGTGGAACCCGCAAGGGCAGACATCGATGTCCGACAATACTCCAGTATGGCAGCATTCCCACGTACTGAAAGTTCGCTGTATGCAATTGCATCAGCTTGAAAAAAAAAAAAAAGAGACAAATTTCTGAAATACAGCAAACATGACATGACCACTTTGAATGTGATACAAATTATGCGAACGTCTTTGCTTTTGCTTGTTTTGGGTAGGGTTGGGATGGGGAAATATTTTGAACGAAGTAAATTAATAAATTTCAAAGGCTACAAAAGCAGCTTTTGCATATTTACACTTCAAAGTTCAGCATGCCGATGGTGCAACTTGATCAAAACATAACGAACATCACTGATCAGAGTTAAGAGTAATGACTTATCATGTACATATACTGATGATGATAGACTATCAAAAATTGAAGTTTCTTTGAGTGATAAAAATATTCTTGACTCTGTAGGTTTAGTTAGGAAGACTGAACGCACAAGACTCCTGAAGTTTAAAGTCAGAGACGAGACAGTGAAAGACAAGATACTGAACAATTATTACAAACTGAACAAGGACTAGAACAGAAGCGATAGAATATATACTTTAAGTTTAACCCCGACTTTACACCACTTCAGAGACAAAAACACAAAGAACAGCTGACTGCACGTGTGGATAAAGGTGAGAAGGATCTTATGATAAGAAATGGAAAGATTGTTGAGTGGCCAAAACTTGTAGGAGCTAGGGGAGGGGTTGCTTTACCAGCTGTAACTGAGGGAGTGGCTGCTTCCTCAGAAAAGAGCAAAAGGCAGGGACCTCAATGGTATTATACAGATGATGTAAATAGTTCTAAATATGTTCAGTCTTCTTCTACATCTTTTTGCACTGATGTACATAGCTGAACAGTTATTTATACACATTTGGCTAGCTTTTGGATCACAAAGAGTGAACTTTTGTCTCTGATTGAGGAACAAAAAAGCTGATATTGTGGCACTGACTGAAAATTGAAATTAAAGGGAAGAATCAAAGGGACATCTGCATGAAAGAATACACCATCCCAGGTTATGAGTGTTTCATTAATTCTGACCTAGTGTTGGGAGTGGCAATCTATGTCAGTGAAAAACTTTATGCTTTGCCCTGTATTGAGTTGAATAACAATCTATTTCAGTAAAGTGTATGGTGCCACTTCCTCATTAAGAAGAATTAAATAAAATACTACTGGGATGTATGAAGTCCTAGCTCTTAAGAAGATATTCACAATAACCTTTTATTGTTTTAAAATTTATTATGTCCAAAATTATACAAAACTTTGATCAGGTGTGCATAATGGAGGACTTCAATTATTATCACAATGTTGACTGAGAAACAAGTTGTTTGAGTGTTTAAGACTAGATTTTGTGGAGGCTGCGCAAGATGCATAATTGCCCATTATATTTGATTCAGAGTGTTGTTAAGACCAACTAGAAGATGAGAAAGACAAAGGCCAACTCGCGATGATTTGATTTTTGTAATGGATGATGATTTGATGTCTGAAGTTGAGCATCACAGTCCATAGACCTATACGGCTATAGTCAAGATTGATCATGATATTTTGAATTTTAAGCTAGGCCTATAAAAAAATAATCTAGAAATCAACCAAAACCCTAAACTAAAATTTAACTTTAGAAAAGGTAAGTATGAATACGACCATAAGGCTTACACTGAACTGAACTGCGTGTGTGTGCGGATGAGAGTATAAACCGAGGTCTAGTCTGTGTCGCATGCACTCCATCATAACGGACTTTAAAGATCCTGACGCTCATGTCCTAGACGGGTGAGTGTCGGTAACAAGAACATACCCAGCATTTGGCTGCAGAGTCCTCAATAAGCTGAGGGTGGCAGGCCCCAAAGAAAGAAGAAGAAGAAGTGTGTGACTGTGTCACGCATGATTCAGTGTATCAGTATGTAATGATGATGATACCAAAGTACCAATAGTTATAATGACTCAAAAGAGTCAAATGGTCATCGATGTGCGATTGCCAATTTAATAATGTTAAAACCCACCATTTACAAAAATAAACGATTATATACAATATATTCATGTCAAATACTACAATTACGCACATCTTCGGCTCTTTCTCGTTCTGACTGCAATGGTGGTCGCCATTTTGATACTCGTCTGCGGAATGACAGTAGACTACCTACACAAAATATTGTTTATAAATGTAAATGTACATTTTGTAGAGCAGCCGTTGATGAATAATTATTTGTGTAAAGTCATCGTTCACAATTATTTTATAATTCGAATTTATGTGTCGTCAACAAAGTTATTGTTTTTAAAGATACGAACTCGCAGCAAATAAGCAGACGACACGGTTGTTTCCCTTAGGCAAGGGGAACTTTGACAACAACAAAAAGTTTTATTTACAATAAGTATTTTTGTATCCAGTGGTTACACATTACAAGTTTGTTGTTTATATTCTCCGTCGTTGTTTTCTGCCGCCAAATCACAGCTACAGTTTTTCTCCAGGTAAGAAAATATATATTTGGGACATTTTTCAGGCCACCGTAGGCTTCGGGTCTGCAGTTTAGTTTTGTGGGAGACTAGCCTATAAGCCACCGTAGGCCTGATCGACTCTGCAGGTCTGTGGAACTCTGCGGCTATTATACTTTCTGCTTAGTGATAATCGGAAAACTCGTTTTTAATCTTCCCATAGAAAACAAAAAGTGGTCTAAAAATGAGATGATTTATTTTTTTTAAAATAAACATTAAAAAGGCATTTTTGTTCTCTGTTTGCACAAGGTCACTATACTGGCAAAACACACTGATCTCACTTTAATTAAAATAACTCATCACTACCCATCCTTTGGTTCATGAAGCACTGTACTCAGATGAGTTATTATTAGGCCTACTGGCTACTCTGACACTGCTCCAGTTTGAAACTATAGCAACTAGGGATGTTCCATCCCACCACACCTTTTTCTTTCTTGGCTTGCTGTTATGCAGGAATTTATGATGTGAAGTTAGGATGACAAATTTATGAGTTATGAGGACGAATTAGAATAATAAAATAATTTGCCTCTGATTGGTGTGATATCATTGCGAAACTTTAAGTAATCCAATATTGCGTTCTTGTGTTTTGGAAATTGGTTGATGTTGGACTCTTTGATGGGTACTATTGAGGTGCCATGTAGTTGTTGAACCTCCTCTTTGGTTAGCATATATATATATATATATATATATATATATATATATATATATATATATATATATATATATATATATATATATATAAATTAAGAATGATCTGATATGATTTATTTTTTAATCTTTACCTTAACCATTATAGTTATAGGATATATAATCAGGCTGATCTATTGGCCACTTCTTCCGGGCCAAGTAAAAGTACACATGCCCGATCTTCAGCCCTCAAAAGAAGAGCATGTGCTCTCCATCATTCATCATATGCCTGTGTCATGAGCCCAACCTCTTTTTTTGCAATGGTAGTTATCTCCTATCATTTTTACAGCATTTTCTAGTGGATTATTGTGACAGTGTATTTATTAAACAAGTTTGAACTAAAATTATGGTATATATTTTTTTTTGCTGTGAATTAAGGTCTGATTTTTGTGTGAATAAAATGATTTGTATTCATTTATAGATTAGCCTTCCAAGAGCTATAATACTATTTTTTTTTAGTGAGTTAAAATAGATTAACGTCCCCGGACACATAAGCGTATAGGGGACGATTGTATAATACTAATAGTGTAACGTCAGTGATAATTATGCGGGTGATGAGCCACATTTATCTTGGTAGAAAGTGTATCAAAAGTTTGTGCACCAAGTCAACCCACTACTACCACCATCATCTCTATTTTTTTCCTTTAAAACATAGAAAATAATATATTTTTTTTGTTACATTTATTTTGAAAGACTTGCTACTTTCTGACAGATCAGAGAAAAACGTGTCTTATATATGTGCTAGTATTTAGAAAGTAGCCTCACCTAACAAGTGGGTTTGGCCACTCTAGTTTGTGAATGCTGCGATTTTTCACGCAGATTACCTTACTATAAGTATAACCTTTATCCTTTGGATGAGAGTATAGACTGAGGTCTAATCTCTGCACACGTGCATTCCATCGCATGAACTTCAGAGATTCTGATGCTGATGTCCTAGACAGGTGAGTGCTGGCTACACAGATATAGCAAGCAAGTGCTAGGTCCCCCATCCCCGGTAACCCAGTACTGTACTCAGTTGTCTTCACATCAGACAATGAGCTCAAAGCTGCAAGTGGGCGTCTCAGGCTAACTTGAGTTACATCCTGTATCAGCCAGAGCCTTTAGCAGCTCTTGAGCTGGAAAAATGCTGCTTAAGAATACCTAAATAAATAGCCAAATCATATGCCTATGTGATCATTATATTGACCATCATTTACTCATAGATGATCCTGTTATTTATAATTATTGGGTAACATTATTCCTTTGGCAAGCTCTTAAAAGTGGGTGAAGTGGCACATGATTTCTGCATAATTGTGTTTTGGCTTATGCCCAATCCACACTAAAGTATGCTGCAAATGTAAATACTATAGTCTTATGTGGCCTGCAGCTGTACTTTCAACGTATGGTTAGGATATTCTTGTGTGATTCTGTGTAGCTGTTAATATTTTAGATGCTATACTATGATGGTGCTGTTGCTAGTGCTGTTCTGTGGTCGCTTTCGGAGTAGTGGTAGAACGTTCAACTGGCCTCACAATCACATATTTGAGTATCGTGTCCTTTTTGAAAGTAAGTGATATTGCATTGCCCCACTTGGAAAAAAATTAAGCAAACATATGATCTCTGTCACAGAAGGCTAGTTTGGACCCAGCACTAAGGCTTCACGCCTCAAATAGTTCATCCTGCTGTAGCCTTTGTAATTTAAAGTTGATGCCTAGCAGACGACAGAAGTTAAAGGTTTGGTCTAAGCATGTATATAAAGCTAACTCTTGCTAGGGTAGGCAGGGACATCATTCAGCTGACCTATATTCAAAGCCCAGTTAGAGGACGCTCAGGTATCTCACGAGATTTCGTGGGCTTAAGCTGACCACAGGGTTACGGTAGTCAATCTTTGTTAAAACCTCACCCGAGACGGACACGTGGAAAGATCTCTCAAACAGACTACGCAGGTGACGGGTGAAATTCATTAATCGCAGTATAGCCAAAGCCTGACATTGTCAAAAAGGTAAATGATCAATTCTTTGTTTCATAGCGATTTATTAATATTATTGTTGGATTATGTTTGTGAAGTCTTGCCATGTTTTTTCCATGTGAATGTTAGTCAAACTTTGCTTGACCACGTGGCTGACACATGCGACCATTTTCGCCAGTGCCACGAGGTAGCCCCACTGTCCAACTGTTGTTTCTCCTATGTGTATTATTGCAGACCAGTGGCTGTACCGGAGAATGTGTATATTATTAATTATTTCTCCATGTGGTTAGGTTAGCCATGATGTATATGTATAGGAATAATGTTGAAGATTCCAGTGGACCACGGACTTAAAAAAAGAATGATCGTCTCTTGTTTGTATAAGTGGATGCGATCACTGAGGGCTGTTTCTGCCATCAGTGAGACGCTCTGCACACCCTTAGTTAACAAGGCGTTGCAGAAACTCGTCTTATGTTTTGCAGACAAGCAGGCTGGGTCCGATGCAGGAGATAGACCACTGAGAGTCAACCCTGACATTCGGCCTGCAGTGGAGCATCGAGCACTGAGCTCCGATAGCCCAATAGTCAACAACCAAGGAGGAGACACCATCACCACACCTCAACGATTCAGCTAAGTGCTTAAGAAGAAATGCACTAATACTGATCTAGGACTGTGCGGTAGTCCTGAAAACGAACATTAGGCCAACCAGAACAAATAGCCCAATGATGAGACAGTAGCAAATTTGAAATATCAAGAACAGTAGCAGCATAGACCCATCAAGGAGCGAACTACTCGAAGTGAATTTGGACTGTGAAGTTAATCCTAGTTATATTACGTTTTGGACATTTAAGTTATTTTAGTGTTTAGAAAATTATGTATAGAGTATGTAACGAGGGGTTTTATTGTTGCTGGGCTCTGCACAATGGAATGCTGTAACCCTCACGTCTATTCTATGGGAACCGCTAGTGAGTCACCCGGTGAATTACTTTAATACATTTATTTGTTTAGCTCGGTCTGCGTTAAGGCTGGGGTACAGAGATAGATAGAAAAATGGTAAAAGATCACTGTCACGCTAGCTTTCACACGGCTATGAATCATATGTAGTCCAGCCACTTGATAACAGTCAAAATCACACATTTATTTCTTCTACTCTATGAGCGATCTTTGAAGTACAAATCTAACTTAAAAGTTCAATTGTGAATGCGAATGGTTCGCTCGCTGATAGTCTAGGCAGCTATTATTTCTTCATAGGGCACTGGCTACTACCGTTCATGAAGAGTGGACTACTGTGGTCCCTTTGATACAGTTTTAGTGCACTGTTTCCTGGGCACTTACCTGAAGTGTTGCATGTTTGAAGCACTGCGTTGAGGTAGCTTCTGGTACACGCTGGGTCGCTGTGTAGTCTTTGACTTTTGGTACGACGTCTGCGCACGATGCTGTAGATGCCTCGGCAGCCAACTCGAATAGTAGATAAGTTTCTGCTCTTCTGTTGAGTTGGGCTCACAATATCCTGCCTGCTCGTCTGTTCGACAATGTCAGGCCCGTGGCTACTTGATTGAATTCAAAAATTCAACAAGCACTGCTTCCCTGTTCTATCAGTGGAGATATTTCTCTGCCCTAGTGTAACTGTGTACTGCTCAGAGCTTTCCACACAACTGACCTATACTTGGTTTGGACTGAATCAGCCAGAACTGGTTCTAACCCTCTACCTGTGTCCCGATTGGCTCAACCAATCTAAGTGGCTATAAAGTTCAAAACTCGATCGTAGGCCGCGATGATGTCACTAAACGGCTCGCGTCAGCTCGCAGTGTGTGTGTACACATCAATTATACCTTAATCGTCTGCTATAGACTACAGTAACCTTCTAAGTTTTACTACTGCTAAACAAGCAAAAGCTCAAATAGTGAGGGGTAAACGGGTCTGCTTGTGACAGAGTAGAGGAAATAAATGTGTGATATTTACTGTTAACAAGTGGCTAGCTGGACTACCTATGTTTCATAGCCTTGCGAGAGCTTGTGTGTCAGTGAATCTTTTACCATTTTCTGATACTCAGATTGGGCAGTCGGTTCACAGCATCCAACTTCACGTCCGGATCGTGGATCGCAGATAGTTGTGTCCACCGCGGGTGTTGCACCCAATTATGCCCCCCGCTAGACGAACAACATGGTAGGCCTAGGTGTCTCCAAATTAATCCCAAGATCTAACCACTTCGCCAAGGCCACCGAAACACTTTGGTGTTTGCCATCAATGTCTCGTAATCTGGCCTAATCAAGACAAGGCAGTTTTTAATATGCGCAACGTCAATAATCTCAACTATCGATCGTGGCTGCTAACTGGAAGAAAAATAATATTTTCCTCTTGTTTGTGTCCAATCAGAGATTATACATTTTAAAAATTGTAGGTCTTCAATAAACTCCAAGAATGAGTTACTGGAGCTGGAGTTCAGTTAACGCTTGTTTCGTTCCTTTCTAGATTACTATACTAGAATTTAACGTTGCTGGAGCTTGTAAAAAGTATGTGGTCTGTTTTGATTATGTTGGACACGATAGTGGGCTGGTGGTGTTAGTTAGCCCGTGTCAGGACCCGAGTGGCAAGTTACCTGTGGTTACACCTCGGCTCCTGCCTGTCTGCATTCTGCTGAGTGAGATGTTCCCTTTACTGAGCTTGTGTTACTTTAACATTAATTGGAGTCTGTGTGACTACACATCCTATAAGGAACGCAATAACCGGTTACAGTCGGTAAAATACCGTTCGAATTTGTAAAATACCGTTCGAATTTGTAAAATACCGAAAATAAATCAAGCTGCGGCTATGTAGTATCTGTTGGTGTACTGAATATTTCACCAATAAAAAGCAAAATTGATTCTGCACAAGGCGTCTTCGTTATATTATGAAAATGGGTAATTTTCGCTGTATGTAGCCTACCTCCGTGGTATCGGCTGTCCTTTCAACAGTCCGTTACACTCGCAGGCAGGACCGGTTGGCAAAATCTCTAGCGCGATCACTGTATCCCTTTTATTGCTTTGAAATTGGGTGTATTCTCCCAAACTAATAAAGGATTTGCCTGTAGGCGAACATTTCAATTCAATTCAATTCAATTCAAACAACTTTATTTATCCAGATTTGGCAATTACAATGGGGGTAAAAAATAAAAAAAAATCACAACACATTCTGATATACATGAGGATGTCTACAAACAATAACAACTTGCACAAAAACACAACGGCATCCCCCCGACACCATCCGCACATACAGTGACACTGCCCATGCACACACATACATCCAGTTCATAGACATTTACCCAACACAGGCATACATCACCAGCAGCACTCACCACAGACACAGGCATACAAATTCATGGAGTGTCAAGTTGATTCATTACAAAGTTATAGATCAGTGAAATTTTTAACTACGAAATCGACCTAGAACAACGTGAAGGGTTAAACAAATTATTGAAATCTTCGTGATCTGTCTAGAAGACGGCGGAACAGCGCATCGATCAAGGTCATATTCTATGTTTGTCCCCTGCATCCGTTACCCTGCCCCACCCACTCAATCAACCTTCTCCCTGTTTCTCTCTCTGTCTGTCTCTCTGTGTCTCTCTCTCTTTCTATCTCTTTCTCTCCTTCTCCTCATCCTCTCTCACACCTATTGGCCTCGTATCTCCATTGTCTTTTAGAACTAGAGAATATATTAGCTAGTAAAACTTGTTATGTTGATGACAGACGTGTCCTTGATAGGGTTAGACACTAGATGGCAATTACGACTTTCTGCTTAAAATGCGTCGGAGGTCGAGATCAAAATTGCGATACAATCTATACAATTTCCAACGCCCGCACACATACAAGCACACACGCCCCCACCCCCTCCCCCCCACACACACACGCCCACACACACATGTACATACACACGCGCACACACGTACATGCACCGACACACAAAAGCACAAACACACACATAGATTCACATGCACGCAAGACTGCCACGTGCACACATACGCCAGACACGAAAATATACTCACACACGCACGCGCGCTTACAAACACATCGACACCCACAAACCCTTCCCCAATTCTCAATCCCCTCTTTTCCCTTCGCCCCTCCACCTCCACCCCACTACCTACCCTCTCCACCTCTCCGCCATCTTCGCGCACACGCCTTACGAACTATTAGAGATGCTGCGAAATATTAATTATTTATATTAACCATTGAAAGTATCACAAAAAAAAACGGTCAGGATGTATTCCAGTCTCGCTATTAAGCAGTGTTGGTGTTTTGGGCCCGATGGTGCGTACCCCTATTTCCGCTGGCCTGAAGGGCTTATCTCCCTGCCAGTCAGTGCACTGCATGGTGCCGAGCATAGCACGCTAGCAGCGGTCGTAGTATACTCCAGTGTTGTGATGTTTACCTGCCTGCATAGGAAGAAAAGATACATTGTGTAGATTTGGTTTGGGGTTTTGTATACCAGGGTGTGCATACATGCGCCTTCTTCATTTAGCAGGGATTGAACTACTTTGGCGTTTTCATCACTTCTGTGTGTGTTGCAGACTTTCAGGACAGGTTTTCTCTCAGTTTGGGGCTAGAGCGAAGTTAAAATAGTCGGAAAAAAAAAGTAATAGACTTTGTGAGTTTTTATGAATGATAGCCTGTTAATAATCAAATCTGTGCGTTCTGTCATATACCTTGGACATCATCCATTGTGCTGCAAGAATTGTATTATTAAACACATCCTCAAGGAGGAGATTTTGAATGTTGTTGGACCGACGAAGAAGCCTAATGTTTTGAACTGGAACTTTATTTTTAGAGCTGTGTAGAGTTTTACAGCACTTAAAAAAAAATATTTTTTTTGGCTGCCTCTGGTATGAATGGGAGGTGTTTTATGATGGGGTGTATGGTTGGACTTTTTGGATGGTGGGTGGTGGTGGTATTGGGGGGGGGACTAATTAATGATGGTGAGATTAATTTAATTAGTTCTTTGAGAATGTTGAGTTTATATCGTTTAAAGTTAAACTTATTGCAACCTCTACCTAAGCCACTGATGAAGTAGAAATGATGTATGTAATAATCTTCCATCCGTTTGTCAGGCTAGGCTTTACAATTATTATTGCTAGGCCCATGGTGTTTGCGTGTGTGTTAAAACCATGCTTCCGTTCTGTTTGTTCTTCTTATATCAATGCAACACTGTGAACGATACATTGCCTAGAAATATAGCAAAAATATGAGACATTAGCTTTGAACTTTGTATTCAATTGGCAAAAGCGTTTATATCCTCTTCAATTGGCCAGTTCATATGATGCATCATTATCAACTCTGACCGCCGAAATGTATTTATTTATTCACGTACTGCATTTTCTAATTATGTAAGGGTTTATTTTTCTTCGTCTTATCATTTCGATGAAGAAGACAATAAAACAAATAAACATATATAAACATTCTTCTTATAAGAATTGTAATAATTTGGGGAAGGGTAGGTGTGCTTTCATTATTATTATCAGATTTCTAATAATTATTTTGTGAAAATGGAGTGAGGGGGTGGGGAAGGGATATTTCTGTATTATTTTAAGATTTTTGACTCGCATGCATAGCAAAGTGAGTCTATGTACTCCCCCATCCGCCCTAACCACCATCCCCACCCCCTACCCCACTCCCCCCAAAAAAAAAGAAAAAATCCAGATTTTCGCAAATCTGTGCGAGATGAGTCCTAAATAGTCCAAAAATGATATTGAAAAAAGAAAGTCCGTCAGTCCGTCCGCCGTCCGTCTGTGCAAATACTTTAATGTGGCTAAGTACTCAGAACCTATTTCAACTATCAAAACCAAACTTGGTAAGATGGTGTACCCATGAGACCTTGAAAATGATCAGTGAATGAATTACTTCACTTCAAGGTCAAGCTCACAGGGTCATCAAAATAATGTTAGTAAACAAAAGGACTTTTTTTTTTCAAAATTTGACTTTTTTTCTAGGTTAATATTATTATTAAACTTATGATTCTTTGTTGCATAATAGATATCAATGAGACACATATACTTCGAAAATTTGGTCAACCTCACTCCAAGGTCAGGGTCACTGGAGCTGTCCAAAGTCGGTTTGTAGAGGTACTTTGAAGTCCCCTTGACCCTGAACTATGAGAGATCAATCCAAACCTATTGCATTTTGAGATGATGGATTGATCTTTCATATTTTTCCGGTTTTAGCGTTGATCTTGAAGGCCTTGCAAACACATACAAAAAATAGGTCATCGTATAGTGGAATTGCTGTTTTTTAAACCCATAGTATGCAGCAACTACATTGTATTTGATCAGACATGCATGAAAGAGCACGTGAGGGTCAAGGTCATCCCCAGGTCAAAGTCATTAAAGTTCAAGGTCATCTCAAGGTCACCGTTTTTTTCCCCATAATTAATACAACTTTTGCTGTAGTTTATTTGATAGTACAAGAGTATTTGGAGCTGGAGGTCAATGTCCTCTCAAGTTCAAATGCATAGAAAGATGAAAGTCGGTACATGCATTTTCATTTTAATGCCACCATTTCATTTAGTTTTTTCTGGGCAATCATTTTCATGCTAAATATTACGAATTCCATAAGGAGCATGTGAGTCATATGAGCTTTTCCGTTTTAGTTAAAATATTGGGGAAGAGGGTGAGGTGGGGGAGGGAGGGGGGGGTATACAATTTCTTAAGTTTCTTTTTACTAGAATAAAAGCAGCATCGTGCTATGTTATTTAGTAGTGGAATTCATATTACTACAGCTCGTATCAGCGCGCTACTTGTAGCTTCTCTGCAACAATTAGATAACGATGAAAGATTGTTCCTCACGCCAGCGCTTGATGATGCATCTGCAACGTCACTCATCTGCCCATCATTTATACATATTGGTGACAGTTAAGTCTTTTTTAACAGTATGATTTTCTTTCCAAATATTGGCGACAGTTAATCCTTTATTAACAGTGTAGCATTCCTATCCTATCCTATCCTATCCCATAACTCGGAGGTCGTAGGGGCACCACAGATGATCGTTTAACCAGCGTACCCATCTTTCCCTGTCCTCAGCAACCCTGATTGTTTCGCTCAGTGTCAAACCAGTCCATTCTCGAATGTTGTCCTCCCACCTCTTTTTCGGTCTCCCTCTTCTTCTACCTCCTTGCACTGTGCCTTGCAGAATGGTCTTTGCAAGACCTGATGATCTGGTGACGTGGCCATACCATCGGAGTTTCCGTTTTTTCACCAATGTGAGCAGGTCATCGTGTTGTCCAATGGCTTGTGTGATGGTCTGTCGGACTTCGTCGTTGGTGATGTTCTGGGTATAGGAAATGCCCAGAAGTCTTCTGTAGCACCTCATCTCCATGCTTTGTATTCTTCGTTGGAGATCTGCTGTGAGGGTCCATGTTTCGCAAGCATATAGGAAGAGGGAGATGACAAGGGAGCGCAGCAGCCTTACCTTGGAATGTAGACTGATGGTCCTGTCTTTCCAAATTGGCTTCAACCTCGCCAGGGCAGTAGTTGTTTGTGCGATCCTGGAGAGGACTTACTGTCGGGACCCATTGTCTGATACAATGGCTCCTAAATATTTGAAGCTATGCACTGTGTTGATGGATTGGCCTTGGACTTTGATGTCCTTGTTGATGCCATTGGTGTTGTTGGTCATCATTTTGGTCTTCTCTGCACTTATTTCCATTCCATAGGCTCTGGAGGTGGTGTCAAGCCTCTGTACCAGCTGTTCAAGTTCTTGTTCCTCTCCAGCCAATCCATCAATGTCATCCGCAAAACGGAGGTTGAAGATTGCTCTTCCCCCTATGCTGACTGTGCCTTCGTGGTCTGCAAGGGCATCTGACATGATGCGCTCTAGGAAGATGTTGAAAAGTGTTGGAGAGAGTAGGCATCCCTGACGCACACCGATTGTTGTTCTGAACCAGTTTCCGATGGCGCTGTTGTGGAGGACTGCACTGGTAGCCTTGTCATACAGGCTTTTGATGATTTCAATAATTTTAGGGCTGATGTTGTACACTCTCATGGTTGCCCACAGAGCTGCATGCCAGACTCGGTCAAACGCCTTTTTGAAGTCTACGAACACATGATATAGATTTTGTTGGTGCTATAGGTATTTCTCGCAGATTATTCTGAGGTTGAAAATCTGTTCAGTGGTACTTCGCCCTGCCCTGAATCCTGCTTGCTCTTCAGCTATGATTTGTTCAGCTTGGGGTTTCAACCTGTTGAATATTATTTTCAGGAGGACCTTGCTGGGATGGCTGATGAGGCTGATGATGCGGTAATTTTCACATTCCTGAAGGTTACCTTTTTGGAAGAGTGATGACAAGCGACTGGGTCCATGGTGCAGGCCACTCCCCACTCTGCCAGATCTTGTTACAGATAATGGTGAGTGCGTCGATCATCGCTTCTCCTCCTGCTTGAATCAGTTCCGCGGGTATGTTGTCCACTCCCGCCGACTTCACCTTCTTTAGCGATTGCACTGCTGCCTCAACTTCTTCTCGGAGAATTGGGAGGATTTCTTCTTCTTCTCTGTTCTCTGTACATGCTAGAACTGATGGGTCTCCGTTTGATTTGTGGTTGTAAAGGTCAGAGCAGTACTCTGTCCATCTGTCCAAGACTTCTTGTTCTTCTGTAAGGCATATGCCAGACTTGCTTTGGATCGTGGAGACCTTGGGCTGTTTGGGCTGTGTAGTATTCTTTCTAGATATTTGGCGAGAGTGAAGCCTTAGTAAGTTAGTATTCTTTCCAGATAGTGGCGATAGCGAAACCTTTATTTAACAGCTTAGTATGCCACATACAGTTGTGTGGTATATATTTGCGAGTTCAGTTTGTCTCTTTGAGTACTTTGGCGGACGTGGAAAAGTCATTGCGGGGTTGTAACGCATCTAGTTTGCTCCGCAGTGACATTGAGGGGAGGGGGTGGGGGAGGGAATATATATGATAGATAGATAGATAGATGACATCGTAGAGTGGAATTGCTGTTTATTACGATATATACGTAATATTGCTGTTTATTACGACATATATGTAAAGGCCGTCTGCTATAGGCGCTGGGTGACTTACCTTTCTTACAATACCTGTAAAGGCGTGCAAAGCATGGAGTTACCGGTGGGTGACTCAACGCTATCAGCATAGAAGGGTTTGCTGTGGCTGTTTTTATGCGACTGGTTCTCGGGGCGACACCGTCACGATTAATGGCTGTATACAAGGAAACTCGCGAGGTGACTTTTTAAAGGGACTGAATGTTGTTTTTTTTCTAAATTGCGTACATGCTTATTTGAGAGCTTTCACCTCAATAATGTGGATGAATACACTTTTCTATGATCACGCTGTGTAAAACTTTTATAAAATAATATCACTTTAACTTAGGTCGTTCTCAACTTTTGGCAATGCACTACATGCTGAATTTTGGCGTCTTGGGTGGCTTAGATTACATTCTGATTCGGGCCAATGCCTTAAGGAGCTCTTTGAACTGGTAAGAGCGCTATATAAGAATAATTCAGTTCGGCATCTGGCATGTGGTACTCTTTGGGGTGTGATGTGCTAGAAGGTCACGTTTCTCGTGCATGAAATGAATTTGATGAAGTTGGATCGTAGAGGATTTTTAAGTTCTCAAACTTGTGATAAATTGGGGTCGTTTGAAGACTTGTACAGTTTCTCAAGCAAGAGATGGGTTTTGTGCGTCGAAGATTGGTTGTACTTGTAGAGTCTCGTGCACGAGAGGAAGATGATCGATTTTGGGAACGTTGAGGACTTTGACTTCACTCTGTGAATGGTTGGAATTTCTGACGAGAGGGATAATTTAGTATTTGTATTATATTGTTGTTCTTATTAGCGCTCGTTCAGCTCAAGAGCTGCTCAAGACCTTGACCAATACAGGACATAACTCAAGCCGCTTTCCGAGCAACATCTGGCTCCCTTGGCAACTGAGTACAATTCTAGGCGACCGGGGATATGGTAGAAGGGACCTAGTGCTTGCTGGGCTTTTTTATGTAGCTGGCATTCACCCATCTGTTTGGCGTCAGGGTCTAAAAATCTTGTGCGATGGAATGCGTGCGTGCACATACAAGACCTCGGTTTATACTCTCATCCGAAGAAGTAGGGGGCGCTTTCCTGTGCATCAGGCCATGTTATGTTTTCGGGTTATTCTGGAACTGTTTGGAGGCATGAGATGATCGGATAGCTCAGGTATTGGTGTTGTTCCTGCCACAGGTAAAGACTCTTGGGACATGTAAATGTCAGGGTTTCAATGTTGTTGGTAGATGAGGCGTTGTTATGAAGCTTACCTTTCTTTACATTGCTAGAAATGCTAGTATAGTTAGCTCCCTTGCAGAAATGCTGGTATATCTGAGCTCCCCTGCATCGATCAGGTTCCTGAGGTTGGATTATAAAGAAATGCCACTAGGCGTTCAAGGTACGCATAGTTGACTTAGAGGTCAGATGTTGTGTCCTTTGTGTCCGTTATTACCATATCTTTTCCATCCTTGCCTGGTGGTTCATATTGTAACATTTGAATATGAATCTGGAGCATATTATTATTATTATTATTATTATTATTATTATTATTATTATTATTATTATTATTATTATTTTCATATTTATTTTTGATAACATTTATTTTAATTTTTTTTAATTTATTCATATTTTATTTCTAATCAATGGATGTCTTCAAGCTAGAAGCATCATTGTCTGAAATAAACGTCCGATTTTAGCCATTACAGGTACTGCTCTTCTAGAAGGTTCTATACTCGCAGTTACGGAACTAAAGTGAGTGTGGAACAGTGTCAATAAGTGTATAGGGCAGAACACATATGATCGTTTTAGAATGTAACGCGCTCATTGTTGGCAAAGCGCAATGTTATGATACAGATGCCGGTTTTCTTTTTTTCAGCAAAACGTTTTGACACATCCCTGATCCTAAACCTTCGTCAGATTAGCGCGCTACAAAGGTCCTTGTTTCACGTTGACGAGTGCTGAGCAACTGTGTGTGCATGAATATAAAAAAGTTGGAGTTACTTGTAAAATCTTCTTTAGTTATTTTATTTGCTATTGCAGTATTAGGCTATGTTACGATGAAAGTTCTGGCTTTATCTTAGTGTTTGAGCTCTCGACCTGGGCATGCAAGCACTGCATGAGCCTTGTATTTCCTGCTGGCAACAATTATTCAGGCATTGACGATACATCAATCGACAGCAGCCAGTAGCAGAGATTTTATAGCTCCCAGAACGCCATGAGCGAATTTGTGGCTTGACTTTCGAAGAACTGCAAAGTTTGCATTATCTTTCAAACAAACGAAGAGTCTGTCAAGCGGGCAAAAGATTCAGGCTGCTGGTTTAAACATTGAATCGTAACGATCGCTTATTTATTTTCTATATGCCTTAGCTTTCTTTTGCAGTTTGAAAGTTTGTGCGAACGTCAAAGACTGTGTTTATTATTGTTATGGTTATTATTATATTTGGTGATGGGTTGAAGACGCCTGTTGCAACCACAACTGTAGGCCGAGTTGGCCCAGTTCTTTGGTTTTATTTATTGTGGTTTAAGAGTGCGCCTCATTGCAGTATTTCAATCTTGTACACTGGGCGGTACGATCATTCGTAAAAAGAGGTTTGATTAGTCCGTATTTAAGGGGGGATAACTTTCCGTAATGATTCACAATTGTATAACCTTTACACAACACTGACGACGACGCTGGTGATGATGATGACGACGACGACGATGATGATGATGATGGTGATGTGATGATGATAGTGCTGCTGCTGCAGATGATAGTGATAGTGATGATGATGATGATGATGATGATGATGATATGGAGCAAAGAGATAAATGAGCGTTGGTCATAGGATCTACTGTGTATCATAAAGCAGATAAGGTGGCACCTATGGTACTTTACCGAGGAAGGTGCGTACGTTCTATCTACGTTGTCTATCGTGACACACACTAGACTGTCAATTCTGCTCATTTACTGTCAGGTAGGAACTAGTACGTGTCCAGCTAGGCATGCTAGTCATCTGATATCACTTAAACCTAGGTAATGGGGGCTCCAAAGAATACGAGGCTGAAAGCGTACCGTGCAGTCTGAATGGACTGATAATGCACGTTATTCTGGAGATGCAAAGTGGCCCAGTGATAGAACTTGAGGCTTGCCTGGCTTGCAGAACATGACTTGATTTTCGACGGAGACGAGATAAGTGTTGGACTTTCTGTAGTGTCACACGCCCATCCCTCCGTACACGCTCACCTTCCCCGTGTTGCGGAAGCGGCGAAGGAAAGAACTTGGTCGTTCTGTCAAAAAGACAGGTGACGGTCTCAAATAAACGTTCGCACATGTAGGTCGATCAAGGGTGGTTCAGTTGATGGAGCCGGCGACACATTCAGCTTGGCTGAGACTAGACCAGGCCTTCTCACTTGAGAGAGGGAGAAGGCCTCGTCAAGTCTGAGCTACCTTGTACGTCCTTCACAGTGTGCATAATGCTGCAATTTGGCGTCTTGACCAAGGGCGGATTCAGTTAGATCCGGATTTCGGCGGTTCTGAGCACCTTTTTGAGCTGGTATGTGAGCTGTGCATGTAAAGTTACTTTACAGATTTATGCTGTTCCTCCTCGAAATTTGCTGCTGGTGAAGAAGAAAAAGAAGAATGACGACGACGACTGCAAACGAAAGAGGTCGAAACAATACAGGAGGAGCCGGTACGCGCAGATGGTGATAGTCTTATTTGCTGGAGTATGAAGCAATTATGTTAACTCGTGGTTATTGCTCTGGCATCTTTTTGCTGGCATTCCATTATTGGAAGGGGAGAGAAAGTTTTGCTTGGAGGTTCTTATTATTTATTGTTGCATGTCGGTTTTGTCAGACATTGGGTTTGCCAAGACTGTTGTTCTTTGGGTAGCATCATGCACTTCGTTCACGAGAGAATCTGGGGATGAACAGAACTAGCACTTTTGATTGCAAGTGTTATGGTAGCGTGTCCTGGATGCTCTGTTAGATCTCCTACCCCGAGGCATTGTCAAGCAAAGACGCGAGATGTTGTTTATGTTCATTCCTCAGCCAGTGTTTTGCATGGTGGAGTAGATTGCGGTGCAGTCTTAGTAAAAACTCTACGGCTACTGTGCAACCATGCAGCATTCAGTTGAAACCCGTCAGTCTTCAGCCTGAATTACTCACATCAACGATAGTAGTAGATAGAAGCTTATGACCTTGAATGTGACCCCGAGAGTTATCCTCTAGATAGTTAGCTTTCTAGTTCAAAGAACTCAGTCTGTCCGCTTTCAAAATGCTGTCTCTCTACCGAAAACTACGTCCACCGGTGCGCCTCAGGGTACTGTCCTTTCTCCAGTTCTCTTTATGCTGTACACTAATGACTGTCAAGGACTCCCTTCAACTCCCATCATCAAATATTCTGACGACTTTGCCCTTCAAGATCTGTCCTACTCCGATTCTGGCAATTTTTCTCAGCACCTGGTGTGAACATAACTTTTTGGATCTGAATGTCAGTAAAACTAAGGAAATGATAATTGATTTTAGGAAAAATCCCACCCCACTTCCTGAACATGTAATTGACGGCAACACGGTTGAATACAAGTACCTCGGAACCGTCATTGACGCGAATCTCACTCTCACGCCCAACACGCACTATCTCCACAAGAAATGCCAGGTTCGCATTCATTGCCTTCAGAGACTCCGGAAGCTAAACCTCAACCCCGACATCCTGCAGCTCTTTTACCGTTCTCTTAATTAATTGCTTTTAACTTTTTCTTTTATGTGCTGGTATGAGAGTTTGTATGTGGTGGGTATTTGTGCTTGATCGTGTGGTGAACGTGTGCAGTAAGATTGTGGAAAGAAAGCAGAATAGCCTGAGCGTATGAGTGTCGCGTGGTGCAAAAAGGAAAAACACATTGTCCAAGATTGCAGCCATGTAATGGCCAGCCAATACTAACTTCAATTTCCGAGTGTTGAAATGATATTGGTGTAATGGCAGTGGTATTCCTGGGTGCAATAATAATTGTTTCCTCAAATATGTATTTTTTTATGCCGTTCTGTAATTTGTGTTTGGCACTACAATGTAATTTCTCAGTGAGATAATAAAATTTTCGTATTCGTATTTGTAAATAGCGCACGTGCAATAGTGTTTTTTTTTACCCACAGGCAGAAAGATGAAAGGGTTCTACACCTACGAGATAAGGGCAGCGATAAGTCAGCCGAGAAGTTGATGGTGCAGGGTGGGAATTTTGAGATAAGGTCGTTTACAGGATATGTGGCAAAATGTAGCACACTGAAGTACTTAGGTTTAGGAAAGTTATGGTGAAATATTTCTACCACTATGGTAATTGTTATTGAAGATAAAAAGTGCATAACCCCATTTCAAATAAATGAAGAACCCCGTCCCATAAGAATGCGCTGCACCCTTCACCCTCACAACACCGAGATCAAGCCTAAAAATAAAAAAAATAAAAAATAAAAAGGGGGGGGGGGGATATTGGATGCCGCCAATTCTAATCAAATTTCGATTTCCTTTTTTGTCTTCTAATAGCGATCTTCCTGTCTTCACACATGTTTGAGTGATAGCCTAGATGTGCGTTTGTGGTGTAATTGTGAGCGTGTATGTTGGTACAGATCGCGGCCCTTTTAGACTGATTTGGTGATTTGAGGGGAAAGCGCGTGCATAGCATCCAGTAGTAGTAGTAGTGACAAGTAAGTTAGTTTTTTTTATAATTTATTTATTTCATTTTTTTAAAAAAAGATCATTCTTTTTGGCTTTGCGAAGAAAAATGCAAACATAAACACTGTATTTATTGGGCGATGTTTTTAAAAGTTCACGTTACACGGCATCTAACAGTTCACGGACACAGCATGTAGCAGTGACACTTATATAATTTTGTTTTATGGAGATGAGAATGAGGAGGATGGTGATTTAAAGTAGTCAACTTCTACCCAGTTCAATAGCTCAAAGCACTTTTATGCTCTTTTGGAAACAGTGACACTTTGATGGTGTTGTTGTTGCTGCTGTTGAAAAGGGATTGATCGTGTTTACCTTTCAACGTGTCGCTGTTCTTGTTGGAGAGAGAGGGGGGGTGAGTGGGGAGTTTAACGCTTTGGCCATGGACCCATGAGAGAGAGAGAGAGGAGAGAGAGATAGGGGTGGAGATGAGGGTGGGAGTGTGGATGGGAAGCATTTTGTGTATCGACCGTATGGAGAAAGAAAGAGGTTCTGGGGTATGGAGGTTTCGCGTGGGGAGGGGGGGGGGGGGGGGGCAAGTAACTAAGGTGATTGGGGTGGAAGAGATCAACAGTGTTTTATCTCTTGTTAGCGGTATAGTAATTGCATGGGACGTTTCATTGTTGATTGTTGCTGATAAATGAAGGTTCCTCTAGCAAAACCCCTCACTGAAATCAGTTAGGTTGACCCAGCTGAAAGATTTGCTTGTCAGAGATTGACGAGGGAGAAACAGGTTCACCTGGAATTGTAAACAAAATGGAAAATAACTTATCTAAATAAAATTTGAATGGTGTCGTTGAACCAGGATCTCCAGAAATTTTAAAACAAATGGTAAATATGTCCTTGGTTTGGGATTTCTATCAAACAACATGGGAATTGAAACAGGGAGGAGGAGTAAGATTTACGACTTCCTCCCCTCCTCCTCTCCCTGGAAGTGTGTAGAAACGCCCAAGATCAGCCGGGGTAGGTATCCCCCAAATGCGGACAGGTTTGTTGACCTCATAGTTCCTGTTTATATCACTCGATCGTAACTGCCTACATAATTAATATTATTTTTGTGTATCAAGTCATCCCTCGGACATTTTTTTCTACTTGTCTAGATTGGTTTCAGTTGGTGTCAATTGATTGTCAGTTACAAAATCCAAGGGTTCGAATGAACAAAGGTTGGGCGTTTGCAATTACGGACGAGGTGCTGGCATTTGCGGACGGGCTGTCGTTTCCCGTTATTTATGACATGGAAATGTTGATGATGTATATCATATATATTTAATTATAAACAAAATGTATATATGTATAGTTTTGCACTGTATTGTATTTTATTTTATCATGTTGTATTGTTACGAGTTGTTGAAGAGTCGTTTGTTGTTATGTGTATAATATTGTATTGTATAGTTCAGGGCTTTTCAAGAATGACCCGTTTAACAGTAGTTTGTTCTGTTGTTGTTGTTTTTCTCTTCCTATTTTTCGCGTGTGGTTTCCTTTCACTCGAAGCTTGTGCCCTTTCCTACCCAGCCATTGTCTGTGTTTTGTGTATTTTCCCAAAGCAACAACAACAAAAACACTACCATCATCATGCACGGCGGTGCAGAAACTTGTCATTATTTCGTCTGCACAGTTTGGTTGCAGACAGAGCTAGTACCTGTATTTACGGGAAAAGCTTAACTCCAAGATAACATTCTAGCCTGATATCACGTGGGTTTAATTGTGACTTTGGAGTTGGATTTTGGATGGCCAGCACCTTGAACAGCTCTTGAACTGGAAAAGCGCTATACAAGAGTGATAAGATAAATAATATTTGTCACCCAGCTGGGTACATTGTGGGCTGATCTTTAAGCGACAGCACGGCAGCGCCACCCAGGACACAGGGGGAAATTGGACCCACAATTTCCATCTAATCATTATCTACTTACATTCCGCACACTACGCATTGAAACAACAACCGGACTGTGCAGTGCAGTCATTTTATTGTTAGAGTCCATCAGGAATCGAACCCGCAGCCTCTTCAACACGAGCTCGACGATCTTTAAACTGAGCTCCTCGGGGACCACTAAGTTTTGATGGTGATGGTGATGATGATCATAATGATGATGATGACGATGACGATGATGGTCTTGTGTATTACCACAATGTCCCAGCTACATGCTCTGCTCTGCGGTATTTGTACACTAACTCAAGACCTATACGGTCCCAGTAGCTTGGTGCTTCACATTGATGATTGTTTACAGTGTGTCGCAGCGAGCAGTTTGCACACGGGCTGGAGCCGCAGGGATGTGTTTTCCGTTAGCATGTCTGATGAGCAATCATTGTCTTTTCGGAGAATGAAGATAATATTGGACGCCATGCAACGCAGTTGAGTCTTTGAGGCTTAGTCCCCCGGCAGTGGGAAGAAGGAATAGGCTTGAAATAGTATCAGCTACGCTGTTTGTTTGGATATGCGTGCGTGTGTGTGTGTAAGGGAGGTGAGGTGGTGGTGGTGGGTGGTTTGAGTGTGCGCGCGCCTGTATACTTTATGTGTATGTGTGTGCATTGAGTTATAGGATGCTAAACTTGTCTTTTTATGCATAAAATGTGGCTTTTAGCTAACGTCCCACGTTTTTTCAGCGCCCTAATACATTGGAGTTTTTTTTTTTTAGTAAATGGGAGTGCTCTTGTAGTGCATGGGACTGTTTTAAGTGCATGGGAGTACTCTATCCCGGACGGGGTGTTTTCTAGACAAATTTGAAGTAAAAGGGTTAGGGTAAGTGTTAGGGTTAGGAGACGATGTAGGTATAGATAAACTTTTTGACGAAAAGAGCTTTTAAAAAAAAATCTCATTCTTACATTTTCAGATGAATTTTGTGCTCTCTCTGTTTTAAAAAAAACAACGCTTTTTGATAATACATTTTGTCCAAAACCCCAATTTGCAACTTGTGTTTGTGTGTGTGTTTAACTGTAGTTGTCTTATGATACTGCTAATTAAAGATGGTTTTGTTGAGAAGTTGTTGACTCGGGTTAAGTTTTAACAAAGCATAATTTTAGACTTCTGGGAAATTGGATTACCGGAGGTTGCAGTATTTTTCAATGTATTTATTGTGGTTGCCTCGTTGATATGCAACTAGTATGGTTGTTTGAAAATGATCGACCGAGTTTAAAGTTTAACCAAACTATGGTTTTGGTTTAAAGAAAAATGGGATTGCTGGAGGTCTGTATTTGGTACTTCATCTGTCGTTCTAGTATTGCAGGAGCATTGCTAGACCAGGAGTGTGCTGTTACAAAGCGATTGATTGGGTTAAACCCACATGTGTTTGTGACAGACTTGGGGGAACACAGATTAGAATCGAGGGAACATATATCTAGAGGAGCATAGATCTGAGGGAACATAGATCCATAATTGAGGAAACTTAGACGTGGGGGAACACCGGGCTGGTCCCCCTTCATCGAGGTGGCCATGTTGGTAAGGCGATGCAGCAGAGCTTTTATATCAGTTTCACCAAGTATCCATGTTTATGTAATAAAACAAATGCAAAAACCTGAACCACACCCTGGAGGAATTTCTCAGATAATCATTTTCGCATTTCCTTTTGCCAGAGGAATTCCGGAAGCTTTTTATTTATTTATTTATTTATTTATTTTAAATTATATGGGATGGGCTAGGATAAAAATAATAATTATGGGTAATCGTCTTGTGGGAGTTTGGTTTTTGCGCTGTATAAGTTGACATTAATCTATCCATTCATTCATATCGTTGTTGTCAATTCTATCTTGAAAGTAAAATCCCTGCCATCCACCACAGTCATTGTCGTTTAGTGTCGAGAGAAGGCAGATCTGAAGGAGCAGAAGGTGGGTTTGGGGATGCGACTGCACTAAATAGCATCGGTAGTAACAGTTTCGCCTAGATTGCAAGGCGATAGCTCTTTCCTACAGTCGTTGTTAGTCGTTAATGAGAGTTTAGGAAGAAGCTGCTGCTATGCAGATTTTAAAAAAAAAAAAAAGTATATGTTTACACCAACTGTACACTTAAGATGCCTTCCTCATTTGTCTTTGACTTTGTAGATCTACACAGCTACCCTAAACAAACAATTGGCGCTGTGTGTGAATTAAAAGAAACACGTTGAATAGAAGATAAAGGGAGTGAGTTAATGAGTGAAAGAATGACTTAATTAATTAATTAATATGCGTGTATGTGTGAGAGAGAGATATATAGAGAAAGAGAGAGGGTCCCACAATTATTTTTATAATCCCGAAGTCTTTTGCCAATATAGACACAAGAGAGACAGACGAACAGAGCCATAGTTATCATCATCATCATCATCATCATCATCATCGTCGTCGTCGTTATCATCATCGCAGCTTAGTGAGTATAAACGTCGACGGACATAAAACAATAAAGGAGGGGTGGGGGTGGGATGGGGGAATATATATATATATATATATATATATATATATATATATATATATATATATATAGATATATAGATAGATAGATAGATAGATAGATAGATAGATAGATATGTTGTATCTGTTGCAGAAGTGCCTTATACAGACAATACCCACCAAGGATGATTGTCAGGATTTGCAGGGCTGCCCTTGTCCTGTCTGCGCGGTGCTGAGAGCAGGTAGGAGAACTCATTTATTGCCTTCCCATGCCTTCTTTAACTTGAAACTCATTAACTTAAGAAACATGCAACCCAACAACTCAAAACATGCAACCCGACAACTCAAAACATGCAACCCAACAACTCAAAACATGCAACCCGACAACTCAAAACATGCAACCCAACAACTCAAAACATGCAACCCGACAACTCAAAACATGCAACCCAACAACTCAAAACATGCAACCCGACAACTCAAAACATGCAACCCGACAACTCAAAACATGCAACCCGACAACTCAAAACATGCAACCCAACAACTCAAAACATGCAACCCGACAACTCAAAACATGCAACCCAACAACTCAAAACATGCAACCCGACAACTCAAAACATGCACACTTCTTTTGATCACACATGTATGCATTGTTGTGTCTTTAAAACTCATTTATTGTAGGTATTTCCACACCATGCAAACGTACACTACTCATTTGTTTGTGATTGTATGTGTTTGTAGCTACACTTGTTATAACATTTGGTCGATTTGTTTATGGTTGTGTTATTTTGTCATACTTTGTTGGTTTTTTTAATTGTTATTGCTCGTTGCTGCTGTTGTGTCTTTTTAGTATAACATGTTGTTCCATGTCTGAATTGTTTCATTTCTGTATTGGAGTTGTTGTTTCTGTTGTTATTGTTCTATTCGTGATATTGGTGGTGGCGGCGGCAAAAACAAATGTTGTAACAATATTAATAGTGAAATGACCTTTGTGTGTGTGTGGGGGGGGGGTGTGGGGGGGGGGAGAAGTAGTTGGCCGTCATTTGGTTGATGTTGTTAATGTTGCTAGTGGTTGTGTCGTCGTGTTTGACACTCTTAATGATCGTTTTGAGATTATTCCGATGTATTTTGTGTGGTGTGTTGTTGGAATTATAACTTACTATGGAGCCGACAGTTGTGATTTTTGCCGGTTATTTTTTAATTATTATTTTTTTTTTTTAATCTCCCTGCCCTCTCCCTATCCCCTCCCATTTGGCATCTGCGTTGTGTGGGATTCGTCGCAGCAGCATGCAATATTTCATTGAGGGCAGTAACTCCTTCGCGACTTTCGGATAGTGGGTTTGCTGCATTTACCTCCCTTTCCTACACAACCGTACACGGGACAGAGAGAGGGTGGTGGGATAAGATCACATGGAGCTGACTCACGGAACTCGTAACTTTCCCCAATTTCCATGAGCTTGACTTCTATGCCTGTCTTCCAGATAAGCTTCTTTTATAGTTTAGTTTACTGTATAGTTTGTTAGTTGTGCTTCTATACACCGTGTCACTTCAGTCCTGCTGTTGTAGGAAATGAGCAACTTAAAACAGCGTTTATCACCCCAGCAATCTCATTCACCCAACCTCACTCACTCTAGACATTGTAACGAGTGTCCTGTCTAAATGACTGGAAGTGGAAGTGAGTCAGCTTGGGGCTTACGTTCTGAATTCCTGTGAATCAACCCAGGGTTTTGTTGAAGTCCATTTCCAAATTATTTTCGAATGCTTTAACTGTTGTATTTTGTAAGTCGCCAGCAGTCACTCTCTTCACTAAAACATTGCATTACAGGCTGAGGGAGACAGTCCTTGTGTGTGTTTATGCGTATGTAAATGTAATATAACCAAAGAGCTTATATGTCTTTGATGTTACATTATAAGGCGATTAATATGATGCGTGGAAGAGCATCGCCGCACGTTGTAAAATCAGTTGCTTATATCATCTCTATATTGTTCCGTTTTCCCATATTTCCCGGTCTTTCTGTCCTGTTTCTCTGCCAGTGCCTAATGACGGCAGCCGTTTAACGTTAAAGGCTTGTGATTGTTGTTCAGTTTGAGTCTCATCGTGTTCGCCGTAATTGCCAAGTCTTTAAAAGCCTAAACATCTAAACTATACCGACATTGTGTGGAACGCTGTAACTTTCAGCCACACCATATGCTTATTATAATGGCTGGAACAGGGGAGACGCCAGGTCGGGCTGACAAAGCGGAGAGTCTTGTACAGAGTATCCCAGGCTGTATAATTATATATATATAATATTTAAATGGCAGATCTATATGTACACGAGTAGGAAACACTTATTCATCTTATCATACCATTGACATGGGAATTCCTCAGGGCTCTATAATTGCCCCATTATTGTTTTCAATACTTATTCACGATCTTCACAATGTTATTTCTAATCCATCAAATGTTGTTCAGTACGCTGATGATATTGCCATGTGGATTAATACATCTCTTCGAAAACATACTAAACAGAGAATAATAACACATGTACAGACATTGTTTCAAGAAGAACTAAAAACCTTAATTTATTTATTAAATATAATGGTCTGTAATTGTCATCTGAAAAAAAAACGTTTTTAATGCTTTTTAATAATGGTATTGTCACGTGGGGTTTATGGGTTGCTGGGCTCTGCACAATGGAATGATGTAAACCTCACGCTTTATTCGATGGGAACTGCTAGTTAGTCACCCTGTGAATTACTTTAATAAATTTATTTGTTTAGCTCGGTCTGTGTTAAGGCTGGGATACAGAGATAGATAGAAAAATGGTAAAAGATCACTGTCACACTAGCTTTCACACGACTATGAATCATATGTAGTCCAGCCACTTGATAACAGTTAAAATCACACATTTATTTTTTTACTCTATACAAGATTTTCGATGTACTAATCTACCTTAAAATGTCATAAGTCAATGCAAATAATTCGATCGCTGATAGTCTATGCAGCTGTTATGTCTTCATCGGGCACTGGCTTCTAGATTTCATGAAGATTGGACTACTGTGGTCCGTTTTACTACAGTTCTGAAGAGTGGACTACTGTGGTCCTTTTGCTATCAGTTTGAGTGCACTTTTGCTTATGCACTTAACTGCAGTATGGTGTGTTTGAAGTCCTTCGTTGAGGTAGCTTCTGGTACACGCGGTGTCGTCGTGTAGTTTGGTCCCTTGCCACGCTGTGGGGTCTTGCAGGGGGTTTTCAGGGTTGCTCCCTCAGTCTTGTGCTGTAGGGGCTAAACAGCCAACTGGGTTTTCCTGTGGAGTTGGGCGCACGGGATAGCTCGCCTGCTCGTCTGTAATATAAGAGACGAAATTCTGCACAACCCTGAATAATCGGTTTGTGCAGAGCGTCTCACTGAAACCCAAAGTAGCCCTCAGTGATAGCTCCACATCTCTATACATAAGCGACAAACATTCTGCTACGTCCGTGGTCCACTGGAATCTCAACTCTAATTTCCTATACATACATAAATATAGATCGTGGCTAACTACACACATACAGAATTAATAATACTATAAACATTCACTGGTACAGCCACTGGTCTGCAAACATACATATAGGTTCAACAACAGTGGTTCCGTCAGGTATACAACATGGCGGCGCAACCGGTCGTGTTTCGCCACGTGGTCACGCAATTCGGATTAACAATTCACATGTATGCATAGCAAATTCTACAAACCTAATTTCAACAATAATATAAATATATCACGATGAAACAGAAGTGTGTTCATTTACATGTTTGATGGTTGGTTGGTTGGTTGTTTTATTTACGTCTTTTCCACCAAAGATGATAAGACGGGGGGTGAGGGAGGGGGAAGAAAAAAAAATTATTTACACAAATCTAGCCACAGGAGAATCCATCAAGAGCTTTGCTAACAATACACTTTGATGAAAATTAATCTCATCTAATGTTCTTATGTCATGCAGATGCACAGTTAGTATAGGCCGAAAATGACGGCAGCCAAAAAGTAAATGATATAATGAAAAAGTCTCATTGCATACACAATGGACATCTGGACAATACTTTGTGTTTATGGCATTCAACATTATTCTGTTAGCCATAGTAAAAACTGTTCTCGAAAGTCTACTGTCTACAGCAAAATGTGTATCAAATACAACATGTTTCATTGACCTCTCTTCAATCATACGTTTAATTTCCTTAGGGGATTTTATGAGTTGAATACTCTGAGCATTGATATTTTTAGCTCCATTCTTTACTGCTTTGTCTGCACTATCATTAAACAAAAAACCACAATGTGAAGGTAGCCAACAAAAGCTTACATTTGTACCATTAATAATGAGATTGTGGACTAAATGTTGAATTTCTAAAATAATTTCATGCCGTTCAGTATGACCATAAGATTGTAAAGCATCTAAAACTGACATCGAATCAACACAAACAACAACTTGAAATGCGTTTAAGCAAAGATCTGAAATTTTAGTTAATGCCATAAGGATTGCGACAAGTTCACACGCAAAAATAGAAGTATTTATACTCAAAGAGAAAGATTTTTGCAATTTTAGAGCTGGAATTGCATAGGCTGCTCCAGCTTCCCCTGTCTCTAAAACCGATCCATCAGTATAGATATGAAGGTGTTGGGAATAATTTTTCTCAAAATGACAACGAACATCACTTGATAATAAATTAGCATTTTCATTCTTCTTTTCCAAACTATAATGTATGTCAAAATGAGCATTTTTAAGCTCCCACAGAGGTGTTGGAGAAATAATATTTTTAGAAAAAGATTTTATGTCATTAGATAAATCATCAATTAGATCTTTTGTAAATGTTGCTATTGATTCTAAGAATGGTATTTTCTGTGCACGTTTTGAAAAAATCAGATCAGACCTAAAATGTATCTCATCATCATTATTATTATATACAGATGCAGCTCGTACAATATATTTTGCACAGGAAATTTTTCTCCATTCTTCAATGGATATGACTCCTGCTAACTTATAAGCTTTAAGTGTTTGTGTATGTATTGGTACACCTAACGCTAATTTTATGGACTTGCTGTCTAGACTTTGCAATCTGCTAAGATAAGTTTTAGGAGCAGAGAAAAAGACTTCCTGTCCATATGTTAGTTTAGATCTGACTAAGGCTAAAGCTGTATGTATGAGGGTTTTGGTATCTTGTCCCCAGGCCTTTCGGCTTATTATTTTTAGTAAATTATAGCTTTTTACTGCCTTCTGACAAATGTATTCAATATGTCTCTTCCATTTTAATTTTTTAGTTAGATATACACCAAGGAATTTAACTTCATCGACATACTTTATTTCGTCATTATCTATAACAATTTTTGGTAGCATTCTTGGTTCTCTACAATTATTAAAAAGAATCATGTTTGTTTTTTCTTTAGATAAATCTAAGCCATTTTGGTTCATAAATATGGCTATTTTATTAACTTCTGTTTGGTATACATGAGATATATATTTTATTTCGAAAAGAGAAGTATTCTGTTTTAAATTTACATTCATCCAGATAGCAATGTCATCAGCATACTGAACCAAGGTCACTCTGTTACTAATAGTTTTGGGCAAGTCATATATTAAAATATTGAACAGCATAGGAGAAATTATTGAGCCATGTTTGACAAAGTCAGGCCTCGTGGCAACTTGAGTGAATTCTAAAATTCACAAGTCCTGTTTCCTGGTCAATGAGTGAAGATAGTTCTCTTCTCCGGTCTAGCTGTGTAGACTTCGGTATCTTTCGTAGCACTGACTTAAGCTATGCTAGGTTTTGACCCAGTCAGAACCGGCTCTAACTGCTCTGCCTGCGTCCCATAGGTTAAAACTTTCAGATTCAAGGCACACAGTGCTGACGTCACTAACTGCCGGCGTCAAGCTCGCAGTGTGTGTACCTCCTATACAGTAATCAGCTGCTGTGTAATACTCTAACTTTCTAAAGTTACAATGACTAAACAAGGCTAAATAGTAAATAGGCAGGGTAAAACTAGTCTGTCGTGACAGGTATTAATCCTAAATGTTTACCTGTTTTGAAATTAAATGATGACATTCTTATATACAGGAAACAGGTTAAATTTCTTGGTGTTCAGCTATCTTCTAAGTTAAACTGGAAACAACATATTGAACATTTAATAACAAAGGCAAGAAAATCCCTAAATTTATTAAAAATTATTAGTGTACAAAATTGGGGTCAGGATACCAAATCCCTCTTACATTTATCAATATCACTAGTCGGTTCAAAGCTTGTTTATGGTCAGGGGGTGTACTTTTCATCAAACAATATATTATTAAATAAATTACAAAGGAGCCAATTAAGAACTATACAAAAGATCTTTTTGAAAAGGGTGACATTGATATCACAGCATTTCCCGTTATGCCATTAATATCACCTATTCCACCATGGGAGCACAGAAATGCAAATTTTAACATTGATTATTGTGTAACTAAAAAAGATGATAACACTAATCTCTTAGTTACTGAGGTAAAAGAGCATATTGAAAATAATTATTTAAACCATTTGAAGATTTTTACAGATGGTTCGGTATTAGATTCTTTAGATATTGGATCGGCCTTTATCATTCCTGCATTAAATGTAAGACGCTCATATTTTCTAGGAAAGGGGTTTTCTATATTTACGAGTGAGCTTTGTGCTATTTTAATGGCTCTCAACTACATTATGACTTTACCGTTAGAACTCTTTGGTTTACTGATTTGTGTCGATTCAAAAGCGGTTTTGTATGCTTTAATACAGGGTAATTCCAAAGTAAGAAATGAACTCATATATGGAATTAAACATATGATCCATTGTATATTCTCTAGAGGTATAGTTGTTGATTTCTGTTGGATTCCAGCACATTGTGGAATTTATTGGAATGAAGTGTGTGGCAAGTTAGCCAAAGAGAGAGCACTAAGATCATTAGATTCCATTTCTGTTACAATTTGAGTATGTGTTGTCCTGAAATATATTCCTTATTAGAAAAAGTAGTATGTCAAGATACTAGCATTAAAAGGGTTACTATACCAAACTGTTCACGACAGTTGTCAACATTAATATACAAGTTAAGAATGAACTCATGGAATACTAAATATTCAGCAGATATTCAGTGTATGTGTGGCAAAAATATATCAGTTTACCATATTTTATTTAAATGTCCAATTTTAAATGCAATGTATGAAAACCAAGGACATCATTTGACTGAATATGGACATTCTTTAGATGATGTATTACATCATTCACAGATAACAGCAGTTGTGAAAATTATTGTAATGACTCCTTTTGTTAGACTATTATAGTTTGGTGTTAAATCCCTCTTCCCATTTCATTCCATTTTGTTGTAAGCTTTCTTAATTGTGATTTGATTGATATTGTTGTTGTTATTATTAATTAATGTGTAATATCACCTGAATGTGTGAATAGACACAATAAATGAAATATTGATTGATTGATTTCCCAGACTGCTGAGACATACGGCAACACAGTCTCAGAGGACTACATACGTGTGGTCCCTAAAACACTGGGGTGCACGTCTGGGTACTTTCTATAGTGGCCAGGGTGGCCTGGTATGCGGGTTCGAATGTTCGTATTTCCCTCGGTCGTTCAGGATCGCCTAGTTTTCCGGAGTGTCAGACAGTGCGCATCAAGCTGCAGCTTCAGCGGCTTGAGTTAGATTCTTGAGCTGCTCTTTAGCTGAAAAACAGTGGTAAATAAGAACAATTTATCATCTATACAAGAACAATTCAAAATCAAAGCTCTTTGTACAAGAACAATACATAATAAAAGAACTAAAGGAGAACAATTAAATCATTTAGCGTGGATGAAACTAGGCGAGATCTTCTACTTCTCCTAAATTGAGAGGGTAGGTCTCACGAGTCTAGCCTCAGCTACGCTGTCTGCAATTGAATACTATCACTGTTGTCTTGCTGGCATTGTTGCATATACGACCTGTGTTTTGTTGCTGTGGCGGCATGGCAATGCACTTTGGCAATTGCAATTGGTGCCAAGGATTGCAGGATCTAAGCGCACTGATGGCCGATCAGATTGTTTCCCACAACCATCATTGACCTATTAAAGTGTATTTAAAATAACAAAAACATGTTAATCCTTGATTACAACAAATTAATCATTACAGAATGCATAATCCTTTATTGTCCTCATATAATAGTCAGAAGGAGAATTGTGTGCAGTGTCCTATATTATAAAACATCAAAATTTGTTCAAAAACATAAAACAATGAAAGTGTATTGAAATACATTCAAAATTTAGTAATAGTGTAACATCGAATAAAATTTGTCGACAATGACACTCTAACATATATGGGGGAAGAATAAAATGGCATGCATACACACACACCCACTCATTACAAGGCATTGCATCTCTCTCCCTGGAGTATTAATATTGCAGTTTCAGGATACGTTACTGCGTTTGTAAAGGTCAGTATAGCACAAGCACTTTGCATTGTGTGTAGGCATGTACCATTACCTACGAGGACCTACAATTTATGTGTCAACATGTTAAATTCTTTCACAGTATTTGAGAGGAGTGGGCTTTCACCATAAATATCATTCACAAATAATTATAAGTCGAAAATAGAATACAGCTTCCTCTTCTTTTTTAAATTATTAAACTAATTTTAGCAGAAACATAAGTATATTGTCTAGTAAAACTACGTACTTTTTATATGGCTAAAAGCTACCGTTTTAAAAACTGAAACATCGTCCGTTGTCATAAATATTGATCATGTACGCACTTCCCTCAACTTGTTATGATACAACTTTAGAAATGTGTTCTTCAGATTCTCATTCTTCTGCTGATTCAGAAACGTCTGAGAAGCGAGTGAAAGTATATATTTATTTAATTTATTTATGTATCTATTTATTTTGTCTATTTGTTTGTGTGTTAAGATTGATTATTAAAGATGAATTCTTCCAATAAGTTCACTCATACATTGATCACGGGTTTCTTGAATCTTCCGCCGTCCATTTTGTAATTTAATCCATATAGCTTTATATATTGCTCTTCCTTCAGCCGCTTTCTGTTAATTTTGTTTTCTAATTTGTCAGATATCACTAACGCGAATTGACGTAAAATAAAACGAACAAGCAATCGTCGCTTTCAGGAATCTGAACATTTTCCATGTTTCTCCCATGAAAGCAACCATCGACCCCACGCGGTGGTCAGTGCAGCCCCACCACCAAAAAAAAAAAAAAAATGCGATTACGTTACGCGAGCTTTGTTATTTAGTGCTTAGAAGTAACAATAATAGTATAAGTTAAAATACCAAGCAGCACCATAATAAGTAACCTAAAATGGAGGTTGAGAAACTTCAGAAGCACACAAGAGAGCATCCTAGATAAGCATATTATTTGTTACTAGTTAGCAAGACCTGAGTATTAAGGATGCTTGTTTAGGTTTTGTCTTTAAAGCGAGTTTACTTGGGAAATGTGCATAATTAAAAGATGATAGTTATAAAGTATAATCGCTGTTCAAACTGACTGCCATTTTTTCAAGTGTGGGCGTTTCTTCTTTGTTGTATAAACGTACAACTTAACTGTGCCTGCTATACACACTTTTGCAGCGTTGCTAATTTTAGAATCAACCTTGATGATATTAGTGGGCATATAGGCAAATGAATGTATCGATTTACAATTATCCAAACCGTACCTTGTTTTAGGTAATTATTTTGTTGCCGTAATTTTATTTTTCCTGGTGGGGGCAGCACTGACTGAATTTGGAAAGGATCGGTGAGGCTGACATGGGTGATTTTGCGGCCCTTTAAAATTGAAGAACAGCACGTAGGTATGTAACGTGGGATGAGGTCTGAGAACCGTTAGAATTAGACCACAGAAAATTCTAGGTAAACACGACGTGGGAGGTCGGCCCCTGTGCGGTCTGCAAAGCTTTTTACTGGAGATGGACGATTTGTTATCTCGTTTTAGGGGGGTTAAGTAAAAGTTTATCCCATCCTTGCCTCCCTGTTGAGTGGTTGTGTGTGCATCTGCCTTTGTGCAGTGCTCGGAGCAATGCTCTTCAACCTACAGTTCCACCCACCCCTCCCACACTCACCAAACGCACCTTGCCATCCCTTTCGTCACTGCCACGGTAGGCGTTTTTGTGGCTGCGATTTATTTTCTCAATGTTTTCGTTGCACGTTTGGTCTGTTATTATTCAACACTGGTGTTATCTCCATCAGGGTTGAGACTTGTAGTCTATTTTCACCATCATTAGGCCTTGTTTTTGAAAACCAAATCTAGTTAGCTGACAACTGTCGTATGCAACTCTTGTTGTGAAAAATAAGACTGTATCTGTTATGCGAGGGTGGTTGAAATGTAACTCTCTATTGGCAATTGCTTATAACTTTTTATAAATAGCACTGCATTTGCATGAAACCAACAACAACAAATGTATTGTGATCCTTACGGTGGTCAAATGTGCAGAGCTCGGATTTTATCTCACATGCAGTGACGAGAGCATGCAGCCTGTAATGACCTGTCACCTGACACTGCGTGAGCGAGGTCCACTGACGTTTCATTTATCCGGGGACGTAAATTTACACACACACACACTTTCATTTAACGTCTGTACACCTCGTGATTTTAGACCAACAAAAATAATAATTAAAAGACTAAGAGGTTTAAAAACAACAATAAATGTAAATAATTATAAACAAGATAACAATTTGAACGAGAAAAAAAATATTAGCTAAAACTCCTATTGTATTTTACATAATCTATAGCATTTATTCACTTTCTTATTTACCCTAACATGCACGAAGAATACAAACTAAATTCAAGCATTCCGAACCATCAAATCTACCCCACAGCCGCCAAAGGCACAACCAGTCGCTTATCCTGCAAACTTAAAAATTTCGACAAACGACCAGCCATCTCATCCGACCATACAAAAGTTATATCCTACCCTATCCTATCCCGTAACTCGAAAGTCGTTGGGGCACCACAGATGATCGTTTAACCAGCGTATTCCATCTTTCTCTGTCTTCAGCAACCCTCATGGCTTCGCTCAGTGTCAAGCCAGTTCATTCTCGAATGTTGTCTTCCCCCCTCTTTTTCTGTCTCCCTCTTCCTCTGCCTCCTTGCACCGCTCTTTTGAGGATGGTTTTTGCAAAGCCTGATGTTCTGGTGATGTGGCCATACCATCGGAGTTTCTGTTTCTTCACCACTGTGAGCATGTCATCGTATTGTCCAATGACTTGTGTGATGGCATGTGTGATTTCGTCGTGGGTGATGCGCTGGGTTTAGGAAATGCCCAGAAGTCTTATGTAGCATCTTATCTCCATGCTTTGTATTCTTCGTTGTAAGTCTGCTGTGAGGATCCATGTTTCGCAAGCGTGTAGGAAGATGATGTGCTGGGTTAAGGAAATGCTCAGAAGTCTTCTGTAGCATCTCATCTCCATGCTTTGTATTCTTCTGCTGTGAGGATCCATGTTTCGCAAGCGTATAGGAAGATGGAGATAACAAGGAAGCGCAGCAGTCTTACCTTGGAGTGTAGACTGATGGTCCTTTCTTTCCAAATGGGCTTCAACCTTGCCAGGGCAGCAGTTGTTTGTGTGATCCTGGGGAGGACTTCCTGTCGGGACGCATTGTCAGATACAATGTCTCCTAAATATTTGAAGCTATGCACTGTGTTGAAGGATTGGCCTTGGTCTTTGATGTCCACGTTGATGCCATTGGTGTTGGTGGTCATCAATTTGGTCTTCTCTGCACTTATTTCCATTCCAAAGGCTCTGGAGGTGGTGTCAAGCCTCTGTACCAGCTGTTCAAGTTCTTGTTCCTCTCAAGCCATTCCATCAATGTCATCTGCAAAACGGAAGTTGGAGATTACTCTACCCCCTATGCTGACTGCGCTTCGTGATCTTCAAGGGCATCTGAAACGATGCGCTCTAAGAAGATGTTGAAGAGTGTTGGAGAGAGTAGATATCCTTGACGCACGCTGATTGTTATTCTGAACCAGTTCACGATGGCGCTGTTGTGGAGGACTGCACTGGTAACCTTGTCATACAGGCTTTTGATGACTTCAGTAATGTTAGGGCTGATGTTGTACACAGAGCTGCATGGCAGACTCGGTCAAACGCTTTCTTGAAGTCTACAAACACATGAGATAGATGTTGTTGGTGCTGTAGGTATTTCTCGCAGATTAATCTGAAGTTGAAAATCTGTTCAGTGTTGCTTCGCCCTGCCCTGAATCCTGCTTGTTCTTCAGCTATGATTTGTTCAGCTTGGGGTTTCAATCTCTTGAGTATTATTTTCAGGAGGATCTTGCTGGGATGGTTGATGAGGCTCTTACGACACGCCGGGAAACGTTGGGTCTATTATATTCAGTGCCCGAACCCACAGAAAATCAGCAAAAATTAAACTCCAACTGCATTCTTTCAGCTGATCCGCCGACCCGGCCAACCACCCTCACCCCCCCTCACCCCTCCCCTCACCCTCCCCCCCTCACTCCCCCTCACCCCTCCCCTCACCCTCCCATTGCCCCACTCACTTTCGATCTCTTCCCACCTCCATCGGATTTGCTGAATCTGTATCGCAACAAAATTCTCTCAAATATACTGCAAATTGTTTCAAAAACGTCGACATTAATTAGCAGCCAACCACAAACCCTACAGGAATCTCAACAACTCCGGCTACCAGCAACACCACAATGCAAATCCAGGATTAGACATACATTTGATTTTTCAGTTAAGTTTTTTTTTTATCATCGCTTGTGTCATTAGGCAATACACATAATGAATTCCTCCTTGCTAAAACATAAAAATTATCTATAATATTGTTATTATCTAATGTGACCTTCGCTGTCTTTTGTCGTTGTTAGCTGATGCAAAGCGTAAGAAGACGTAAGACCAAATGTTAGGCGACGGGCGACTGCTGTCTTCCTCTCCGTGGCATGAAATCAGAGATCAGCAATTACGTTGTACCACAGTCCTGCAAGGATCACAATACATTTTCCTATCCTATCCTGTCCCGTAACTCGAAAGTCGTTGGGGCACCACATATGATCGTTTAACCAGCGTACTTCATCTTTCTCTGTCCTCAGCAACCTTCATGGCTTCGCTCAGTGTCAAACTAGTCCATTCTCGAAAGTTGTCCTACTACCTCTTTTTCTGTCTCCCTTCTACCTCCTTTGCACGGCCTTATGCTCTGGTGACGTGGTCATACCATAGGAGTTTCCGTTTCTTCACCACTGAACATGTAATCGTGTTGTCCAATGGCTTGTGTGATGCTCTGTCAGACTTTGTCGTTGGTGATACATTTTGTTTCATGCAAATGCAGTACTATTAATTACAAAACTTATTAGCAGTATGGAGTTTTAGGAGTATTTTCAGCAACTGTATATTATGTCTGTAGTTGTTACATCTGACAGACAGACTTTACATAGAAATGTACCTTTCGGTTGGTCATAGTTAAATGTAAAATGTAGAATAATCTTTAAAAGATTGACATGTACAAACAAACACAAAATAGTGCTGGACATAAAAATATAATAAAACAACTATCCCACATCCCCAAACATACTTGCGCCGTACACTCCCGCATTCACCTCCACATACCATCACAAACCATCCCGCACAAACGCCAATCACAGGCGTACAAACACACGCTACCCATGCACAAACATGATCATTACATTTTAAGCCAAATCACAAAACAGGGCTGTATAAAAAAATTATAACGCGCGCACTCACACACATACACGCACGTACGCACACTCTCACACACACATTGCACACACACACACGCTGGCGCGCGCACGCGCGTACGCCAGACACCTGAAGACTCACAGTGCACAATTTCACAACAACAACAAAAATACTGTATTAGACACTGTATATACTGTATGTAGGATCACACACACACATACACACACGCATACACACACACAAACGCACGCAATACACACACCGTCACACCATTTAACACTCATAAAAATCACGCACATACACACACACATTCTTTCACACACACACACACACACACACACACACGCACGCAGACAGGCAAAAATTCTGTCTGACTAGCTAAATTTATGAGACTGAGTGAATAGAGTTTGTGAGTCGAATGGCGCTCGGCAGAAAGGCCCGGCGGAACTTGTCAGTCTTCGCGCGGCAGCTGATAATCCTGCCGGATCTGGAGGAGGTTTGTACCAGCAGCTCGTCACACAGCGGATGGGCTGGGTCACGCTGAATGGCCCCCAGGCGCTTCACTGCTTTCGCCTCGATGTGCGTCTGAAGGTCAAAGACGGATCTGCCAATCAGCTTGCTGGCAGTCTTTGTAACCTCTGCCAGTCTGGCAATTCGGGCTGCCGAAGAAGCGCAGCCTGTTGTAGGTTAGTACGGACTCAACCGTCACCCCGTAGAAAAGCTTCAACACAGGAGCTCACATTGAAGGCATTCAGCCTCCTCATAAAATAGATGCGTTGGTTGGCTTTCTTGAGGAGCAGAAGAGCGTTGGAGGACCAGTCCAACTTGTTATCGATGATGGACCCCAAGAACTTGTATTGGCCCACTACCTCCCACATCCAATGATCAGTGGATCGAGTGTCAGAGCGCTCCTTCGGTAGTCAACAACCATCTCTATTGCCTTAGAGACGTTGAGGAGGAGATGGTTGTCGTCGCATCATCTGACGAGCTTTTGCACGGCGCAGCGGTACAAGCTCTCGCTCGTTGTGATAAGTTCGGTCAGGGACGTGTCATCAAAAAACTTGACTTGGAGGGCGTCTTCCGCGGTACAGCGACAGTCGGCGTGTAGAGGCCGGGTGACTCTGTCTGTTACATCTGCTTGCCCACAGCATTACTGAGACTCGCTCACAAGTCTCAGTCTGTAGCTATTAAGAAGGCCTGCATTAGTGGACAGGCGAATGTAAAGCCTCTGCTATAGTCTTAGCTACGCTGTGATCTGCTTGTTATCTGTAACAGTCCGATCTGAGTCGCTTCCATTGCTTTAGCCGTTTTCCCTGTCTCAGCTACGCAGTGTGATCTGCTTGTTATCTGTTAGCAGTCCGATCTGAGTCGCTGTCATTCTCTTAGCCGTTTTTTTTACTCGTCATTAAAATAATAAATTAGAAATAAGCAGTTTTTGTGGAGGCCAACGGGGCGCACACTAACCACTGACAACCTTGTTTCCCATTTGGGAATGGAACATTATATAGCAAGATCCGCTATCTTTATTGTGTTTTAAATGTCTTATAAAAGTTCTGTTGGAATGATTTATTGGCCCACACGAAGTTTCATTGGACACAAATTACTTCTTCTTCTTCTTCTTCTTCTTCTTCTTCTTCTTCTTCTTCTTCTTCTTCTTCTTCTTCTTCTTCTTCTTCAAGTTAGACTCAGTTCGTTGTCTTTATTATGTTTTTATGCCTTAATCATTTTTTTTTAAATTTTTTTCAGTGTGATACTTAATCTGGCCCATGCGATGTTTTGTAATGCACAACTTTTTTCTTCTTGTTCTTGTTCTTAAAGTATACTATTGCGTTTGAAATAATTATTAAAGTATTCTGTTTAAAATTATGCAAACCAACACATTTTTAACCGGCAGCATTATTTAAGAACGGATGAATAAACAAACAAGCAAATAAACAATTAATTAATTAATTAAGGGCTGTGAATTTTGAATCCAAGGGCGATTTAGCAAAGTGCAGTTAAATGATTTTGGAATGATTGTTACTGTACATTTATGTTTAGGATCAGGCAGTCAGATGAACATGTTAGGTTACCGAAAGACTGGATAAATAAATAAATAAATAAATAAATAAATAAATAAATAAATAAATAAATAAATAAATAAATAAACATTTCAGTGAATTACAAAGTTCCTTTGCTGTAGGTTGCTACTATCTTTTCTATAATTAAATCTCATTATTATTCCTTTCCTGTAACCATTTTTGTAATAGTTTTCATCTCCTCACTAGTCGCTAAAGAGATTTCTCCGTGGTTTTTTTCTCACTATCTCTTGCCTCCCCCTTTATTCTGACAGAGATGGCAGATATCAACAGAAAAGAAGCAGAAGCCTGGGCAGAACAACACACAAAGAACATTCTTCCTAATGCCATGATACACACTATCAGACTTCTTGACTGCCAGAACTCCTGGTCTTTAAAAGAAAATCTACCCATCGCATTTGATTCGCACTAGAATGCGCGCTACGGAACTGTTGACCAAATTCACTGTGGATTCAAACGAGAAGTTAGTGCTATGCGCTTTAAATTCGTAGCAGACTTCAATAAGCGATTTTCCCCCCTTCTTTTCTTGTGGTTATTATTACAAGATAAGAGCTGGTGGAGTTGCAAATACGAAAGAAGAAAATTGTTAATGAAAAATGGAAGACGCATTAAAAGTTGTTCTTTTTTTATGTAAGTAAAAAAAAAATTTTTTTTTCCATAGGGATACACTTTTAGGCATATTGAAGAGAATGAAAAACTTACAAGATCTTCTGTTCAATGTTCAATAATCAAAATTTTGCATTGCTCTTCTGAGAGTACTCAAAGTTTCCAAGTTTTCAACACTTGCTTACATAATGAATGAACGTGAAGAAGAATTAAGATTGAAGTCTGCACCCACCATTGGCATATTGGCGCGGATGGAGATAACTTTCACAGGGAAGAAGGAGGTAGGGACCTAAATCAACACTGAACCACCAGAGCAATCATGCTGCTTAGATGGACAGTGAAGCCACTTTTATTTTTTGCCCACCCTTGGGTTCGAACCGGAATCTGCCAGGCGAACGCTCTATGTGTTCACATAGCTGATACAATAATATTATAACTGAAGGCACCTGCATGGTCCCCAATAGAGCATGCTAGCAGTAGCGTAACCATTACTACGTCCACATAAGAGAAGACTTGGGCTATAAGGAGAATACGGAAGGGGATGTGTTTAATATATATTGTGATAGACGCCTTTAAACAATTTTTTTTTTGCTCTGTGAGATGTGTGCGCTTTATAAATTCGTGTATTTCATCATCATCATCATCATCATCATCATCATCATCATCATCATCATCATCATCATCATCATCATCATCATCATCATCATCATCATCATCATCGTCATCGTCATTCATCGTCATCATAGTCGTTGTTGTTTTTGCAGTTCCGTTTTTTAAGGCGAGATTACTTTTTCCAGTGCTTTACACAACTCCCCCTCCCCCGTCCTATTGCATTACATTCAGCGTGTGAGTTCTGTAAAGAAGAAGCTACCCTCTCCCCTCCACCACCACCACCACCACCTCGCCAACCCCTCTCCCCCCCCCCTTTCCCCCTTCGTTTGACAAATTGAAAAATGTCTTTCCCCCCAAAAAAATGTTTTGTTATGTTTTTTTGTTGTTGTATTCTTTGTATTTATATCAATGTTTTGTTGTTGTTTCCTGTCGTCTGCCAGTGATATTTTGATACATTATTATTATTTGGGTAGCACTCATTTAAGCCTTGTGCTTTTGTGCGCCCTGATGTTTTTGCCTTGAATTATTATCTGGTTTGTTTGTTGAATAAATTTATGTTAAACAAGAAGCTACCTCGTTTGCTTGTACTACAGATACTTATAATTCGGGCTTTTGTGTACACGTACACCTGAAAGGCCAAGGCTAAACCAGGGAGCCTGCACTAAAATGAAAGCTCTCTGGCTAAATCGAGACCATGAGTCAGCAAGAGATGGCGCCGCTATCAGGGAATAGCGTTAACAGTCTGGAACCAGGTCCACGCTGGTGCCACTGAGAATCACAGGCTTTCGGAGTTCCGCTGTGTGTGGAAACTAATTTCTGGAGTTTATTAGACAATACATAAATTCACAGGCCCTCTTCTAACTCCTAGCTTCTTCTGTAATATCCAATTTCAGGCAGGCAGGCCAGTGCGAAAATCTAACTTCTATCCATGATATATAGTCTGTCCAGTCGAACTTTAAAGACTTGTACTGTTTTTGTAGCCATTGTTGCAGGGAGGCCATCCATCCCAAAGCTCTGCTAATCGGGTAATGTTTGTATCATTGTATTGTATTGTATTACTTGAAAAGGGTTTTAATAAATCGAATTTTCGTAGCTCTTTACACAGGTGTTTGTATGTTTTTGTCTCTTCATATAGTATTGTATTGTATCAGTCCATGGTGTTATTTGAAAACGATTTTAGTAACTCAAAAATTCGTAGCTCTTAACACGGGTGTTTGTTGTTTTTGCCTCTTCAAGTTTTATAGTATTTTTTATTTTATTTACCCACAAGTATATCAACTAACAAGTTAGCATCTCCCTTCTATGTCTCTGTCGACGTGCGCGTACAACCGGTTGCTTCCCTTTACATGCTTTGCGCTCCATATAGCGTCGTCGGCCTAAAATAATTTTTTAGAAACTTCAAAACCCAGGGGAGTTATGGGTAGGGAAATCATTTTCTGAAATGACGTCGGCAGGACTCTTCGCGATTAGTGCATGGCATACGAGACACACGCAAAATGGCGTCACAAGAAGATTGGTTAGATCTGAATTCGTCTAATTTGACCTCGCATGCTGCTAAAAAACAATGTAATTTGAATTTGCTTTCACAAATCAAAAGAGAGCGAGACCACAACAAAGTACAACGAGCCAAGGCGACGCAAACACTCAAGGCCGACAGAACAAAAAGCACACAAAATACAAGAGTGGTACCCGTGACCATACAGTCAATAAAGTAGGCCTAACCACCATTGCAAAATAGGATTGATCATCACCATGATTGAATTTTTCCACCCCACCTTCCAATCGGTACGGAATCGAGCATATGCTCAAATCATCATATCTTTGACAGAACTTGCATGTGCATTATACAGTGTGATGCAAGCGATAAATGAACCATCACATCGAAGCGACTCACGATCGCCTGCACTGAGCTCACATATATGTGTGCATGTTTCTATAAATCCATCGTGTTCTCCTTCGATAATTGAGCAAAGCCTTTGTTCACTACCAAAACTATGCAGTTCCTCTCCCAACTTTCGTTTAATTTCAGCCAGCACATCTTCGCGAAAAATGGCGACCATGACTTCAACCGTAGATAGTTATCAGTTACTTCCCTTGAACAGATTTCCCAGAATTCTTTATTCTATTTTTAGGTTTGGGATAGCTTGTGGATAAAACCAAGGGCAACGGGACCACCGCACGTCGACTGGGGGCAATACGAGATACTAACTTGTTAGTTGATATACTTGTGATTTACCTTATTGTCCGTCCCTTTTTCCATAGGGTAATTCTGGGCCACCTCACCTGGGGAAAGCGTATTCGCAGCCATGGCGCGCCCAAACCCAACCTACCTAACATTAGTTGTGATTTTGAATTTTTTGCTGGGGGAGCAAACCGGAGTACCCGGAGAAAACCCCCGAGACGTTGCCCGAGTCGAAAGTAAATAATATTCGGAGAAACATAACGCCCAGATGCTGGATCGAACCCACACCTGTCAGGGGCCATTGGTTTCTGGCCTGTTTTATGGTATTGTTTTGTATTGTATTTATTAGATTGTGTTGTATTGGTCAGAGTGTGTGGAGCGAGACACTCAGGACTGGTCCCTACTGGTTGGTATTGTTGTTGTTGGACGGTTGTAGATAGTCGGACAGACAAACCGACATCAAGTTTGGCTGACGGCACCTTATCTTCTGATACCCAGACTCGACAGAGAGGGATAAACCATCGGAGGTGTTTGGCTGCTATCTACCTAGCTGGGGAGGGCAAGGAGTGATAGACTACACTGCAGGATATAAGAAAGAAAAACCGAGTGCTTTATCCAGTTTGCTTCATGCTTGAATCTGGCTACTGGAATTAAAATGTTGATGACACTGATAGGCTCAATTAAAGTTCATATATTTAATTAGGTAGTTCAGGATCATTCAGTTGTCCGGGGTTTGCTCGATGCTGGACAGTTCGACGGCTTTAATAAGACCTTGATTTCGCCAGCGCATTGAGCAGCTTTGTGCGTTGTAGACCTATAAAACAGCTGCTTTAAATTAATGCAATCGAGTCCACTATACCCTATAAGACTTGGGAGGATTCTTCTTCTTCTCTGTTCTGGGGACATGTTAGAACTCCCAGGAATAATGCTTTAAAATAAACAAGGCGCAGGTTTATAGTTTCCCAGGAAGTATCTGGGAATAATTATGTTTAAAAAATTGTTTTTCATTGTGTTAAAGTCTTTAGAATGTCATGTGTAGGTATTAGAACAGCATCAAACGTCCCATGCAAGAAATTAGCTTTTAACGATGTAACTGCATGCTTCGTTTCCTCCGCTTAACATTGTCAACAAAATAATCAATCAGAACGGTCGAACCCATATTTGTTTCAGTTACATGAAATAGAGACGTAGGAATGTTATTGTATAATTATTATGTTTGAAAATGGCAGGGTTGTGTTTATCTAGCGTTTTAAATTCTTAAAATCCCGACTGATATTTTGAATGACCAGCTGAAATTTGGAAGATGTATATATCTGCAATCGATTTAACATAAGACTAAAATCGTATTATATCAGGTGTATGAAGGGAACTCCTGACGAAGCGTGTTAGTTTCTAGCGAAATATAAGTATAGAGAATCTTTTAATCTGATGTGTTTTTTCTCCTTCAACAATGTTACTTATCTTCATGATAACTCTGAGGCAGATGGTAAAATCTTTGAGATGGTAAAACTGAGTGCATGGAGTCTTCGGTAGCTCCACTGGGCTATTGCGGAAATTCTATTCCTCTCGTGCATCTGTTGCTCATCCCTGGAAAGGAGAGTAAGATGCTGTGTTGTGGATAAGGGCGACTAAACGCGTGGAATTGGCAGTGGGGGAAAGCCTCACATCGGTGCCAACAAATTTCGGGCTTTGCAGGTAAGGCCGCAGACTGTAATAAGTTCAACAGCTCCTTTCAGGCCAAAGCGGTCGGGCGGTAAATGGTGTTCTACTTAGAGGCTGGACAAGCATCTTTCCTCGTTTAGGTGTACACTGTTTGCTAAACATTTTGATGTATAGTACTACTGCTTTTCTAAGGGAATCTTGGTGTTGGCAGGTAAGACTTTAATTTGTGTATAATAATATCACAAGTACACTCGTCTTGGTTTAAAGGCGCATTGTTTTGCTGGGCGTTTTGATAATAGCTGGGAATCAGAACGAGTCAAATGTCTGTCAGACAGTCAGTCCGTCCGAACTTTGTTCGCTATATCTCACTCTCAGGAACAGACATGTTTTGATCAAACTTCATAGGACCATTACCTAGGTAAGTGGCCAGCTTCCAATGACATCGCATTTGACCTTCCTGATAATGTCTAGGTCGCTGGCGGAGAGGAGATAGGCACCGCCCTCATAAAGCTGGACTAAAGAAAAGAGAGGTCCCCATTCGCTTTTCTCCCCAACGACCGAAAGGTTACGAGAACACCAGCTTTAGTGTGGGTGATGTTTGTGGTTTTATTCCATTTAAAGTGCAGGAGGCTTGCGCCTATTAACACTAAAAATGGGTGATGCGTTAATGTCATTGTTATATGAAGTAGAAATAGCAGATAGGTCGATTTCTTTTTCAAACGGATACCGCATAGTATAGTATACCCTTGGCACAATACATTTAACACCACCACCCCCACCCCCACCCCACCCCTATCTTTTTGGAGTAGGCTATTTACACGAACAGGTCTGTTTTTCACATGATAAAAAACCGAATGTAAGATAGTAGAATTGGAATTCATTGCGTGCTACATGTGTTGTCAGTTGTTGTTGTATGTTGTTGTTGTTTTCAAATTATAAGAGAACCAAAAACTGTGTTTTCAGGAATAACATGAAATGTGGGCGGCGTTGTTTTTATTCAGCGATGCGTGCACTATCTTTATAGGTGAAGCTGCTGTTTACTGTGATACCGAGATTGCCATACAGGCTTTTATTCCACAGGTGCAGCAGGAGGGCGCATGCATACCTATAGCAAGGAAGATGCCGTGAAGACCAATGGAGGTAGAGATGTCAGTTTGAATGAATGCAGTGTCTGCTGTGCATTTACTCCCACTTCCTCTTTACTTCACTCACAGTCGCTGCGCTGCCGCTGTGCTTTGTGGTCGGAACTGTCGCTGATGGGGATACCAGGAGAAGAAGGAGAAAGAAGAAAAGGGATGAACAAATAACGTGAAGGAGAACTAACGAAGAAAAGGAATTGACGTGCGTGATCTAAACGCCACTAGTCCAAAAAAAGAGCGAAAAAGTATTGTAAAACTTAAACAAACAAACACAAATTTCGTGATCTTCAGGTATAGTCGCTTTCATTGGACTGAAGAAGAGTCAGTTACTTTTGAACTGAAAAACCGACAGCTAAGTTTGAAACTTATTTCGAAAGAGAGCACAGATATCGGTAACGTCTTTTATTCGGATACAGCGGTAGACTTTAGTGGAACCAAAGTATCGCGAAAAGTAACTCTCCAGAGTAACTGGAACTAGATGATTCAGCTGGTTAGTGTTGACTACTAGTACTATTTTCGAAGTGTGAAGAGTCAGCTGTGGCAAGTTATCTGCTGTGAGGACGATCTGTTGTTTTTTTAATTATCTGCATAATTACTGCATCTTTACGTCTCTGTATCTGCTATATTGTACATCCTTTACATCTACATACGGTACAGATATCACGTAGTTTGGTGCACTACTAACCCTAACTGTCCTGGAGTTGTGCTTGTAATAAGTGGTGTTATGACAAGAACAGGTGCAGCCTTTACCCCAGGGGCGGGTTTCATGTAAACAAAGAAATGTGAACCTTCCTCGCTCGGTGACTTGACTTGCTGGTGAGCTGTGCCAAAAAAAAAAAAAGGCGATTTGACTTTAGGTGTGCAAACCACTTTATGACTTGCTGGTACAGTGAGCATGACTTGCTGGTGAGCTGTGCAAACATAAACTTTCCTCGCTAGTGACTTTGTTCAAACGTCAACCTGACTTGCCAATGAACTGAGCAATAAAAGTAAACCTGACTTTCTCGAATCATTTTCTTCGCGTTCTTCGTTTCGACCCGACAAAGAGCTTCCTCATATTTTGAATGGGTTTTGTAAGTATTGGTTCATCTTCTTTTCTGGGTAAAACTTTCAATTTAGAGAATCAGTTTATGATGTTGCTGTATTTATTTTATTTTATTTATTTATTTATTTTTATTTTAACAACTTTATTATCATCAAGGTGAAATTCGGGCACTTTCATTTTCGAAAGTACTGCAGCCCCAAGTGAAGCGCTTAACCCAAGGTACATGCTGGGTGTGTTCTTGTCACCTACACTCACCCGTCTAGGACATGAGCGTCAGGATCTTTAAAGTCCGTTGTGATGGAATGCATGCGACACAGACTAGACCTCGGTTTATACTCTCATCCGAAGGAGTAGGAAACGGGAGTAAAGTGTCTTTCCCAAGGACACAACACAATGCCCCGGCCGGGGCTCGAACTCGGGACCTTCAGATCAGCAAGTCAATGCTCTAACCACGCGGCCACCGCGCCTCCCTATATGCAGCACCGTTTAGTAAATGAATCACCTAAGGATACAAGACTATATTTTATTATATGTGAACAATTACAGAAACGCACGTGTCATGTTTTAGTGAAATTAGAAATTCTAAAAATAGCCATTGAGATAATATTCGCGGGTAGGATGGATGCGCGCGTGTGTGTGGGAGGGGGGGGGAGGGGGGTGGATGTAGAAGCAGTTATTGTTACACCTTCTTTATACTCTTCGTATGTTCTTTTGACGGCCCCGTTATTTTGACGTCAAAACAGTGTTCCGTTAGGGTTAGGGCTGTGTTAGGCTTAAGGTTAGGTTAGGGGTTATCCTATCCTACACCGTAACTCGGAGGTCGTTTGGACACCACAGATGATCGTACCAGCGTAATCCATCTTTCTGTCCTCAGCAACCCTGACGACTTCGCTCAGTGTCAAGCCAGTCCATTCTCGAATATTGTCCTCTCACCTCTTTTTGGGTCTCCCTCTTCTTCTAACTCCTTGCACTTGCAGGATGGTCTTTGCAAGGCCTGATGCTCAGGTGACGTGGCTATACCATCGGAGTTTCCGTTTCTTTTCCACTGTGAGCAGGTTATCGTGCTGTCCAATGGCTTGTGTGATGGTCTGTCGGACTTCGTCGTTGGTGATTTGCTGGGTATAGGAAATGTAGCACCCCAACACGAGCTTTGTATTCATCGTTGTGGATCTCCTGTGAGAATCTATTTTTCGCAAACGTATACTATAGGAAGACGGAGATGACAAGGGAGCGCAGCAACCTTACCTTGGAATGTAGACTGATGGTCTTGTCTTTCCAAATGGGCTTCAACCTTGCCAGGGCAGCAGTTGTTTGTGCGATCCTGGAGAGGACTTCCTGTCGGGACTCATTGTCTGATACAATGGCTCCTAAATATTTGAAGCTATGCACTGTGTTGAGGGATTGGTCTTGGACTTTGATGTCCATGTTGATGCCATTGGTGTTGTTGGTCATGATTTTGGTCTTCTCTGCACTTATTTCCATTCTAAAGGCTCTGGAGGTGGTGTCAAGCCTCTGTACCAGCTGTTCAAGTTCTTATTCCTCTCCAGCCAATCCAACAATGTTATCCGCAAAACGGAAGTTCGAGATTGCTCTACCCCCTATGCTGACTGTGCCTTCATTATCTGCAAGGGCATCTGACATGCATGATGCGCTCTAGGAATATGTTGAAAAGTGTTGGAGAGAGTAGGCATCCTTGACGCACACCAATTGTTAAGGGTTATGGTTAGCTTTAAAAAATGGACGTATTTTAAATAATGTTAAAACAACGTATGGTGTGTGTGGGTGTGTGTGCGTGTATGCGTGTGTGTGTGATTGTGTGTGTGGTGCGTTGTTTATTCCTTAAAATAAATGTTTTTGCAAAGTCTAGTTAGATTGATTACGACTCTTTGTAACTTAGGCAATGATTACGAATTTACGACTCTTTGTAACTTAGGCAATCAATATTTTCTACCTTGTGCACGTGTCCATATAGACATATATATGCGTTCTAAATAAATTTGGTTTAGTGTCTAAGAATAGCGTGCAGTAAGAATACAAAACAATACAACACATTTTTATTGTATGACTTAAACCAATAAAAAAAAATGTTCGTGTTGTTTTGGTGTGGTTTTAATGACATCATCAAATGTAGCAAGTCACTTCAGTGACACTAAATAACACGGACGACGATACTTAAAATAAAATAAAAGACTAATGATTAGCGAATTCAATACCATTGTTGCTTTTTTCCCCATTTTCCTTCCTGGTGAATTGTTTTTTGTAAAAGTCTGCATTGTGTGATACATGGTGCAGTTCCTGTTAGTAATATTAAAAGGGGGTCATTTTGTCTGGCTCATAAACAATGAAAAATGTGAATGACATTTTGACCAAGAAGGTATTTTGCTGCTGTTGTCTGTATCCGCCACAATAGATATCTGTGGTTTAAACTAAGACTTCAAGAAATTATGACATCACTGAATGGACTGAAGCGTGCGTTCAGACGAAACGTCATCTTGCTGTTGAATAAATTTTGGTACCGTTATACCTACATACCAACAGTTCCTCTCATTTATAACTCAGGCCTTCTGTTCTTTTTTAAAAAAAAAATATTTTTTTTTAATTTTGGCGCTGTCGAATTCTTAATATAATATTGTTTACTGAATGTATTATGTAGGGTGTATAGAAAGAGTCTTGAAGAGAAAACTGTACTATGCATGCAATAGGCTGGGGGAGGAGAAGAGGGACCCCAAACCATACAACTTCATAATACAAAATCAGTTTTGCTCCACCAAGCTAGAACGTACTACACAGGTTGTTTAGAAACACTCTGGAAGAGAAAATCGTACCATACACTGTACACACGACAGGTGGAGAAAAAAAAATTCACACTACTTCATCATGATTCCGGAAAAAAATATAGGTTTGCTCCTTCAAGTTGGTAATAGGCTAGTGTATTTATATAACGTGGAACACAGCTTGTAGAGAAGGACTCTAGAAGAGTAAAAGCATTCTACTTACAACTTCATCATCATCTGCCATCACCAAGTACTTAGCTTAGTATATGAAGGGCCGAGTGTTTTGGAAAGAGCCAGATGTAATCACTCAGCGAAAGAAACTCATTAAAGCAATAGCGGGAAAAAAGGAGAGAGTGCCAGCAGGAAGTTGTTCTTTGAGCGTTCAGTTATCCTTTGTGCAGTCAGCAGTCAGTTATACATTGAGCATTTAGTTAGTCTTTGAGTAGTTCGTTATTCTTTGAGCTTTCCACACAGCGGTCTTGGTGAAAGAGGAAGCCTTTATTTCCCGCAGTCCCTATCTACAAAAGTCGGTTCAGCACGATTTGTCCAAAGACCAATTTTCTTGTGTGTACAGAATTTGTTTGCTGTTGCTACTTTTGAACTTTTTGTCATGTTTTGGTTTTGAAAAGGGTAAAGTTTGTAGTATACACATTATCCTTGTGCTTAGTTCTGTTCGATAAGAACACTATGGTGAACTTGTGTACGTGTAGTAATGTTATTTTATTGTAGTTTCAGTTCAACCTTGAATTGTTAGATTTGATTACCCCACCTACCTGTATGTGTGTCTTGCTTGAGAATGCGGTGGCCTAAAATCACACGTACGTAAAGAAACATTTAAATAAAATATCGGATTGAAAACGTATTGAATATATCGAAAACTACATGAGAGTATTTCGCTGCTAAATATTTTTCTGCGTGTTCTTTAAGGAGGCAGGGCTTATATTATACCCCACAAAAATATTGAAAACAAAACCACAGAAGGAAACGAAAAGAGGAACGTACTCTAAACAGTATTTTGAATTTTATGGTTTGTTATTCAGAGATTTTAACTACACGAGAAGTGTGAATTAAATACAGGTTGTAAGGTCAACTTTTAATTTATTTTAAAATGTAATGTTTATTATTCAGTTTTCTTAAGTGTTCGAGAGCTGTTGATTAGAGTTAATCTTCAATGCGTATTAGTGTGCTGTACATATAACAAATAAGTTTGTTACTACCACAACTTCAGAACTGTAAGTATTAGTAACTAATTTTATAGCGATTATTAATTACAATGAAGTTTACTACTAAGTAGTAATTAGTAAAGTACTAATTGACCAGTACGTGATATGTTCAGTAAACTGCAACAATTAACTCTTAATTTATTTCTCGTTAATCGTTGTAATGCCATACTAATCAGCGGTGATCCGACAAGCTAATTTAGTACAGTTCAATCTAATATTAGGCGTTCTGTTTGTAAAGTGTATGCTGTCGTGGGAAAGTTAGCTGTAGGGAAATAGTATGCATGGCTGCTTGTGCGGTCAAAGGAACAGAAAATTGCTTACTGGCATGGTTTTTATCCATAGTGTTAAAACTCTATTGTGTATTCATAATGCCGTACACCTTTTTTTCTGAGCGCAAAGATCATGAACTGTTACATGTGGAGTTCTGCGCTATACAAGACTTCTTTTATCATCATCATGGCCTGGAGGGGCCGGGTAGCTCAGTTGGTAAGAGCGTCTTGCTAGTAACCGAAAGGTCGCTGGTTCGTATCCCGGATTGGTCAACGTGTGATCATATTATTTTCCCCTTTACCAACAACTGGCCCGCTGGTGTCAGTATATATCGGTCCAGTAGTCACCTATATGCGAAAGTGTCGTGTGACTATAATCTACAAACAACAACAACATCATGGCCATGGGGCCGGGTAGCTCAGTTGGTAAGAGCGTCTTGCTAGTAACCGAAAGGTCGCTGGTTCGTATCCCGGATTGGTCAACGTGTGATCATATTATTTTCCCCTTTACCAACAACTGGCCCGCTGGTGTCAGTATAAATCGGTCCAGTAGTCACCTATATGCGAAAGTGTCGTGTGACTATAATCTACAAACAACAACATCATGGCCCATTTCGGGCAAGCACGCATTATTTTCGTCGCACGAACGCTGATGCTCTGGGCGGGTGAGTGACAGTTACAACAAGCATTATCCTGCTACCACTACGTCCCATTTCCCCTCGTCCTGGGTGGAGCTATCCTGCGGGTGCAGTGTTTTTTTTTTTTTTTTTTTTTTTTTTTTTTTTTTTTTTTTTTGGGGGGGGGGGGGATAACTTAGCAAAAAACCCGAATTTTGTCCGAAAAAAAAGTCACACACACAGCACACATACACAACAACTTGTAGGCAGGAAAGTTGGCTGCATTGTTTTGGTTCCGGTCGCTACACGCATGTGGACATTTGTCCAAAACGCTTGTCTAGCAAACGTCAGACGTATTTGAAATATTGGTCACTCAAACTCTCTTAGCATTGACCCGGTGATCTCAAAAAGGTAGACGGATTCATTACAGCAAGTTGGACCCAACTGTTGCTGCAATGAATCACAGGGCACTGAGTATTGAGAGACTCCCTGCGTACCAGTCTATATGGCCAGCTTAGTAGGTGCAGACACCCTCTGAGTTGGTGCACATTACACACGACTTTAGCTATAGAAGCTTAACAGTAGATGAAAGCATGGCGTGGATAATAAATAGACTAGTGTTACTATATACAGAGCATGCTAGCAGTCTTGGAATAGCTCTTGAAGAAGAAAAACAACAACATTCTTTTGACACATAGGGCTAAGAATTAGAACATTGCCAGCTCTTGAGAAATCGCGTTGCAGATTATTCATTTTGGTGGATCTGGGTGAAAATTGCTCGATATGGATGATTTAATGTTTCCTTAGCGTGGATAATATATTATGGTATTACTGCAATTATACTTTGGTGAATAGCCCTGAAAACGTTCTGGTTAATTCATTTTTATGGCCCTGGAGAAAATGGCGTATATGTGTCAGTGTGTGTGTATGTGTGGAAGAGCTTCCTTAAAGATAACGAAACGAGTTTCTGATTTATTCGTTTTAGTAGAACTGGAAAAAATAACGTGTTACAGATGATTTTCTGTGTCTTTGATTTTTCTGTTGTGTTGATGATTAGTATTTCGTGTTGCTATAATGAGGCGGTCTACCCCCGTTGGGGTGCCGGGGGTTTCAGTATAAATAGTATCCCCACTTTCTGGAAATTTAGTGCTTTAAATTCCCACTGTCGCTGTCTTTTTCATTTGCTCTTTCTCATTCCTGCTCTGTTCTATAAATCTGCTATACTATCTTCTTCTTCGCTAGACCAGTCACCTACCTTTTTTCTTGAAAACTCTTCCGGGACAAGATTCCTTATTTGTGTATGAGGTCTGTTGGATCAGCTTTGGGAATATTGGACGCTTTCTGCCAGGTGGTCACTATGGCTTCATATGATGTAATTATTTTGCAATGTAGGCATTTTATATGTATGTGTTTTGTTGATATTTTATAATGATGTTTGTATTCTATTTTGTTTTTGTAAACAGGGTTTCGATAAATTAGAGTACAGCCTCAGCGTCCCCTGCGTGGGATGTCTTTATTGTAAAGTGACTGGCTGGTGGAGAGCTTTCAGTTTTACCACTAGGGTTGTTTCAGCAGATCTTTTATGCGGATTGGGGGTTGTCCGGTCCTGATTTGGCTCGGAAGAGTCTGCTGGACCTAAAGCAATAATCATGTAATGTAATGTAATGAGGCAATCGTGCGGAAGAGTCCCCCAAGAAACGTGTTCCGTATTGTATTATTTTGGGTGGAAATTTGTGAACATACTTTGAGAAAGATCATTTTTTTTATATCTTTAAATTTGGCTAACAAAATGCTACTGAAATTAAATCAGTCTCAAGTCACCCTGTTATTCTGAGACAGCTAATTTTCAGTGCCGGTAATTTTGTCCCGATTTAAACAAAACTTTTTGAAATAATAATAGTGAAACAAAGTCATCCAAATTCTACCTTTATTTTTTTTTTTTTTAAATTTATTTATTAGAGGACGAGGCTGGACGAACCAAGTCAACCAAGAAATCTCTCTCCTATCCTTCAAGTAAAAAAAGTACTTAAATAAAAACAATCGTTGATGTTTTATAATCCATGTATCTGACTAACAATTGATTGAGTCAGGGTCTATTATTATCTCTAACTTAATTATATGAGTAAGAATTGATTGAGGAAGGATTATTTATATCTTTAGACCAATTATCTGAGAAAACGTTGAGTTAAAATTATCTGTCTAGCCCAATTATTTTGGATTGACTCGGGGTTATCTCTATTTCTAGTTCAATTTTCTGCAAAACAAATTATTGTCAAGGGGATATCGCTATCTCTAGTCCAATAATCTTCGAAAGAAATGATTGAGTCAGGGTTACCTCTGTTTATACTCCAATTAGTTGAGAAAGAAATGATTGAGTCTGGTTCTCTAGCTTTGACCCAATTATCTGATAAAGAGATGTTTGAGTCAGGGTTATCTGTATCTATTGGTCTGTAGATAGAGGAGATAACCCTGAAAAGGACTGGACATTAAGATATTGAAATGACTGAGTTAATAATGTCTCTGTTTAGCCGAATTATATATGATTGAGTCAGAGCTATCACTTCTCTAGTCCAATTTATTATCTGAGAAAGAAATCAGTGAGTCGAGGTTATCTCTAAAGGCTAGCAGCACCTTTGACTCCAAGCGAGGCTATAATTATAAGCTTGCTAGCGGACCACCCACTATGGCAAGCATCTCTATTTAGGTACGATATTACGTCGTATTGACATTTCTGTGTGGGGTAGGGGGAAGGAGGGGGAGTGTTGTTGTGTCTTCTCGTTCCATTCCTTTGTTTCTTTCACATATTTTTGACAGGTGTGTTATTCCAGCCGTCATAGCTGTGCGAAATTTTTTTTAAAACCTCTCTCACTCTCACTCTCACTCTCTCTCTCTCTCTCTCTCTCTCTCTCTCTCTCTCTCTCTCTCTCTCTCTCTCTTAAGTGTAGCGCGTAGTGTTCAAAATACAATATAAATTTATTAATAAATGTTGAACAATACTATCCATCCAGGACCCCCCTAGCATCGCGTACCTGCGAAGATCGCGTACCTGCTTCGCGCACACGTGGCTGCGCCACTCGACAGAATTTCAGAGAAATCTTAATTTTGCCTGTAGCATGCCTGGTCTGTGTAAATTAGCATTGTTTTCTAGTACGCAGAAAAGAAACAAACCATCGATGCGCATTCGAATATTTCTATACTGTAAAAAAAAAAAAAAAAAAAAAAAAAAACTCGCCCTTTTGGAGAGGAAAATGCACATTGCTGTTTGAATACAAAATACACTGACAGCATGGGTACGTAACAAACACCAAGGACATACAGGACCTGATGGGCAAGACGTATCATGTTTTACGAAACATCATACAGCATTGCAGGTACTACATGACCTATAACTTGCAATTCTAGAAGGGAGAGATGCGCCATTCTTTCTGTTCGAGGCAACACTATAGGCATGCTCGTGATCGTGCTCTATTGCTTTGGTCTTGTTTTTTTGCATGCAGCGTAGCTGAAACTAGAGGTGGCCTTCTCTCTCAAGAGAGAAGGTGACGGCTTCATCTAGTCTCAATCGCGATGTATGCAGTCTGTTGATATTGTGGCAATAGAGGTTGTTTACGTGAGATTCATTCTGAGTGTCGGTGAATCTGTCAAGGCTTTATGCTGCATTTGCTCGAATACTCTGTGCAGTATACCTCCTGCCGACGAGTTCTCTGCTGTGAAAGCAGTGCATCCACATTATCAAGATATGAACGCCTACCGGAGGCTGCATCAGAAAGCGAATGAGTGCTCCAGTCCAAATCTAAAACAAGGTACAACGTTCATTCCGTCCTGCAAGCCTGCAGTTCCCTTTGGCGTTTCTTGCTGACAACTTCTGTTGATGATGATGTCCATTTATAACGCGCGTTATCCATTGTCTAATGCTCAGTTCGTGGAAGCTACTCATTTTCTTACTACTTTTGGTGTTACCAAAAAATATTGTGAGATTGAGCTTGTATGTTGGTAAAGGTCAATGCTCTTTGAGTTTGATTGTTAATTGTTAATTTGGGGAAAAGCGCGTATATAACATCCACAGTGGTGAAGAAACGGAAACTCCGATGGTATAGCGACGTCACCTGAGCATCAGGCCTTGCAAAGACAGTCTTGAAAGTCACGGTGCAAGGAGGCAGAAGAAGAGGGAGACAGAAAAAAGATGGGAGGACAACATTCGAGAATGGACTGGCTTGACACTGAGCGAAACCATGAGGGTTACTGAGGACAGAGAAAGATGGAGTACGCTGGTTAAACGATCATCTGTGGTGCCCCAACGACATTTGAGTTACGGGATAGGATAAGATAGGATAGGATAACATCCATTATTATTATTATTATTATTATTATTATTATTATTATTATTATTATTATTATTATTATTATTATTATGATGATGATGACATTGCCATCACTCTTCCCAAAAAAGATAATCTTCAGGAGTGTGAAAATTACAGCACCATCAGCTTCATCAGCTTCATCAGCCATTCCAGCAAGGTCCTCCTGAAAATAATACTCAACAGGTTGAAACCCCAATCTGAACAAATCATAGCTGAAGAACAAGCAGGATTCAGGGCAGGGCGAAGTACCACTGAACAGATTTTCAACCTCAGATTAATTTGCGAGAAATACCTATTGCACCAACATCTATATCATGTGTTTGTAGACTTCAAGAAAGCGTTTGACCGAGTTTGGCATGTAGCTCTGTGGGCAACCATGAGAGCGTACAACATCAGCCCTAAAATTAATGAAGTCATCAAAAGCCTGTGTGACAAGGCTACCAGAGCAGTCCTCCACAACAGCGCCATCGGAAACTGGTTCAGAACAACAATCGGTGTGCGTCAAGTATGCTTACTCTCTCCAACACTCTTTAGCATCTTCCTAGAGCGCATCATATCAGATGCCCTTGCAGATCACAAAGCCACAGTCAGCATAGAGGGTAGAGCAATCTCTAACCTCCGTTTTGTGGATGACATTGATGGATTGGCTGGAGAGGAACAAGAAGTTGAACAGCTGGTACAGAGGCTTGACACCACCTCCAGAGCCTATGGAATTTGTAACACTTTGAGGAAGTAACCTTGTTGGTCCTGACTTGTGCTAAGAATCAGAATGTCAGAAAACTGTCTATATTCTGTGTAATTCTACTGGAATTATTCTAAATATTATGTGAGTTTGCAGATGTTTGTGATTTTAAAGTCGAGTCATAGGTCTAGCTTTTTGATTCTTTCTTTCGTATCTGCTTTTTCCTTAGCTTACAAAGTGTCTTTTTTTTAAACGTATATTCGTAGCTATTTTGACTCGTTCATACATTCTGGTCTTTTCTCACAGTCATCTTTTTTAGCTTGCTTACGTTGCATGTTCAAAATATCTTTAGAACAATTACACCGGGTTTAAAATCGGCAAGCCTAGCAGGACTAAGAAGGCAGAAAGAGGAAACGCTTTGCTGAGGTAGAAGCAGCAAGCATCAGCTTCCAACGTGTTCAATCCCCAGGGTTTGTTTACCATCCCCAAGCCGCGGGTACTTTCTGGTAGCACCGATCGTACTAGTATATACTGTAGTAGTACGTATAACATTCAAAGAAGTCTGAAGTACAGTTTTAACTATTATATAGGCGTATGTTATAGTACGTCCATACAGGTCTGTTTGTTACTGTTTGTACGTTAACTTCATTGTGTACATGAAGAGGGTTAACTGAAGGGAGTCTTTGATCGGAGGACTTAGGTCTTGTCTTAAGCTGTAAAGTATAAAAAAATATTGTAGTAGAAGTTGCCAGTTGCTACATAGGAAAGGCAGAAGATGGTGTTTACAAGATAGGTTAGCAAAGAGGTTGGTGTGTGTGTGTGTGTGTGTTTTGTTTGCTTGTGTGTGTGTGTGAGGGAGAGAGAGAGAGAGAGAGAGAGAGAGAGAGAGAGAGAGAGAGCAGAGAGTTTTGGCGAGGTAAGTCTACTTGTTCTGCTGCTGCAGTTTATTATCCCTTTCTATCTGGATACCATGCTATTGTTCTCTGGAGAAAGCAAAGTGGTTTTTGAGAGAGAGAGAGAGAGAGAGAGAGAGAGAGAGAGATTATGTAATTAAAGCAAAGGCGGTATCGATAGTATGTGTGTGTGGGTATGAAAAAGAGAGGGAGGGGGTGAGAAGCATTTACTTGTCTTTTCTGTGTACCTGTATATATATATATATGACTGTTCTGTGTACTTACAAGTGTGTGTGTATGTTTGTGTGAGGGAGAGAAGAAGACGAATTTAAGTATGGCCTTTGTGTGTACTTATGTATGAGTGTGTGTGAGAGAGAGCGAGCTATAGAGAGAGAACCAAGCACTTAATAGTATGATTGTTCTGTGTACTTATGGGTGTGTGTGAGAAAAAAAGAGAGAGAGAGAGAGAGAGAGAGAGAAGAACTTAAGTATGGCTTTGTGTGCACTTGTGTATGAGTGTGTGTGTGAGAGAGCGAGAGAGAGCGCGCGTGGAGATATTATAAATAATGAATGAATGAATAATTTATAAAGCGCGTAAATATCTCCACGCCGACGGGCATGATTGCAGAGCTGGTGGGAGGGAGATGGATAAACACACACACACACGCACACACACACACGCACACACACACGCGCACACACCCAGTGGCGGGAAGGGTGCAAAGATCATAACTTAACATTTTAACTTCTTCACTATCGCTCAACACATTCTAGCAGGCAGACCAGACAATTAACATTTAACATTTATGCAATACTTTCACGCAGTGACTTATGAAATTGGGATGAGATCAGATAGTTATACATCCAGATTAGCAAGAAGAGTAGAAATGTGTTTTCAAGTTTCTGCGAAATGCATCGACAGAGTCTGCTCTCTTTATGCCTTCTGGAAGAGCATTCCACCAGACCGGTGCAAATAAGAAATTGTTTGGTACAAATAGGATAGTGTTTCTAGGGAATAAGACTGTATGTCAGTAAACTTTGAACCTCTTTGGTTGACTGCGATGCAAGCAGTAGGTTAGGCATTCAGTGAAGCAGAAGAGGGCGAAGAGGCACTTGGATCTGGCACTAGTACAGTTACTAGCAGCACGTAGGTAGTGAAAGGCTACAGGAAAAGGGCGGACACACTGGGACTCACACATCAAGCACCACTTTTTTCACACAAACATACACACAAACATAGAGAGAGAGAGAGAGAGAGAGAGAGAGAGAGAGAGAGAGAGAGAGAGAACACACGCAGAGTACCACCCCCATCCCCTTCTCTCTCTCTTTCTCTCTCTGTCTCTCTCTCCCTCTCTTTCTTTCTTTCCATCCGTGGTCTCTCCCTTCCCCCTCCTCTATCTCTATCTCCTTCACTATTCTCTCTTACCCGTCCCCCGATCTCTCTCACTCTCTCTCCCTCCGTCCCTTTTTCTCTCCCTCCATCCCTCTCTCTCTCTCTCTCTCTCTCTCTCTCTCTCTCTCTCTCCCTCTCTATGTCCTTTTTTGAGCATTACGAACATGAAAACGGTGAGTAGGGGTCGGTTGTAATGGAAACAAATGAGTAAGTATGGAAACTACACCTCATTTATGTTTAATTTCTTTAAATCCTTTTTTTTATTTCAAGGAAAGTTATGTAGGGTCGCAATTGCTGTACGTGTTTTTTTCCCCAGTATGGGTTGAGGAAAAATCAACACTACCAAAACAACACATCAAGATTATTATTTTCGTTTTAAACGTTGGGCCGTTAAAGATTTTTTTTCTCTCTCTTTTTACAATTGCATTACAGAAGGAAAGACGTGCCCCTTTATAAAGAGGCAGCAATACAAACGGTTAATAGCAAAATCTCATGGAAGTTTAAAACTTGTATACGTCATTTACTTATCAATAGAAAAACAGAGGACTGCTATTATTACTTATAAAAGATGTCGCTATACACAAACACGTATTTGGATTGCGGAGGAGAAAGGGGGGGGTGGGGTAAAGATTATTATGTGGGTTTTAAACGTTGTTTTGACTATTTCTTCTATTACATTTGAGACATGTCTTGTATTATTAACAAAAGCGACGCACATGGTTAATAGCATTTCTCTCTCTCTCTCTCTCTCTCTCTCTCTCTCTCTCTCTCTCTCTCTCTCTCTCTCTCTCTCCCTCTCCCTCTCACTCTGTCTCTCTGTGAATGTTTCATGTTTCATTTACTTATCAAACACAAAGATCTCGCTGCACAGAAGCAGTTACTTGGTTGGGCAAACAAATAAAGATCTGCATTTGTTTTGCATATACACAGGATTAGTGTCGGAATGTGCTCTGAAATTTTATATTTCCCGTACTTAATCAAACAAAGATCTCACTGTACAACATGTGGGATATAACAGGTTGAGGCATTTCTTGCCCGTCTATCTCTCCCATCGCGACAAAATTTAAGTCCGTGATCTCCATATCTTGGGTGTGTAAGTGCCGCTAAACGTCACCATCATAATTATGCAGCCACGGCAACACCCCACTCCATACCCCCCCCCCCCACCCCTAAAGGGAAGGAAGTAAGCGTTGAAGAGAGAGCGTTCTAAGAGATAAGGCTGTGCGTTTGCGAGTCTTGAAGGCGAAAACATGTCGACAGCATCCAGCACTGTGCGTGGATTAAGACAATAAGAAATCTGGGACTAAACCCATGGCTTAGTCTACAACTAGAACTGGGACTATTGTTATAGTCTTGAACAATGAGTTTAGGACAGGCCCCCAACATCATATATGCAGTCTACGTTAAACGATTCTTTTTCTGTGAAAATGGAGATGCGGAGTTTGTGTTTAAAACACTCAGTTATATGTGTGGAATCAGTATAATTCAGTCCCATCTTTTAGGCTTGAAAACTACTACCTGTGTTTTTCACAGACGTTTTGTCTTACTCAAGTTTATATTACATACAATACAATACAATATAACTTTATTGATCTCAAACTGAGAAATTAGATACATGGTCTGCAATCCGATATAAAATTTAGACGACTAATTTAGACATATATCAATTGTGTAAGATAATCATCATATATTACACATGTATCAATTGTTTAAGATAGTCATAGGTGTTGCTAGGAGGACAGCAAGGTGCAAGATTCCGATTGCTGACGGTTTAGCTGATTTGCTATCCGAATGAGTATTAGTGACCGCTGGCGTATTCGTCTAAATAGTATCATTATAGATCAACGATACTTTGAAGTGGTTTCAGTTTTATTTGTTTATGACGGGCGTGTGAGTGTGTGTGTGTGTGTGTGCCTGTGTTATTGTTTTGTGTTTTGTTGTTATTTTATGTGTAACTATTTGCCGACATGGTCCTCACAATTCCTTTCCAACATTGCTCCAATTGTCTTTGTTTAATAGTTCTTATTCTGCCGGTTTCGTGATTTGGCAAACCTCAATTTGATTGTCATTTTGTGTTGTATTTATTGTGTTTGTGTGTGTGTGTGTGCGTGTACGATTGTTTGTGTGTGGGATTCCCGCTGCACCCACACCCAATCCCTCGGTGTTTGCTTTTGCCACACTAGCCCTAGCCTAGCATAGACATTGTGAAAGAAGATCCGTACTTGTATTTGTATTCGCCTGTCCGGGGAAAACTCTGTGTTGTTACGTTGTCGTGAATAATTGATAACTGTGTCTTTGCTGAGGAAGATGTCAGCCAATCATTCATACAGTCGTCGTAAACCTTTCTTATATTGTTATTTTTATTTTATTATTTTATTTTTAAGGCTGTTCCTTGGAGACCCTCCTTTTAACAGAATGAAACGTGATTGTCAGAAGTGCATTTATTTCCCCTACCACTACTTTCATTTTATATTATATCTCTTCTTTTTCTTCCGCCTATACTTTTAAACGTCATCGCTCACTTTCACAAGGCCAAACTTTCCTCAATTTGGTTTTCTAAGTAGAAATTGGAACTGGAGACGGGGTTTTATTGTATCATTTGATTTTTGCTTTATCGCTGAGAAGAGTGGCGGGAAAGTGTGGTGAGGTTTTGGGTTTTATTGGGTTTTGTTTAGTATTATATAATTATGATAGTTATACATCCGACCACGCAACACTAAATTATTTTTAGCATTGGACTTTGTTAAAACGTTCAACTGTTAGGATTTAACCTAGCAAACTGTATTGTAGCGTAAATTATTGAATTTATTTTGTACCCCTCTTTTCCCACGCACCGTAACCACTGTTAAAATTATCGGGAAGCAAACCCTGTGCACATCAGTCAGTGTTTCCTAGCTTTGCCGTCCCCTGCAGACAAGCTGGCATCGACTGTCTGCTAGTCTAGACTTTGAGGCAGGTAAACACCTCCATACCGTCAGGTGAGATGTGATACAGAATGCAGCTGCGAGGGCGTTGCAGGCAGCGTTATTATTAAGTTCTTATGATTGATGTAATTGAAGCCAGTGGTGGCCAAGTTTAAAGTGGCAGTTTTTCACTGTCTGTCTTAGCAGTGTGATTGATCGGGTGGTTCAGTGTTAATTTAGCTTCTTACCACCTCTTCTTGTGATTAAAAAGAAATCTTGTGTGCCTTTTGGGTGCCGAGGTTTGCTGTTTAAATAATATCCCCACTTTGTGGAAATGTAGTGCTTTAAGTTACCTCTGTTTCTGTCATTCTCAATTGTTCTTTGTCGTTCTTAATCTGTTCAGTCAATCTACTATCTTCTTCACTAGACCAGTCACCTACCAAATTTTTTCTTGAAAACTCTCCCAGAACTCCTCATTTGAGCATGGGGTCTGTTGGGTCTGCTTGGGGATATGGGACGCTAGTGTTCCCTCAACAAACAAAAAAAGAGAGTCCTTGGGACTCCCAGGTATAAAATTTTAAGAGTCCTTGTGCAAATTTTGAGAGTCTCCAAATCGGAAAAAGAAATGTAAAAACAAGCCCAATCCTCACTTTTTTTAAAACTCTGTTAAAGCGTCACATTAGTTATCATAAACATATAAAACAAAAAAATTAAAACATGTATTAAATGTTTATTTAAGCCTAGATAGAATCAAAGAATGGATTCACGAAGATTTCTTCTGTTCAGTGATTGGATTGCTTGGATGAAGTTTACAATGCGCGCGCATGCGATTTTTATGGACAACTCCTGACACAATCTTTAATCGTCTGCATTGGCAGTCTCAGTTGGGTTCTGATTCTGATTATGCCGTGAATTAGTTCGCCACTCGTTGGTCGTATTTTTTACTTCAGGGATTCATATTTTGTGCGTAATTGACGCACTACTGTACGTAATCGGGAACACTGGACGCTTTCTGCCAAATGGTCACTAAGGCTTTCTATGGTATTATTATTTAGCAATGCAAGCATTTTATATGTATGTTTTGTGAATATTTTATAATGATGTTTTATTCTATTTTATTTTTGTAAACTGGGGTTCGATAAATTAGAGTACAGCCTCAGCGTCCCCTGCATGGGATGCCTTTATTGTAAAGTGACCGGCCTTCAGCGTTACCATTAGAGTTGTTTCAGCAAATCTTTTATACGGATCGGGAGTGAGTCCTCTTTCAACCAAGTTGTGGTCCTGATTCGGCTCTTTGCAGTCCGCTGGACCCTATTGTTACACTCGTTGTTGGTTTTATCAGTAGTTGATTCAGCCCCGATGCTTGAATCCTGATAGGTGTAACTCAGATTCGTTTATCCACGCAACCTGTTCACTCAGCAACAAGACAGGAGTCGTCGTATGAAATTTTCCAACTTTATTCAGCAAACATCAACAACTGCATACACTCGCTTGTTTCCACTTTTCTCTTTACAACTTTCAACTTTCCACTTTCAACAACTTTTTTAAAAACTTTCGTTTGAAACAGTGCGGCACATATTATAGTCTCTCTATACTCCAGAAAAATTTAGAACACTCCAGCGTGACCCACCACAACCAATCAAAACAAACTTCGTCATCACTGTCTTACTTCATACAACTTTCTTCATCATACAAGAACCTCTCAGCTTCTATTGGATCTATCTAGATCTTTCGATCGATGGTAAACAACCAACTCTAAAAAAATTCTCAAATAATATCGATCAAACTAAAATTATTAACATTATACCAAGCTTCTTCTAACAACAATGCAATATCAAATCAAAGGTAAATACACTCTATTATTGCATGCTTTGCAAAACAAAACGATCGGATCTATCGTGCGCGTTTCAACGTAACACCTATAAACAATGACTAACTAACTGCCATATTGCCAATGGTGGTTTAGACGTTAAACTTCAATGTTCATTTATTCGTTTTGCAATTGATATATGCATTGATAAGGGTTTTAATATTATTATTATTGTTGTTGCTAATGGTATCAGCAGTCATAGAGTTATATTGTTCATTTTGTCGAGATATTATATCAGGGTTTGAATGAAAGAACGTTGAATTTGAACGTCTACACCCAACCGTTATTGATATGGCAGACGGGAATAACCATCGCAGGGAAGAAGGGGTAAGACCCTAAACCAACACTAAACCATTAGAGCAGTCATACTGCTAAGAGGGACAGTGAAAAAAAATGGCCACCACGGGATTCAAACCTGGGTTATCGGTGCAGAAGGCAATCAACATACCACGGAGCTACAACCGTGGGTCATCAGGATTCATCCTTCCTTTGTACTGGCCTAAATATCTCAATAGATTCCAGCATAATTGGAAAATAAAACGAGGATTACCTGGAACCTGGAAGGTGAAGTTTCATTTTAATTTCACCTTATGTCGAATTGCTCCGGAGGAAGTACTTTACGAGAGAGTGTGCGCAGGCTTACCAATTCAGACAGCAAAGAAGTCGGGAACTGGTACTGGGACAAACGCTGTCTAGGGCAATTTTTTGTTCGACCGTCCCATGCATCGGACCTCAGGAAGTTTTTCTTGAGAAACTCGCAATAATCACATTACTGACTGTATCACACGGTGCTGTTACTGTCAAGGAACTGAGAGAGGAAGTTTCTAGGTATATAGCCTTCTTCTCGCCATTTTATTACGAGTTAAAATGCTGCACGTTCCGCAATCAGTGCAGATAATCTTATTTTTAGCGCCTATCCACCCTTTACTATATATATGTTTTCAGGACGCACTTGCTTGTTCCTTGGCTGCGTTATCGTCTTAATGTGTGTGTGTGTGTGTGTGTGTGTGTGTGTGTGTGTGTGTGTGTGTGTGTGTGTGTGAGGATGTTTACACGGCGTTATTGGGACAAATTAGTGCAAGTTTGCATACGTTCTTTGGACAGACCTCCTTGTTGGGACGTCCATTTAATGATCCGTGAGGGTTAGGGTTAGGGTAAGGGTTAGGGTTAGGGCTAGGGTTAGGGCTAGTGTTAGGGTTAGGGTTAGGGTGTGTGTGTGTGTGTGTGTGTGTGTGTGTGTGTGTGTGCCTGTGCACGTTTTAATCGGTTATCCAGCTGCTGTGGACTGTTAAGCTTAGCTGCCGCACTCGTGGACTAGCAGCTACGAAATTGTAGATTGGAGTTTATTCTTATTACCCTATCAATGTAACTTACACGTCCCTTTGGTGCCAAATGTAAAATAAAACGGTCATAACAGTGTCATTCTCAGTCAAGGTTAGCCCGGTTTTCTACGTTCCCCAGGTCTTTTTTTTTTCTCCAAATCCAGACCTATGTTCTCAAGGTCTGTGTTCCCCCAAACCTGTTCCTTCAGGTGTTCACTCAGGTATGTGGTCCCCAAGTTCTGTGTTCTACGGAATCTTACCGTCTTGTTTTTTTAAATATGTGGCCCACTTATCATTGTTAAGTTTAGAGCCAGGACAACACAATAACTTCTCAGCAGTAGCATGACTGTTAATTTCTTCTTAGAGCACAGTTACTGCATTATAAAACAAACGATTTGGGGTAGGGGTAGGGAATGGGACAAAGACCTGAGGGAATATATGCTAGGTGGAAGATGGGAACATATACCTGGGGGAACAAAGTGCAGGGTGGGTGTGGGGACATAGAGATGAGGGGAAAGGGGGTGAGCATAGAGTTTAAGAGAACATAAACATGGGGGAACATATTCGCTCCGCATTCAGTTTGCAATGTAAACGACGATTCGTTAACAGAGCTTTCAGTTGTTCTATCAGTGAGGGTCGTTGGCATCACGATGATAATTTAAACTACGAATGGGCTGCCAGGGTCCACTGTTCGTGGGGTTTATTGAAGAGTTACGCGGAATGTGTCAAATATGTTTGATAAGGGCAGACAACCGTGACAGACAAACTATATTCCTTTGTATCCATTTTCGCCTTCCGGACAGCAAACCCGTGTTGAACATTCTTTCGAGGGTGATGCCTTTCTCAAAATTGCTTTTACGTAACCAACTGAAGAAGGAAGGAGTTGGAATAATTATTCAGTAGTAAGCCGAAATGTAAGATAACTGTTTCCTGAGCTTCTAGCTTTGACTGATAGTTGTTGCTGTTTTAATAATTCGCCGGTGCTTTACAGAGCCCAGACTCTGGTTTCTGACAGCTCCATTATGGTTTTACTTTGACTACGGCCACGAATAGACGGACGTTCCAGTTCCATTTTCCCCCATAATTGGAGCCAATCCTGCGGTCTTCCAGAGATCTTTATTTTCAAGCTCCCTCTTGTGTCTTCTTGGAAGAATGTCACGCAGCGTGATGTTTTGCCTCCAGAGGTGTGCGCAGTGGGTTTTACCCTGGAGTTGATGTTTAATCGGAAGAGCCTGGCCGATTTCGGTACATTTTTACACGTCTGAGTCACTCCGGGAAAAAAACATTTCCCTTAAAGGAGAAGCAAATCTATAGCGATTTTTTTTTTTGGTTACATTTGCTTGGATTACTGAATCCTTTTCACCGCATCAGACACTGCTTGATTTGTTTAAAAAAAAAAAAAAAAGGAAAAGTTTTGCTGTCTTAGTATTTTCAACCCTCCCCTCCCCCTCACCCCCCCAATAAAAACCCACACAAATTACTTGTTTAGCTGAATATAAAACTTTGAGGTCTTAGTATTTTCACAAAATCAGATTGTTTTGTATTAGAGGGCAAAGTTATGTGATCTTTGTATTTTCACAAATTACTATCAAAATGTACTTGTTTGTAGGTCAGGAGGGGATAAGAGATGGGGTGAGAGGAGGCCTATGTTCTTTGTACTTTCTACTTTCACAAAATCCAACATTACATGTTTTGTTGAGAACGTTTTTTCAGGTATTAGTATTTCACAAAATCAGACTTGTTTAAAAGAGGGCAAAGTTGTGTGATCTTTGTATTTTCTCAGATTCAAGTCAGACTGTGTTTGTTTGTAGGTCAGGAGGGGATGTGAGAGGGTGGGGATGTAGTTGGGGAAAACACTCCTGTGGTCGTTGTGCTTTCACTAAATCTGATACTGCTTGTTTCGTTGTTTGACGGAGGAAAAAAGTTCTGTGGTCTTTGAATCCAACTTTCTGTTGAGATAGAAATACCAGCAGACGCCCGCGGTGTCATTGAATTGCTGGGTGATTGGGCTGCTGTTTGCTCGGGCTGCGTGTCGCTTGCTGGACAATGAAGCTGCTTGTGGGTCCAGTCGATCAGCTGGTAACACGGCGCGTGACCGAGACAGAATACATCTAGTTTTCTGACCACGGGAGGTCAAGTTTTTGCTTTCAAGACCACACACTCTTTTCCTGTGCAGGGCTCAAATTGAAAGTCAGGAATTCATCCCTCCCACCGTCACTGATATTGAGACATGCCACTGTGGAGACACACAAATAAATATTTATAATTCATCGCTGCCTACATGTATGTTCTGTAGTAGGTCGAGAACTCGTTGAAAATAATTAAAAGTATTAGATAGGCGACTCAGCTATTAACTTTTTTTTTTATTTGACGAGACTAATCTTTTTTTTTAAAGTTTTTGTATTTAGATTTTTTTTAAACTGTCAATTTTTGCCTAATTCAATCTGATAAAATACTTTGCTGATAAGTACTGCAGCGGCGGGGTTATCATGGATAGGAAGAGTGATTCACAAAAGAAACACAACACATTTGGTACTTTTTGAAAGTTGGGTTGGGGTGGGAGTGAAACTCCACTAAACTTTTAGCAATCTACTCAGACAGTGACGTAGAAAAGGGAAGGGGTGGGGGGGTCAACATAGAGTGATAATCCTCAGTCAATAAAAGTCTTCATTTAAAATGGTTGACTGCTGTGTGCGAGGATGACGGCCAGACATCGTGTCATCAAGAACTCGGATAGCTAGGGCTGGATAGTTGAATAGTGGAGTGTGTGTTGCATAGCTTGCATCGTGTGAGTCGTATACGCTGGATGTCCGACAGGGTCTCAAAGAACTACCAGACTTCTCTTTTCCAGGAGACAATCTACCCCCTCTGAGACGCTGTGACGCAGTGAGGACAAGAATAGTAAATTAACTGTAGAGCGAAGCCAAGGCGACTAGTTTAATAAGTCTGGCTCGCTTGACAATAATAATCATGGCCGTGGAAAAGTGAATCCCAATAACAATAGATATTTGCTGGGCTTGGTGAAGGGGAGATAACTTATGTTGAAGGATGGACAATATTTTCTTTGTAAAATGCACTTTTTCAATAGTTTTTGTTATAATCAGCCTTCTAAAAATTGATTGACCTTAATATGTGTTATACGCTGTGTATTTGTATAGTTTGAAGAATGCGGTATTGGGAGATCACTTTTTCATTCTTACGCACATTAAATCTTATTGAGTGGATAAACGTTGCTGTTCGTTGATAATAATGCAAGGGTATTATCAGTTCTATTGAAATAAGATCCATGACATGTTTAGTACATGCCGTGCCATTATAGCTCAAGAGATCAGTACGTACTTAACTTCACTCAGTATGACCCATTTACCGAAACGATGGTTTGACACGCAATAGATACTCGTTAGTTCCGCCAAAAAGGAACGAAAACATAAATAATTCAGTCAATTTTCTCTGCTTACACAGTAACTTCTGTCTTTAATAATTATGTAAACTGTGTTGAACGAGTTTAAATTCCTGAACTATTCAGCGCAGATGAGGATAAGGATTAGTCTAATACCTAATAATTTTGTTGCACTCTTACCCGACAGTGTAGGTCTATTTAGTACAAATTGTAGATTTTATCCGGTCTGAGTGCAGATTAATATAAGGGTTAGTCAGATACCTATTACTACTTCATCATTCACATCATCATCATCATCATCATCATCATCATCATCATCATCATCATCATCATCATCATCATCATCATCATCGGCCTACTCCCGGCACTGATTCCAAAGAGACTGTGTTTATATTTGCTGGTGCTGGCAGAGTGTAGACTGCTGTTCTTTTTGTGGAGACTGCAGTTCTTTTGAAGCAAGAGAGGGTAGACAGCAAAATGCCTTTCTGTTCCACCATCTGTCGGTCTGATTGATATTTATTGCTGGCATGTGTGCGACACATTTCCCTCTCCGGTGATCGAACCTGTACGACAAGCTACTTGCTGGCAACCTGGCGCCTGGACCAGTGCGCGTGGGGTAACTCGCTACTTTTCAATAGTAAACTCACTGTAACTGTGAGACGTAGGCAATCAGTGCAGAAATCATTTCATCATAGGATATTCCGTTAATTTTGCATAAATGCTATTTCGTAATAGGAGTGTCATCTTTAAACAACCTTTTTTTTTAAATTAAAAATTAAAATGAAATTATAATAATATTACAATCGATCGAGCTGACGAATGTGCATATAGTCTATTGGCCGAAGAATTGATGGCGTGTACATTTCGATAACGTATTAATTGCCGTAGAATTTGGTCTTCCATTTGGAATGAGCGACATTTGGAGGAGAGATAATCTTGTTCGACCTTAATAGAACTATGAGAATGTAAACAAGAGCCAGTGGACATAACTACAGTCATGCCGACCAATATTGAACGACATTTGAACTGGTGATAATTCTGTCAGTTCCACGCCTACTGTAGCGAGCTGCTAAGTCAACCATTTGGTTTTCCCCACAAAACCAAAATATTTTCTCTTTCGACAGCTGCAGTGACGTTAGAGCGAGCGTGCCGTGATTCTTTGAGAGACACATGACACACACATGCAAATGGTATGAAAGGCCTGCACATTTCCAGAAACATTGCCCCATAAACACTATCTCATTGCCTTAAAGGACAGACTCGTTGCCTCAAAGGACAGTCTCGTTGCCTTAAAGGACAGTCTCGTTTTTCACAAAGGAAAGTCTCAAAAGACGCAGTGTCATTTTCAAGGGACATTGTCATTGTATTAAAGATCAGCAGTTTTATTGCATCAAATATCAGCAATCTCGTTGCATCAAAGATCAGCAGTCTTACTGCATCAAAGATCAATCTCGTGGCTCACAAAGGATAGTCTCATTACTTCGAACGCAGTCTCATTTTCTTAAAATGGCAGTCTCATCGCTAAATCGTCTCATTGAAAATGATGTCCACTTATAACGTGCCACTAAATATCTCCTCGTCTTTGAAGATATATGCTCTTTGCCTAAAAAAAAAACAGCCCCTTTGCCTGAAAGGGCAGTCTCATTTGCCTCGAAAGAGCAGGGGGGGGGAGAGGGGGGTTTTGCCTGAAAGGGCAGTCTCAATGTCTCAAAGGACCGTCTCTTAGCTACTAAGGGGCAGTCCCATTTCCTCAAAGGACCGCCTCATTGACTCAAAGTGGCAATCTTCTTGCCTCAAAGGGCAGTCTGATTTCCACAAAGGGCAGTCTCATTGACACTTAGAACCAGGATTTTAGTCGAAGACGAAGGCGAATGAAGTGGTTTTTGCTTTCTGCACTTCTTTTTGGCCATGCAGAGGAGCGAAAACAGCTCGATAGCGGGCGCATTATGCGCAACGATGATGACTTTTATCACGCTATGCTTTCTGAAGGACGCAAGATGAATATCACCAAGGATGGGTCTAGCCAAGCGCTATTGCTGTAAGAAGGAGGAGGAGGGTAGGTGAATGAGGAGGAGGAGACGACGACGATGAAGATGACGACGAAAAATAAAAAGAAAGAAGAAGAGATGTTGATCATGAGGATGATGATGGATCTAATCAAATGCTTTGTTTGTTTGTTTTTATAAGAAAGCGAAGAAGGAGAGAAGAGGAATAAGAAGAGGTTAGAAGAGGATATGGACTGTTGTGGTTGTAGGGTTTTGTACAAAAGAAGAACAAACAAAAAAAAGGAGGTTGAAAATAGCAAGACGATGTCAACGACGACAAAAAACAACAAGAAGAACATGATGCTTTAAGATGAAGAAGAAGAAGAAGAAGAAGAAGAAGAAGAAGAAGGTTTTATAAGAAGAAGAAGAAGGTTTTTATGCTTATCTCAGCACAGAAAAGAAGAAGACGAAGAAGGCAATTGTGCTTATTTCAACACAGCAGCAAAACAAGGAAAAGGAAAATTATGCCTGTCTGAACAAATAAAGTGTAGACAGAAGTGCTAAGTGCAGTCGTTTATAGAAAGTATTGCAAGACTCGAGACAAAATAATGTTATCTTCCATTTTGACCTTGAGGCGAGCGAGACGGCTGCGTCTTTGGGGAATTTATCGTTGCTCCAGAGAAATCACTTGAGATTGCGAGGGGGAAAAAAAAGAGGGTTTGAACGATGCCATTGCCAACAGCAACAGAAGTGCTTTGCGAAAGCTGAACCGAGTTTTGGGATTTTCCTTGCATAAAATTCACTTTCATTTTAACTGAATTCCCCTACGAAGTTTAGAATGTTATTCGTTGGAAATTACATTGTGCACTGTTTGTGGTGCTAGTATTAGTTGGAGTTTTACAGTTTCTTAATGAATATTAAAAGTCTCTGTTGATGCATGGATACTATACCGAACTGTTCACGACAGATGTCAAAATTAATATACGAGTTAGGAATGAACGCATGGAATACGAAATATTCCGCAGATATTCAGTGTATGTGTTGCAAAAATATATCGTTTTACCATATATTATTTGCATGTCCAGTTTTAAATAAAATCTATGAAAACCAAGGACATCATTTGACTGAATATGGACATTCTGTAGATGTTGATTACATCATTCACAGATAACATCAGTTGTGAAAATTATTGCAATGACGCCTATTGGTAGACTTTTATAGTTTGGTGTAAAAATCCCTCTTTCTCTTTCATTTTGTTATAAGGTTTCTTAATTGTGATTTGATTGATATTGTTGTTATTAATTAATGTCTAATATCACCTGAATGTGTGAATAGACAATAAATGAAATATTGATTGATTGCCACTAATGTAGGTAGCGCTGCGGTGCGGGATAATTGTAGCAGAGTCGACTATTAGGATGAACAATCAGTGTTCCCGATTACGCACTGTAGTGCGTCAATTACGCACAAAATATGAAAAATGACGCAGAAAAATTTGCATGTGTGCGTCCCGTGGACGTACACATTTTTTTAGAATCGCTGAAGTCAAAAATACGACCAACGAACTAATTCACGGCATAATCAGAATCAGAACCCAACTGAGACTGCCATTGCAGACGATTAAAGATTGTGTCGGGAGTTGTCGTCCTTCAAAATCGCATGCGCGCGCATTGTAAACTTATTCCAAGCAATCCATTCACTTAACAGAAGAAATCTTCGTGAATCCATTCTTTGATTCTATCATACACGATCATGTCACTTCTGACTTGGTTGACTGTGCCCAAAACTTGTTCATCCACAGCAACATCAAGTACAGATCCTGTCATTATCGAAAATACGGAACTCCAAAGCATGGATAAACAAATAAATGATGAAACTCAAACTGAAGTAAAGCGTCCAAAGAAACGAAAACTCAACGACAGATGGTTGCAAGAGTTCCAGTGGTGCCAGTTTGACGCAAGCGGGAGGGTATTTAATACATGTTTTAATTTTTTGGTTTTATATGATTATGATCACTAATGTGACGCTTTAACAGAGTAAAAGAAAAAAAGTGAGGCTTGGACTTGTTTTTACATTTCTTTTTCCGATTTGGGGACTCCCAAAATTAGCACAAGGACCCTTAAAATTTTATACCTGGGAGTCCCAAGGACTCTCTTTTTTTGTGTTTGGAGGGAACACTGACAATATTTTCTTGTAGTCTGCAAAACTGCTGTTAATTTCCACGGGTCAGAAAATTTTGATTTTTGAAGTCATTTTTTTCTTCCGGTACAGTGAGATTTTCTTTCTTTGTTTTCCTTTTTTTTTAAAATAATGAAACGTTCCTGTTTTAGTAGGATGAAAGAAGCTTGTCGTGTTAATGTGTTTCGACACTCCCTCTCCCCTCCTCCTTCCCTTCCACCTACTCCCTCCCCCTTTACCTACCCTCAGCCAACCCCTACCCCCACTTCCCCCGACATAGTAAATAAATAAAATAATAATAATAATAATAATAATAATAATAATAATAATAATAATAATAATAATAATAATAATAATAATAATAATAAGTTAACAAAATAAAACAGATGAAATAAAATAAAAGTAAAATAAAATAAAAAGTAATGATAATAAACTACATTAATCTGCAAAATGCTGTTAATCAGCACGCGTGAGACGGGTTTGATGTTTTAAAAGATATATTTTGTTACCCCGCTAGACATCTTTGTCTAATCTTGAAAAATGACGACTTTATTTTTAATGATTCAACAATGTGACATTCCTGCTTTACCGGGATGATAGAGGCTTGAGGTGTTAATGTGTTGTGGAATGGGTCTTTGAAAAGGGCTAAACTTCCCTCTTTACAAGGTCAGTTTGGCCACAGTTCACACCAATACAGTGGCTAAAGGAAAGCCGTTTCGTCGTCACAAGTCACTCTTTCATGTCCTTTTTGCAAATTACGTGATATCTTTTCTTTTTTTTCCCTCTCTGACTTTTCTTTTGTATTAGTAGTGAAATTTGACACCAGCTTTGATTTGTGTAATTAAGGGGATTTGTTTTTAAAATGATTTCTTTCATTTTACAATAACCAATATTATAAACGTCCAAAAGATTAAAACTCATTATTAAGAGTTAATATATTTAGATAGTGTATTTGTGCATTTGATTGTGAATGAGAGTTTTGGTTTGTTGGTGTATTCTTGCAGAGAACGACAATGTATGTGATTGTCACACCAGTGATAACAATTTTCGTTGTCTATGCTTTGTGAACGTTGCACAGTTCGTGTTTAAGATGTTCTACGAAATTATTAGGCCTGTCGGGTTACGTTACTCATCTTTTTTTTCTAGGAACCCGACATTAAATTGGAAAGTCTGTTAGGGGGAAGGGGGGGGGTGTACTTTTTTCTAGGGGTTGGTGGGTGGGGGGGGGGGGTAGGGGGGAGAGAGGCGACAGTGTCGCAATTGCCACGCCAGCGAGCTAAATTGAATTGTCCGTAGTGAAGCTATCCACTAGCCATTAGTGTTGAACCCCTTCGCTGGCAGCACGTCTGTCAGGATAAGTTAACGTCGGATTTGGGGAAGTAAAGGCAACATTTTCCCTATTGCCACGCCAGTGAGATAAATAGAATTGTCCCTCAGTGAAGCCGCCCACGTGCTGTTGATGTTGAAGTTCTTCCCTGGAAGTGGAAAAGTCTGTCAGGGTGTAAAGTACTCTGTGAAGAACAAGGTTTAACGTCCTATTGCATGAGTGGTAAGGATGAATTGAATTAGGAACTCCTGCATAATTATGTACACCATTGTAAAGTACTTTACCTTGCCTTATTTGCATCGTTGCCGCAACAGTGAAACTCTTGCTTTACATTACCTCAACAGTGAAATTGCGTTCCTACATTGCCAAAACCAGTGAAACTGTGCATCGAGCATTTACCATTGAAAATACGGTCTGGAATGGTAAGGTCTGTCAAGATAAGTTAAGGTCTTCTTTTAGAGAAGCGACAGTTTGCACCATTGACGCGACAGTAAGTGGAATGAAATTGCTTTAGCCGTACACACTGCACTGTCAGTGATCAAGACTGAAGAGCGTTCGGGGACTGGGAGATTTGTCTTGAACGTACCCTGCGACGTTCCTCTGAGAGACCCTTCACACTGGCAAATGAAATAGACGCTTCTGGATGTCTGTTAGTTAAAAAGTCACAATTTATGAACTCTTCGATTTGCAATGAAGATAGACAGGATTTTAGGGACAGATTAAAATTTCGTCGTATTAAAAAAAAAAAAAAATCAAAGCACCGCCGTCTTTGATTTATGTCATGAATAAATAAGAGATTTATATAGGACACGTGCACAAAGTTTAGCCGTAGGAATAAGGAAAGGGGCAATCATCACGGCGAAGTCTTCAGTCGCATAACTTTTTTCAGTGATTTGTATACTGATATAACTTTTTGTATTATGCACTTCCCAGTGCAATTTTTATTTAATGTTTATAAAACGTCTTTTAAAAGAAGTATTATTGTGGTGTTGCAGTGATTATCTTATTGATAGAATGTGGTTCTCTATAGTAAGCTTTACGTCTTTGATTTCAGCTGCTACACTGTCCTTGGCTCTCCTTCGATTTAACTTGTTGCGGAGACAAAACCAGCTGCTGTCACCGTCATTGATCCAGACGCATCATCGTTCTTCGCCCAGTGAAAAGAAAACTAATATAGAGAACTTTCCTCCTAAGCGCGAGAGACAGCTGAAGAACGTAAGAGCGAATTAAACGTGACCTGGAGTGGTTATTTAAGAAAAAAAGAATTTCCATAAGAGCAAAACAAACTAGACGCTAATTGCTGTTTTCAAAACTTTTGTTGAAAAGCAGACAGGTCTTTCAACTTAAAATGTAGTTGAGAAATACATGTACAGTCTATATATACACATATAGAAAGGCGGTCTTGTGTTGTTTTTACGTGATTAAAAATATTTTTAAGCCCGTATAGATTATATAAAGACCAGATACACCAATACTCCAGGCATGCACTACAGGCCATATTCTTCTCTGTCTTGGAGGCGATGCTCTTCGGCTGTCACGCTTTCGTTAAGAAAGCAACCCTAATTTTTCCCGCATTGGTGACTAATAAAAATCGAGATTTAAATTCAAAACCCAAACATCTTTACTACTCAAAACATTTATTTTAGAGATAGACACGATGTGGTGGAGTTTGCAGTGATTGTTAAAAGTCTTTAAATTACATGAAAATAGCATTTGAATAGCTCACGCCCATAGAGCCAATGCTGAGACATTCGCAATTTCTGTCATTTGCAAAAGCAATACAATATAAAAATCGTCGGCGATACTGTTCCGTTTTCTCTTGCGTTGCTGCGACGCTGGCTGAAGCGGGCAGCGGGGCAACAGCTGCGTGAAGAATGAACCTTTTTCTTCAGAGAAGACCAGCCACAATTACTGCGGCTGGTGTCTGTAGACTGCTAGCACTGTCACGCTTCTTCCATACAAAATGGAGATGTTGGGTTGGGGTCTACGATAGTGTAGCGTCCCTGCTGAGGTCCACGAATACATGTAAAGTTAAATGTGGATATGTTAACTACGGAATCTATATAAGGTATAATGGGATGTAAACATGAGAGCTAAACGGTACCCCCAAAAAATCCAATGTGTGACTTAATATATTTCAGCATGGTTTGTGCTGCACGCTTTCTCCACAATCTACTCGATTCAGTACAGTAATGTGGAATCAGTTGAAGCCAAATAATAGAGTTAAGCGTGGTTTTGTTTTATAAACTAGAGAATTTAGAACTAGAGAGTGATCCATATTGAGTGCAAACGTTGACTGGGTAACGTGTGATTTAGAGCAACTTTTGCATATTTTTTTTTAGTATATAAACTGTGGTGGCCGGCTGGTTAGGAGTCAAAGACAGGAATGAACAGTTCAGAACTGAATGATTTAGACATCCACATTCATCTATCTGAACTAGAGAGTGCATAAGTTTTAGACATGTGATATCTGGTGGTGGTTTCAGCGCAGTTTTATCGAAGCCGTGGCATTTCCGTGTGGTTAACTAAAACGTCAGATGTCGCCGTCGCAGTTCCAATACACAGGCAGTGAGTGCATAGTTGCACAGCCTAGGCGCATTGCGCTGCATCAGTTTAGGGTGCAGCGATAGCGAATGAATGATGTTTTGTTTTCTGAACACAGGCTGATAGCAGTAATACGACAGCCGGCTGTTTTCAATTATTGGTGGTAGTGATAGGATAACTGAGCATTATGGGGCTCCACACCTATACAATTACGCAACGCAATAGTCTTTTCATGAGCAGAGATCGTATAGTACGAGAATACGATGTTTGAAGCGATCATTTGTATTGTTAGGTTGTTAGTCCTTCAGTACGAGGCCTTATCTGTATATGTATTTTCTACGAATATAGTGTTTAAGGTACCTTTCATAAGCAGTGATTTAGCGGGGGGCAGGATTCGCTCAGGATTGTGCTCAGGATTGTGCTCAGTTGTCTGGGTGTCAGAGGAGGCAGCAAATGGGTGCCTTGACCGGCTTTATTTAGATCCTGTATCGGCCAGCTCTTGAGCTGGAAAAGCTCTTTATAACAACGATGAAGTAAAATAAAATAGTAAATTAATTGTTACTGACTTTTTAGGAGATTTTTTAATGGTGCTGCACCAAGCTTCCTGCAGTGATTATTCTTTTAGAGGCACTCTCACACGCTTTTCTGCTTTTAGAGTATGGGATTGAGCTCTCTTACATGTTGACGCTCTCTCTCCATTAGTATTCATTCACTCACTTTAAAAGCCGGGCTGTCTACAAGGAGTATCCGATTCACCTTGGCAGGGCAACATAAGACGAGTTTCTGTTCAGTATTTTATGTATCGTTTATTCACACAATGGTGATTTCACACACTAACACGAGTCTAGCAAGTAGAAAGACGACACTAGAACAATAAACTAATTTTATCGTGGTGTTTTTTTTTTTTACTTTCTTCATTTTTTTCGCAATGGAATAACAGTGTATCAACTCATCTTTTATTTTTAAAAGAAATTTCCTAACTGCTAGCAACCAGTTTCACTTTTTCGTCTGTTCATTATTTTTTTTCCCCTTGAGCCGTCTGCCTGCAGTTAAAGCCTTTGTCATGGCGTTGGAAAGCACTTTTGGCCAAATCGATGTGCAGCAGCAGCAGCCATCAGGTTTTTAATCCTACGCAGAGCTTGTAGCGGATTTCATTACCCCAGGTCTGTACAGCATAGTCTACTGGAACGGAGAAGGCTCTGTGAGGGGGGTGGGGGGTTTCAAAGAGGAAAACCAAGTAAAAAGTTGTATGAAAGTTTATATTATGGTTAATCTGCGAATGTGTGGTCTGTGCTTCCTCCTGCATTGTTGAATATAAATTATGAAAAAGTTTGTTTAAAAAAAAAACAAAAAGAGATGAAGCCTAACAAAAATTGTACAGTTTTTATCTTGTTTAATGCCTTTTCCTTTTCTTCAATAAAGACGACCTATATCCTATCCTATCCTATCCTGTCCCGTAACTCGGAGGTCGTAGGGCACCACAGATGATCGTTTAACCAGCATACAGACGACAGTTGTGTTATATATTGCAGGCAATATTCAGAGACCGCAAAGAACGGCTATGGCCGGTAAAATACCGTTTGAAAATGTAAATTACCAAAAGAAGTCCACCTGCTGGTATCGAAGATCGGTAGAATTTTGACAGGACATATTAGCATGCTGAAATTGGTGCCAAGAAAGCAAATTCAATTCTATCGTGCTGTTCCTTTACATCAGGTATCATTAAAAGGTTACAAAGGGTGGTGAGAGAGGGCTACAGGAAGAACAAAAAAAAAAACTTTGCTGATAGCGGTTGTCTTTTCAGCAACCCGTCACACTTGCAGTCTTGTACTTGTACCGCCGGCCTTTCTCTAGCGCCAACACCGATGCAGAAGAGGCAACGAGAACTACTAAAATAACAAAGTCGCATAGACAATTCTTTATAACTGGAATCTTTAAAAAGATGCGGCTTTTGGTAAGGAGATTCCAGTAAAATATTGGCGTATTATATGTAGAGCGAAGGGAAAGGTCGCGAAGTATAAGAGAGGAGAAGCCTCTCCGTATTGATTTCGCAGTACCTTTTCTAATCAAGAACAAACACCCACCGAAAGCTAATTGTTTTTCCCTTTCAGTGGGTGTAGCTTTTAGGCTAAGGAAAAATCACGTGCCTCTGTGCAAGACAGACCTTACTGCATGCACTCAGCCAAACCGTGCGTTAAGGAGTAGTAATATATTTATTTTTGTGCTGTCGTTTTATCGATTTTACACGCGAATAAACAGAACTGTAAATATGATGCTGTAATTTACGTGACATTTAAAACGAAAATGCCTATAAAATTCGTAGTATTACCTTTTATTTTATTTTATAAAACAACAGATTATTATTTTTTTAGTATCAAAATAGTTACGTAGTCACGTCTATCCGTTTCAACTTCCATGTCGCAACGTTCAAGGATAGTGGAACCTTTACTCTCTAAGAGTAAAGCGTATAAACAAAACGGGTTTAGAGGTGACATACATACCTTGGCGTTTATAGTATTATGTTGCATATTTGTATATGTTGTCGGGCAGAATGTAGTCAGTCGTAGGCATCTCGCCGTAGAGAATTTGGCGAGCGTGTGTCTGTTTGCCGACTTATTCGAACTACGGTCTTATTGGAAATTGTAAATACCAGTGCATAGTCAATGTGATTTTTACTAGCTAAAAGAACACCACTAATTGGTTGCGGTATTAGGTTCAGCGAAGCGTGCTAAAATAAACTTTATTGAAAGTCGAGATCTCGTGTGTGACTAGTTTACAGGCTGGGTGTAACTTTTATTATTTAAAATATAAACAGACCTGTGAAACTTAGCGGTGTTCACTGAAATAGACTTTATTAAAATGTTTATTTCTAGCTGTTGAAAGCCCAGCATTGAAGTTCACCGAAGCTTACTTAAATAAACTTTATTTAAATTCTGGACTTCATGCATGTGTATGACTGCAGCCTGAAATTCAGTTTGTATTAGTTGAAAAACAACACAGAAACTTTAACGAAGCGGATTAAAATAAACTTTATTGACGTTAATATCGTGCGCAGGTTTACATATTAGATCATTCATACATTACTACTGACTTAAGTGCAATGTCTAGTAGTTTAATAGCAACGCTGAAACGTCGCTAAAAATAAACTATTGACAGTCGTCAAATCCGGGAGTTGTGTGTAGTTAAAAACAGGAACTGCAAGTAATTTTTGCTTAACGTGTTTCTTGTTCTTTTACAGCTGATAGAGCCAGGGTGGAAAGCAGAAGTTAGCTCCACTGTTGTTTGCGGACTGGCGCTAAAGCTTTTCAGTGAAGTCGCAAGGAAGATGACAACGATGATTGTATATGCATGGAACGCTGGCAAGGATGGTGACATTTGAAACACTACGTGGTTCTTTTTCGTTGTGAATTGGCTTGCTAGGTCGCTTTATCTGTGTGCATACTGTGACTGGATTAGCTTTTTTTTTTTTTTTTTTACATATAAGACAATTTTGTACTAATTCTTACAAAAGTTATTGAACATTTTCATAAACTTTGTGATTTTCTTTCCAATTTGTTAACGTTTCTTACGTATATCAAGCAAGAAAACGCGAGGTTTCTCGGAAACTTTCTTTTATAGTGTCCAGTGTCAAAGCTCTGAAAGCTGTCTGTATGGTGTCGATTATAGAACTTGTGCACTTTGAAGCGTGTGTGTGTGATCAAATCCACCAGCATAGCGTCTTTGTGTTGCTGCCGCTCCTGCCTCATGTCCCACAAGGTGCAGTGGCCGCCAGCGCCGCAGCCCATCAGTAGGGACCACAACGAGTGCCTGGCCAAGTTCAAGGTGTGCGAAGAGCTTAGAGCCTCGCCTCCCACTACCACAGCGGCCGCGGCACGAGCGGCGGCGGCTTTAGCCAACCAGGCCAAATCAGCGTCCACTTCGCCTCACCGAGAAGCGTCAGGACGACCAGCCATACCCGGGAACAATAACAGCAACAACAACTGTCCACTCAAGCTTGCTGTCAACAGCAGCGCTAGCAGTACTTTGCCCTACCCAGGGTCGTACTTCACCATCGTCTCTGGTAACTCCCTCGCTTGTCAAGACCAGCAGCCTAAATCCCCAGCCACCGGCTCGTTCAGCTCGTCATCCACGACAGGGGCCAAGTTTCTGAAGGAAGCGACCAACAAACTAGCCGTCAATCAACAGGAAGGTCGTCACAAAACTTCCAGCAGTTTGACGCCTTCCACGTTGCCTGGAGCATATTTCAAGGTAGTGTCCAGCAACACTCCGACTCCATCGTCTCTGACATTAGAGCTTCGCCCCAAAACTCCCAGCAACAGCAGAAGCGTTTCGCCTTCGGGGTTTCCATCACCGGGTGCGTATTTCAAACACATCACCGACAGTGCACCGCCCTCCCAGGATCAGCAGCAGTCAAAGAGTGCCAGCCCTGCTCTCAGCAGTTCCACTTCTTCCTTCACGTCCTGTAAAGAAACTCCCAGAAGCGCCAAAAGCCTTTTTCCAGGGTCTTTGAGAAGTCCCCCTGCTTTCTGCCTGCCCGCTCCCCCTGTGCCACCCAAACCTTTGGCTTGTATCTCTGAGACCACCAACGGTAAGGCGTCTAGCGCCGGTCCTGACTTTACTAGCCTCAGCAGATCGTCCAGCGTGTTTTCCAACGCTTCAACTAGGTCTCTGGGCGGGGGCAGCAGCAGCAGTGAGTCGTCCCTCGCCGACAAGAACATTCACACTCGTGCCGGGCTCAGAAGCGGCGCCCTCTCGCCTTCAGCGGCACAGCAGCAGGAGCTGGAAGAGGAAGGAAAGGCGGGAACCGAACTAGAGGAGGAGGAAGAGGAGGACATCTTCGCGGGTATCAAGTCCCTGTCTCAGTCACTCACATTGCCGTCTCCCTCCGGAGCGGCAGGAGGGGAAGAGTTCACGACGGGGCGCTCACAGTCCAAGTCTGGGGGCTACAGCAGGATGTGGGAGGATCCACTGGGGGACCGTAATTCCATCCCGCTCTACAATCGCCTCCACTTCTCCACCGTTCCCAGAAAGAACGTGGCCAAGAAAACATGGTGAGTCTTTGCATGCACACGCATGGCTGCTACTATCCTCATTTTTTGTGTGTCTACTACTAGTTGTTTTTTTTTCAAATCTGTTTTAATCCCTCACTCTCATTACACGTGTTTTTGTTTGTCGTGGCGCATTTCATGTCTTCCCCCCCCCCTCCCCCATGTGACTTGTTATACAGAAGGCGCGGAACTAGTGATTAAACCAAGAAAGGTGGTCGGTTGGTTGGTCGATCAGTGGTTCAGCAGGTTAATGGAATCCTTTCACGCCTGTTGCATGGCAGTAATAGGGAGAAGTCAGTATCAGTAATATGTGTAGTCTTATGCTCTACTAGAGAAACGGTTTGCGTGATTAATATGTAAATCAAATTCGGTTGACCTTACCCAGACTCGCTTATCTCAGTCAAAACATGAAACGCTATGAATCTGCGGAAAATCTGGTTAGGCTGGCAGTAAGTGGCCTAGATAGTTCATGGTTGCTTTTCCCATTTATTCATTCCTCTATACAAAACGACTTTTTTCTTCTGATTTAAACGCTAGTAATGATTTACGGGGTGGAGCTTTCACTTTGATCAGTGTTACGGTTCAGCACGTTAAACGCTTTGATGTATGTGCTTGCTGGCACAAACGCTTCGTTATTTCTCTCTCGCCTGGCTCTAAAGGCGTCTAGCTATCGTTGAGCCGTGTCTAACAGCGTCAGACCACTTTTCTCCGGTTCTCCTATTTCTCCTTAACAGCGTGTTCCACCTCTGTGTTTGTCATTTATGTGGTTGAAAGAATATATTCTCTTTTTTTTTCTTTTTTTTTTAAATTTTAAAGCTACATCGATAATTGTGGATCCGCTTTTCTTTCTAGCCTTGAATTTACAGTAGACATCCTTGTGGGCGGGCGGTAGGGAGTGGGTGGGGTGGATGTGGGGGTGAAGAGAGATTTTGGGAGTTATCCTTCATCCTCCATGTGGCAAAAAGATACTACAAAAATCTGTATACACTACCTTACTGTTTGGACTGGACTTGGCAAATGCTGCACAGAAAATTTTCAGTTCGATTTCTCTTGGAGACTTCCTACATTGCTGTGATTCGGTCTCAATAATAATTAAAAGAAGATAGAGTTTAACCTTATTGGATCGAGCCTAGACGCATTTACAAGTCTTATTTCTTACTATTTTGAGTCTGATTGTTCAATTACGCCCTTTACAATATTTTTGTGTGGAAATGTGCATTATATTATTTCCAGTTATGACTATTTTTTAGGCTCATATTCGTCGTCGACTTCGTGCATCCATTTATCCGTTCCGTCCATTTGTTTTTGTTTGTTTTTTCTTTTTCTCTTCCTCTTTATCATCATCATCATCATCATTATCGTCGTCGTCGTCATCTTCATCCTCATCATATTCAAAGTCATTATCATCATTATCTTCCTCAATATTACCATCATTATCATCGTCGTCATCATCGTCATCATCATAATCACCATTATCATTCTTATCATCAACATCGTCATCATCAACATATTTTATTTCTTAGACATAACAACAAACTTCAATTTTGCGTGATCCATCATATCATCTGAACGCTGGTTCGCGATCTAGTCGAACTGCTGTTACAGTTAGAATACCTATCCTATACTATCCCTTAACTCGAAGGTCGCTGGGCACCACAGATGATCGTGTAACCAGCGTACTCCATCTTTCTATGTCCTCAGCAACCATCATAGCTTCGCCAAGCGTCAAGCCAGTCCATTCTCGAATGTTGTCCTCCCACCTCTTTTTCTGTCTCCCTCTTCTTCTGCCTCCTTGCACCGTGCTTTCCAGGATGGTCTTTGCATCATCATCATCATCATCATCATCATCATCATCATCATCATCAACATCATCATTATCATCATCATCATCATCATCATCATCATCATCATCATCATCATCATCATCATCATCTTGCCCAGAAGTCTTCTGTAGCACCTCATCTCCATGCTTCGTATTCTTCGTTGTAGATCTGCTTTAAGGGTCCATGTTTCGCAAGCGTATAGGAAGATGGAGATGACAAGGGAGCGCGGCAGCCTTACCTTGGAATGTAGACTGATGGTCCTGTCTTTCCAAATGGGCTTTAACCTTGCCAGGGCGGCAGTTGTTTGTGCGATTCTGGAGAGGACTTCCTGTCTGGACCCATTGTCTGATACAATGGCTCCTAAATATTTGAAGCTATGCACTGTGTTGAGGATTGGCCTACAGTTAGAATTACTATATGGTAATAACGGCTTAAGATGATGATGATGATGATGATGATGATGATGATGATGATGATGATGATGATGATGATGATGATGATGATGATGATGATGATGATGCATCAGCTCAATGCATTATAGTTACACAAACAGCAATTTGGCTTGAGCACGAAGATGACAGCTAGGGCTCAGAATGATGGATAACCCAAAATCTGGCTTCGAATTACACGCGGCTGAAGAGACAAAAGTTTGATATAAACCACCGGAAGTAAGTTGTCTCGTCTGCTGGGTTGGAAATGGAGTTAATTATAGAATCTTGAGCATAATCCTTATAAGACCAGCTTTTTTTTTCTTTTTTCTTTTTCTTTTTTGTGTTCACATATACAAACCCTAGCCGAAGAAAAGATTTTTGCAGGTGGGTCATTCATGTCTATCAAAAAAGTGTTTTATACAGCTTGAACAATATTCATCACAATTCAATTATGGTTATATCTATTCTGGTTTGCCGATATATGCACACTATCTCTGAATGCAGTTATCCGCGAAGACTGTTATTGTGGTCGCTAGGGTCACGGTAGCAGTTAGTGAGTTAGTTAATGAGTCCTTGTTTATAACTGAATGTGGTTAACCGTTAAGAATGCAATGATAACATTTATTATTATGTAAACAGCATTATTGACTCTTGCTTATTCTGCTTGATTGTGGTTATTACGCCGTTTGGGCCACAGACAGTTATCCTAGATTGGGGAACCTACAAGCAATTTGTAGTTGTGTCTGTGACGATTTGAATAAAAGAATATTTCTGCCGTGCGATGAATAAAGAAAGCAATTTCAGCGGTGCTAGTTGTGACAAAATGGACATTTTTTATCTGCATGACCACCATGTTTTGATGACTTGCGTTGTCTGGATCTCGCAATCTATAAGGACACCCGAGTTTCAAAATTCACGCCGAAGATGCCTCTTATTGTGGTCTATATGATGTAAAAATAATATAATGTTTGATAAAATAATGGATTTGTTTTGTTTTGTCATGACGCCACTGATGTGCCCTTGTATACGATATCATTTTTAGCCTACGCAAGCTTGAACACGAGTGTGTGTAAATGGCGTTTGGCTGTCTTGTGTGCCTTTTTTTTTGTCATTTTCGCTTCTAGTTACTTCTCTATGCATCAGTGTTTTGTCTACTCCTACGGATGAGGGTATAAACCGAGGTGTGGTCAGCGCAGGCGTTCCACGGACATTAAAGATCCTGACGCTCATGTCCTAGAGTGCCAGCTACACAAATACACCCAGCAAGCACTAGGTGTCGTCGCTTCCATTCCTGGTCGCCTAGGACTGGGCACAGTTGTCTGAACATCAGACGATGCGCATGAGGCAACAACCTCGGGAGGCTGGAGTTGGTTCCTACATCGGACAGCGCCTTGAGCAGCTCTTGAGCGATTAAATAAATCAGTAATTCCTGAGAATGCACACCTTTTCCATTATGTATCGCTATTCACATTGCTGATGACGCCTCTCCATATCTGGTCGTTCGTTACCTGGTACGTGTTGCATATTGCTCTCTCCCTGCAACAGTGTCCGTGGGGCGTAAACAGTGCCAACACAAGCTCATTTGTTATTCGCCAAGCCCAGAAGCCAGCAGTTGTTGCTAATCTGTTACGGTTGCGCCAGAACTAACTCTGCAACAATACCTTGCTGATAATAGAATCTGAATAAATGAATAAATGGAGGCACGGTGGTCTAATGGTAGTGCTTTGGCTTGCGGATCTGAAGGTCCCGGGTTCGAGCCCTGTCCGGGCCATTGTGTTGTGTCCCTGGGAAAGACACTTTACCCCCGTTTCCTACTCTTTCGGATGAGAGTATAAGCCGAGGTCTAGTCTGTGTGTCGCATACATTCCATCATAACGGACTTTAAAGATCCTGACGCTCATGTCCTAGACGGGTGAGTGCCGGTAACAAGAACACACCCAGCATGCACTAGGTCCTTCTCCCCCATCCCTGGCTGGCCAGGATAGTGGTGCTCAGTTGTCCGGGCGTCAGACCATGCGCCCAAAGGCTGCGGGTGGGCGTCTCGGGCGGTTTGAGTTAGATCCTGTATCGGCCAGCGCCTAGAGTCTGGTCTAGTACAGCGAGATAAGTGCGCTATAAAAGTCCTCAATAATAATAATAATAATAATAATAATAATAATAATAATAATAATAATACACCGCTGTTTTGCATAGCAATCCATGGATAGAGATTAGTTGTTTTTTTCCTTTCCACAAATCTCTTACGTACTCAACTTTTTCCGTGGAGGTAATTTTCTCTCAAATCCATCTGTACTCGGTTGTGTGAATTTGAAGCCTGTACGTGTTCTACCTTACTTGGGGAGATCAGTGTTTTCTTCCCTATTCCAGTAATTCATTTTTCCATCTCCGCGCCTTCTTTCTTGCGTTTGAAACCATTCTCGGTGGCCGTGGTGGTTCAGTTGACATTGGAGAGGTGCAGAGGCGGGCAAAAAATACAGTAAACGTTGAGGGATTTATGGGAACAAGAAGAGCGGTTTGGCTTGCACATTTCTGTTCCTTGTCATGCATAGTCATCTGTTGGTTGGGTAGATTACTAAATCAATAAGGGTTAGTCTTAAATAACGACAACTCTTGCTAAAACGTTTTGAAATCGATTTAAGTCCCTTGATTCTACAGACAAAGTTCCGGTCTTTCGTAATGGCGTGTACGTGGAAAACAACGACTGAACTGCAAACATATTTGAAAGAAATCCGAAAATTCATAGACCTAACAATACAATTTCCTATCAGAAGTCGAAGACGTGGAGCTAGCCCTATTAAATTATATAAAAACTGTCAATGGTACGTTGAATACACTAAGATCTTCACCCATTTGCTGGGAAAGAGGTAGAGAGACACAGGTAGAGATTTTATATAAAAAGGATTGAGATTGTATGCTATTGACTCCGATTATCCCCTATACGCTTAGGTGTTCGGGGACGTTAATCTACATAACTAACTAACTATGCTATTGTCCTGATCCTACAAACTCTGTGTGTGTGCGTGTGTTTGTGTGTGTGTGTGTCTGTGAGAGAGAGACAAACAGAAAGGGGTAAGAGGGTGGGGGGGAGTATTATGTGTGTTTTCTTTGGCATGTTGTGATGGAGGAAAACACAATCAGCGGCATTAAGCAGTAACATTGTTTTGTATTGCCAGCAGTGGTAGACTCGCTGCTTGCCTTCTCCTATCTGAGCCTGCCGAAGCGCACGCTCAACATTGAATAGGCGTATGCCTCTGCAGGCAGAGCTACGCTGGTTGTTGGTGTCTAGAACGATGACTCAAGAAAATGATTCATTTAATGCGGTCTGGGGGTAATCGGGCTTGGGAAAATAAACTGTTACGTGGAAAAGAAGCGAGCGAGCTGAGCTGGTTCATTTGTTGTTTGGGCTTTTCCAGACAGTCGGGGCCCTAGAGAGGCCTTTTGTTTTCCGTTCCTTTATTGTGACTGTAAAAATATAAATAATAATAAAGCAGGATGCTAAGCACGCGAGGTTTTGTCGGTCAAACTCAGAGTGCGGAGAGCCAAGGAGATCGCTAGTATTGAAGACAGAACAAGTAATAAATCAAGTTAGTGTTATATGTAACATTTAGATAGACTACATCCAATACAAATATTAAGATAGTTATTTATTTATAATTATTTACTTTTTTCCGCAATAAAGATAGTTATTAAATGTTGAACAAGAAGAGTGGCCAGGAAGGCCAGAAATGCTTGCTGTTATATTAAATTGTCATTATTTTCTTGCTCACTGAAGGTTCTCCTGTCTTGTTTCTTTCTCACTGAAGATCCATATGTGTTGTTTCTTTCTTATAATCGTGTTAGCTATTGTCATCGTTGTTGTCGTGGCCGATGCCGTTTACGCCAGACACTAACAGCGTTGCGGATACGAGTACGGATAGGAGAGTGAAATTCACGTAGCATGTTAGTATGAATGGCTAAAATATGTGAGTTTTCGAGCGTTTTTTCGTTTTCTTAAACCCCGGTATTGTATTCATAAGGACTTGGAAATATTATAGCAGACAATAAGACTTGTTCGTTTGTGATAAAGAAATTATGATGGCACACAATTTCCTCTCTCTCTCTCTCTCTCTCTCTCTCTCTCTCTCTCTCTCTCTCTCTCTCTCTCTCTCTCTCTCTCTCACACACACACACACCCTTTCTCTGTCTCTTTATCTCTCTTTCTGTGTGTGTGTGTCTGTGTGCTAAAGAATCATTTGTCATCAGTGAATTATTGCTGACATTTTTATCTTTTAAAAAAAAAGGCTATTTGGCATGGGTTGCAGATAGATCTCTTTGCATTTATGTTGAAAAGTTGAAATTTTGCGGTCGGGTTATCATTAGTGTAAATTTATCCAGTTGTCGTGAGAGTAATTTTAAGACGTTTTTCAAAAATGTATTCCACATTTTATATTCAGCTTGTCAAAAGATATGAGACTTATCAGGTTTCTTGGGATTTTCTCCGAATACTTCGGTTTCCTCCTTGTCTTAACAAGGATGTGTTGGATGCAGAAAATCTATAATTCAAAAATACAAAACTAATTTCCTTTCTGCCTTTTAATACGGCCTCCCTGCCGTTGCACCACATGGTATGAATGTATGTAACGTGTGAGCGATTGTTGATTACGGATCACCGCGCTTTGATTATTATTATTATTATTATTATTATTATTATCATCATCATCATCATCATCATCATCATCATCATCATCATCATCATCATCATCATCATCATCATCATGAAGAATACAAAGCATGGAGATAAGGTGCTGCAGAAGACTTCTGGGCATTTCATATACCCAGCACATCACCAGTGACGAAGTCCGACAGACCATCACACAAGCCATTGGATAACACGATGGCATGTTCACAGTGTTGAAAAATCGGAAACTCCGAGGGTATGGCAACATCATCAGTGCATCAGGCCTTGCAAATACCATCCTGCAAGGCACAGTGCAAGGAGGCAGAAGAAGTGAGTGACAGAAAAAGAGGTGGGAAGGCAACTTTCGAGAATGGACTGGCTTGACACTGAGTGAAGCCATGAGGACTGCATGCTGAGGACAGAAAAAAATGGAGTACGCTGGTTAAACGATGATCTGTGGTGCCCAACAACTTTTGAGTTACGGGATAGGATAGTATTAGTATTAGTATTAGTAGTAGTAGTTGAAACCACAAGCTGAACAAATCATAGCTGAAGAACAAGCAGGATTCATGGCAGGGCGAAGTACCACTGAACAGATTTTCAACCTCAGAATAATCTGTGAGAAATACCTACAGCACCAACAACATCTATATCATGTGTTCATAGACTTCAAGAAGGCATTTGACCGAGTCTGGCATGCAGCTCTATGGGCAACCATGAAAGTGTACAACATCAGCCCTAAAATTATAGAAGTCATCAAAAGCCTGTATGACAAGGCTACCAGTGCAGTCCTCCATAACAGCGTCATCGGGAACTGGTTCAGAACAACAATCGGTGTGCGTCAAGGATGCCTACTCTCTCCAACACTCTTCAACATCTTCCTAGAGCGCATCATGTCAGATGCTCTTGCAGATCACGAAGGCACAGTCAGCATAGGGGGCAGAGCAATCTCCAATCTTCGTTTTGCGGATGATATTGATGGATTGGCTGGAGAGGAACAAGAACTTGAACAGCTTGTACAGAGGCTTGACACCACCTCCAGAGCTTATGGAATGGAAATAAGTGCAGAGAAGACCAAAATGATGACCAACAACACCAATGGCATCAACACGGACATCAAAGTACAAGGCCAATCCCTCAACACAGTGCACAGCTTCAAATATTTAGGAGCCATTGTGTCAGACAATGGGTCTCGACAGGAAGTCCTCTCCAGGATCGCACAAACAACTGCTGCCCTGACAAGGTTGAAGCCCATTTGGAAAGACAGAACCATCAGTCTACATTCCAAAGTAAGACTGCTGCGCTCTCTGGTCATCTCCATCTTCCTATATGCTTGCGAAGCATGGACCCTCACAGCAGATCTCCAACGAAGAATACAAAGCATGGAGATGAGGTGCTACAGAAGACTTCTGTGCATTTCCTATACCCAACACATCACCAACGTTGAAGTCCGACAGACCATCACACAAGCCATTGGACAACACGATGACCTGCTCACAGTGGTGAAGAAACGGAAACTCCGATGGTATGGCCACGTCACTAGATCATCAGGCCTTGCAAAGAACATTCTGCAAGGCACAGTGCAAGGAGGTAGAAGAAGGGGGAGACCGAAAAAGAGGTGGGAGGACAACATTCGAGAATGGACTGGTTTGACACTGAGCGAAGCCATGAGGGCTGCTGAGGACAGAGAAAGATGGAGTATGCTGGTTAAGCGATCATCTGTGGTGCCCCTACGACCTTCGGGTTATGGGACAGGATAGGATAGGATAGTAGTAGTAGTAGTAGTAGTAGTAGTAGTAGTAGTAGTAGTAGTAGTAGTAGTAGTAGTAGTACAGCAGCAGCAGCAGCAGTAGTAGTAGTAGTATCCTCGCAGACAGCCTTGCAATAAACGTTATCTTCTACTGTAGACGTTGACGAAGTATGACCAACGTATCGTGACGCATGCTCTCTCTCTCTCTCTCAATTGAGTCTTTGCAGCTGTCCGCTGCAGTCACTGAAATGATAACACTGAAACAAGAGGAATGATATGTCAGAATTTTAATTCAGTTTGGCATTTTGTGCATTTTTGTGTTTAGTTTCTTGGTTTCTGCAGTGTTATGGAAAGGGAACGATAAAACTTAGTCAAGATGGATGATACGCCAGAATTTTAATTCATGTTAACATTGTGTACCTACTTCTTTACTTAGACGTGTTCATCTGACATAAATAAATTGAGAGGAGCAGTTGACACACCATCATCGCTTTTTTTTTTTTAATGGAGAATGAAATTGTTACGAATTTCTGTTATAAAATAGGTGTGTGTGGGGGGTGGGGGGTTATCTGTGTGTTTGTGTGTGTGAGTTCGCGTTTGCGCTTGTTTGCTAGCTTCATTTTTATTTATTATTTTAAACTTATTGGAACGATAGAGTTTATAACCTGTTTCGGAGGAGAGGAAAACAATTAATTCATTCAATGTTAAAATATACAGTCGCGAGTATATAACCTGTTTGTTTGTTCTCTTAATCTATTTTGTAATTATCTTCCGTCTAAAAGGGAAAATAAACTCCACTTTTTAGACAAAGTAGCTCTCCTGTTTAAAAATATTTCAACACCGGTTTCTTCTTCCTTGACAAAAACAATGTCAGCTCAACCTCTCCTTCCTCCTCTTGACATCAGAAGAAAATGAACAGACGCTGCTGTCTTGTGTTTTCCTTACTGATTAGCGGAAAATTAGGCTTTCGTGTCGCTTTTAACAGCGTTATCTGTCTTCTTGAAATGTTGGCATATTTTGTTTGATGGGAAACTCTACCTTTGCTCTGCAGACAGAGAAACATTCTTACAACTGCCATGATAATAAATAAATACCTTCTTTGAGAAAAATGATTCGACATATTTATCTTTCTTAAACATAATGTTATGTCCGTTCTTCTTTCTTTCCTTTCTTTTCATTTCTTTCTTTCTTTCTTCCTTTCTGTCTTTCTTTCTTTCTTTCTTTTTTTCTTTCTTTCGTTCTTTCTTTTTTTCTTTCGCTTCTTTATATTTTCTTTCATTCTTTTCTTCATATTTTCTCTTCTTTCTTTCTTTCTTTCTTTCTTTCTTTCTTTCTTTCTTTCTTTCTTTCTTTCCTTTCCTTCCTTTCTTCCCTTCCTTCTCTTTCCATTCCGCATTCCGTCCGTTCTTTTCTTCTTCTTTCCTTCACACTTTTTAATTAACTCATACTTTGTTTCTTTCCTTTCCTTTTCTTTGTTTTCCTCCTTTTTTTCTAACTTTTTTTTTTTTTTTTGGGGGGGGGGGGGGGGGGGACTCGCTTGCATCAATGCAAGTCTATGTAGTCACCCACATTTATTTCTCAGAATTGATTCTGTGCGAGATGAGTCCTAAATAGTACAAAAATTATATTGGAGGGAAAAAAAGTCCCTCTGTCCACCGTCCGTCCGTCTGTCTTTCCGCCGTCCGTCTGTGCAAAGACTTTAAAGTGTGTGTCTAAGTACTCAGACCCTATTTCAACTATCACAATGTCCCCGGACACTTTCGCATATAGAGGACAGCCGAACTTGGTAAGATGGTGTATTACCAATGAGACCTCATAAATGATCAATGAATGAATGACTTCACTTCAAAGTGAAGGTCACAGGGTTATCAAATGTTAGTCAAAATATGCCAATTTTTAACAAAATTTTACTTTTTTTCTAGGTTGTTAATATTGAACCTATATGATTCTTTAATGCATGATAATTATCAATAAGACAAACATACTGTGCAAATTTGGTCAACCTCGCTCCAAAGTCAGTGTCACTGGAGCTGTCCAAAGTCGGTTTGTGTAGGTACTTTGAAGCGACTTGACTCTAAACTATGAGAGAGATAAAGTCTAAACTGGTTTTATTTTTTTATCTTTCATATGTGTTCAGGTTTTGCGTGGATCTTGAAAGTCAATGTTATTTTGCCAAAACATACAGAGGAATGGCTGTTTATTTAACCCAGAGTATGCAACTACATTGGGTTATTTGATCAGACATGCATGAGAGGCCACGGGAGGGTCAAAGTCATCCCAAGGTTAAGATAGCTGAAGGACAAGGTCATCCCAAGGTCACCGTCTTTTAACATGATACAAATTTTGCTGTAGTTTATTTGATAGTCCATGGGTGTATTTGGAGCTGGCGGTCAGGGTCATCTCAAGGTCAAGATCATATAAAAATCAAAATCGGTATTTGCATTTTAATTCAACCATTTCATTTAGTTTTTATGGGCACTCATTTTCGTGTTAAATGTTGCGAGTTTAATAAGGAGCGTGCGAGTCATATGGGCTTTGCCCTTCTAGTTTATTTATTCTTTCTTTCATTGTATTTCCTTTGCTTCCCTCCCTTTTCCCCGTCTTCCCTTCTTCCTCTCTATTTTCTTTCCTTCTGCCTTCCTTGCTTCATTAGTTTCTCTTTGTTTAAGAAACACATTGGCTTCTCAATATAATCACTATTCTACATAGTTTTAGTACAACGAAGCCTGCTTTCTCACAGTAGTGAGATTGTTATTGCAGACTACCGTTCTTTGTAAGTCTTCTTTGGTAAATAAGCACGTCTGTCATCCCCGATATGCGGACGGCCCCTTGATAACACTGGCATTCTTGCTTATCCTTTCTTGCCGACCTACTTTCCATTGTGACAGGCTCAGTCACTACAGCCACCGTTTTGCAATCGTCTACCTTCTCCTTTTCATCATTCTTCATCGTCATCATCATCATCGTCATCGTCCTCGTCGTCGCTGTCGTTGTGGCTACTGTTGCCATTGCCGTTGTCGCTTAAAACAAAGCAAAGTACAGAAGCAGAACATGGATTGCGACTTGGGTAATGGCCTGGCTTAATTGGAAGGTTCGTGGAGGTTAAAAAAAAACGTGTTTTCGAGGTTCCCAGATCCTGAACCTAGGATGCTGAACCTTTTGGACAAAAAATGGTTCAGGAACCTAGGTTCGGGATCTAAGAACCTCGAAAAAAAAAGTTTTTGACCCCCACGAACCTTCCAATTAAGACCGATGCCACAAGGCTGAAATGATTAAACCTCAGTTCTGAGAGACTGACATAAATTTTACAAACAATTTTAAATCAAAAATCGTGAGATATGTTTATAGGAATGTTTTTTAATGCACCTTTCTCTCAATTGGTCCTTTTT
>CM072518.1:40157251-40204751 GCA_036898135.1 Oncomelania hupensis
GACTTGACACACCTCCAGAGCCTTTGGAATTAAAATAGGTGCAGAGAAGACCAAAATGATAACCAACAACACCAATCGCATCCACACAGACATCAATGTCCAAGGCCAATCCCTCAAAATGGTGCACAGCTTCAAATATTTAGGAGCAATTGTAATCAGACAATTGGTCCCGACAGGAAGTCCTCTCCAGGATAGCACAAACAACTGCTGCCCTGACAAGGTTGAAACCCATATGGAAATACAGGACCATCAGTCTACACTCCAAGGTAAGGTTACTGCGCTCTCTTGTCATCTCCATTTTCCTATATTCTTGTAAAATATGGACCCTCGCAACAGACCTACAACGAAGGATACAAAGCATGGAGATGATATGCTACAGAAGACTTCTGGGCATTTCCTATACCCAGCACATCACCAACGACAAAGTCCGACAGACCATCACACAAGCCATTGGACAACACAATGACATGCTCACAGTGGTGAGGAAATGAAAACTCCGATGATATGGCCACATCACCAAAGCATCAGGCCTTGCGAAGACCATCCTGCAAGGACCGATGCAAGGAGGCAGAAGGAGAAGGAGACAGAAAAAGAAGTGGGAGGACAACATTCGAGAATAGACTGGCTTGACACAGAGGGAAGTCATGAGGGTTGCTGAGGACAGAGAAAGATGGAGTACGCTGGTTAAACGATCATCTGTGGTGCCATAACTACTTTCGAGTTACGGGATATGATAGGATAGATAGGAAACATATACACAACACATGTAAACCTAAGATCATCGTTCAGTTATATAAATAGTAATAGCTATTTTAAACAGCCCTTTCTCGACTTTGGGATTAATATACAGCAGGTCTTTTAGAGCATATAAATTAAATTTCAAACTTATCATTCTACACAGCACTAAAACCCGTTTTTTGTAATATTATTTGCCCCAAAATAAATTAATTAAAATTTATGAAAATAAATAAATAAATATATTAAGTGATTAATCATTGATAAAATAAAGACAAATACAAAGAGAAGAAAACAAAAACTTTGTGCTTACCTTTTCTTTTCCCTGGATATCACAGAGCCCACGGCAGGGTAGCCATCTGCCTGAGAACTGTCGTCCATGAATTCGTCTTCAGATTCTACCGGTGTCGGCGGGAAGACTTGGTCAAACCACTTGTTCCAGATATCTCTCACCCACTCTCTCTCCTCAGCATCTTTCCTGCAACACATAACCACACAAGCGTTGTGGCCGAGTGGTCAAAGGCGGGACTAACTTGCTTTGTCCACAGGCCAGAAACCAATGGTGCCTAACAGGTTTCTCCGAATATTATTTACTTTCGACTCAGGGTTTTCTCCGGGTACTTCTGTTTGCTCCCCCCAGCAACATTTCAAACTTTTTTTTTAAATAAAGAAAATCAAATCAAATTTAAAAAAAATATGTATATATATATATATTGATACAGTATTAGGTAGTTTGGGTTTGGGCGCGCCATAGGCTGCCGCTACGCCTTTCCCAAGGGAGGTGGCCCAGAATTTCCTGATAAAAATGGGCAATAAAGTGTCAACAATTTTAAAAAATCAACCCAAAAAAATCAAAATACAGAATCAAAGCTTATATATTATTACAAATACTTAATACTTTCTGAACAAATTATAACTTTCTGGGCCAAAAATCAATGTTAAAATGTGATCATGTCACTGGACGGTACTTACGGCATTCTCTTGTATGTCTTGTACAGGCCAAAATCTAAAAGATCCGGCAGGCTGCCTTCCTTGTTCCTGATTTTTCTACAAACACAGAACTCATAAATCTTATATATTTAAAATCAAAATGTCCGTCTCTGTGTGTGTTTGTCTGCCTTTCTGTCTGTCTGAGAGCTCTCTACAGAAATCAAAAGTTTGGATCTGGTCATCATCAAATTTGTCATGAACATAGGTTGTGTTCCCAGGTATGTGCCCATGGATTCGCTTTTTTGCTTTTTTTTCGCTCAACCCCATGCCAAGGGTTGGAGTCCAAAAAAGTAACAAAACTTTGGGGGGAAAAAAATCACAGCAGGCCAAGGATCATAATCTTCTTTGCAGAGACTGCACAAACAGAGAGAGAGAGAGAGAGAGAGAGAGAGAGAGAGAGAGAGAGAGAGAGAGAGAGAGTGAGAGAGAGAGAGAGAGAGAGAGAGAGAGAGAGAGAGAGAGAGAGAGAGAGAGAGAGAGAGAGAGAGAGAGAGAGAGAGAGAGAGAGAGTGGACTATTTATAGCGATTGTGCAAGCTTGTCTATGAATATGAGAGTAAAGGAGGGGTGGGGGAATGGGTATGCCAGTTTTTAATACAATATAATTCAAAATCACACATACTAATCCAACTCTGGCATATTCAGATAGACCAATGTAGACACGATGTTGCATTTGATGTGTTTTGTGAAAACAATGGTTTAGGTGAGATGTTATTAGGCAAAATGAGGTGCACCCAACCAACCAAACCACTTTCCAACCTTCCTGACTTCAAAATCAGTTCTTTTAAAACTAATACAAACTCAAAAAACATCCTTAGGTCCTGTAAGTTTAAAATTCTACTGACAATTATGCCAGTTGATCAGAATTATTAGAGTGGTAAAGAAGTTTTATGCTTGGTAGGGACACCAACCATATGAAGCGTAAATCACAGTTTTTAGAACAGGTATTATAAAAATCCAAACGATAATCACAATGATAAAATTAACGTTAACGGTAATCTGAACAAACTCACTGAGGCACTCGTAATTCTCTATCCACCACTAGTTTGATCTGGGGCAGAGAGTTGCTCCGCTTCAGTTTGTTGGGTGGTAGTGCCAGAAACTTCTCCACCGCTTCCAGTCGTGCAATGTCCAAAGGTCTCCTTGGCTTCGTCTTCTTCTTTCTACAACACATGCAGCAAAAGCCAAAACGCCACAGTACAAACTGAACAAGAAACCAAAGCTATGATTTTGTCACAAAATCCACTGATCTCCTGCTGTGTACACTTTATAGCCTTCCTTCAGAGGACAAAAACACACAAAAAAACTAACTATATAATAGATATAAATGGAGGGGAAAAAAACTTATGATAATCAAAACACTATAAATGAAAAGCTTATCTGTAAATATCATTGGAAAACTATTTCTCAACAAACAAACAAAAATACAGAGCTCAGCGGTTCTATGACTGTAGGTATTATCTTGATTCAGATTCTATGATTTACTTTGGTATATTTTGACAGCATCAGTTTGCCTTCTTCAGCCTACTGAAGTTGAAGAAAAATGTTGATTAAAATAAGAAGAAAATTGAGATGAAGTCAATGAGTTGAATGGTAACGTGAATCTGGGTGAGTTGATTTTAGCAGTATTTGATCATAAATGTGAGGAAGTTCTAAGCCTTGATCACGGTTGTCTTTTAGGCATCTTATGTTGAAGTGTTTATGGTTCTTCCATCTTGCTAGCTTCCTGTGGAATTTGTCTTCTTTTTCTGACAATTTCAAGGACATTGCATCAAAATTGAAGGAGAATAGTAAGGTATATTTTCCCAGAATCTGCACTTTTCTTTACTTCAGTAGGTTGAAGAAGGCAGTGTGATGCTATCGAAATAGACCAAAGTAAATCGTAGAATCTGAGTCAAGATAATACTTACTCAATATGACCACTCCAGATTCTGGGGCATATACTCTACTAAAAATGTAGAGCAACTCGAGTGTCAATAGTTTGACTTCAAGTTTGAAACAACATTTAAACTTACCATCTAGTCAGAACAGACTTACTTTCTATACAGCACAGACTTATTTTCTAAATAGACTTATTTTCTAGTCAAACAGACTTACTTTCTAGCAGAACAGACTTACTTTCTAGGCAAGATAACATAGTTCCTTCCAGCCATCAAAGCCTTTTCTGCTGGAGTCAGTTCTTCCTCTGCAACATGTACCACAAAATAAATAAAGAAAATCAAATGAAACTACTGAAGACACAAATTAAAAGGCATACATAAAATAAAACTTTATAACAGAATGCCAATGAATTAGCTTATAAACACAGAATAAACAAACTGTAATTTAATGACTGTTTCTTGTTTTGCAGATGAAATGAAACCCTACGTTAGATAACTCATCACCGGGTAGAATGATGATAAAGGTCATGCTACACTTTCAAGTTTCAGTTCCTGGACACGGACATCAAGAAAACTACATTAGCTGTCATGAAAATGTGTGTTTTCTGTCAAAACAAATGCTTATTTATGCAAAATTGTGCAATAAACACGCACCTTTTTTGTGGGATTAATTAAAAAAGAGACAGAGAAGCAAATAATAACCTTTTTTAGGAGTGTGTGAAATACGCAAGGTATCAGCTTTAGTCGGGGATGACACTTTGGATGGAATTTCTGTAGCTTGACTAGGGCTCTCTAACTGCAAATACACAACATTACACATCAATGAAATAATAATTTAAATAAAGTAAATAATTAAAATAAGATCCATTATCTGGATCTGGATTCCTGCCATAGTTGTTGGTTCGGCAAGTATGTCAGAGGAACCGAAGACGACTTATGTAAATTTGTCTCCTCCCTGAATTCTCAGCCATGATCCTCATAAAGCGCAAGAGGGTGCCTTGAGCGGGGCTTGAGTTAGATTTTGTACCAGACAGCGCCTTGAACAGCTCTTGAGCTGGAAAAGTGTTATATAAAAACGATTAAATAAATCAATAATTTGTTACAGTTACTAACACGTACCAGCTCAGCATCAGCTACAACTTCCATTTCTTCTTCAGCCTCCTGCAGGCGTCTCTGTCGTTTGGCTTTTACAATCAGCAGACGTTGCTCCCTTAACTACAACAGTAGCAACAATTTACACATCTTAGACATCATCATCATCATTAATACAGGATACTATACATGCATTTTGCAATTACACCAGTGCTTGGAGTGCTATGGTTATCTCTTATATTATTGTGTATTAAGCCAAAAAGTAACATGCATTTGTTTGACAAGTACTGAATCCAGTTATGTACTGTTACCCTTGACCATCATAGATTCACACCACCTTGGTTAGTCTTTCCTGACTGGTGCCTACCTTTGTATTACAATCATGCAAAGTGTAATTTGCGTTAAGATGCAAGAAATCTAACACATTACTGTTAAAATGGTAGCGAAAAGTCAAAGTCAAACACAACACCAGATTTTACCATTTTCCAAGGAGCTTGAAGGTACGCACTGTCTAAGGTTATACGAATGAGTAAAGCAGAACAATGGTAAATGTAAAGATAAATCACTGACTTCTTCCATAGCAGCATTGAAGTCAAGAGGAACCATTAGTGTATCATCGAGGTCAGGCCGCAGGCGAGGTAAAGACTTAGTACGTCTGCAAAATAGAACAGATCACTTGCATGTACGCTATGCTGACGATCTGCACAGTTTAACCCATGGACTCTTCATCAAGCATTCATTATTTAATTTACTTATTTATTTATTCATTTAAACATTCTTATATTTGGGCATTTTCATGTTAAGAAAGGATGTGAAGGTGACAGATTTGAGAGGGTTTGAAGCAAGCTAAACGTTGTACCTGGGAGGTGGAAAGTATACAGGTGAGAACATGCTGTCGTCGTAAGCTCCTAAGACTTTGGCTTGGCCGTCCCATGCAAAATTAGGGGATGGATTTGGCCCTAGCTGTTTCTCGCTCAGATTGCGACTGGTGGCAGGTGTTATGGTTCTTGTCGCTTGATCCCTGCTGGACATGCCATCAGCTGCCACAACAAACATCATAAGACAAATTCATCACTTGATTTCCTTTTTGTCTTCCATAACAGCCATCTTCTTATAGAACTGCGAATTGAGCTTGGGTTCAGGTAAAAGGTTTGTGCATTGCATTCCGTATAATTATCATTAGTAGTAGTAGTAGAAGCAATAGTAGTAGTAGTAGTAGTAATAATAGTAGTAGTAGTTTAATAATAATAGTAATATTATATTATTATTATTATTATTATTATTATTATTATTATTATTATTATTATTATTATTATTATTATTATTATTATTATTATTATTATTATTATTATCATCATTATTATTATTACTATTGTAATTATTATTGTTATCAGGCAAGTGCAATGTCCCTACTCCTTCAGATCAAAGCATAAACTGACAACTAATCTGTGCTCATCTGCATTCCATCACAAAGATCCCTGTGCTCATGTCCTAGGTGAGTGCCAGTTAAACATACCTAGCAAGCAATAGGGTCTCATTCCCTATCTGTCACCCAGGATTGCTCAGTTGTCTGAGGTGTTGGATGATGCGCATACAACAGCAAGTTGCTCCCTTGTGTGGTTTGAGTTAGACCCCGTTTCACCACGCGCCTTGAGAAGCTCTGGAGCTGGTAACGCACTATAAAACATCATTAATAATAATACCTGGATTTCTGTTACCTGAGACTTCTTCGACTGGTGTGGGCGGTGGTGAGACCCAAGGCCTGTAGGTCTCACTATCCAGCTTCTTGTCGCGAATTAACTCTTCCCGACGAATCTCCATCCTCATTAGTATCGTCAGGTCCTCGCACGACTGGTGCATGCGGTCAATCACTCTGAAAAATTGAGATAGCGACAATTCAGAACAAAATGCAAATACAAAACATGGTTTAACTTATTCTGTATATAACAATTTGACAAACATCTCAGTTTCCAAATAATCTATCACTTAGATACACAGAAATATGCCGCATCTGGACTGGCAACAGTTTCACTGTGTAATGTTGTCCTTTGTAGTATCTTAAAATGTTCACATCACAGTCTTGTGCAATGAAATACTGGATGATATGCCATTAGATTGGAATGCGTTTTATAAAATCACCACCAACCCCCCTCCTTCTCTACATCGCCATCAACATTCTCTTCCTCCTCCTCAATACTGTCAGACCGTTCACCTTTGCATGTTTTCCTTCCTCTCAATCTCCTCCGGTGTTTCCTGCTCCTCTTCCTCCTCGCTCTCGCTGTCCGGCTCGGTTGGGGGAGCCACCACCAGACGGCCAAACTTGTCCAGCTCTCCTTGCTGGTACTGAGGGAACAGCAGCTGCCGCACTTTGTTGGGTGCCACCTCCATCTTGGCAGGCGCTGGGGCCCAGTACACGCGAGACTCATCCGTTGCTGGCACAAGCTTCTGTACACTGATGCCAAGTCCCGTCTCCGCCAACTGCAACAGTATGATAGTACATTTTAAGTATTCATTTTGCGCTCTTTCACTAAATTATTCTTGCTTTTTTTTGTTTTTGTTGCCCTAGGAATAAATTAAACAAAATGCGCTCCTGTTTGTGGACACAGTGAATGTTATGTCACAATAAAAGGTGATATCCTTTATATAATTTGAACCACAAGACATTAGCTTTGACTTTTTCAAGAGTTATTTCCTGGTAAAGACTGTGCAGTAAGGTACTTCCAAAACAAAAGAATAACTTGGTCCTAGTATGTTGTTTTCATAGGTATTGTAGGACCTTATGTCAAAAGAGCATAAGTAACAATGCGTACAGTCTTAGTCATCTGTCTACACAAACTGTTACAAATAAATACACTCGCAGTGATGGCATGGAGAGCAAGAAGCTACATTATTGTACAACAGTCAAATGCAAAATGTATCAACAACAACAACAATTTTAAATATAACAAAATTTCAAACAGTCCTATCCATCTCCTCACATAACGCATCAGGAAATATTAATGTGCCTAAGGTGGAGTTAAAAATGGCACAAAATGTTATAAAATGTGTAACTCACGCTAAGAGATGTCTATTTTCTTATATATTCATACATGTTTGGGTGCGTTTAATGTTTGCACACATTGAACCTAAACTTTGTGTCCGGCCATTAAAAAGGTCATCTGCTATAAGCACTGGGTGACTTATCTCCCTTATAATACCTACATAGGTGCGCAAAACCTGGAGATACTCTTTGCATGACTCAACGCTATTAGCGTGTGTTACAGGGCTTTGCTGTGGTTATTTCTATGAGACCAGTCCTTAGCCTGTTGTAACGGACGATGCATAATGACTGTAGACCTCGTGCATTGACGTCATAAAAGGACTAAAAATCGTTTTAATTAAGCTGCTTACACGCTTATGTGAGAGCTTTCACCTTAATAATGTGGATTAATAAACTCTTCTATGATCATACTAACTAGTGTAGAAAATTGAAATAAATGACCTCAAACGCAACTTACTAAAATCCAGACAACTTACCACTTTCTCAGCTTTTGCTTTCCAGTCTTCCATACTCCTGTCTGCAGGATTGCCACGGTTGGCCCCATCAACCACACGCTGGGCCGCAGCCGCCAACCTGGTGTCTGGGTCACTTTTCATGGCTTCCATCTCCTTGTCTCTCACACTCTCCATCACCTGCAGCTCTTCTTCCTCAAACTGATGCGAAAATATAATAACACTTTATTTATTGTTCATTTCCAGGTCAAGGGCTGACCAAAGCGCTGGCCGATACCAGGTTTCAACCAGCACCATGACCAACTCTTCGACCTGGTGAAGAGCTAAATTTTCAGACCAATTTATTTCAGTATGAACCAGTTTAGCTGTCCTAATCACATCAAAGTAGAATGTTGAGCACAAATGTAAAAGATTAGGCATGGCCACATTATACAATTTTATTTTCAAACCAATCATTTAACTACTTGAAATGATCAGATCTTCAGTGCCACAAACAGAGCTAGACTGGTCAGTACAACAGAAGGGAACAAACATACGCTCTCACCCTGTACTTCTGGTTGGGGAAGACGCCCCGAAACATGTCAGGTGTGTGATACTTGCGGCCCACATGGCGGAACTCAGGTGGTAGTTGGAACTCGGCTGTCATTTTGCAGAAATGGTGAATACTGCGTGTGGCCGGTTCTGCTGTCTGCGGTTTCTCCTTCTCCTTGTCCTGCACATAATATGATATAAACATTTGTGCTTTTTTTCTTTTTCTTTCTTTTTTATTTATTAATCAGGCTTAATAGGAAAACCCAACAAAACATTCAAACAACTAAACTGAGCTGGAAGAGACTGAAGTGTTCGTGTGTGTATGTATGTGTGTGTTTGTGTGTGTGTGCACATTTCTGTGGGTGTCTCTGTGTGTGTAGTTGTAAAAGTATAGTTAACAGTATAATGTTTAATTGTTGGAAGAATGTAGTGTTAGTATAGTTGTAGTCTTGTGATTTTAACAAAGTATCATTTTTATTTTTGTCTTAACACGTTTTTCTAATTTGCTGTGTCAATTCTCCATTGTGGGCAATAAAGATTGGTTGACTTTGTCTTGTACTGTATTTCATTTCACCATTGTAACATTGCATTTCTATACGCACCTTGGCGGGAACGCCTGCAGGAGCCCAGGTGGAGAGGAAGGAAACAGAAGGGGCATGGACGTTTGGTCGAGCCCTAGTATCAGGACCAGGAATGCCACGAGTGTGACAGTCAATTGTCTCTCCTATGATGCTGACCAGATCTTCGTACGTTGCCTCTGGTGGTGCCAACAGGTCCTGCCAGGCCTTTAACCAAAAAAACACTTTCTTATTTTGTAAACAAAGTTTTAAATAAAAAAAACCCACTATACATGATTACCAAAAGTAGGCAGCCTCTTGAATAATAATAACAATAATAATAATAATAATAATAATAATAACAATAATTTTTTTAAAAGACCTGTTGAATGTTGAGGTGATCCTCCATGGCTATATCAACGTCCTCATCTGGTTTCACCTCACCCCTTATTTCCTCTGCAGCTGGAGGCTGATCCCTTGCCTGGGCAAACATCTAACAACACAGACAAAAAAAGCCCTGATGATAATATCACTTACGTAGCATTATACAAAAGCTCTAATATTCACATGCGGACGGCACCCATACCCGAACATCCAACACACAAACAGCACACATGTTTGTTTCTTTCATCTAATCGTTCTTATATAGGGCTTTTCCAGCTCAAGAGCTGCTCAAGACCCTGGACAATACAGAATCTCACTTAAAGCTGCTGGAAGCGCAAACTTGCTGCCTTAGACGCATCATTTGATGCCTCAGACAACTGAGCACGATCCTGGGTGACCAGAGATGGGGATGAAGAAGCCTATTGCTTGCTGGGTGTATTTGTGTATTTGGCACTCATTCAACTAGAACATGAGCATCAGGATCTTTATAGTCAGTGTGATGGAATGCATGCGCGCGCAGGCTAGACCTTGGTTTACACTCCCATCTACTATTAACTCTTTGCCTGCCAGGCATGTTTCCACGTTTGTGCCAGACATTTCTCTGGCACCGGAAAGAAAGTTCAGTACCTTAGGCATTTAAGCTACTGTTCTTTCAATAATAGTTGTTAAATAGATATATTTCATATCAAATTAAAGGTAAAAGAGTGAAGAATAAGAAAAAAACACACAAAAATGTTAATTTGATTATGTTATTGAAATATGTGTTTTGAAAGCATGTTGATCTTTTTGAAATGATAAAATAAAATAAAAATATTTCTACATACCACAGTGATAAAAAAAAATCTGGAGGAATAATTCCAATCACTGAATCAGCTTCACACACCAGAAAAAAAATTTATTTAGGATCAAAATACACTTTACAGTTTGAAATTATATAGATTATTAGCAGAGTTTGACACACTGTCGATTGTGCCCATCACAATGCTTAGTAAAATGCAAAAAAAACACTCTAAAAACGAATCAATTTGAAGAAACAACACGCGTGTCGATCGAGAACGAAAGTAGAAAGAGGTATCTCTCTTTGGTTAAAATAAAACTTGGATTGGACTGCGCAAAAAAACGGAACGAAACGGAATACTGAAGTCGATTGGCACAAACATGGCAGCTCAGATCGACGATATATCATCGATTGGCAGGCAAAGAGTTAAAAGTATTTACTCAATTTAACAAAAAAATTCCACCACAGTCGCTAAGACATTAGAAACCATCAGCATGTGGCTTGGAAAATGTTCCCAAACTATCGATAAAGACAATCACGCTTTGATTTTCTAACAATAAAATACACACTTGGAGAGCTTTATCTTGAGATTTTACAGCATTTTATCTTCTACACATATGTGATAGTTTCACCCACAAGGGCAGATTTTTACTTCAATCAATAAATGCACGACAAGAACTTACATGTTCAATACTGATGTCAGTGGTGGCAGCCAACGTTTCACCTGATCTTCCTGTATGTGCTGATATGGCTGTGCCAAAAAATAATAATTCAACAAACAATTGAGACTTTCATTTCCTTCACTCAAAGCTGTGAATATGACTATCCAATGCAAAATCAAACACACACAAACTGCACCAAAAATAAAATCAACAACAAAATCCAAAATTTGATTTTGATACTAGCATATCCACCAGTAATTCTTACACCTACATACAAAATCTTCTTACTATTTCCAGTCAGTTCTTGGCCATCATTACAAAAACTGACAGAATTCCCTCCCTTTTACAAAACGTTAACCTCAAACTCATTACCCCATATCCTCATCAAGTCTTTGCCCTGAACACTGGTCATAATCTGCAAATAAAAATAATTGTACGTACCATCCACATCACCTAGAGGTTCATCTTCCTCTATGATCAGCGTTGGAATATTCAAATCTCGATGCGTGTCTAAACACAAGAAAAGAAACAATTGAACATCTTGAAAAACCTTTTTTTCTGTTAGATATGTGCTTTATAAATCAATGTATGATGATGATGATGATGATGATGATGATGATGATGATGATGATGATGATGATGATGATGATGATGATATTCTCTTTCAGATTTATCTGTCTCAAAACTAAATTTCTTTTGCACTGTGGAGATTCCACTAAATATGCAATGTCACAATGAGATTTAATGTTTATTATTAATACAAACTCTTTGTATTTCTCAAAATACTGTGTGTTTTTTCTTATAAATCAAAATCGTTCTATATCTCAATCTGTGTATGGTGTGATTAAAAAGTATTATTGAAAAGGATGTATATATATATATATATATATATATATATATATATATATATATATATGATCACAGTATAGTTTGTTTTATGCAAATATATATATATATAACTTTTGTAAACAGTACTGCAATAGGAGTACTTCCTAAATAGCTGTCAACATGTATTTTGTACCGCTTTTCAGGGGAAACAACTCTCATTGACCTACTTTCGGTTTATTTAGGCGTACTGTCAACATGTATTTTGTACCGCTTTTCAGGGGAAGCAACTCTACTTTCGGATTATTTAGGGATAATGCCTATTGACCATGCGCCCAAAGGCTGCGGGTGGGCGTCTCGGGCGGCTTGAGTTAAATCCTGTATCGGCCAGCGCCTTGAGCTGGTAAAGCGCTATAAAAGAACTATTAAATAAATAACGATTAAATAATTGCATAAAACAAAATGTACTGTGATCACCTGAGGCTTAATTTGGCACCCCCTTTTTTTGTCAGCTGAGCTTCCTCACGCAATATCCGGCCATGGACCCATTATGGGCTGCTTTCATCATTGTGAGATGATATCAAAGATAGATGTAGTACTGTTTACAAAAGCTAAAAGCAATGTTCAATGAGGAGCTACTTTTCAACCACCTTCTATGCCACTGACATAGCTGGGAAGCTTTAATAACAATAAGAAGCACAAAAATCGTACTCGCAAAGACTACTTTCTGAAAGAAAAATAATACGAACCAACGCTTATTTTTTCACATTATGTGAAACAAAATTTAACTAGAATAATAAGGAAAAATTATACGCCCAAAGTGTATTTTCCGAACGAAAAAGAATAGAAACCAAATGCTTGTTTTTTTGCCAAGCACTATAAAACACACAAAAATGAACAAAACTGAAAATGCACACTTTAGCCTCCGTGTCTACAAGAAAATGCTACTGCAATTTCCATTACGCCAGTCTGCAAACCATATCTGAAATGAAACGTTTGCTGGAAGAATGCACTCTGAGAATAAACCTTACCCATTATATTCTCTGTTATGACCTGCAGACAACTTACCCTCTCTGGGCTGAAAAAAATTATTTCCTATTCTTTTTTTTTTCTTTTTTTTTAAACTTTCTTACATTGAAAAAAATAATGTAAACTCTTCCTATACTTAGCTTTACACAGAAGTAACGTTTTACAAAAAGAACAATTCCTTGATGCATCAGTGACGAGCACAACATTTAAATCCTACCTTCCAGGTTAGTGGGACTGGAAGCGTCGGTTGGCCTATATTCCAGGGAAGGAGAACTGCGCTGAGAGTGTTTACCTTCCCCTTCTGCTCCTGAGCCAGATTCCACCCCAGAAGCTAAATACACAATGCAAGCATAGCTACCTTTTGTTTTCTAAAACGCACAAATCATGAAAAAAATACAATCTAGCTTTCTCATTTCTTGCTTTTTTTTTTTTTTTCCAAAACACTAACACGCATCATCAATAAATACAAATGTAGGCTTTACTTAGCCTAAGGCAGTCACAATCACGGCAAAACAAAATCTCAATAGAGTCAATTTTATGTAAAAACTGTCCATGAAGGTATGACACAAAAACAGCACTGTCATCAAGAAGAAGAAGAAGCAAAGAAACAAGAGGAGGGGGGGGGGGGGGGAGAAGGAGGGAAAGGAGGAGGAGAAGGGAAGGGAGGAGGAGAAGTAGAAAAAGAATCCACAACAACAGTAACGTCTATCAAATATAAGGATAGTTCCTGACCAATATCTGCTATTGTGTGTTTTACGAAAAGGGTTGTAGTTTAAGTTAAAGGTAAAGTTAGTTCCACGACCTTTTAGCTGTTTGGGAGGGAAGGGTTTGGAGCCTCCCTTTTCTCCGGGCAAGATTGATGAGGTTGGTGCCCATCTCCTCTCCCTTGTTGCCTTACCTTCCAAGTTCTCACGTGTTTGTAGACATCAAGAAAGCGTTTGACCGAGTCTGGCATGCAGCTCTGAGGGCAACCATGAGAGTGTACAACATCAGCCCTAACATTATTAAAGTCATCAAAATCCTGTATGACAAGGCTACCAATGCAGTCTTCCACAACAGCACTATCGGGAACTGGTTCAGAACAACAATCAGTGTGCGTCAAGGATGCCTACTCTCTCCAACACTCTTCAAAATCTTCTTGTAGTGCATCATATCAGATGCCATTGCAGATCATGAAGGCACAGTCAGCATTGGGGGTAGAGCAATCTTTAACCTTTGTTTTGCGGATGACATTGATGGATTGGCTGGAGAAGAACAAGAACTTGAACAGCTGGTACAGAGGCTTGACACCACATCCAGAGGCTTTGGAAGGGAAATAAGTGCAGAGAAGACCAAAATGATGACCAACAACATCCATGGCATCAACACGGACGTCAAAGTCCAAGGCCAATCCCTCAACACAGTGCATAGCTTCAAATATTTAGGAGCCATTGTATCAGACAATGCGTCCCGACAGGAAGTCCTCTCCAGGAGCGCACAAACAACTGCTGCCCTGACAAGCTTGAAACCCATTTGGAAAGACCGGACCATCAGTCTACCCTCCAAGGTAAGGCTGCTTCTCTCCCTTGTCATCTCCATCTTTCTATATGCTTGAAAAACATGGACACTCACAGCAGACCTACAACAATGAATACAAAGTATGGAGATGAGGTGAAACAGAAGACTTCTGAGCATTTCCTATACCCAGCACATCACCAACAACAAAGTCTGACAGACCATCACACAAGCCATTGGACAACATGATGACATGCACACAGTGGTAAAGAAACGGAAACTCCGATGGTATGGCCCCGTCACCAGAGAATCAGGCCTTGCAAAGACCATCCTGCAAGGCATGGTGCAAAGAGGCAGAATAAGAGGGAGACAGAAAAAAAGGTGGGAGGACAACATTGAGAATGGACTGGCTTGACACCGAGCAAAGCCATGAGAGTTGCTGAGGATAGTGAAAGATGGAGTACGCTGGTTAAACAATCATCTGTGGTGCCCCAACGACTTTCGAGTTACAGGATAGGATAGGATAGGATAAGATAGGAACAACAACAACAAATATTATCATCCACACCAACAGAATGTCTCACATAAAATAATGATCATAACAAAACTGGCAATTATTATGAACATCATAAAATTCACCAGTCTGTAAAACGACACATTTCCCAGGCACACATTATTCCAAATAAACTACTGTAACAAGCAGCAGTAGGTAAATTTGTTAAACAAAACATTACCAAATCAAAATAAATAAATAAAAACTAGCAACTAGTTCAAAACTTTCCAAGATTTCTGATGACTAAACAGCAACACGAGCCAAACAACTGCAATAGGATTCAATAAATAAAGCTCTAGAACTGAGCTGCAACAGGCCTGTTTGCACTAAATAGATGACAATCACACTAGCCCAGTGTCAGAGATAGCTTCTGACACTCAGATTGGGGACAGCATGTTTTTTGGCCAACTGTGCCTAATAGCGGCAAAAAGCCTATTAAACTGATTTGTCCATTATTTCTAAAACATTTAATTGTTATTAATGTTCTCTTTGAAATTAAAAACTGAAATGCATGCTGACTTTGAAGTAACAAGCATGCAAACATAAAATGCTAGCATTGACAGAAACACCTGGCAGAGGAAACTTCTTGAAAACAACCCATGGGTGAACAGTAATATTTAAAAATAAAAACAAACTCTGTATGAAATATATACCACAAGAATAGTTATCCCTGGAGTACGTATCAATCATTGATGCAGGAGGTCCTTTGTTATTAAAGACAAAAATACATTTGCAATACTAAAATTCGGGACCAACCTTACTTGTTAGATGAAACTCAAAGTCAAGAGCATGCTTGTTCATGAGATGAAAAAGGTTGCAAAACTCAAATTGCATTCTCTTCAAATCTTCCGTCTACTATACAGAAAATCTAATCAAAACATTCCCGAGCAGTCAAAACCTTTTAGTTGTTTAGTCAAAGAAACACAATTTTAAGAACCATAAAAAATGTAGTAATACATGGCATAATTATTATAAAACATGATCATCGTACCAGCATGTAAATATACTTCCCAATTGGTGAGTTTCATAGTCGATAAATTTTATAACTGATGTTTTCTAGTTATTCTATTTTAAATGTTTTGAATTCAATGTGATTGTTTTATATTTTTTGAACAAATTTCGATTTTTGTTTGGAGGGGTGGGGGGGAGAGGGGTATATTGGACACTGCACATAATTTTCCTTGTGAATATTTAAAAGGACAATGAAGGATTCTGTATTCAAGCACTTAGTTGAAGAAAATAATAATTATGTAATAAGTAATGACTCTAATATCACCTTAGTTCATGCCTCAGTGTGGGAATGGCAACACTAATTCTAGCAAGTGTGCACATTATTACTACTTCAGTATTGTAGTGTTATTCCAAAATAACTTCTGTTCGCATACATTTAATTCGCAATTACATTTTTATTAGTATAAATAATATCACATTAAGATTATTACAAACATTTCTGCCTAAATATCCATTCTACATGTTGCAATGCACTGGCAGTATAAATACGGACATAAAACATCTTACAAAAGGCAATTTGGTTGTTTTTCTATTGTTTTTATAAAATTCTGTTTGTATTATTAGTCAACGTGTTTTATTGAGGCATGGATCACTCATTTAATCATTTCCATATTTGTCATTATTAAAACCTTTGCTGGGGTAAAAAAACTAATTACTCTGCTGACACTTAGAATGTCTGTGCTTTGAAATGGTCTGTCATTAGAAAAAAGTTCTATATAAATACCCTTTGGTACGTAAAAGTCTTTTACTATCTTGATTGAAAATAAAATTAAAGATCTTTAAATCAGCCAAAGCAAAACGTCAATCGTTTCGCAGATTACAATTTTTAAAGGTTTGGTATAAAAAATTACATAACGTTACAGCAAAGGTTAAACAAAAACTTATATATACAACTGCTAACTGACTAAATAAACCATGTTGAAGTTAAAATCCAAATAAATGGAGGAGAAGCAAAACACAAATTATGTTAAAACTACAATAACAAACTCATGTTAACAAATACCTGGGGGTGGTTCCGGAGAGTAAGTAGGAGAGCCTTCTGAAACAAAACAGATGCAGAACCCATGGAACCAAAAAACAGTGCATATAAAGTAAAAATAGCAGAAATTCCCCACACACACAAATTTTAAACACCCAAAATAGAAGAAAAAACTCAAAACAAGAGACAATAAGCAAATGCTGGCTCTCAGACTCATGGAGAGGTGGAGGAGGGGGAGAAGAGAAAGGAGAGGGGAGGAAAAGGAGAGGGGAGGGAAAGGAGAGGGGAGGGGAAGGAGAGGGGAGGGGGAAGGAAAGAAAATAAAAAGGCATGAGAAACTTTGAAATAACAAACCCTTTGTACCCATTGTTAACACCAAAATCTGAACTTGAAAGAACTATGAGAATGACAGTTGTGCAATAATAGGTTTCTGTAGAATGGATGAAGACATCAAATGCTGTACTACTTTAAACCCCAATTAAAAAATGATTAGTAATAATTAGCTATGGAGTAGAGCTGCTAAGCTATCTCATTTGTAAAATAACATACATGGCTTTCAAAATCTTTAATTACATTGGCTAAGGACAGAGCAAAAAGGCATGCCTTTCTAGACTATAATATAAACAATGCCTTAAAATCTAAAACTCTAAATCACTACTTGCTGCAATATCTACACACAAAGATATGAAGCAACAACAAAATACAAACAACAATAATTTTTGTGTGGGAATAACTTCTGTGAAAGATGAGAGGGAGAATGAAATGAGTGAAAACTTAGCAAATAAATACACATACTGTATTGGTCACTATATATTCATTTACAACAGTGAACAGCGTGTCTGCAATACTTTTTTTTAAAAATTGTACAAAGTTTAATTCTCACCCAACCTTTTGGACCCCATCAAAATATACAACTCTAAATATCTTATTCGACTTTGGCTTCACAAGTTTAACCCAGACCAAAGCAGAAATGACTATGACAATATGAAACACAAGTGAAAATCACACCGTGTTCCAGAAGGACAAAATACATGCGTCAACAACCAAGTGTTGAAAATGAGGATTGCAAGGGTACCTCGAAGTGTGCCTTCAAAACTTTTGCTCGTGTGAGAATAGCGAATACTCATAAAAATGCAGGCAGCAGATTTATTTCATTATTTTTTATTTATTGCATCATTCTAATATAGCGCTTTTCTACCTCAAGAGCTGCTCAAGGCGCAGGCCAATACAAGATCTGACTCAAGCCGCCCAAGGTGCCACTTACTGCTGCCTTGGGCGCAGAGCACATGTTCTTGTTAGAAAAGGCTGATCAACAGCATTTTTCACTTTCAATGCCCTGTATGTTGACTCATGTCTTTAGTGCTTTCTAGAATTTTCAAAGAGACCCGAATTTTTAAAAGCCCTGTGTCACCAAGAGACCTACGCCAAAATACAACAGCAAGAACGAAAATCATATAAAGCAGACGTTGAATTAATCACAATACCTGCATCATAGATGGCTGTTCGCGACATCACTCTGTCCATGATCTCCTGAATCTTTCTGTCAGCCTCAGTCATACTGTTGTAAAAAAAAAAAATCGTGCATGAAATGTAAACTACAGAATTTTACACTCAGACAAATCTCTAAAATAAAGAAACCTGAAAATGTCACTATTTTTTTTACAAGAGAGACAAGTTTTATTCATTTCCACAACATACCAAATAATTGAGCTGACATAACATACAGAATTTTACCAAAACAAATTTGGCAATGGCATGTAAAGTTGTAACATATCCAATATTTTCTTCACTATATATAGAACTTGAAATGGCATTCACTCCACAAGCAATAAAATCTTACAACAAATGATCTTGAAGCCAAGGTTTTCTGTCAAAGGCAACACATATATATGCATGACTGCAAATGATATGAAACAAATGAACACTTCAACAATGCCACATAATTGTAAAATATCAACCAAGATGAATAGTACAACGTATATCAGATCATCTCAAAGCAGTTTGGGACCCAGGTTTGACTTGAAAATATATTTATTCTTTCTCAACAAGGGCAAAGAAACAACCTTGTATCATGGCAGGGCTTGAAGACAAACAATATATAAGCACAACATATTTTCTTACATTCCGCTGCTGGCCTGCACTTTGAGAGCAGCCACAATTTCATCCACAGATCTGTCTCGTGCTTTTGGAGGCTGATCACCCTGGCACCCTGGATCCTCTTTTGCTGTCTTGGCTGTGTAATAGATGAAAAGTGGTACTGATTCACAACAGGTAAAGAAGACTGGAGCACCCAATACAGGGAGAGGGGAGGGGGAGTAAGGATTAGAGGGTGGGAGAGGAGGGAGAGTAGGAAGAAGTAGAGGAGAGTTTGAGTGTATTTTATTTAATCGTTCTTATATAGTGCCTTACCAGCTCAAGAGCTGCTCAAGGCGCTGGCCTGGTGTATGTAGGGTCATATGATGCCTCCAAAAGAGGGTTCAAGAGACCAAGGTAAGGCGAAATATCAATTTCATGAGGAAAAACAAACTACAGTGATTCAAGATTCAATTAAACTTTGTTATATTATCCAGAAATTATGTGTCAATGTTAGATACAAAAGAGGCATTTTTTGCTCTACAAAAAGATTTTAAAAAATGTTAATATAACATAAAGAGCTAGATAATATATAACTGCCTACAAAGAATATTGAGTAAATCACTCATCATGTTTGAATTACTTTATTATTTGTATCAGGCAGTGATATAGTCAGAGAGATAAAGACTTACATGGAGTCTTGGTTGCACTCCTTCTCCTGTCTCGTCCTTTATGACCTCGAGAGCTCTTCTGAACTTGTGCCGCCTTCTCCTCATCAGTGGCAACCACATCTCTTTTGCTGCCTGGTTCACTCTTGGCACTTTTAGTGGCTGGAGCCTTGAGGTGAGACTTGTACAACAGAGGGGCGTTGGAGCTGCCAATCTTCTGCGCCTCTTCAAGCAGCTGCTTTACTGACTTCATCTGCAAATGATATAATCAGCACTGTGAGGTACAGGCTGAGACAAGTAGTCTGGGACTAAATCTGGGAAACAGTCAACTCTTACAAGATTTGAACTCAAACAACTGTTGTTGTTTAGGAAAATGTGTTTAGGACCTCTCAAAGCATTTCTGAGACTGCTAATCTGTTTATACTGCTTATTTTTAAAGCTCTCCCTTGGTCTGTTGATCATACTTGAAAACAGTCACAAACGATCACAGATTGGATATTTGAGTCAAACCTAGGTCCTTGTTGTCATCATCATCATCATCATCCATCATCATCATCATCATCATCATCATCATCATCATCGATGTAAGAAATCTATACTTACTGCAGGAGAATCTGACATTTCTGTCTTTCCTATGTCACCGACAGTGACTGGCCGAGCCTGGACACTAATAGCAGTGTCAACATCAACGTCCACCATGGCAATGGCCTCATCGTACCTGCTGTACACTGTTTCATCCGGCAACACCAGTTCGTCGCTCAGCAAAGATGACTGCACGCTACGCGCACTGCGCCGACTTCTGCTTGCACTCTGCGCTGAAATCAGCAGGTCAGAATAAAATAAAAATCTGTGCACTGAATTGTTGTTTCTCATAAGGAAAAAGTGCTACATTCATATTCTAATGATTTTTGGGATGTGAAAATAATCATCAACTTATTGATTTTATTTAATCCTTGTTATAAAATATAGTGCTTTTCTATCACAAGAGCTGCGCTTCAATCTCAAGTAGGAACAGTAACGAAGGTTAATGGGGTCAACCGAGTTAGGCATTGTGATTGTGGCAGGCTCTTTAACCAGGAAAATCTTCAAACAAAGAAGTGCAGGTCCTGAACACTCAAAAACAGGAAAGCACAATTCTAGGTCTCGGGTTTCACTCTCAAAACTCACCATCCATGCCCCTCAGTGGTTTCCTTCCTCCAGGAAACTGTATGGTGGCTGGTTTGGGCGCCGGTTTGGCTCTTTCTACCAGAGGAACACTACTGATAGTCCCCATGGCGGCTAGTATAGCTGGTTTCTGAATTTTGGCTGATGGAGCACACAGTTCCTCAAATGCAGATATGGGAGCCTCCCTTTTTAGTGTCTTGTCATCAGATTCGTCATCAAGCTTGAGCCTGGGAACAACTGGGGATTCTTGTGCTCTCTTGGCCTGTCAAACATAGTACATGATTTGGTTCGTAACTCCTGACCAAGTATGTATTTTTTTTAACCTTCTCTACTTGTCTTCCACACAGTTACTTGTATTTAGTTTTATCATTCTTTTAAATCACGATTAGTTTTGTTTATTCTTTAATACAGACATTGTGTGCATGTGACTCTAATTTCCTTTTTGTTTTACATTCATAATGCTTCAAATAGAACCTAGCCCAAGCAAAATAAAATGAAAACGAAATAAAACCCCTCTCTCTCTCTCTCTCTCTCTCTCTCTCTCTCTCTCTCTCTCTCTCTCTCTCTCTCTCTCTCTCAATCAATCCACTCATCCCCAACTTGTTTTTTTATGTTACTTGTAAGTGTATGCCATACATGGAGGTGGGTGGGGGTGGAAAATAACAAATAATAAACAAACAAAAAACTCACCATTTCAATTTCATCCACTCCTTCGTCAAATGCTTTACTCGTACCTTGGAGGATAACGTTAAGATTTTCCACATCGTAGCTGCAAATATAAAACAAATTAAAGTTGTTGTTCTTTTAAACTGCAACAAAAAAAAAACCGAAACAAATAAAACACAGTTCATCGTGGTGCCTTCAGCATTGAAACGGTGTATATTAACATCAATAAAATAAGTTTTGCGGCAAGGTTTCAGACAATGTGCCAAGGCAGCAAGTGGTGCCTCGGGCAGCTTAAGTTAGATCCTGTATCGACCAGCACCTTGAGCAACTCTTGAGCTGAAAAAGCGCTCAGAACGTTCAAATAAATAAATATACATAAAAGTTTACTTACAGATCTATGACTGTAAACTCTATAACACCAATACAATCTTTGTTGTTGTATGTTAACATACCAAGGCTACAAATTAGGGTTACAAACACTGAATTTTTATTAGATTTCAGTTTATAAGAAACACATATAAATGCAACGTGGGTTTAAAACAGGAATACTAATAGTATAAATGCAACAACATGCTGAGCCAATGCCTCAATAATGAACATAAAAGTTAAATAAACCATATCAGTGTTTCAAACGATATTAAACATAATAAATAACACAACTAAATAAACCATGCCTGTATGTTTCTTGCAATTACTGTGTAATACAAATAGTACCCTTTTCTTGGCCACAATAAACCTTTACCAGAGCAAGCCATTGTTGTCACATTCACAGGCCAGCTCTCTTGGCTACATATGGAAGACAGTCAAATATTCAAATAATTTACACTATTATAAACAGTTTTTTTATTCGTTTCTTCATTTAAATTTAATCATCGTGTTTTCCATGTAATCATCTTATTTATATTCCAGTCAAACCATCTTACTTATTTAATTCAATCATTTTTATTATATTTTAATATCACTGGATGAGAGTATAAACCGAGGTTTAGTCTGTGAAGGCTTGCATTTCAGCACATGGACGTTAAAAATCCTGATGCTTATGTCCTAGAGTGCCAGATACACAAATACACCAAGCAAACAAACACTTAAGTCCCTTCTCCTCACAAACAGGTGCCCAGGAATGTGCTCAGTTGTCTGGGCATCAGATGGTGCACCTAAGGTAGCAAGTTGGCGCCTTGAGTTAGATCCTGTATTGCCGGCGCCTTGAGCAGCTCTTGAGCTGGAAAAGCGCTACATAAAAACAATAAAATAAAATAATTAATACATAAATAAATAAAATAAAGAAATCCTTGTCATTTGCAACACCACAAGCTGTAACGGAAGCAAGTGAAAAATCAAATGTATACAAGCACGGTCTCTTCCTATTATCCAAACCACTTTTCTCTGTCCTAATTTTTCACCCAAATGCTGGAGACAGAACACTAACAACATAACAATATTAAACAAAATATAAACTATTACCTAGACCTCACAGGGACAACTCCAACTGATGACGTTTTAGGCTGCCTCATTTCTGAAATGAACCCAAGAAAAATGTAAATGTTACTCTTCTTTCAAGGCATCTATTCGTTCAAGGTTCAATCAAGTCCAAAAGTAAAAGTAGTAGTATAAAAGTAGTAGTAGGCTATTACTGCTGCTGAAAGACTAGTAGTAGTAGTAGTAGTAGTAGTAGTAGTAGTAGTAGTAGTAGTAGTAGTAGTAGTAGTAGTAGTAGTAGTAGTAGTAGCAGCAGCAGCAGCAGCAGTAGCAATAGTAGTAGTAGTAGTAGTAGTAGTAGTAGTAGTAGTAGTAGTAGTAGTAGAAGGAGGAAGAGGAGCAGAAGCAGCAGCAAGAGTAGTAGTACATGTAGTAGTAATAGTAGTACATGAGCTATAATAGACTGGGACTGATGCTCTTTCTTTTTAATTCAACTCCTAGGTAGATCAAGACTAAGCATGATATTTTCCAAATATATCCATCGAAGCCTCTAAATAAATTTACAAATTTGGTGCCTCAGCAAGGAGACACTTAAAAACAAACTATTACCATCTTATAGCATTTGTCATAAACTTCTTCTTGTGCGTGTTATAAAATAATTATCTTTATGATCAGAAGATTCCTACAAACTTTATATTAGTTTGTAAACAGTTGTTAATGTTACAATTTCACATATTCATGTATTCATCAAAAGACCTTTCTTATACAATTACACAAGTTGAGACAGAGACTCAGAGAGATAAACTTGAAAAACTGAAGGCGTAAAATACACAACAGTTGGAACACAACACCGATTTACGTTTTGCTAATTTGATGGTTCTCTTCTTTCTCACTCAAGGTAGTAGAATAATAACAACGGAGTTCAAGAAAATTATATTCAAGAAAACTATAAGTCCTAGAGTAATAAAATAATAAGTAGCTGAACTATAATATGATTTTATCTTTCTCTGAAGCAATCCCATTCCAGTCTGACTGACATTTACGTTTATCAATTATGAAAATATTTTATGCATTTACAAAATCAGTTTCAGTATCATATTTCCAACAAGTAAATCATAAAATATAAATATTCAATTAACAGAATCCAGAATCACCACAGCGAAAAACAAAAGTAGCCTACACGGTGTAACATACTTCTGAGATGACACAAAATAAGCATTCACTCTTTTTTCACAGTCTATCTTTCATTCCACTATTTCTCTATCCTAGCCCTATTTCATCCATCCAATCACAGACACTCTCAGATGCATACGAGAACAGCCTTCTGTTCTCCAAACAGCCTTTATATAGCCGAGTCTCATCACCAAAATATTAATGAACTAGAAAATATAGTACCAACGCAAAGCGAATACATACGCTACATGCCTATGTCAACATCCGTCACATACGTTATAGCCCTGTAAACAAGTGATGTATACACAAATGTAAATAGTTGCCAACTCACTTCGTGACAGTATTACAACATAAGATTAGTACAAAATAAGATCTGAAATGTAAAGACATACCATCAGTAGTGACAATCTGCCCTTTGGCATAAGGGTACTTTTTCATTCTGGACTGCATGACTTTCTTCATGGCTTCATCAGGTGGGTTGGTGGCAGGAACATGGGGGATCAGCATAATCTGCTCCTTTGAATACAAGTGGATTTGAACCAAATGGAAAGCATAAAGAATAACTATGACCAAATCACGGATTACGCTTGTTAAACAATTTTGCATACACATGCATTGTTTTGAATATGAAACAGAGAACACAATTTGCCCCATACAAAGGTGAAGTGGCACAGGGGGATACAAACCTGACAGGGGTAGTGCAACCCATGGAATTATAGTGCAAATTCACTTAGATATAACCAATGACTAATTTCTATATTCTTTGAGTCTTGTTAGTTTATCCTTTTCTTTCTGTAATCTACTGACATAGCTGGGATTTTTTTCTCAAAAGAAATGACGCTGAGTGGCTGATAGTCTTTGAAGAGCAATCAGAATGAAATGTTAATGTGACCTTATAATATTAAGGTCTGTCACATTAACATTTCATAGTGATTGATATACACAGACTATCAGTCCCTCAGCGTCAATTCTAAATATTGCTCTAAGTTGTAATTTTTGAACTTATAATTTCAACAGATAAATTGGTTTACTATTATTCTTGAATCTAGAAACTGGAAAAAACAATTCAATAATTACTGTTATCAGTCTATTAATACAATAATGTTGTTATCGAGTCTTTTGGGAAAAGACTGTAAATTAGTGTTTTTAGTGTTGTCTAGTAATAGTATTGAAACATTTTTAAAATTACCTTTGAAATATTTCGTGGTTTGAGGTCATTGTGGAACACTGGTTCATTCTTACGTTCTACTTGCTTTCTCTCCAGTTTCAGTTCAGGCCTCACTTTGCTAAAAGAAAATAAAAGCACCCAATACAGAATGTATTCTATCAACTCAAGTGATAAATTACACAAGGAATTTGCTCAGATGTTGGTAAACACACACCACACAGAGACAAATATCGTCACACCTCTCACACATGTACCACACCATTGTAAAATACATAGCCTTTGGTTACAAAACGTGCAGTTTGTTACGTTGAAACGCGAACGAAAGTATGGCGGAAACGCGCACGATAGATCTAATCGTTTCGTTTTGCAAGGCATTCAATAATGGAGTTTATTTACCTTTGATATGAGTTTGCATTGTTGTTAGGAGAGGCTTTGTATAACGTTGATAATTTGCGTTAGTCGATATTATTGGAGAATTCTCTGGATCTGCGTGTTTACTCTCGATAGAAATTTCCCGATAGGTGTCGAAGTAAGAGAACGTTCCGGGTATGTGTAGAGAGATGTATGACGTAAGTCAGTGATGACGATCTTTTATTTGATTGGCTGTAGTGTGTCATTATAGTCTACCGTGTTCGAAATTGTTCGGGAAGAGAGAGAGAGGCTATATATTTTATGCGCCGCATTGTTTGAGGAGAGTTGTTGATAGTGAGTTGGAAAGTAAAACTTGAGAGTGGAAAGGCGATTGAGCGATTGTATGCAGTTGTTGATGTGTGCTGAATAAAAGTGGAAAACTTCATACGTCGACTTTGTGACTTGTATGCTGATTGAGCGGGTTGCGTGAATAAACGAATCTGAGCTACACTCATCAGTACTTCAGCATTGGGGCTGAATCCACTACTGATAGAAAACACCAACATCAAACGGAGTGTAACACAGTTACATGCTACAGTTATAAAACTTAAAGTACAACATGTAGTGTCTTTCACAACTAAGCCTAGCACTAGCAGTAGCAGGCAATAGAAAACACTGCAGGTGATATTAAGTCCCCTGTTAACCTGTGTACTTTCATGCTGCTCTGTTTGACAAGCAGATCTAAATCTGGATTCCCGTCTGTGATGGTAGATGGATGGGTCAGCTGTAGAAGCCAATTCTGACTACAATTATGACTTTAATGGGAGTACATGAATATATATTCTGAATACTTAGTAGCAAAGAAAATTGGCCCCTCTTTTTTGATGCTGTACCTATTGAGTTTTAAAACAGTGTATGTGTAATCTATAAACTACATGGCTGCAATGTCTTCAAAAGCAAGGTTAAATATCAGATAATAATATATCTAGATAATAATAATAATAATAACGGATTTTTATATAGCGGGTACTCCAGCCTATGACCAGACTCACCACGCTTTACATAGTCATTACATATAAATACATGCACTCGATGAAACATCACTTTTGCTACAATACACCAAAAGACTGGACAGTAAAGGTACAGACTATTTACTACTATGTACATAAATTACAAAAAAGACAAAAATATACTATTTACAACTATGTACACAAATGACAAAAAAGACAGAAAATAGAATAGCAAAAAACCTATTCACAGCTATTTATATGCCTGGTTAGGCCCAGGAAGAAAAACAGTATAAATATTTACAGCCGTTTATACACTTACTGATCAGACATAGACAAAAGATGAGAGAATGGCAGCGGGATACAAATCAATCTGAATAATGCAGTTTGAAGAGGTGGGTTTTGAGGGCCTTTTTGAATGCTTGTGTTGATTGTATGTTGCGGATATGGGAGGGAAGGGAATTCCACTGCTTAGGTGCGGAGTAAGCGAATGCACATTGGCCGTATGTCTTAGTGCGGGTGACGGGAACCTTGAGTGTGCGAGTGTCAGCAGAAGATCTTAAAGTGCGTGAAGGGGAGTAGACAGACAGTAGATCAGCAAGGTAGGAAGGACAAGAATCTGTGAAGAAGTTGTGACAGAGAACAGAGAGTTTGTACAATTTGGCATGAATTTTTAAAATTTTTTAAACATATAACTCTAAAATGGCATTCTTCCATTTGCCGACCACGATCAATAATGACCACTAACGTCGCACAAGCAAGACATTCAGCCCCCATACTCTCGCATCATGAAAAAGATTGGTTTATGCTTATAAAATTTGTGAATAAAAGTAAACAGTAATATAGTAAAGAGTTCAAGCACACTTCAAACGAGAATAACAAGGCCATGAAAATTAAACTTACGCGCATAGTTTTTGGTCATCTGTTAGCGGTAAAGACCTGCGAAGCTCTTTATTTGAAGCTATCTCTGACAGAGACTTCTTTGCCACATCATGAAGCTCATTTTGTATAGACAGTTCTACTTGGCGGTTGTTTCCATAACGAAGTCTTCGTCGTCCATCAGGACCGCTAGGGCATAATTCCCTGCCCGCCATGATTTTGGCGAGGCAGACTCAACTTTCGCGCTGAAACAAATGATCAGGGAAGAATACTGTAATTTTATTAAGTACTAAGTGGAATCACTTAAAAGCGAACAAGTGAACAAGCAACAGGCAGCATTGTTTAAACTTACCCAAAGACCTAAAATGTCTCCTAACAAAAGGTGTTCTTGTTAAATTTGAATCCTCACATGTCCGCCATATTGTTTATAGGTTGACAGGCATTAGGTCTCGCGAGATGTTGATCGGTTAGTTCCATGTGTGAGGCTGCGGCTGTGTGGGCTGTTGTGAATGGAGACGCTAGTTTCGACTACATACGACGAGATAATATTTTATACTGCAGTGCGTGTAATGCTTGTTCCAAATATATGTAATCATTTAACCAGGGTGGGAGACAAATAATAAAAGAGTAAAATCCCACTTTTTGAAACATCTGGCTCGTTGGTCTAGGGGTATGATTCTCGCTTAGGGTGCGAGAGGTCCCGGGTTCGAATCCCGGACGAGCCCAATTTTTTTTTTGAATTCGATCAAACTCAATTATTTGTTCTTTTATATTTATTTTTCTTTTTTGGTTACTTCTAATTTCTAATTTATTTGTTATTATTTGTCACGTCCCCCGAGCGGGTTCTGTGACGTCAGCACATAAAGCGAGTGAATAGGATATAAAACTCAAACAAAATGAACTAACACAAAATGCCAGTATACAATCACACTCTTTTATTCAACAATCAACAAGCAAACACAGGACACATGGGAACTAACCTTTCCCCAACCCCTAAATAGACCCCCGTCCCAATACTAACTAACAATTACCTCCCCTTGCAACAAACCCCAAATAGAACTAAACAACAACAGTTTCTTTACAAAGTGTGTACAGCAAAATCAAAATCAACAAATCAATTCAAAATGTAAATCTTCAAATAATAAGCAATGGCGTTGAATCATAAACTATTATCTGGGCGAAGCTGTGGCACAGAAGTAATGTCTCAATGTTCTTGTCAAGTAGCTCAGAGAGCTAAACAGTCTCTTTCACAATAAGCGGATGATTCTTCTAACTAAATGAATATGTTTTTAGGTGTGGTGCAATGTGAGTCTGTGTGTGCATGAATTAGGTATGAAAACCTCCTGTAAATGTGTTGCCTCGATACATAGGCAAAACCTGCAGCAGTGTAAGAGATCACCACAACACTACTCTGTTGTAGAGGCAAAGGCACCCCACCAGGCTGGTTAGAATCCACTCAACGTCAACAACAGCAACATCAGTACAGCATAACAGGCAACATCAGAGGCAACAGCGTTGAAATAATGCGCAGAAATAAACAGGTAGAAGAAACACGTAGAAGTAATATGTAGAAGTAATACGTAGAAGTAATAATCAGCCCACACCTGGAATCATATACACAGTCTTAACAACCTGCCTACAAAACAATAAACACTATATAATATAATATAACACGCCGTCCTCCGTCCACCATCTTGACCTGTATATAAGTACCATGATGATAATACAAGATGCTATACACACATTTCAATAATGTAAATCAACCTTTGATGCCAAATAATTCGCATCTTCTATAAACACAAACCTTTATATAAATGTACATAATCATTGCGACCTCACTTCAATCACACAGTCCTGATTCATTCCGCCCCCCTTCATCACCACCGTCACCCCCAACAATTATAGCACATAACGATTACCTCCCTTCATCCATACTACCCTGCCACACTATACTGTAAACATGCTTCCTTCATAATCATCACTTCATCTTTCTTCAGTATAATACATTCTATCGCTCTCTCCATACATACACCCTCACTCTCTCTCTCCCTCTCTATATTCCCCATCGTCGCCTTTGACCCACTTTTATAACGACAACAGCAACGACATTTCCCCATCACATATTCAACAAGAAAATCATAAGAAAATCATATAAAATCAACAAAATTCATTATACATCCTAAAAATACATCCCCTTCCCCACACTCATCACCACTCATACACGTACGCAGTTCTCGGAGCGCGCCACTAAAGAATTGAATGACAGGATTTGCTCACCTTATAGGCCCCGGCTTGTGACACCCTTCCCTCCAACACCACAACACGACACAACACTGTCACAATACAATGGGTTAGTCTTTTTGAGAGTCACTTTCTCTTGCTATTGCACGTTATTTCACCTTCCAAATAACACTTATACTGAGGATGAGGTCACCTTAGCGCTATCACAGACACTAAGTCTTGGTGGGTGTTCAATCGAGAACTACACACACCTTAAGTATGTAACTCTACATTCGTTGACGAATGGCAGTTAACATCTTCCTTCGAATTCTAAACATCCTTATCCCGACGAGGGCATAAGACCTTGGGTGGCTATATAAACAATAAACACACCCTTCCAACAGTACCCTACACTACAATGACCTCTGTCACAGGGTTGCTGCCTCGTTAGAATTCGTTCCTCTCGCAACAGCATCTCAAACCACTCTGCCCTCCAAAACCGCGCCGGCCACAAGCAAAATAGTCGAGCTCTCGTCAGTATGCACGTTCTTTATTACGCGTATCCCTATTCGAAATTGGCCGACTCCCTGTCTTCTACGAATCGCACGGACTTTACGAAACTGCACTTTCATACGCAAAAGTAAATCGGTCATGCTATTCTATGTACACTATATACGGAGAAGTGTAACTTCGTAAAAAGTATAATTCTCCCTGCTACCTGAAACTCGTGTCGTCACATTATTGTTATTTAAACTATTATTATTTTGTTTTCCACTATATTCTGCTCAGGTTTGTTCAGAGAGAAAGGAAGAGTGGTCTATGGGTTTGTTTCATCGTTTGATTTTAATGGATACCAAGATGCCACTATTAATACATTTTAATTAATACTGTCATAAAAGATTAAAATTTACTATTATTAGAAAAGCTTTGCAGCTTTCAGTTTCACAAAATATAATATTGTGTGTGCTGGTTTGTTTTGGCTAGTTGGGTTGAACGAAATGAAAATAATGATTCTGCCGTTTCCTTTCTTTGTTTTGATAGAATCGACAACGATCACTGCATGAATAAACGACATTATTCAATTCAATTTCAATTCAATTCAACAAATCTTTATTACCTCTTACAAGGAATTATGACAGGCACTTGATCACTAAAATAAAACAAATTAAAAATAAAAATGCAAGTACAAAATTAAAAATAGTATAATGTAATATTTGTTTAAAATCTTTACAACATGTAGGATACGATTATATATGGACGAACAAATACACACCCACACTATTAATTTATGTAGTAAATTATGTAATAAAATGTAAAACAAATTCTCACAGAAGAGGCTGTTTCCATCCAATCACAAATACAGCCAGGGTACAGTTATCACAGAGTGACATTACACAAAAAGGTTTACGAGCAAGATATCAGTCCCGGATCCCATAAAACAATGAAATTAAAGTTAAACTGTACTTACAACCAACATTTGAACACATTTAATATTTAATTTAAAAACGATACATATATACACATCTAACCTAATTTCGGGTTCCCACTCTCCCCTACCCCCTCCCCTCCTTCCGCTCCATCAAACCACACACGCACAACCGCACGCACCCTTACACACTGTAGAGCCGATTACAGCAAGCAAGAGGAAGAGGAATTATTTATAAAACCTATCTTTGTACTGTAATGGTGAGTTTATGTGATCAACAAAATGGCATCATACTGTGGCAAATGAGTGTGAACATATAACGAAGGCTGTTTGGATTAACCTACTGAGACGAATACTGTGCTCGACATTGTCTGTGGAAATCACATGATTAGGCCAACTGTTGTGAGTCCCAATGCCAGTAGAGAACGTGGTTGCAATCGAGCCGTCTTTGCAATAATTTATTAAGATTTATTCAGCTCAAGAACGATCGTTTAAGACCAATGAATAACATTTAAGAGACATGCGTAGTATTTAAGAGAGACAATGATATCATTTAAGAGACTAATGGAGCAGCAAGTTAATCGTTTAAAATAGGAACCTGTTGTGAGGCCAAAGGGCATTCGTGATTCGCAACAAACAATAACTCCACTGGCTCCCTGGGATGAACAGTGTGCGAGAGAATCGGCGCTGGGTCAGACAGCTGGTGGTCAACGCGTCCAACAAAAAGAAAGATTAAGACTTATTCTCCTGACCTGTTGGTTACAATGCTTTGCATTAGACTACGGCTCATTCCACTATAAATACACGACATGAAACTAGTGTCAATCTCAGTCTCCTATACGCATATTGTGTCGGGGACTATAAATTTATTAACTGAACTGAACTGAGTGTCAACCAATGTTCCAATATCCAGAAAGCCTGCGCTGACTTGCTGAAAAGGCGTTTAAAAAGTACTGCCAGCCACGGAACAGTTTAGTTTGGATGACAGCAGTTCATAGAGAATTTAGTTATGGCACTTTCCCTGGGGGACCGGAGAGTACTTTCAGCTCTCGCCCTCCACAAATGGATTAACCTCTGTGAAAGGGAGACAAAATAATGTCGAACAGCAGTCATCCTATAGTTTTAAGACAGTAGGTCTTCGCATAGGGTCTGGTCCTGATTTGGCTCGGAAGAGTCCGCTGGACCTAAAGCAATAACCTTGTATTGTATTGTCTTCGCATAGGGGCATTACAAAGGTTGGGCGCCTATGTAGCGGATCCCCGATAGCACAGTGAGTGACCAACTGTGATAAGAAGGATGAATGTAAAAAAAACTGCTCCTAGGCATAGGACCTAAGGTTCGAGGGAAACCTTTAAAAATAAATATCACTGATGATAAGAATGAAGAGGTAGGGAGTGGGATGATGATGCTGATGATGATGATGATGATGATGCTGATGATGATGGAGCCCGTGATAAGTGTCTGTTCGTGGGCGTGAGAGTGTATATGTGTGTGCGCGTGAATGGGTGAGTGAAAAAGGCAGACAGAGGTTTAGAGTAGTGAACGTGTCTAATTGCGCGTGGGTTCGTTCGCAAGAGACTGTCTGTGCCGCTGTGCGGGAGTACTCACAACGCGTGTGAATAATCAGGTAATCAGGTAAACTAACAAACACAGCATCACTCCCATTATCTAAACCCACCAACTACCCCCACAACCGTTCAACCCGAAGAGAACAGCCTCGTCATGTTCAAGACCAGCAGACTACACATCACATTCTTTAATTAGACGTCTCAAAGGAGAGCACGAGTTACATCTTCCAATTTCACCTATCTCCGCCTCATTTTGCGGTCGCTGTCTTCATCTTCGGTTTTTGTCTTATATTTTATTTTAAATTTTTTTTTTTTGCTTTATTTTTGAGCGAATCGATCATGCTGGGTCAGCATTGAACCTGGCGCTTTACAAGTTGACATCATCATCATCATCATCATCATCATCATCATCATCATCATCATCATCATCATCATCATCATCATCATCAACATCGTCAACATCATCATCTTCTTATGTCTGTGTATTTTAAAACCAGCTCCACGATCCTCTTTCAACTGTATTCCCGACTTGCTCAATACGAGGTGCAAAATTGTTACACTCGGTTTGATGTTGGTGTTTTCTATCAGTATCTGATTCAGCCCCAATGCTGAATTCCTGATAGGGTGTAACTCAGATTCGTTTATCCACGCAGCCTGCTCAAGCAGCATACAAGTCACAAAGTCGACGTATGAAGTTTTCCACTTTTATTCAGCATACATCAACAACTGCATACAATCGCTCAATCGCCTTTCCACTCTCAAGTTTATTTTCCAACTTACTATCAACAACAATAACTATCTCTCAACAACAGTGCGGCACACAATTTTATAACCTCTCTCTCTTCCCGAACAATTTCGAACAAAGTAGAAATGACGCACTACCACCAATCGAATAAAAGATCGTCATCACTGACTTACATCATACATTATTATTTCTCCTTCCGGAACGTCCTCTTGCTTCGACATGTATCGGGAAATTTCTATCGAGAGTAAACACGCAGATCCAGAAAATTCTCCAGTAATATCAACTAACGCAAATCATCAACTTTATACAAAGCCTCTCCTAACAACAATGCAAACTCGAATCAAAGGTAAATAAACCCCATTATTGAATACTTTGCAAAACGAAACCATTAGATCTATCGTGCGCGTTTCCGACGTACTACCATTCGCGTTTCAACGTAACATAACCCCCCACTCAAGAAGAAATTTACCCAATTTCTTTCAACAACGTTGAAATGTAATGCACAAGTAAAGTACAGAATTAAAACTTATTTCAGACTGTCTGGATACTGTCAATGTTCACAGTTCATTCACACAGAGTCAAAGTTTCTCATCTGCAAGTCTTTCTGGATACGGTCAATGTTCACAGTTCATTCACACAGAGTCAATGTTTCTCATCTGCAAATCTTTCTGGATACTGTCAATGTTCACAGATCATTTACCCAGTCAACGTTTTTCATTTTCAAGTCTGTCATTACCAATATTCTTAGTTCATCCACACAGTCAATATTCTACCAACCGCAAGGAAACGACGCCCTTATCCGTTGCAGTTGTCATCGGCCCAGGGTCAAAGACGGTGATCTCGTGGGCTTTCCTGGAGTCAGTGCATCCTCCGTTGTCTCCCTCTTCCATCGAACATCCGATGAAGTCGACGTTGTCAGCTCCCAGAATGCATTTGCTGGATCTCACGGTCAGGTTGGCTTCTGCGGGACGGTGGAACAGCTCCCTCAAGGTCTGCAGATGCTCCTTCCAGGTCTGGGTGTGGACTTCATGTTCGACCAAAGTCGTAGAGCCTGGGACATCATTGAAGTTATGGGGAATCTCGCCCATAAGGTCCTTGAGCTCCAACTTTTGACCTTCCGTCAAGCTCGGTCCTAGCTTAACATCATTGATGCCTTCTTTGTTGTGGAAGTCTCCTAGTTCCAACAGTTCCTCGCTGTCAAAGCTGTTGTCGATCTCCGCTGCTGTTGCTGCGTGTACAGTCTCTGATGGCCTTTCCACGTACAGCTTAAGGAGGTTGGCGTGGTATATCTTGGTATGCTGGCCGACCTTCACCTTGTAGTCGTTGATTCCCACCACGGTCTCCACTTCGTACGGGCCTTTCCACTGCATCAGCAACTTATTATGATCGGTAGGTAGCAGCACCAGCACTTTGTTGCCAGGTTTAAACTTCCTGTTCACAGCCCTACGGTCATAGTAGTGCTTTCCACAGTCTTGGGACTTCTTCAGGTTTTCTCTGGCTATCTCGAGAGTCTGCTCCAGCTTCTCCCGTAGCTCAAACACGTACTGGTAGCTGTTCTTCACCTCTGGGGTCTCTACTTCTTTCGTCCACAGTTCTTTCAGGATGTGCAACGGCCCTCGGATGGTTCTTCCGTACAACAGCTCGAACGGAGAAAAGCCGGTGGACTCCTGCGGTACTTCTCTGTAGGCGAAAAGTAAGGCGTTGATGTAGCGATGCCATTGTCTGGGCTGCTCGCTGCACAGTTTCTTCAGGGTGGACTTCAGCGTAGCATTGAACTTTTCGACAAGCCCGTTGCACATCGGATGGTAGGGTGTCGTAGTCAAATGCCGGATGCTCAGCAGTCTGTTGACCTCCTTCATGCAGTCAGAGACGAACTGCGTCCCGAGGTCTGTCAGAATTTCTTCAGGCACTCCAAGTCTACTGAACATGTCCACCAGTGCCTCTGCTACCGTTTCAGTGTCAATCTTCTTCAGTGGCACTGCTTCTGGGTACCGAGTCGCATAGTCCACTAAAGTCGGTACCCATCGATGACCTTCTTCACTCGGAGGTCTTATTTCGCCGATTAAGTCTTAGGCCACCCTCTTGAAAGGTCGGTCGATCAGAGGCATCGTCTGCATAGGCACTTTCGGGACCCTTCCTCGAGGTATGGTCTTCTGGCAAATGTCGCATGATCGGCAGAAACGGCTGACGTCCGCATGAAGTCCTGGCCAGTAGAACACCGCCTGGATTCTATCCGACGTCTTCTTAATACCTAGGTGACCTCCCATGATTGAGTCATGCGCTACTTTCATCACCTGGCGCCTTAGGGGTAACGGTACCAATACTTGACGTAGTGGTTTCCCTCCGTTGACCCTCGGGTGCTGGAAGATTCGATACAGGATCTTGGCCTTCACCTCAAAATAGACCGTACCACTGCCTTTGGTCACGTGGTCTTGGCGGTTCCTGTACTTGTTTAAAGTACTATCAGCTTCCTGGAGCTGGATCAGCTTATCTCTGTCCACGATGGCAGCTTTAGAGTTGTCGGCGACCTTCAGTGGCGTAGACGTCTTGTCTCTCTTGGCCTGGGCCCTGGTTGTAACAGCACCGACGATCTCTGGTCGGCAGGGCTGAGCCGGAGTAACCACATTGTCCCGTAGCAGCTCTGTAAGGTCTCCATCGGGAAACGGCAATGGATCCTCCTCCACAACTTCGACGTGTTGAGTTGAGGCAGGACTCCACTCTGGATCGGGGTCGTCGGGTCGTCTCGCGCCATCGATGTTCCCGATCATCAAATCATACAGCGGCTTCTTCAGGCAAACCGCTTCGACTTCGCCTATGTAGAAAGGGGTGTTGACATGAATTTTTGCAACTGGCGCTTTCACACATTTGCTGTCGGCCATGAGTGTCCATTTAGAATCGCCAGTGAATTGTTCTTTAGCGATTAGGTCTTCTCTGACGATGACCCCACTGCAGCCAGAGTCTCTTAGAACAGTCACTTCATGATTTCCGACGCGTCCCTTTGAAACAGGCATGTTCTGGGCGGTCACAGTTGCGCTAGCGACGACGGGGATGGATTTCCCGTTGGCAAGGAGAAGTTGGCCATCAGTCATGCACTCTTGCACGTCCGCAGGGGTAGCTGTGCGCTCGGTTTCACTCGGAAGAATGACGCTCCCGCCGCACACCTGATGGTCAGATCTACTGGTTTGCCGTTGATTGGAGAACCGCCTCTGCCGGTTGCCCGCCGCTGAATTGTCCGTACTGCTCCGCTGTCCGCTACTTTTGTTTTGAGGACAGTTAGCCGCTCTGTGGTCTGTAGCGTTGCAGGTGAAACAACCTCTTGAATGCCCTTCCCTGGGAGGTGGCGTGGAGTCCGTCTGTTTCTGGTTCGTCTGGCTCCCATGGATCTGGTTCACATGGTTTCAAGTCTTCTGAAAATGTTTCGTCGCGCTGGGTGGCCCCAAGGTCTTCCCATGAGCGATGAGATATCTTTCAGCAGCCTCAGTCACATCTTTAAGCGTCTGCAGCTTTTGTTCTTTTAAGTGGGTCGCTAGGTCCTTGTGACAGGCATTGAGAAATTGTTCCTTCACGATCAGGTCATGGAGACTGTCGTAAGACTTCCTTTCGCCTGATAACTCCACCCACTTGTGTAGATATGACGACAGGCGCTCCACAAACTGCTTTGGCGTTTCGTCTGACTTGGGCCGGCATTCACGGAAGCTTTTACGGTAGCCCTTCTCTGTAAAGTTGTAGCACTGCAATAGGGCCTCTTTCAAGACGTCGTAGTCTTTAGCGTCATCGTCCGACAATCTGGTGTAGACGTCGAGTGCTTGCCCCGTCAGAAGTGCACTTAGTCGAATCGCCCAGTCTTGAGGTTGCCAGTTAGAGCTTTTGGCAAACCTTTCAAATCTCGCCAAATAACTGTCGATCTGGTCCTTCCCGTCGACAAACGCTGGCAATTTTGGAGCTTTGTTGTCACTGATAACTTGTGGCGCATTCTGCTGTTGCTGGATACGCGTCATTTCTAGCTGGAACTCAAGACGCTTCAGCTCGAATTCTCTGTCTTTTTCTTGCCGCTGCTGTTCAATTTCCCTTTCTTCACGCCGTCGCTGCTCTTCTCTTTCTTGACGCCGCTCTTCTAATTCTCGTTCTTGTATTCTCTCCTGTGATTTGACGTACTCCGTCAGCTGTTTGCCTTTCAGATTCAGTGCAATCCCTTTCTGCCAGAAGTCGGCCATCTTGATGCTTCTGGAAAGTTCTTTTCTGGAAAGTTCTTGACTGTGCTGTACTTTTCTAGACTGTTCTAGAACAGCACGCTTTCTGCAGTAGCGCTGATGCTTGCCACTAGTCGCTTTCGCTGACGCAGGCCCCGCTGTCCTCGTCGTATGCGACGCTGCACCACGCTGGTGTTGATGTACACGCTCCTGTGCTGAAGTAGACGCGACGTCCACTCGTCGCTCTCTCTAATACTGGCGATGTAGCTCCGAGACTGTCCCTCGACGTAGTCTTACGGCAGCCACGTAGTCCCGATCTGTTGTTCGCTCACGAAGCAACTCTTCAGCGACTACACGCCCTTGCAGTCAACCCGAACCTATCGGTGATGTAGTCCCAGTATGTTGGCCCCTCTCGACGCAACTCGTTGGCGGCTACCCTCGATGACTGCCTCTCGTAACGTTGACTCGCTTGTTGTAGCAGTTGAACCCTTGGCTATGGCGTGAATCGCGGCTTGACCCCCAAAATGTTACACTCTGTTTGATGTTGGTGTTTTCTATCAGTATCTGATTCAGCCCCAATGCTGAATTCCTGATAGGGTGTAACTCAGATTCGTTTATCCACGCAGCCTGCTCAAGCAGCATACAAGTCACAAAGTCGACGTATGAAGTTTTCCACTTTTATTCAGCATACATCAACAACTGCATACAATCGCTCAATCGCCTTTCCACTCTCAAGTTTACTTTCCAACTTACTATCAACAACAATAACTATCTCTCAACAACAGTGCGGCACACAATTTTATAACCTCTCTCTCTTCCCGAACAATTTCGAACAAAGTAGAAATGACGCACTACCACCAATCGAATAAAAGATCGTCATCACTGACTTACGTCATACATTATTATTTCTCCTTCCGGAACGTCCTCTTGCTTCGACATGTATCGGGAAATTTCTATCGAGAGTAAACACGCAGATCCAGAAAATTCTCCAGTAATATCGACTAACGCAAATCATCAACGTTATACAAAGCCTCTCCTAACAACAATGCAAACTCGAATCAAAGGTAAATAAACTCCATTATTGAATACTTTGCAAAACGAAACCATTAGATCTATCGTGCGCGTTTCCGACGTACTACCATTCGCGTTTCAACGTAACAAAAATGCAGGGATCAGTTTACTAGCGCGCCCTGCGCCATTGACGCATAAAAATTAAAAATGACCCATCTACAAATCTTGCCAGGGGCTGAATGGCGCTTCGATTTTTGGTACCAGTGCGCCACCACGATAACAGTGCACTGTATTGGAGGCGACAAACTTGCTTTTGCTAAGGCAAGTTCAGCGATTGGCTATGAGGGCCCGGATGTTGATCTTTCAGCCAATAAATGTTGTACGATTCTTCCAAATCAGAATTTGCTATCGTCTGCGCGTATGTTGTGTCCGTGCAAGAAGGATTTTGTGTTTTTCTTTGTGCCGCTTTGAAAATGACACACCCCCCCCTCCCGTCCCCCCCAAAACAAAACAAAAATTAAACTTGAGGTAGGACAGTCTAGACTGTCGTTTGCTGCTGTTAAACAGTCTACCGCCGCTAATCCTACGCAAGATGATTGTGTGAGCCCCGAGTCAAGTCAAAATACTGATCCCTGTTCTGGTTAGTGTTTTGTTGGTAAACATGCTTCACAACACATGCACACTCACAATAATCTATTTTGTTTTAATTTCTGTAATAATATCTCCAGGTTTTCTTTTACATGTACGTAAATTACTGCTGAAATCATGGCCCATTGAAATTTGATCTGAGGGGCCCAATGGCCCATAGCTTTTTTGTGTCAGGCTGAACCCTGAAAATGATATCACAGGTCACTGTCGTCAGGGTCATTCTCACCTGGATCCAGGCCTCCATCCTGTAGCGTCGGTATCCACTTCATCTCACCTGTCTCCATCTCATGTGTATTCACCTCCTCCTGAATCATTACATTATATTACATGATTATTGCTTTAGGTCCAGCGGACTCTTCCGAGCCAAATCAGGACCGGACAACCCCTGATCCGCATAAAAGTTCTGCTGAAACAACCCTAGTGGTAAAACTGAAAGCTCTCCACCAGCCAGTCACTTTACAATAAAGACATCGCACGCAGGGGACGCTGAGGCTGTACTCTAATTTATCGAACCCCCGTTTACAAAAACAAAATAGAATACAAACATCATTATAAATTATCAACAAAACACATACATATAAAATTCCTACATTGCTAAATAATAACATCATAGGAAGCCCTAGTGACCACCTGGCAGAAAGCGTCCAATATTCCCAAGCTGATCCAACATACCTCATACACAAATAAGGAGTCTTGTCCCGGAAGAGTTTTCAAGAAAAAAGGTAGGTGACTGGTCTAGCGAAGAAGAAGATAGTATAGCAGATTGATAGAACAGAGCAGGAATGAGAAAGAGCAAATGAGAAAGACAGCGACAGTGGGAATTTAAAGCACTAAATTTCCAGAAAGTGGGGATACTATTTATACTGAAACACCCGGCACCCCAACGGGGGATCTCCTGAATCTATCTTGTCTCATGTGCATCTATCTAACCTCACCCATTTCACCTGTGTGGTATTCGTCTAATTTTACATTGTATCCATCTACGAAGGGTCAAACATATAAAAAGGATTTTTTTTTTAAATGGATATATAAACTTTTTTTTAAAAATCAGAAAAAAACGCTAATTAGGACAAGACATGACAATACAATACAAATTATTGAGCTAGGCTCTTCCTCGGGAAGACGACCACAACAAACAACAACAACACTAAAAGGCAAAAGCCCATATGACTCACATGCTCCTTATGGGACTCGCAATATTTAACATGAAAATGAGTGCCCAGAAGAAAAAAATAAAACGGTGGCATTAAAATGCAAAGTAATACCGACTTTGATCTTTCTATGCTCGTGACCTTGAGATGACCTTGACCTCCGGCTCCAAATACACTCATGTACTCATGTACTATGAAATAAACTGCAGCAAAAGTTGTATTATGCCAAAACCGACTTTGAACAGAACCAGTGGCATTTTGACCTTGGAGTGAGGTTGACAAAATGTGTGCAGTATGTGTGTCGCATTGATATATATATGCATCATAGAATCATAAGTTCAATATTAATAACCTAGAGAAAATAAAGTTAAATTTTGTGAAAATGTTTTTATTTTTTTAAATTAACATTTGTTGACACTGTGACCTTGACCTTGAAGTGAAGTCATTAAATCACTGATCATTTATGAGATCTCATGGGTATACACCATCTTACCAAGTTTGGTTGTGATAGTTGAAATAGGTTCTGAGTACTCAGCCACTTCAAAGTTTTGCACAGATACACGGCGGACGGCGGAGAGTGGACTCCAGACAGCGGACAGACAAACGGACGAACGGACGGATATTTTTTGGTCCATGTCATATTTGGACTACTCATCTCGCACAGATTTGCGAAAATGTGGAGAGAAACAAATATGTGATGGGGGAGGGGGGAGAGGTAGGGCAGGGGGGGGGGTGAGTAAAGAAAAAACAAAACCTGATATAGAAATTTCATATGAATCCTCGGTATTTAATAATTTATAATTTTTATTTTATGTCCACATAAGCACTCAAAAATATGCAACATGGCAGACTACTATGCGAATATCAGGGCTAGTGAATCTGATCTGGCATGTATACAACTAACCTGTGGCTTTCATTCTGAAAAAGCGCCCTATTGGTATATATACCTTATTCTGTAACATATGTTGTGTGTCCTCTTGTTGTCTCACCTGCTGACCAACTGACAAGCCTACGGTCCGGTTTGTAGGCTATAAACCATTGATCAGCGGTCAGCATCTGCCCCTTATCGCGAAATATTCGACAAATACCGCCATGGGTGCGTGAGACCACAGGGCACTACTCAAGTATGGCGCCCGTAGCGAATACCCGATAAATATCTATACCGCTTTAGTATCGAGGATCTGCCCAACTTGAGTAATGTTCCTGTGGTTCTACTGAATTTGGCCTACAGCTTCATAATACAAACGTATAAACGCCCATTAAACAATAATAACATAAATCTTTCCTGTCACTTTTAAGGACATGTCGTTATTGTTGTATCTGGTGGCGTAATGGCGTGGTTTGGGCAGATGCTACTGTTTGGATATGAGCATCGGTCAGCCCGGGTTCTAATTCTAAAAAAAGAAGCAGTAACAAAAAAGCGCATAACAGCCCAAGTTCATTCATTTGTGAATGGGTACCTGGTCCGGCGAAGATAGAGAGACAGAGAGAGAGAGAGAAAGAAAGAAAGAAAGAAAGAAAGAGAGAGAGAGAGAGAGAGAGAGAGCGAGAGAGAGAGAGAGAGAGAGAGAGAGAGAGAGAGAGAGGACAGACAGACAGACAGAGCCAGAGAGATGCCCGGAGAGAGAGAGAGAGAGAGAGAGAGAGAGAGAGAGAGAGAGAGAGAGAGAGAGAGAGAGAGAGAGAGAGAGAGAAAGAGAGAGAGAGAGAGAGAGAGAGAGAGAGAGAGAGAGAGAGAGACTGATAGATACAAAGAGAGGACGAGAAACAGGGAGAGAGAGACTGAGTGGTGGGAAGGGGGCGGAGAGAGAGATATGGGTCATACCCTCTTAAGGCTGATCCTAAAAAATGGAAGATACCTATTTCTTCTCTCTCATATGATCCAAAGATTACAGTAAAAGTTCCCAAATACAATAAAGGGGACGTTACCCATACTTATCTGTTTTAGCTGAGAATATTTTCAAGTATTCCAAATTTTTGGCTTAAACAATGGTTTATTCAGTTAATTTCTGATCTGACAAATACATAACAAATACAGTAACCGGAATACATAAAAGGCAAAGCTTAAGTGTGTGCATACCTGGACGAGTTATGCAAGTTTTTTCTGTAGCTGCTCGTTAGATAAAGAAGAAGAAGAAGAAGAAGAAGAAGAAGAAGAAGAAGAAGAAGAAGAAGAAGAAGAAGAAGAAGAAGAAGAAGAAGAAGAGAACAACAACAACAACAACAACAACAACAACAACAACAACAACAACAACAACACGAAGAACAAGAACAAGAAGAACAATAACAAGAACAACAAGAACAACAACAAGAACAAGGGCAATTAAAAACGTATTGTAATTCCTATGCAAAGAGAACTACAACAGTGGTATTTAGAGAAAGAAACAAAAATGCAGGATTTAGTTATAAATGAGAGACTGGAAACACCGCGCTGTTTACTTTAACTTCTTTTAAAACATAAAGGCAAAGGTACTGACTTCCAATATATACCACTGTAAATGTTAACATGAACAAACAAACCACACAGATCTGAAGGAGTAAAGCTAAGGGATAATTTTATCGTAGAAATAATCTATATATTTAACAGTGTGTGTGGGGAGGGTGGGCGGGATGGAGGGGAGTGGATGATATGAGCGAGTAAAGGACAGGGGAAAGGGAGACAAAGTGGGGGGAGGGATGAGAGAGAGAGGGAGAGAGGGGGAAAAGGAGAGAGGAGGAGGAGGAGGAGGAGGAAGAAGAAGAAGAAGAAGAAGAAGAAGAAGAAGAAGAAGAAGAAGAAGAAGAAGAAGAAGAAGAAGAAGAAGAAGAAGATAAGAAGAAAATAAGAAGAAGAAAGAAGACTTTGGACAGATTATTTTTAAACGTTGACTGTCAAGGTATGATGAGTTGTGTGTGACGGGGTTGGGTGTGTGTGGGAAGGTGGGTTAGATGGGGAAGGAGCAACGATACATGCATGAAATGTGTGCACATGTCTAACCTTCTTCTTCTGCTGCTGCTTCTGCTGCTGCTGCTGCTTCTAGCGCAAGAACGAACCTAGTTCTGTTCTTACAAAATAATGTGCATGACTGTGTGTGCTTTGGGGACTTCAGTAAGATTGGAACGTATGAATAATCATCACTTTGTGCTTTGACCTTGAGACTTCAGGGCCGGACCTGGTAAAGTTGAGGGGGGGGGGGGTTACAGATTCAGCGAAGGCGCGAAGCGCCGAGCCTTCTAGGGGGGTCCGGGGGCATGCCCCCCCTGAAATTTTTTTTTTCAAGGATGCAAAATGGTGCAATCTGGTGCAATCTGAACCTTGAAAAAGCCATTTATGATGGTCTGGGACTTTGAGCTTTTTAAACAAATTGAAATGACAAACTCTGGGGTACAAAAATAATCATCTGCCCGTCCCTTAAAAAAACAACAACAAAAAAACACACACGAACATTTATTTATCAGCAGAGATGTTTTGTATACTATTAATAGTATTATTATTCACTACATTTTGTTGATCGTTAACAGTATAAAGCTTTACCTTGTAATTTATGAAGATCACCGCCCTGCTTTCACTTTCAGTCTTGCTGCACTAGGTTCCTCGGCATTAGTACCTTTTGTGAATTGTATCTTCTGGCAAAACAGTTCACTGCCTCTTTGAAGTCAATATCAACATCCCTGTGCACTTTCAGTAAAGCAAGTCCATTGAGTCTATGTTGCCCCATTGTAGAGCGCAGGTAGTTTTTCAGGTGCGCAACTGACTGTTTGAACGCTCACACTCGGCAGTAGTGACAGGCAGGGTGCAAAGGTTCTTTAGCATGATGAACAGGTTGGGATAAAAATCCCTGTCACGATGTTTCAGTGCTTCTGATGCCGTGGATGGGATGATAGCTGTCGCATTCTCAGCAGCACTTCGCCATTTGCAAACCCACCTTTGGTATTCTGCATCAAGGGTAGCGTTGTCTGGTAGATCAGACTCCCACAACATTGCCAGTGTCTTCACCCCTTCTGGAACCTGCATGAAACCATCCTGGTTGTCTATTAAAGTGCTTGGCACCAGACAGAGACCATCAACTGCTAGGTCAGCATTTTTGAACCTCGAGTCCAATTCGATTGACAGGTGTTCCAAGAAAGGAATGGCAATGCTAATCTTGAAATATTCTTCTGGAGTGGCCGCAGGTTGGTTGTCACGGAGAGTCTGTCGGGATGCTTGACGAGGAACAATAACATCAGTTGTCAAAGCATTCGCCATTTTGCTGACTTCACCGAACCAGGCAACGAACGCTGTGTCGACATCTCTTCTAATAGAAGACATGCAGTTACTGACCGCTTTGATTTCCCTGTAGGCATCGACAACATCTTTTGTCCTTTTCTGCAGCTTCACTGTCAAGGGTTTTAAGTAACGCAAACAATTGCGGACGACAACGAATGCAACGAGGAAAGCACTGCTGCTCAAGGTGTGGAGAAAGCCAGTTGCCTTGGTCAGAGTCTCACTGTCCCAATTGTCACTGTCTTCAAACATTTGTCCCAAACAGTCGTGAACAACCAGAAAGAGAGATGTATAAACCTCCAGTGCTTCATGTTTTTCTACCCATCTTGTTCTGCACAGATCAACAAACTTTGTTTTTGTCGTGTCAGGCTGAGATGATTCGATGGTATCTTCAAGTTTTCTTTGTCTCTTTGGAGAGTTTTAGAAAAACAGTGACAGTTCCCTCAGTGCTCCCATCATGTTCTTCACTGCAGGCTTTGATTGATAAGCCGCATGCTTTTACAATGCAGAGACTCAAGCTATGGGAAGCACAGTGTCTCAGGTAACAGAATGTAGTTACTTGTGATAAAAGAATCAGTGGTTGAAATTGAGTAGAGTGGAAGAGGATTTATTTTTTTATAGTGCCTAGGGGAGAGGGTTGAAATTTCTCCCCGGATTTACTTATGATTGTAACGTAGCCCCCTAAAAAAAAAAAAAAAAAAAAAAAAAAGGTACATAGTCAGGCCAGGGGGGGGGGGGGGTTACGTAACCCCTGTAACCCCCCCCCCCCCCCTAGTCCGGGCCTGGACTTATAAGTTGTTGTTTTAATTAAAAATCTCGTTTTAGCATTCACTGCTTTGTGATTGGTAATTTATTAATCTAGTCGCCGGTCGCCACTACCTCCTATCAAACTTTTCCACTCTCATTACATTACATTACATAATTGTTGCTTTAGGTCCAGCGGACTCTTCCGAGCCAAATCAGGACCGGACAACCCCCAATCCGCATAAAAGATCTGCTGAAACAACCCTAGTGGGAAAACTGAATGCCCTCCACCAGCCAGTCACTTTACAATAAAGACATCCCACGCAGGGGACGCTGAGGCTGCACTCTAATTTATCGAACCCCCGTTTACAAAAACAAAATAGAATACAAACATCATTATAAATTATCAACAAAACATATACATATAAAATGCCTACATTGCTAAATAATAACATCATAGGAAGCCCTAGTGACCACCTGGCAGAAAGCGTCCAATATTCCCAAGCTGATCCAACAGACCTCATACACAAACACGGAGTCTTGTCCCGGAAGAGTTTTCAAGAAAAAAGGTAGGTGACTGGTCTAGCGAAGAAGAAGATAGTATAGCAGATTGATAGAACAGAGCAGGACTGAGAAAGAGCAAATGAGATAGACAGCGACAGTGAGAACTTAAGCACTAAACCAGAAAGTGGGATACATATACTTTAAAATGCAATGGTTTTCCACTCACAGAAACCTCAAACAAGTGGTCTACCTACCCCTACTCTCATCATCCACCATCTCGATTTATGATGATGAAGTATTCTCCTTCCACTTTAGAATGGGCTCTAAACACTCTTGATCTTTTCCTAGAATAATCTCCCAAAAAAAATTTCATTAAAGGAATAACCTCCAAGAAAAAAAATTATTCTCTATGCTAGTAAAAGGATTTTTTTTACAGCGATCGACACTGCCACGCACAAGGTTCAGTGAGGGGGTAAAATTTTGTTTAAAATAAAAAAATAACTAAATAAATAGATAAATGTTACAATTACCAACTCTTTATTATAATAAACAAATATTTTTAGTTCTTTAGCAAAAGCTTTATTCCAAGTGTGCTACAACACAAGCATCAGTAATCATTATAACCAGAAAGGACAACATCGTTATAGAGAGCAGTGGTCAGACATGACACATAGGACAGAGACAGGATGACAGACAAGAAAAAACAAGAGAAGAAGAGAAGAAAGAGAAGAAGAAGAAAAGAAGAAGAAGAAGAAGAAAAGAAGAAGAAACAAAGAAGAAGAAGAAAAAATTCCATTCAATTCAGAAGATTACAATAAGATAAAAAATTAACAATCACTTACAATATTTTTTACAATCATTCTTTACTTTGTTCATTCATTAAATCACACATTGATTTGAAATAAACATTACATAAAAATAAAAACTAATTAATAACACATACATATAATAAATAGAGAGAGAAAATAACTGAGTGGGAATGATAACATGAACAGAGGGAAAATGCTTGGAATAATATTTGAAATTATTAAAAATATGTCTACTGTACTTGATAAGCTGTTTAAGACTGCATACAAGAAATAGGTTTGAGTACACAATAAAATAACTAATAAAAAGATCAATGTTTTAATTCAGAAAGATATCCAGGGAAATAAGAAGGAACGATATTCTTTAAACATCTGAGATTCAAAAACTGATGTAAAGGCAGATATAAAATTAAGCAGATACTAAGGCATCAGTTAATGTCTGGTTAAAAAAACTCGAAGAAAAAGGCCCTTACTTATTTTGATGATCGAGACAGAAGAAACGTAATTCTTCTGGCCATACATGCATGTGCATAACTTATCTGATACGTTATTCAGTTTTCAAGAAAATGACCAAACTCCCAAAGTAGTGTCATTTCCGTTCACCTGTTTCTGTTTCACCTGTTGCCGCTAACCACGCGGACAGAGATCAGTGATCATTGCGACTCGCAACCACTAAACGTCGCGTTTC
>CM072518.1:40209751-40507251 GCA_036898135.1 Oncomelania hupensis
AGATCTGAAAAATCTTTGTTATTGTGAAGCTGCACTCAGCGGCGAGTCAATGGTCAATGGTTGTGTTACATAATTATAGCATCGCTTTTGCGTAGATCAACGGGTAAGGCTGAATTAGCCTACTTGGGTTGGCATCGAAAACTTTTCAATAGGTATGAAAAGGGATGATCAACGATGAATGATGTCTTCAACAGTTGGGTATATGTGATGAGAGATCAGTGCACTGCACCACAAACCTTTGACAGGAATGGGGTGGTTGTAGAAGTGCACAAAGTTCATGTTTTCTCATTTAGACCCGCTGGTTGTGTCTATCGTTTCTCATTAAGACTGCTGCTTGTCTAGGTACCCAGTCTATCGTTTCTCATTAAGACCAGCTGGTTGTCTGGTACCCAGTCTATCGATGAAGTAGGACTCCGTGTCCTTCCTGGCTTTCTCATCCTTGGTGTTCATGCGCCAAAGACCCCTGACATGTAAATGCTGTCCACTGTGGTTGATTTAGTTCACACCCTCTCCTCCCTAGGATGGTTATCCTCGTCTACCATAACGCCAATAGTGGTTGTATACGTTAAACTTCAGTGTTCATGCTTGTAATCAGACCATGAGCCCATGCCGACAATCTGATCATCAGAGATTTTAACAGTCAAACTGTTCAGTTTTCGATGTAGTGGGTGCTAGGAGTCCCAGTCATTCTGCCTTGTTCAGGCACGCATGGCTAACACCGTGGACAGAAATTCGTCAATTTTAATGAGTTCGCTCTTCGGTGGGTGGAGGCGCGTTTAGTCCTCCTTTTGTCCAAACCAGGATAGGAATTGCCCTCGGCAGTGCAGTCAGGATTTAGACAACAAAAGTTTAATGATACTGGAATCTCAGCACAGAGTTCATCGCTATAAAACTACGCCTCAGACATCTGCTGGTCCTATTTAAAAGTTAGATATCTGCATGAAAAGCGTATTTTATTGTGAGTAATTATATTACATTTCCATGATAAAAGTGACGACATTGTATCGAAAGTAGTTATTTCGTTCCTTAGATCTAAATTCGTGTACCTGTATCGTTTGGCCACTATTTATGAAGTTCGTATAGGACTGGACTTATTTTCAGTTCTGCCCTCGACAATATCAATTTTGGACGCCACGGTTAAAGTCAAACTCTAAAATCCATTTATGTCAAAGTTGACCAAAAAAGGGAAGGGAATTAAACCTTCCGGGATAGATAGAACTATCAGGAAAACACCCTTAATTCCTAAGTGAAATTATGATCATCAGCTATTTGAAGCTGGTCATATAACAATTTAATCATGACAATGGAATATAAAAATTAGGAATCAGGAATACGTCGTTTAAAGGTGTATAACCTCAGAAAAATCCTTCTCGAAGTTTCTCGTAGTAATGACGCCGTTAATTATAGACTGCAAAGAAACTCGTGAGAAGACTAGTTTGGGTTAGATTTCCGCGAAGGAAGTTCCGTTTTTTATACGTTTGTCACTAATCAGGGATAAGTAATTAATTAACGCAACAAACTTTAATTAAGACCAACGGAACACCTTGCAATGATGGAGTTGTTTCATAAGTTAACGCACATCCTCACAAATGAGATCGAGAAATCGTTGTTCCACTGATGATGACGTTAATGGCTGCATTTAAAGTGTAGACAATACTGAGTATATAGTATATTATGAAAACGCAACTTACTATTAATGAAAAACTCTTATAACACAATCACAAAGACGCAAACGACACGCGTGCGCGCGCACACACACACACACACACACACACACACACACACACACACACACACACACGCACTAAAGCAAAACCACATAATAATGATCTACCTCATAAACAACACTATCTTTCACTTAGGTCCATGCAGACGCCATCCAACATAACGTAATCTTGTTCACCGCATGTCGGGGTCTCCTTTGACCCCAAACTGATCTATTTCTTAAATCCACACACACACACACACACACACACACACACACACACACATGCACGCGTGCATGTTCACCCACCACCCACCCACCAGTCCACGAACACACCCACACACACAAAGACCTACACACACATAGGACCTACACACACATTCAATCAATCAAATGTGTTTGGATTCCTTTGACATTCCATGTATAACTCCAAAACAATAGACTACGAATTTACAAATTACATGTGCCAAAATGTAAGAGTCCAGGGCCGGATCTGGGGGAGGGGGGGGGGGGTTCCTGGGTTCCGGTGTGACATCCTCACAGTTCCTAGTATCTTAGCTGGGCTGGGAGCGAATGGGAGCATTCTGATTGGTCGACGCGTTACAAAATTCGACGCATGCGCACAGTGCTATCATAGTCTTCGTAAGGGTTAGGGTTAGGGTTTGGGTTAGAGTTAAGAGTTTAGGGTTAGGGTTAGGGTTTGGGTTAGGGTTAGGGTTATGACGCCTAAGAACTTCGTGAAAAAGCCGGCCCGACATGACTTAGCGCATGTGCAAATGCGCTCGGATAAACTAGGAGACCCGGAACTTGAAGGATGTGACACCGAAACCCCTCCCCTGGCCATCCGATGTACCTCAGAAAGAAAAAAAAAATATATATATATATGTAGTTTTTTGTAAGCTCTTAATTAGTTTATTTATTAGATGACCAGCCAATATGGGACATTAAACTAAAAAACCAACCAACCAACCGGAATGTGTGATGAATGGTGCAATTTACGAACATAGCAAAATTTTCCCACCTTCCGTCCGGCCCAATACCATCACTTGGAAACCCCCCCCCCCCCCCCCTTCTACTTACCTTGATCCGGCCCTGGAGTCAATGGTGATTCGTTATAGAATAATAACATTTTCAGAATACAGAATACAGAATACAGACTCTTTATTGTCCCCACAAATACATGTACCTGCAAGGAAATTCTTATTGCAGTGTCCATCTGCATATAAACTCTCAAACAATAAAAACCACACTAAACTGAAAATAAATAATGATGATATCTACAGTGATTAAGATCATAACGTTATCACACACCCACACACCAACACACAAGCACACGCGCACTATCACACACACACACACTTTCACATATTTATAAATATCTATACATACATATACACATATATACATATACATACACATATACACCCATACACTTATATATACATACACACACACATATGCATTACATGTCACTCAAACTAACAATAATTATAAAATATAATATAATAATGCATGCCTTAGACTACATTATAAAATAAGATATTATTTCACACACACACACACACACACACACACATACACACACACACACACACACCCACATGTACATAGCCTGATTTCTTGCCCACTGTCTTTGTTGATGAAAGACTTGGTTTAGAAGAACAGTCTGCTGACCTACTGAGCAAGTCACAGCCTATGAGCCAATCCCCAGCCTCCTTGTCGTGGGGCACTGTTGGCCAGGCGGATAGCCATGGGGAGGAAGGAGTCACTGAATCGAGAGGTTCGGGCCCACAGGGAGATTAAGCGCCCTGTGTTGCGCCTCGACACACACCCAGCAACAGTTTCATGCAGCGGGTGAGACACATCTGCTTGAATCTTGCTGATCTTCCTCAGCGCCACCCTGCTGTAGGTCTCCGCCAGGGGTCTAACCTCCTTCCCTATCACTTTAGCTGCTGCTGAAGTGACTCTGTTCATCCTCTCTCTATCTGCCAGCTTGGTGGAGTTGTAGTAGCATAGTTGATTGAACAACAGTATGCTCTCCACCACTGACTGATAGAATAGTTGCAGGATTGTGCTATTGACCCTGAACTGTCTGAGCTTGCGGAGGAAAAAGAGTCTTTGGTTTGCCTTCTTGCAGCAGGCGTCCACGTTTGCAGACCAGTTTAGCTTGTTGTCAATCACCGTGCCAAGGTACTTGTATCTGTCAACTATCCGGACTGCTTCGCCCTTGATGGTGAGTGGCTTGATGGTACTGGACTTGAGGCGGAAATCAATCACCATCTCCTCCGTCTTGGCAACGTTGAGCTCCAGGTAGTTCCTGTCGCACCACTCCACCAACCCGTCCACGCCCAACCTGTATGCCGTCTCGTCGGTGTTCACCAATCCTGAAAGGGATGTGTCGTCGGCAAACTTGACCTGGATGTTGCTGGGGTCTGTTGAGCGACAGTCGGCAGTGTAGGTGGTGAACAGGACTGGGGATAGCACGCATCCCTGAGGAGCCCCAGTGTTAGTCATCAGTATGGAGGACATGGTAGTGCCAATCCTGACCCTCTGTGGACGTACTGTCATAAAACTGTGGATCCACCTTATCAAGGTCGGGCTGACATCCATGGCCAGGAGCTTCTGCGTGAGGAGATGTGGCTGCAGAGTGTTAAACGCGCTGGAAAAATCCAAGAAAAGGATGCGCGCATAAGTTCCCCGTCTATCGAGGTGTTGGTACAAATGGTGCAGCATTGTCAGGATGGCATCCTCTGTGCCACGACCCTCAGAGTAGGCAAACTGCATTGGATCCTGGTGCCTCACTGTTTCTTCTCTGAGATGTCTCAGTGCAATCTTCTCAGCACACTTCATCGGAATGGAAGTGAGCGCCACAGGCCGGTAGTCATTTAGCTGGGACGGTGATTTCTTCTTCGGCACCGGGATTATAGTTGAGGTCTTCCATAGTTGCGGTACGTGGCCTTCATCAAAGGAGCGCTGAAAAAGACTGGTGAAGACAGGAGACAGCATATCACTGCACAACTTCAGTGTTCTACCGCTGACTCGATCAGGACCCGCTGCACTTCGGGAATTCAAGCCCCTGAAGATCTTGCGAACATCCGCCTCCTGGACAGGGATGGGCCTACTGCTGCGGAATTGAGTCTCAGCCAGAGCCTGTTGTTGTTCAGCACTAAAGTCATACTTGTCAAAACGTGTATAAAAGACATTAAGATCATTGGCTAATTTCTCCTCATCTTCAGTCAGCAAAACACCCCGCTGTGGTTTGTAGCCGGTGATGGTCGAAATGTTTTGCCAATACTGCCTAGAGTTGCACTGCCGTAAGTTGTCTTCAAGCTTGGACGAGTACTTCTTCTTCTCCGCTTTGATTTTTCTGTCGATCCTCTTCTGGATTTCCCGCATGCCTTCCCTATCTCCCTCCTGGAGTGCAGTGTGTCTGTCCCTCAGCAGCTGTCTCAGCTCGGCTGTGACCCAGGGCTTGCTGTTAGGGTACACTTTTACTTCCTTCGTCTCCACACACAGATCCACACAAAAGTTAATGTAGTCTGAGACAGCACTGGTAGCCTCATCGAGGGAGCTGCCGTCTTCTAGGAAAATATCCCAGTCTGTGCAGGCAAAGCAACCATTGAGGTTCTCCACCGACTCTGGGCTCCAGACTTTGATGGACTGGACTGCAGGCTTAGAGCATTTCAACTTCTGTTTGTAGATGGGGATGAGTTGTACCATGGTATGGACAGATCGGCCCAAGTTGGGAAGCGCACGAGACTTGAAGGCGTTCTTAATGTTGCCATAACAGAGATCAAGGGTGTTGTCGCCGCAGGTGGGGCAGGTCACATACTGTTTGAAGTGTGGCAGTACACGGTTCAGCTGCAGATGGTTGAAGTCCCCCAGAATGAAGGATGGTGCATCTGGAGACAGAGACGAGAGAGAATTAACGACATCACTGAGTATGTGGGCTGCAGTCGTCGTGTTGGCCCTGGGGTGGACATAAACAACTGTGATGAAGATCTGATTGAACTCGCGCGGCAGGTAGAATGGCCGAAGTGCAACAGTCAGCAATTCAATGTCCTCGTGACAGAAGGACTCTCTAATCGTCACGTTAGTGCACCAGCGAGTGTTTACCATGATGCAGACGCCTCCACCACGAGTCTTCCCAGTGACTTCTGCACTTCTATCACAGCGGTGCACAGAGAAGCCGGGAATGCTGGGGTCAGGTACATCTTCCTTCAACCAGGTCTCAGAGAAGCACAATATATTCGCATCTCTGAACTCACGCAAGTACTTGCAGCAGGCATACAGTTCATCAGTCTTGTTACCCAGAGACTGGGCGTTACCTAAGACAATGGATGGGAGGGGCAGACAAAAACGACGACGACGCATACGTATACGTAGACCTCCTCTCCTACCTCTCTTTCTCGGCCTCAATTCTTTCAGGACAGGGTCACGCAAGAAGGAAAGGTCAATGGTAGCAACTGAAGTGGGAACGCTACACTCGATCAGAGTCTTTCGTGTATACCGAGCCATGCAGGGTAATATAAACAAATCCTGACGCGGTCAGTCAATGTCAACGTAAACAAATATGTCACCACCCAAAGTATGGCAAATGTTACATCATTGCAAGAACACAGTGTTTCAGCGTTCTAGTCAATTAATTTCAACAAGATATACACAATTACTTTTCATCAATTACAGATTGGAATAATATAAACTGCACTGCCATCTTGTTCTACATTTAAAAAAATGACAAGGTCAGCAATAAAACGACAACATGCAATGAAGCCAGCTTTGGCCACGCGTTATCTACATTCAGCCCAGCTAAGAAAAACATTAACATGATAGCTAACATGACCAGATAAAACAGTAATGGGCTGGCGTGTTCCCCCATCACCGCCATCATCACCACCTCCACCACCACCACCTCCACCAGATCCCTCAAAAACATTCGAGTGCAGCTACATTATCAAAGTGATCTATGACCTGTTTTATCTACGTAACTGCTGCACTGCTGTTATGCAATCCGGACTTGACAGTTTTACGGCGACGTGTCCCAGAGCGCAGTATCTGAACATACCAGTTCATAGCAGACACTGATCAAGACAAAGCAAGAGCACAATGTCTGTTGTCCGCTTTCTGGGCAGTGCCTGCGCTCTCGTGACAGGTAGGTTACATTACATTACATTACATTACATTACATTATTATTGCTTTAGGTCCAGCGGACTCTTCCGAGCCAAATCAGGACCGGACAACCCCTGATCCGCATAAAAGATCTGCTGAAACAACCCTAGTGGTAAAACCGAAAGCTCTCCACCAGCCAGTCACTTTACAATAAAGACATCCCACGCAGGGGACGGCTGAGGCTTCACCCCAACTTATCGAACCCCCGTTTACAAAAACAAAATAGAATACAAACATCATTATAAATTATCAACAAAACACATACATATAACATGCCTACATTGCTAAATAATAGCATCATAGGAAGCCCTAGTGACCACCTGGCAGAAAGCGTCCAATATTCCCAAGCTGATCCAACAGACCTCATACACGAATAAGGAGTCTTGTCCCGGAAGAGTTTTCAAGAAAAAAGGTAGGAGACTGGTCTAGCGAAGAAGACGATAGTATAGCAGATTGATAGAACAGAGCAGGAATGAGAAAGAGCAAATGAGAAAGACAGCGACAGTGGGAATTTAAAGCACTAAATTTCCAGAAAGTGGGGATACTATTTATACTGAAACCCCCGGCACCCCAACGGGGGATGACAGGTAGGTAACCTTAACCTATATGATACTATTGCTATTGTGTTTGACTCGAGTTGGCTAAACCTTGTTTCATCCTGTTTAATGACCGGACACATGGTGTCAGCGGTCCAGTTTCAATAAGATTAACATTTGTTTTTCATTGTCAGTATTTTGTATGAAATGCTAAAAGACTATTGAAAGTGTCCGTGGAAGAACCACGAACAAGGTGAACGAAGAATAGAACCGTCGTCTAGTTAAAACCATTCACAAGTGTCTGTCGTTGTCATTCTTGTCTTCACAGTTTCCATTGCACTCCAATGGGCCCCGACACCCAAAGATGGAGACATCATCTACGCATGCGTCGGAGATGATGTCACCTTTCCATGGTCCTACAACGTGTCATCTGAAGATGACATCACATCCATTGAATGGCTCTCTGAGCGACCGTCACAAGAATTGATGGCCATGCTTTCCCACGGTGTGTTCGTGCCTCTCCCGGCGTTCTCAGGACGTGTGCAGCAAATAGCCAATGGCGGCATTGTCCTCAGTCACGTGACGGCTGGGGATTCTGGAAACTACACGCTGGAGGTCAACCTCCTTGGGTCACATGATACCATAAAACACACCCTGATATTGGAAGTGACAAGTGAGCTAAGCTACTGATTTTACAATGAAACATTTAAAATCACTGACTTAATAATTCACATTAGTTGTTAGCAACTCTTTTGGTTTTGCATGTGACAATAATATCACTGACGTTACTTGCGTCATAAATCACGTCATAAATTATTGTACTTATATACTATATTTGATCGAGTCTAACTACTGAGATTAAAATAAACCCAAAAGCGAATTGCTGCTGACTATGCAGGTCACACAAAGTGTCGATCCATTCATGGCGGCAGGGATAGCTCAGTGGTCAGAGCGCACGACTTGTGTAGTGCGTCTTGGGCGACGTGGGTTCGAATCTTGACTTCAGCAAACTTTTGTGTGATTGCTGGATATTACGGGCCAGCGCTTTGAGAAGTTCTCTGAGCTTGTAAGTGCGCTATATAAGAGAAATCTCTTTCTTTCTTTTCTTTTTATTACTCGATGGCATGATGATATTATATAGGCTAGCGTAATGATGTGAGACACAACAAATAGGACTTCCTCAAACCTTTTCCCTCAAATCTGCATGTAAGACATGAAACTAAACGAGACACACAGTAATGTACATCTGTTGTCTGTTCTGCAGGCGGTCTGCCCACCAGTGATGGTCATCTGCACGCGCATCAACAGCAAGACCCCGTATTGGACAGCACCAACCAACAGTGGTCACTGGTACTCTCCTGTGGTCATTTCATCTTCCTGAATCAACCGGCCTTTTCTGTGGAGTGGCTGGTTAGTTTCGTTTCCTTTTTCTCAGACACACGTAAGCCTACCAGACTGCTGTTAGTGTATCGTGTTTCATAATGTTCACAATTATAATTTCTTTGGTCAACACCAATGAACGTTTGAGAGTTTAAGGTTTTGGAAATAATCAGACAGCTACAATGGAAGAGAGGGAAGATGGATTACCACTGACACTGTGTGGTGTTTCTGTTTCAGACTCCATCAGGTCAGATGTTACCCAGCAGCGCCTATAAAGATGGCTACTTCGACCTTCACCTTGTAAGTCCTGTGGAGGGCGGGACTTACACGTGTCGTGTTTCACAGCAACAAGCAGCGATGGCATGTCTCCATGGTAACTACACCGCTGCAGGCCATGCCAGTGTGGTGGTGGACAAGACGGAGGCCAGGATGACGCTGATGGAGGCGGAAGTGCGGGCACTGCGGCGCGACAAGCAGCAGCAGGCAGCGGACATTGAAAACAAACTTCGGCAAGAAGTGGGCAACCTGAGGCATGACCTGACCAGCGTGGACCACAGACTGTCCTATGAGTTGAACATGCTGCAGGCCAACATGACCAGTGCCGATGAACAACTGAGGCAAGAGCACATCCAGGACAACGCCACACTCTCTCGTATGATCCAAGGTGAGCTGTTTTTCCTCCGTACAACACATCAGTAACACTGACCAATCTCATGCCTGTGTATGTGTGTGTGTTTGTGTATGGGTGTGTACGTGTGTGTGTGTGTGTGGGTGGGTGCGCGTGCAAGTGCGTATGACTCACACGGCGGCAGAGTAAAAGCTTCGCCCGAAGCCTGTCAACCAGTGTCATGATCGGTTCTAGAAAGATGTGGGGAGGTGGCGTAATTACGAAATGTGCTGAGTTTATTACAACGTTGTTACAGCTAACGGTCTTGGTTGTAAAAAAATTGTTATCAAAATGAGTGTGTGTGTGTGTGTGCGTGTGTGTATGCGTGCGTGTGCGTGCGTGCGTTACATATTTAGTTATTAGTCGTTATTTCTCGTTGTTGTTTATTATTTTAACATTATCAATGAAAAAAACATTTCACGTTCAAACTGTAAAATAACTGTTCTTATAACCTGTTCCAAAATTTACACATACACGCAGACAATTTTAAAAAAAATACTCACTGAACGTTTTCAGATGCCAAGACACCTCTGATCTCTTTCAACGCCCAGGCAACAAATATTCAAATACTCAATTCCCCCACACACGTCAACTTCGACAACGTTCTGTACAACGCGGGCCAGGGCTACGACAGTGCTACTGGCGACTTTAGTGCGCCCTTGGCTGGAACGTATTTCTTCATCTTCCACACTCGCTCAGGTGCCTCCAACAATGCTTATTCTCACATGTATGCCAGCGGTCATGAGGTGTGCTCGGCCTACATCAACAGAGACTCCAATCATGGGTCTTGCCACGCCGTGGTCCACCTGATGAAAGGAGATAAAGTGTGGATGCAGCCTATGTTGAGCGGTTCCTATTACTCGGATATCTCTACTTCCTTCGCTGGTTTCCTGATACATGCGGACCCGTAAATCCGCGCCTACCTTGGGTGACTTCCTGTAACACGCTGATCTGTAACCTTGACCCCTGCATGATCTTGCCTCTCTGTCATTTGTAGGTGAAAGACGTCAGTCAACCGCCACCAGACAACTCGATAATGGCTTACCGACTTCAGTCTACATTTTGGATATACAATTCCAGACTTCTTTAATAATATAGAAATCAGAAACAAAATACACAAAAAACACCAAGAAAAATATAAAATCAAAGACTTTCGGGCTACGCCCTTCTTCAGTGATGAAAAATAAATAAAACATGAGGTCAGTGATGATGACGTAAACACTAAACATGCGTCATAGAAGACGCTCTCTCTCTCTCTCTCTCTCTCTCTCTCTCTCTCTCTCTCTCTCTCTCACACACACACACACACACACACACTTTCTCTCTCGCTCTCTCTCTCTCTCTCTAATTAATAATACATAATAATAATAATAATAATAATAATAATAATAATAATAATAACAACAACAACAACAACAACAACAACAACAACAACGACAATAACAACAACAACAACAATAATAATAAAAGGCCAGAGAACTCAGACATCGAAAATGCAAGGTAAAGCACGGAATGTTACAAACTAATCACCAACCACCCAAGGAAACAGTGCTGAAAACAGTCAGTCAAATACATTCAGCCCCTCAGGGTAGTTGGTGCGTAGCTTGTAACGCCAGAATTTCTCCCTCCGTTTTCTAATGTCAGGATTTATTTTGACTTGTTCAATGACTGTCACTCTCATGGCAGAGAGGGCGTGTACAGGGGACCTGAAGTGTTTTGCCACCAGTGTGTCCACGTCTTTGCGGATCGCGTGCGTGTGCCCGTAAAATCTTTTGCGGATAGTCTGTCCAGTCTCACCTACATACTGCTTACATAAAAATAGGAATTATGGACCACTTTGACCTATCTGCAATCTGCTTATTATCAAACTCTGTGCAGCCAATTTCGAGATCTAGGGCACAATCTGTTTGAACAATACTTTAACTTCAGCTCTCTTTGAGACTGGCCAAATGTGAATGGCATGAAAAGGTGAGTAATAGTTAAAAGTATCTGCATAGTGAAAATTATTTAAATCGGTTTAATGGTGTTTAGATAAAGCTGCACCCCACGGGGACCACCCCAACCACCCATCCCTCCCCCCCCCCCAAAAAAAAAAAACCCCAGCTGACCAATAACTATCACAGAATGATGAGCTATTAGATGAAATAATATATACCAAAAATCATCAAAATTAGATTATTCTTTACTTTTTAAAAACCCTTTTCGTGTGTGGTTTTTGTGTGTATTTAGTCATTTAAAAAACACTTTCGTGACTGAATCAAATAACAACATGGACTGAAATAATGTTGCCTTTGTTTCCAAGGGAAGAAAACGCGCTTGTGCAATATTGCGAGATGTAAAAATGGCTGGACATTTTAATCCTAGCCTCATCCTACCCCCCCCCCCCCAACCCCCGTTCCCTCTCACCCTCTTCTCATACGCACAATTATTTAAAAAACGAATAAAATATGGAATCTGTCAATCGTGTATGTGTGGGAGTGTGTGTTTGCGTGTGTATGTGTGTGTGTTTATGGATACATTAATATCAAAATGTCTTTAATAAATAATTAACCAAGTCAACTCATCGTAACTAACCCTACTTAAGTTTTTGAGCACAAACCCTCCAAAACCCCGCTAAAACGCCAGCGATTCTAGCAGATTTCCCATGCAGGATAGCTCAGACGGCAGAATGCTCTACAGGCCGGAAACGTTGGTTCGCTTCGCGATAGTTATGCTTACTCACTGAAGTCGTCTTTCTGAAATAACTCATTCTATAGTAGCTAGCTCCTCCTGAACTACCGTTTAAAGATTCAAAGTAGAAAGTCGCTCTCCAGTGTAAATTAAGCCAAAAAAAATATCCACAACAACAACAATAATAATAACAAAACCGGACAAACAAACAAAATGTGCGATTGAATGCTCAGACTAGACACCCAAAGATGGAAACATAATCTACGCCTGCGTCGGAGATGAAAGCACCTTCCCATGGTCCTTCACCTTTTCACCTTGTCTTATGGAGATGAAATAATTTCCATTGATTGGATCTTTTACGGATCGACACAGGAGTTGGTGGCCATGCTCTCCCACGGCGTGTTCGTGTCTTTCCCGGCGTTCTCTGGTCGTGTGCAGCAAACAGCTAATGGCGGCAATGTCCTCAGTCACGTTACGGTTGGTGATACTTGAAAATACAAGCTGGAGATCAATCTCCGTAGGTCAGATGACGCCACAAAACGCACACTGATGTTTATTTATTTTATTTTTATTTAATCGTTCTTATATAGCGCTTTTCCAGCTCAAGAGCTACTCAAGGCGCTGGCCGATACAGGATCTAACTCAAGCCGCCCGAGACGCCCACCCGCAGCCTTTGGGCGCATGGTCTGACGCCCGGACAACTGAGCACAATCCTGGGCAGCCAGGGATGGGGGAGAAGGACCTAGGTGCATGCTGGGTGTGTTCTTGTCACCGGCACTCACCCGTCTAGGACATGAGCGTCAGGATCTTTAAAGTCCGTTATGATGGAATGTATGCGACACAGACTAGACCTCGGTTTATACTCTCATCCGAAGGAGTAGGAAAACAGGAGTAAAGTGTCTTTCCCAGGGACACAACACAATGGCCTGGCCAGGGCTCGAACCCGGGACCTTCAGATCCTCAAGCCGAAGCACTACCATTAGACCACAGTGCAAGTGACAAGTGAGTAGCGCCACTGATTTTACAATGAAAAATTTATAATCACTGACTTTCATCAATAATTCACAATTATTTATTTATTTATTTATTTATTTTTAGTAACACCATTTCTTTTGCATGTGGCAGTACTGTCACTAACGTTGCTTCCTATTTCAAGTCAAAAATCATTGTACTTACAGACTATATGTGACTGAGCGTAACTACTGAGTTAAAATTAAACTAAAAGCGCAATACTGCAGACTATGCAGACCATACCAAGTGTCCATCCATTCATTAGATTTGATGGTCTAAAGTGAAACGCAGTGAATAGGCCTTCCTCACGCCTTTCTTCCCTAACCCCTCCCCAAATCCGCATGTAAGACACGAATCTCAAAGAGATAGATCTACGCAGTGATGTGCATCTGCGTCTTCACAGATTTTGTAACTGTTGTTTGTCCTGCAGGCGGCCTGCCCACCAGTGATGGTCATCTGCACTTGCATCAACAGCAAGACCCCGTACTGAACGGCACCAGCCAGAAGTGGTCACTGGTACTCACCTGTGGTCACTTCATTTTCCCGACTCAACTGCTCTTCCCCGTGTAGTGATTGGTCATTTCCTTATTCTCTTTCTCATCCATCCACACGTACCTGACCGCTGAATATCTTGTTTGTTATGAAGTAAATGTCCATAATTCTAATTTTTCTGGTCCACACATACTGACAAAGTAACGTTCAAGATTTATAGATTACGGAGGAATAAGACAAAAAAAAGGGAAGAGGGGGAAGATTAATTTCTCGCTAGAGAAATCATCAAATAACACTGACACTTTGTGATGTTTTCGTTTCAGACTCCATCAGGACGCGCGTTGTCCTATTATGATAGCTATTTCGACCTTCACCTTGTCAGTCCTGTGGAGGGCAGGACCTACACGTGTCGTGTTCCATAGCAATAAGCAGCGACAGCCTGTCTCCATCGTAACCGCAGCGCTGCAGGCCAGGCCCGTGTGGTGGTGGACAAGATGGAGGACAGGATGACGCTCATGGAGGCGGAAGTGCGGGCACTCTTTGATGAAAGCAGCAGTTGCAGCAGCAAGTCAATGATCAGAGGCAAGAGCACAGCAAGGACAACGCCACTCTCACTCGTATGATCCAGGGCGAGCTGTTTTCCCCTGTTCAACACATCAGTAACACTGGCCAGTCTCATGCGTGTGTATCAGCGCGCGCGCGCGCGCGTGTGTGTGTGTGTGTGTGTGTGTGTGTGTGTGTGTGTGTGCAAGTACGTATGACTCAAACGGAGTCAGAGTAAAATTCTCGCTCGATGCCTATCAACCAGTGTCATGATCGGCTCTTACTCTAGAAGGGTGTGGGATATGAGAAGGTTTAGGGTGGTGATGGCATAATTGACGAATTTGTGCCGAGTTTATTACAACGTTGTTAAATTTAACTGTTTGGGTTGTAATAACGTTATCAAAATGTGTGTGTGTGTGTGTGTGTGTGTGTGTGTGTGTGTGGGTGTGTGTGGTGTTTGTGCGTTCGCGTGTGTTGCTTTTTTTAGTTATTAGTCCTTATTTCTCGGTACCAGCATTGCTTAACAGTCAATTTCCACGACTCACCTACAGCGGGCGCATAATTCAGCTGTCTATGCTACTCAATGGGTTTATAGGCATGTAGAAGAGTGCACTTTGACAGCAAGAAAGCGCAACCCTAATCTAAATAGGCCAAACAATTCCAACGAATACAGCTACTTTTTATAAGATAACATCACGACAGTCCTATCAGAACAGTCAACACGAATTGTCATGCAACAATAACGCAATCAAAATCAGTAGTTATGAAGATAGAAAAAAAAATTATATATATAAGGAATACAATAAAATAAAACATTTATTTAAAAACAGCAACGAAAACAACAACATATAAAACAGAGAAAATAATGAAATCACGACACTCATCCTGGTCTACACAACTGTGAATGGGTATACCTGGCTCTTGTTAGAACCGGAGAAGGTCACGCAAGGTAGCGAGGGAGAGGGCATGGGCACTGTACCACTATTGTCAAACTGGCTCAAAGAATTTTATTTTATTTAATCAATCTTATATAGCGCTTTTCCAGCTCAAGAGCTGCTCAAGGCGCTTGTCGATACAGCCGCAACGACAGTAAAGCTATGGGAAGACCTTTATTATACGGTTTACCACTTGGATTGATGTTACCGGCAAATAATAATAATAATAATAATAATAATAATAATAATAATAATAATAATAATAATAATAATAAATTGCATTTATAAAACGCACTTTTCATTAGAATAACGACTCAATGCGCTTACACACATCGTTCGTACGCATCATCACAACATTCACACTACATCATGTACAGCATCGTTCAGAAAGTATTATTGCTGTTCATACTATTTACACAGAAAATGCCTTGCGGAACAAGTGCGTTTTTAAGCAGCTCTTAAAGAAAACAAGATCTGTGCAATGTCTTAAACTGGCAGGCAGCGCATTCCAAACCTTGGGTTCTTGAAAACTAAAAGACTGCTCGCCAATTGTTTTAAGCCGACGCTTGGGCGTTTTCAAAAGTTTTTCATCTGATGAGCGCAAAGAACGAGTTTTAGTGTAGGTAGTGAGTAGCTCAGACAGATATGGTGGAAGTGACTGGTCGAAGTGACGGAAAGCTAGGACAGCAATTGTATATTCAATGCGGAAGATCATATATATCATATAAGATCATCATCATCGTCGTCGCATCATCATCATTCAGACCTGATAGTGATCTAAGAGAGGTTTCCGCGGAACGTGCGACTATGTCACGCCTTGTGACAGACATTTTGAAGTCCAATGAGTCTGATGACGTCCACAAATCCACAACTTGAACGGCGAAAATATATACACAGAAACAGTCAACGCTGCACCACTATTCCAAAACAAAGTATGGCGCCGCAAAACCGGAAGCGAGTAAAGCAACTTTCGTCTTCCGATACAAAACAACCAAAAAAAAAAAAAAATGTAAATGTCCGCAGATTGTTTCGCATTTCCTTTTTTTTTTCCGTTTTTGTTTTCGCGGATTTCCGCGATTTCGCGGAGAACTATCAGGTCTGTCAATGTCGTCGTCATTATCATGATCATCGTCAACATAACCAACACAAGTAACTGTAGTAAAAAGTTGCTGGCAAGAGCTAAAAAGAGAGAGAGAGAGAGAGAGAGAGAGAGAGAGAGAGAGAGAGAGAGAGAGAGAGAGACAGACAGACAGATAGAAAGACAAAGAGAAAAACAGACAGATAGAAAGACAAAGAGAAAAACAGACAGATAGAAAGACAAAGAGAAAAACAGACAGAGATACAGAATCAAAGACGGACAGAGTATTAAAAGTGAAACAGCATTTAAAAATCACACAACCATTAGTTAGGCAGTTAAAACTAGTATTTCATATTGCTTGTTCACAGCAGAAAGGGTAACCTTTTTAGCTAAAACCAAAGTCTTTGCTAAAACTACACAGGCCTACATGTCAACGAAACAAAGAGACAAACAGACAGACAGAGATAGACACACACCAATAAACAAACGGCGAATACACACACGCACACACATACACACACGCACACACACAGACGGATGGGAGCGCACACACACAGACAGGCATGATGGACATAATCATGTCTGAAAGTTCAGTGTATTTCGGATATTTAATTTCACGTCTAGACATTAATGATTTTAGACAACAACAAACAATCCAAAACACACGAAAATTACTAACTGGCGATTTTAAAATGGCATTAACAATGTTAACATGTCTGACAGGAATCCGACACAACACAACACGCTGCTAGAGATACATATCAATATACAAACAACACACTCACACACACAAACGCACGCATAATTGAATTGAAGTCAATCTTGTGGTTGGCATGCTCATCTTTATTCAGATTCAACCGGCATCGACTTCACAATAATTATTACAACATGAAAAATGTTTTTGACGAGGATGAACATTTGTATCCATAAACATTAATTTTTATGAATGATGTAGAGACATTTTTCAAAAGTTACAATCCGAACAGTGATGCTATACCAACATTAATATAAATATAATAACAGAAAAAAGATAATGTTACGTTTATTCACTCAACCTACCTTTCAAACGGTGGAAAACACTTCTATCAATAATGTAATTAACATTCAATACAAATGGACTTTGTTCGTTTAAATAAAATCAGTGGATATCATTTACATCACCGTAGATCTTCATTACACCTACACTAAAGCAATTCAATTGTTGTTGTTGATTTTTTAATACAAATCAGAACAAATGAAGACTACGGGTGGAAACAGTGAAGACATATTTTAAGTGAATAAGTGTGAATACAAATACAAATATACCCCAACAACTCAAAAAGGTGATTACGTTCCATACAAATCAACAACCCCACCTTCACATGTTACCCTAGATGCATACTACAATAGTTACATTCCTCATTCAAGACAGAAAGCATTCTCAATTATCTAGTCCAAAACATTAGGTGACACTGTTCGCAATGAAATATTGAGTTTGACTTGTTGGTGCGATGAGCGAGGCTACAGTGGTCAACTTTTCCCATCCTCCGGCTTATTGGCGAAGGGGTTGTACTTGCTCAAGAAACTGGAAATGAAACAAAACAACTTCTTACACAGCCCAAAGAGCTGCTCTAGGCGCCCCAGCACGCACAACCCCGTTTGTTGAAGTCAGAATCGAAACTACGGTCGCCCAAAACCGCAACAAATGTTGCTGCATTACACGCAAACGCTCTGCATTTCAAAGCCAAGCCCACAAGTTTCCTCAGCGACCCTACCTTCTTATTAAGTTTCACGCAATTCACGCAATCACAGGGTACACGAATTTTTAGAAATAATAATGAAATAGTAATTGTAAGAAATGTATCATAACCAAACTGAATTGAACACAACGTAAAATCAAACGTCATTTGATACGAGATAGTACAATTTTAAGACTTTTGTATTCACAGAAAGGCATAATTTTTCAAGAAAAAGACCTTCACGAAATGTTATCAAGTGCAGTTGTACATGATATTGTGCACGTCATAATGACAATTTCCATTGTATTCACTGTTGTCAATTTTACTGTTGTTTTTTTTTGTTTTGTTTTTTTACATTTAAGTTTAAAATGATTTATTGTCTAATATCACGTTGTTGTGAAAAGACAATAAATTTAACGATTGATTGATTGAAACCGAAATGTAAACAAAGATTTTCATACATTCAAGAGATAAAGTAGCAAACAAAATCTGCACATTTATTGACTAAAACCCAAGTGAACTGAACTTAGAGAAACCCCATCAAACTGGATGAAATTAAATCAATTTTAAATCAATCGAGCGCAGCCGTTATCAAGAACATTATTTTTCGGTCTTTCAACTCTTTGCCTTACCTTTTAGAAGAGGTCGATTCCTTGACGCTGGCCTCTGAAAACACAGTAACATAACACTTTACAATATTTGCGAACACTAAGAATGTTCATACTGGTAGTATTAGCTAGGAAAACGTGCCACATTTAAGACAAAAATTGTAAACAACAGAACTCGTAACAATGCTTTCAAAGGATCTTCGATTTTTGGACTTGGAACCATATTTGTCACCCATGCGGGCGAAATTCGTGGTGCTTTTTTTTTCAGCGATGACGACAGAGAACAGAGGTAGTGCTTGCAGGTTGTGCTTTTGCAATTGGCACTCACCCGTCTAGGACATGAACGTAAGGATCTTTGAAAGTCCGTGCGACGAAACGCATGAGTGCATCGACTAGACCTCGATTCATAACCTGATCCGAGAGATTAACGTTAAAGGGACCGATTGGAGAGCTGCTGTGCAAGCTTTCCCACAAAGCGGTGCGCTCTTAAGAAGAGGTCCAATCATTCATTTACCCCCGTTTGGGTGCCGGGGGTTTCAGTATAAATAGTATCCCCACTTTCTGGAAATTTAGTGCTTTAAATTCCCACTGTCACTGTCTTTCTCATTTGCTCTTTCTCATTCCTGCTCTGTTCTATTTATCTGCTATACTATCGTCTTCTTCGATAGCCCAGTCTCCTACCTTTTTTCTTGAAAACTCTTCCGGGATAAGACTCCTTATTTGTGTATGAGGTCTGTTGGATCAGCTTGGGAATACTGGACGCTTTCTGCCAGGTAGTCACTAGGGCTTCCTATGATGTTATTATTTAGCAATGTAGGCATTTTATATGTATGTGTTTTGTTGATAATTTATAATGATGTTTGTATTCTATTTTGTTTTTGTAAACGGGGGTTCGATAAGTTGGGGTGAAGCCTCAGCCGTCCCCTGCGTGGGATGTCTTTATTTTGAAGTGACTGGCTGGTGGAGAGCTTTCGGTTTTACCACTAGGGTTGTTTCAGCAGATCTTTTATGCGGATCGAGGGTTGTCCGGTCCTTGTTTTGGCTCGGAAGAGTCCGCTGGACCTAAAGCAATAATAATGTAATGTAATGTAATGTAATCATTCATTGTCTTGATCAATCACCCAACCTGCACAGGAGTAAAATCATCACAGTGCTGCTGAGCCGATTCCTCCATGACGCATTCATTGAGAAGTCGATAAAGAAATAAAGAAAGCAAGAAAGAAAGAAAGACACTAATCAACCGTTCTCTGAATCAACCAGACAATCACGCGAACGTTAACCTTGCTCACCCGAGAGCTGCTGAGCCAACTCCTCCATGAAGCGTTCCTTGAGAGGTCGTGGAGGGTTCTTGGTCTCGGCCTCAACGCGCGCCTTGTTGACTGCCTCTTCCACTGACAACCCGACCCACTCTGCCTCTTCCAACTGAAGCAGAACATAATAATCCAGTAGTCATGAGTTTTACACTAGCATAACCATTTCCGTACTCGAATTATTTCAATGCCACTTCCAGCTGGAACCACACCAGATTAAAAAGCATTATTAATTTATAACAATGTGCTGTGTTAGATTTAATTAATTTTATTACATTTATAATCCCTTAATTTATTAATGGATTACTTAATTCAGTAATCATTAATTCATTACTAACTATAGCACAGTGTGATAGTACTGTGTTCTAGGGAAACATTGGTGGTGTTGATGGCAGTGATGATGATGATGATGATGATGATGATGATGATGATGATGATGATGATGATGATGATCAAAAGGAGGAGAAAGACATTGATACTGATGATAACGGCAGAGCAAAATATATTGTTGTTGTTGTTGTTGCATCAATTTTTATTCATCAGATTAACATAAGTTGTACAAAAATATATGCAAAATATATGGTAACCACAACAAATATAATGAGATGATTATGACGAGAAGGAGGGTGATAAAGATGAGAATAAGGGTGACAGACGGCGACAGCAACACAATACAAAACACGTCACCACACACACACCCACACCGTAGAGGTGCCGGGGATTTCTGTATAAACAGTATCCCCAATTTCTGGAAATTTAGTGCTTTAAATTCCTACTGTCGCTGTCTTTCTTATTTGTTCTTTCTCATTCCTACTCTGTTCTGTCAATCTACTATACTATCTTCTTCGCTAAACATAACTTGGTTTAACTCTCTACCGTTAATAACCACGGAATTAGATCTAATTCCGTGTTAATAACCTTTCCATATTCTAACTACGGCCTCTAACATTTCACACTGCATCGTTCTTCTTCACTTTGTACTCATCTCGACTCCATTCTATCCTACATTCAGATCTATCTAATCTGTGTTCTTTGCAACTCTCTCTCTCTCTCTCTCTCTCTCTCTCTCTCTCTCTCTCTCTCTCTCTCTCTCTCTCTCTCTCTCTCTCTCTCTCTCTCTCTCTCTCTCAATCTCTCGCTCTCCCTCTCTGAGTCTTACACCATTCTAACTATCAAGTCCTACATTTTCTGACTTTGACGACAGCTTTTTAGTTAGTTAAAATAGATTAACGTCCCCGGACACATAAGCGTATAGGGGACGATTGTGATGACGGCAGCAGTCGACTCTGCTCTCTTTATCCAGTCGAGTCCTCCTCCTTTCATCGCTGTAGCGTCTGCTTTATTTCCTTCTTCCCTGAGCCCTTTTCTGTCCATCTTCATCTTTCATTGCCTCCCCCCCCCCCGCTCTCCTCCTCCCCCGTGACGAGAAGGAGGGTGATAAAGATGAGAATAAGGGTGACAGACGGCGACAGCAACACAATACAAAACACGTCACCACACACACACCCACACCGTAGAGGTGCCGGGGGTTTCTGTATAAATAGCATCCCCACTTTCTGAAAATTTAGTGCTTTAAATTCCCACTGTCACTGTCTTTATCCTTTGTTCTTTCTCATTTTTAATCTGTTATATCAATCTACTATATTATCTTCTTCGTTAGACCAGTCACCTATCTTTTTATCTTGAAAATTCTTCCAAATCTCCTCATTTGAGGTCTGTTGGATCAGCTTGGGAATATTGGACGCTTTCTGCCAAAAGTTCACTAGGGCTTCCTATGATATTTATTATTATTATTATTATTATTATTATTATTATTATTATTATTATTATTATTATTATTATTATTATTATTAATGTAGGCATTTTATGTGTATGTGTTTTGTCGATATTTTATAATGATGTTTATATTCTATTTTCCTATACGCTTGCGAAACATGGACCCTCACAGCAGATCTACAACGAAGAATACAAAGCATGGAGATGAGGTGCTACAGAAGACTTCTTTGCATTTCCTATACCCAGCACATCACCAACGGCGAAGTCCGACAGACCATCGCACACCCATTGGACAGACAACACGATGACCTGCTCACAGTGGTGAAGAATCGGAAACTCCGACGGTATGGCCACATCACCAGATCATCAGGCCTTGCAAAGACCATCCTGCAAGGCACAGTGCAAGGAGGTAGAAGAAGAGGGAGGCCGAAAAAGAGGTGGGAGGACAACATTCGAGAATGGACTGGTTTGACACTGAGCGAAGCCATCAGGGTTGCTGAGGACAGAGAAAGATGGAGTACGCTGGTTAAACGACCATCTGTGGTGCCCCTACGACCTCCGAGTTACGGGATATTATAGGATAGGATATTCTATTTTGATTTTGTAAACCGGGGTTCGATAAATTAGAGTATAGCCTCAGCGTCCCCAGTGGGATGCCTTTATTGTAAAGTGACCAGCTTGTGGAGTGCCTTCAGTGTTACCACTAGGGTTGTTTCAGCAAATCTTTTATATTGATCAGGGTTGAGTACTCTTTCAACCAAGATTGTGTGGTCCTGATTCGGCTCTTTGCAATCCGCTGGACCCTGTGAACTAGGAATAACTAACTAACTAATCTTCATCGAGTCTATCTGTCGGGAGCCTCCTTCCTCCCCTTTTCTGCCACGTCCCGACCTTACTTGGAGAGATCCCCTCATCTTTACTTTACTTTACTTTACTTTCAATACATTTAACGTCCCCGGACACCGTGGCATATAGGAGACTTGGTAGTTTTTTTTTAAATTTTTTAATATTATAGCGCTTTTCCAACTCAAGAGCTGCTCAAGGCGCTGGCCGATACAGGATCTAACTCAAGCCGCCCGAGACGCCCACCCGCAGCCTTTGGGCGCATGGTCTGACGCACGGACAACTGAGCACAATCCTGAGCAGCCAGGGATGGGGGAGAAGGACCTAGGTGTATGCTGGGTGTTTTCTTGTCACCTGCACTCACTCGTCTAGGACATGAGCGTCAGGATCTTTAAAGTCCGTTATGATGGAATGTATGCGACACAGACTAGACCTCGGTTTATACTCTCATCCGAAGGAGTAGGAAAACAGGAGTAAAGTGTCTTTCCCAGGGACACAACACAATGGCCCCGCCAGGGCTCGATCCCGGGACCTTCCGATCCGCAAGCAGAAGCACTACCATTAGACCACAGTGCCTAGTTTAAAATCATTGAAAATTTATATTCAAACAAAATCCCTCAGGACCATAATAAAGCATATATATTAAATAACACACAGATTCAGCAACCATTCATTCCACTGATAAAATTATTAAAAGCATAAATAACCATTTGCAGAATTAAAGACAAATTATTTCGAAGCCTTGACGGGCTCGAATATACTATTACACCATCTTAAAAGATTAAAATCAATCCATTTACTGTTATGATAGGATTGTATATTTTATATTAAGAATATTGTACTCAGATGCCGACTGACATCAGTAGTCATTAATAAATTATTTTTCAATCAATTATAAATAGCCTGCAATAGGCCATCTATTATACCCTGGTTAGGGTACATAAAATATATTAAACGATTAATTATTAAAATAATAAAAAGAAAGCAGACACACCATAATGGTTTACCAGGCTGCATTTCTGAGCAAACATATTAATTTAATTTTGGGTTAAAAAGGATCTTTAAAACTATATAAAATCCAAACAGCCAAGACCGTTGTGGTCCGGCTGTTTTAGGCCAGAATAATTATCTTGAATATCGACATCATAGGTAAAACCGATGGTTGCCGACAGTCAAAACAGCCCGAGAACCAGGGGATCATACTGTGGCCTCCATTTGTCGTTTCTAATTTGCAGTGCGACCAGGAGTAATAATAATTAAACAAAAAAAAAAAAAAGAAGAAGATTGTTGTTGCCATTAATATTTTTACATAGTCTGAGATAAGTGTGTTACATTAATAATTACTGAATGCAATGAACACCCAGCTCCACAACCAAGACCCACTGGGCGTATAGCTGTGTAACCGGCCTTCATCAGAGGGCATCTGCCACGGGTGAATTAAGTATAAGTCTAACTACATGTAATACTTCATCTGATCCTGAGGCAACAATCAGCGATCGCAGCCCCTGCATATTGAGATTTAATTTAGCTTCTAACATCTTTTCGTGCAGAGTACTGAAATGTTCAGTCAAAATAGGACAGTCAAATAAACAACAACAACAACAATAATAAACCCCTCATCGCCTCCTGCACCCGTTCTTATACTAATATTACCCAAGATGCAGTTCGGTTCTAACCTAGTCAATCACTCCTCCTTCATGTCAATCAAAATTAAACTCGTATGAAATAATACATGGACAAAAGAATATGGCCGATCCGTGGTGGTATTTCTACATCTTGACGCCACGTGGGCTCCTCCTCCAATCTAGCGTCGTAGCTTCCATCTTTACTCAAGAATCGGTCCCGCTGTAAGGCACTTAAAAACTAGACAATAATCTCGGTGGACCTTAACTAACTGATGATAACATCTTCATCAGAGAAGGTCTGGACAATAGCAAGAAGGTGTCATGGTTAGTTACACCTTATCAATAGCATCAGGGAGGTCTAGTGGCTAACCCACCTAGGTGTCACACCTCCTACAGTCTTATCACATACATCAGAGCTAACCTAATAAAGAAAAGCATCTTGATACCAAACGCACGCTGAGAATAGACTGAACACTTCTCTTGTAGAGAGATACACGATACTGATACAGGCAATTTTATTTCAGAGTGCAACCCAAACCAAATACATTGACTATTGTTAAAAAAAAAATCACACATAATCATAACAACATGCATAATTATTGCGCACTTAAAGCGCATATTGAAATATAAATTCATAAAGAAAATCATAAAGCATGCATCAATCCAAAGAGGTTATCAACTACTTGCTAAAGGGGTCCAAAAAACTTTTTAGCTAACCATATTCCTTAAAACATCGTTACTATACATAGATGGGAACATTGAAAACAACATTGTTTCTATGGAATATCGGGCGGACATCTTAAACTTGCAGCATGCAATTAATAAACATGTGGTTGCTACAGGAGTGCTGTCCTATCATCAGTCTATTGGCCGTTAACTTTCTTCTACTGCGGAAAGGTAAAAGCTACGGCCGGACATACTGGCGTCAATGTCCACTCAACAGGGCATCATACCCGTAGTCAAGTATCATCTATCATCGAATCCAGCGAACTGGACGCTCTGGTCCTAAATTGCATCATTACATCTTTCCCATCTGTACTACAGGAAACTCGGCATCGCTAATTTTGTATCTTAATATCTGACACGTTAGCTTGTAACTGTAGAGTGTCTCAGGGATTAGCTTGAGTAAAAGATCAAATGTGACAACATTTTCCTTCATCAGTTCATGTTTATCTGTATACACATAGAATCATACCCAAGATTACGCCACTTGGTGTAAACAAATGAAAAGACTAACACACAAACATACTTGAAGCCTATTGCATATATAATTATGGTAGCTTATTATAGAACAAAGGACAATGCGAATCTCCCAAAAGGAGGAACATAGAGGTTTGAAACACATAACACTAACAGCAACACGGAGAGGTTCAAACAACATAACACTGACAACGATAAGAGGAATTCAGCTTTGTTATGACACTATACTCCATCATGTTCCAAACAAGCGCATTACCTATGAAACAACTACAAGACAGTGTATAAACTACTACAAACATGATATTATGATGGGCATATAATAACAAAGATTACTGAACACAAACAACAACAACAACAGTCTGTCACCGGCCCAGTGAGTGACCCAATGACCACTACTAGCTACCCTTTATTTACCAAAATATCCTTGCATGCGACCAAGCAAAATGACCATCTCCCATGATCAGTTACCCAATCTATTTGATTTGTTTCGTTGTTATTTTTAGGATCAGTGCATATAATCTCTAATCTATTTTATTTCTCATTAGCTTTGATTATATTCCAACGTGATTATTCCGTTTGCCAATGTGTACAGAAACTAGTTAAATTTAAAGACGCCAGTAGTTTACACAAATCGACATTTTGAATTAATATTTTATTGTACACTGACTGTGTTGTGTGAATGTCGATGTAACTATTGATGCTTGCGAGAGATGGGTGTAGGGGATCATAAATAATGGCTGGCGGGCACAGGTTGCTGGTGGTTGTGACCTACGCTTTGTGCACCTGCCTGCCAGTTAGCATGAAGGGGACAAGATACGCCCATACAGAGTGTCTCAGCCCTCTCAGGCAAACGCCACACGCACACAGCATGGCTTAGACTCACCGAGCACCTGCTCACAAAAAAGGGGGGAGGGGATGGAGAGGGGAGAGAGGCAAACGTATAGCCTCTGCGACTCAGCTACGCTGCTTGACGTCCTACATTGTCAACGTATCAATGTTTCTGACTCAATGTAGGGCGTACGCCTCAGCAGGACAACGCCTCCACAGATTTTATAAGCACTTGCTTAAGTTGTAAAGGGATCACTTGGCAACGCTTTGTTAAGCACTCTGCAAGCTGGGGAGATCAACATTACTAGTTGACAACAATTTGGTCCGATTTGCCGTGACCGGGCTGACCCTAGATCAAATTTATTACTGGATGTGGTATGGGTTATAATTAAATATGATTTAACTAAAGAATTGTTGAAAACTAACTACAAGAAAGGTGGTCGCTATACAAATGATTAATTAAAAGTCTCGCTGACTATGGGTGCAGATGTATGCAAACGAGCACGAACATGGGTCAAAGAGTGAGTGTCGCGTGCTACCCTGACCTAAAAAAAAAAAGAAGTAATAATTATAGGAAGTAATGCGGCGAACAGAATGGGCAAAAGAGATACGTAGGCTAGATTCAAGATTCAAGATTTATTGACTTCATGTGAAGAATTTGTTTTGCGCATAATTATGGGAATACATCAGAATATAGGGTATAAGTTCATACGCAATACAATACATTACAGCACAGTGCAAGCAGACACGTCGCTTTCTAACATTTACGCAAAATAGGCTATAGAAAATAAACAATCAGACATCACACATCAGGCAATCAGATCACAAAATAGAACCGCAAACACTGTCAATATATATCATGTCACCTAATCGCGTCAAGCACCCACATCACAGTCTATACGTCAATTGATTAAACCAATATACAACGCCTCACAGTTCACATTACATTAATAGTCAATGTTCTTATACATCATGCACAAACAATCAATACATTTTCGCACACATTCATACAGCACGGTAGTAATAAAAAATACTTGATGAACAAAGATTCTATTTAAATTATCATGACTAGTACACAATATGACTAGTAAATACATAGGCCTAATGCGCAATTGATATCATCACCAATAATACGTTACATGACTAGTGAGTATACATTATACGCACACAATCGGTTATCGGCTATCGGTCCATTAAAAAAACAACAACAAGCGTTTCATAGAGCGTGAACGTCGAACTTTCACACGCACGCACATAAATCATGCGTACGCTCTTCAAGTAGTAAAAGATGATGGTGTTCCCGTAAACCTTCGGTCGTTGAGGAGAGTGAGGCGCTTGAGAACCATTTATCTGGGCCAGCTCAATGAGGGTCGTGCACATCTTCTCTCTCTCTCTCTCTCTCTCTCTCTCTCTCTCTCTCTCTCTGTCTCTCTCTCTCTCTCTCTCTCTCTCTCTCGCTGCCTTAGAGCCAAGTAGGCTACCCATTCACAGCTAAGTGGACTGGGATATTGAGTGCTAATTGTTTTGTGTGGTTCAGTTTGTGTGGTTCAGATTCACAGCTCGAGCCACACTGAATATAAGAGACTTCTTGAATAGAGACCTTTGTCTACAACACTCTGGATAGAGGTAGTGGCACGTGCCGCTACTCAAGCACGAACTCCTGACCATGATTAAGCCGCCTCATGGTCTCGACCAGCCAGAACAGTTGTCTTCTGTAGTTCTCTTGTTTCACAGTCAGTTCAGGATATTCAGTACTACCACTACCAGGGACCAAAACGTCAGATATTGAGATAATCCAAATTTTATAAAAGCAACGTATTGTTGTTTCAGCAAAGTGAGACGCGTTAGTTCTAGGTAAAGTCAGTTCTCGCGTGTTACAATTAAACCAGGACTTAGCGTTTAAGTAACGCCAGAAACCAGACACTACCTTTCAGGTATTATTTAACATAATCTCGAGTTCACATAGTCAGGAAGGTAAGATAATCATAGTTTTATAAAGCCGAAGCATTCTTGTGTGAGAAAAGACAGATGTAAAGTCAGACTAGACTGTTCAAAGGGGGATGATTTAATTATCAGAAAATCATGATATATAGTTTAATCGTCCACATGCCATAGAGATGAGTGATATCTAAACGAATCGACTTCTAGAATGATGCCTTACATATCTCAAATATCATCGACAACTTCATCATTATCGTCATCGTCAACGTCATCATCGTCGTACGCTCCCACCTCATCATCATCATCATCATCATCATCATCAATCATCACGATCATCATCATCATCATCATCATCATCATCATCATCATCATCATCATCATCATCATCATCATCATCATCACCGCTATCTTCTTCCTCCTCGTCATCATCGGGTCGTCGTCCTCCTCGTCGTCATTCTTATCACCAACATCGTTGCCATCCTCCTTTTCCTCCTCCTCCTCCCCAACTACCGGCCTCCTCCTCATTATCATCGTCGCCGTATCTAGCGGTTACGGGATATCTGTGCTGATGGGCTTAGTTGACTAATTCTGAACTACGATAGGTACAGGTATTAGCAACAAGTACCAAATCATCCCTATCGTCACGCACATCTTCCAGGATCTCTAAACTATCATCACCTCATTGCCTGCAAAGGTTTGGGTCATTTTGAACTGTTCAAAATCATGGGCATTGTCACAGCTAAAAACTAAGAGCTGTGCCTCAGCTAAAAACTAAGAGCTGTGCCGTATCTTTTGAGGGGCCCCTCAAAAGATACGGCACAGCTCTTACATTTAGGTTCTTGCTGGCGACAATGCCAATGATTTTGAACAGTTCAAAATGACCCAAACCTTTGCAGGCATGCAATTTGAATCAAAGCTTTAAAATTAAAAAAAAGGAGCGCATACCCTTTTTGCTACATGGATGGATATTATAAAGTATTGTGAAATATAAAGACAAAGTTCCGAAGATCTAAAATGGATGGATAATAATACTTATGTGTTATAAAATACAAGGACATGCTGAGGACAGAGAAAGATGGAGTACGCTGGTTAAACGATCATCTGTGGTGCCCCAACGACTTTCGAGTTACGGGATAGGATAGGATGGGAAATACAAGTACACAGTTCCAAAATTTAAAATTGTATGTAAAACGAAATTGTTTCTCTAGGGTAACCCAATTATATTAATATGGATACACATAATTTTCATTTGTAAACGATGTAAGAAATACACGTTATTAGATCTACATTAAGGCAAAGAATGTACAGCTTCACTTTCTTTGATTTAAGAAGGGTTGGGTTCTTTTGTTTTTTAAAGCGGTTTAAGTGAAAAATGTGTCTGAAAAATCAACACAAAGCACACCTGAGCTAGCTGGGGTCCCAGGCAGGTATCTTCCCTCCCCCTCTCCTCTCCTCCCCCTCAACCCCGCCGCACCCTCGTCGCACGCGCCATGCGCGAGGCAGACACGCATTCGTCATAACATAGCGTTTTGCGTACTGACTGCCACACTTCATACAGCGAGTGCCCGGAGTGCCCCGCGTGCCAGCTCAGCCAACGAGAACGCAGCTCGTATCTTCGCTGGCCAATGAGACGAGGGGCTGGCCCGTCTCCCTCTCTTTTTCAGAATGGTTTGAACAAAGAGTGAGAGCGGTGACAGGAGAATGTTGGGTTGGGGTACTGACATCCTCCCGTCTTTTCTTCAATCCCTTCCTCCTCTTTCTCTTCTTCCTTCTTTTTACTCCTCCGATCCTACTTCATACTGGAGTACCTTAAATCCTGTCGTCCCTCCCATTCTCTCTTCCACCACCCTTGAAAGGGGTGGAGGGGGAGAAGACGATAATATAGAAGTTGGCAAAGGAGCTTGGATCCAAGTTCCTTCTTCCTCTCACTCTTCTCCCACCCATCCATATATTGTCCACGGTCTGTACAACCTTTTCAAGCCTCCCCCATACGCCCCGTGTCAGGGGACTCAATCCCTCACCTTTTCAAGAGTCCTCTCACCCCCTTCTATCCATTCAATCCTTCTTTCTCTCTTCCCTCCCTCTCCCCTTTCAAACATCACCCACCTCACCCTCCGTCCTCTCACGCAAACGATCAGTTAAAAATCAGATATGAAGGGTGAAGAGTGAGGTGTGGAAGTTTAGTGTACTACTTGCAGTAATGACAACGCGGTTCAACCGATAAGCACCTGTGTGAAGTGTGAACTGCAGTTGTGGTAACAATATTGTGTGAATTTTTTTAAATTTTTAAAATGGTATCGCATTGTCGCGTGCGACGACTAGTTAAGTCGTGTGCCGTCAGCTGCACTGTAGGAGCCTGTATTAAACTTGGATAATACAACAAAAAAAGGCAGGCGAAGACCAAAAAAAAAAAAAAAAAAAAAAAAGCTGAAGGCAAGAGAAGCAAAAACATGTTTTAAAGTAAGAAAGTTAATCTGTGGTAAAAATCAATTATTTATTTTATGTAAGACTAGGAGAAAAAACACAGCTGAAGACCGGTGAAGAAAAACGGTTTTTAAGGAAGAAACACTGCTTATTTTGACAGTTTCGTTTTGTCTTCTGTGTACACATTATTATTTATTCTATGAAAGACTAAGGCCAGAGTGCAAGTGAAGAGGAAAAAAACAACTTTTGCTCTTTTGGAAATTGCCTTCAGCCTCTGTGGAAATATTTCCCTTGTAAAAGACAAACTAATGAATTGTCAGCTCAAGATCAGAAACAGTTACCCAATTGTTTCTGACATTGTTTTCCGTGGGTTCTGGGACCTATTTCTTGTGTTTAAGAGTGACAGTAAAGCTATAATCAGGTGACTGGCCACACGGCAGAACGCGTATAGCAGCAAAGACTGTGCACATTCTTTGGTAATAGTGACCTTAAAAGACACAGGGCAAAAAGACCCCCTTGCGCTCGAGTGACGGTATAGCGTATATATATATATTTATATTCAATCAAACTTTACCTGTCTCCTCTCCTTTGAGCAGAAAGCTACCACAAGATTGTTTATTTCATTACTTTATCGTTTATCGTCTGTTTTCCGAAGCGATATTAAACAAGTAGGCATATGGCTCGCAAAACAATATTTTGTACATTTCTACCAACAGTGATTATATATAAAATATAATAGATATAACAAATGAAATACTTTGAGTTTTTTGAGTCACTTTTAAACATTGGTTTTTGTTTGTTCCTTTTTTTTCCCCAGTTTTACTGTGTCTGTACAACCGCATCAGCTGTTAAAACCAAATGTGAACTGCAATGTGACAAGTTATTAAGAAAGTGAACTATAACACTGCAGTACGTTATGTAGAGAATATTGCGATGAACAATGATTTTGGTGCAGCAGTTACGCTATTGGAGCAGCACAGATAGCCTCAACGTCTTCAGTGAAACCAGACGACTTTCCATGTGAATATCTCACTGTTCAGCTTTACGAGATTTCCTCAACAACAAAAAAACATCTGCCGCAGGAAAAGAGACGTTGATTTTTTCCCACACCTGAGTGCAAACACCGTTTCACCCTTTCTTCCGCACTATACAAAGTTCCGACGGTGTGAACTAATTAAGCACTAGGACTAGCATTCGTGTGCCTGTGGTGTGTTACTGAATGGCATCGACAACAAAACGCTGTGAAAACAAAAGGGAACCACGTGGCTGATATGTGTGTATTGATGTATCATTCCGTATTCACTCAGTAAAAAACGAATACCTATAGGAAAAGATGACAATTTCTTGCACGACAGTACTGCTTGGATAATACAGAGGCAGCTTACTGGCACTCAAGCTTCCTGCACCCATACTTCATTGATCTGAAGGTGAACATTGACTGATAGCGCTTATGTGAAAGCTATGACAGCCTACTAGCGCCAAAACCGACAGTTTGAAATTAACACGTGTTATGTTTAATTTACAGAGATACCGTACCGGTAACCCACAGTGTTAATTAATAATTATCAGTAATTGCCATGCCTTCCCAGCGCCCAAACTTGATACTTACAATTATTATGTGATAATTACAAATATCAGGCCGTCATAGAAAGCTGAAGGCGATTTCAAGAAAGCAGTATTAACTTCAGATTCCACCTACACTGTCAAAGCAGTCACGATGTGGGTCTATTCACAATTCATTTGTGCCAATACACATCTATCGTTCATACATAGTCTTAGACTGTATACTTACTGGGGTTAAAGACCAAACCCTCCACACATTATATTGCAAAGACAGCCTGTACCATTTAAAGAGTGGGTCTAAATACCGGAAGAAAAAAATAAAAATAAAAATCGGTATTTATATTTCGTCATAATTCATCGTCGTCGCGACCACTCAGCAGTGACGTCATCAGAACCGTTGCCATGATTTTCAAGAGCAACACCGTGATCCTCAGCCCCACCTCCGCTTCTGCTTCTCCTCCTTCTCCAGCATCTTCATCCGCCAGCAACCAATCAGGTAGGTCTCAGTTTGTTATCTTCCCCAAGATCAATGTAGCTTGAAACTCTAGTAAAAAAATCCAAAACAAAACAAAACACATAAATATTCTACATTTATACTCAAGCAAAGATGCGCAAAGTCAGGAACAAGTGACAGTGTCCTCTCAGTAAGCAGAGTTATGGTGGTTATTACATCCCAGTTCAGATATACCGTATAGTAGTCTCCCATGCTGAAATACAACTGTCTATACCTGTCTATACATACTATGATTTGTGTATGCTGTCAACCTCATTCATAATTAATGTTTAATTTCTTTCTAAATAATGTTTAATTTCTTTATAACGTGTTTGTGTCGTGTTGTACAATGAGCGTTGGACAACATTACCTGCTGGCAAAAAGTTCGCATACTTTCGTAAAAAAAAAGAAAAAAAAGTGTCGTGTCATCACAACCTCTATACATACTATGATTTGTGTATGCTGTCAACCTCATTCATAATTAATGTTTAATTTCTTTCTAAACAATGTTTAATTTCTTTATAACGTGTTTGTGTCGTGTTAGTACAATAAGCGTTGGACAACATTACCAGTTGGCAAAAGGTTCGCATACGTTCGTAACAAAACAAAAAAGTGTCGTGTCATCACAACAACACACTCATGAGAAAGACTTGATCAACGTGCCTCTGTGATTCTTTGCAAGTACATCATGTTACGCTTAATCCCCATGGACTAAACTATAACAGTGTGACACGAAAAAGAAAGTAGAAAACTGGAAAACTTAGTTTTCAAAGGAAAAAAAGAAAAGGTCAATGAAAATGATAAAGTAGGTGTGTTGTCAGAAACTTTGTTGTCGTTATTGCTGCTGCTTTTCTGTAAAGAAGGTGGCGGTTATGGAGTTGCGTGGGGAGAGGGGAGGTAGGGGACGAAGGAATTTACAATGGAGCAAGGGGAGGTAAGGGAAATGTTGAGACCATTTTGTTTCCATGTGAAATTCAGTATAGCTCTCAGTTTTAATGTCAACTAAAAGACCACGACTTATTTACCTTAACAACTCTCAATAATCCCAAGTCGACCAAATCAAATCCTACTTAGACCTTTTCCCCTAACCGCGTTGGATTTTCGACCCTCAATGAGAACTGGGTGGGGACGGGTATATTGGACGGGTACAGCCACCACCCGCTTGACACTTTTAGGGAGCCTGTCCGGCATGGCCTCCCTGATTGTAACAATGCCTATGGCATTTAAGAAATACTCGACACCCATCTACCCTCTTCCACATTTGAGTTCCGGCTTTTAAACTGAAGTCAAAACTAACGCATGTTTATTTATTTTATTTTTTTTTTTACTTATCAGCCTTTCGTGGTGATCCCTCTCATTAAACCGACCAAGAAACTAAGAGAGGTTGTCCCTGTTATTTGTTAAACCCATATACGGGTGTTTTTTTTCCATATTAGTTCTAGACCTACATCTTTGTTGGGGTATTATTCCAGCGCATAAAAGGGTATATAATTAAGAGGGTGGGTGGGTGGGATGGGAGTGGTTGGAGGGTGGAAAGTTGTCACTACTTTTGTTTTTTACTACATTCAGATATTTTAAATCAATCACCATCTCTCTCTCTCTCTCTCTCTCTCTCTCTCTCTCTCTCTCTCTCTCTCTCTCTCTCTCTCTCTCTCTCTCCATACACACAGTCGTGGTAATCTATAGGAGAAGTCCTTCAGCCGCAAAGGAAATAATGATAGAGAATAGAGAGAGTGGATGGTCGTGGTGGAGGAGGAGAAAGAAGAGGAAAAAGATGATGTTGATAATAAGATAAGATAAGATAAGATAAGAATATTTATTTACCAAGTAAAAAACGTTACAAGGATTTTGGTGTGGCATGGCGACAGTGAAATACATCCTTTCTTGCACAGTCATTCATCGTGTCATACACTTCATTGGCCTATAACATGTATACAGCACTAAAGGATAGGTAACCACAGTAACATACATCACTCATCAGTCATATAAAGTTATGGAGTAAAACACACCCTGCAGGTAAAACAAAATACAGCATTAAAACAATTTAACAGCATTAAATAAAATGAAAATTATTAAGAATGTTAGGATTCACATCCAAATCTACACACACAACACACCACACACACACACACACGCACACACACACAGCATAGCATACTCGTACTCCTATTTCACAAAGGTACAAATCAAGCAATGGTTGTGAGTTTTCAGTTTATACAGATCATTCCATGTTTGGTGATGTACTGAGGACAGCGTCAGGGAAGAAACTGTTTCTGAATCGAGAAGTTCTGGCTCTTAAAGCGCGGAACCGACGGCCAGAGGGCAGAAGCTCGAAGAGACTATTGGCTGGGTGTGATGGATCGCAGACTGTCTTTTCCGTTTTCCGTTTCATTCGCGTTGTGAAAATGGAGGCGACAGATGGAAAGTCGCAACCAGCTATTTTGGAGGCAGTCTTAACAATGTGCTCGAGCTGTTTCTTTTCTATCGCGGTTGTGCTGCCGTACCAGACAGTGATAGAGAAGCACAAAATGCTCTCTATCACCGCGCGATAGAACTGTGCCATAATTTTATTAGACATACCGAACTTTCGCAGCTGTCTCAGAAAGTGGAGACGCTGTTGGCACTTTTTTACAATAGAGGTGGTGTTATTATTCCAACTCAGGTCGCTCGAGATGACGGAACCGAGAAATTTGAACGAGTCGACCTGCTCAACGGTTTCCCCATTGATGACAAGGGGCAATACCGGGACCTTTATTCGGCGAAAGTCGATCACGACCTCTTTTGTCTTCGAGACGTTCAGTTCCAGGTCGTTGTCCGAGCACCAGCCAACCATTCTTCGAACCTCTTCCCGATACGCCGTCTCGTCCGTATCAGAGATCAGACCTTCGAGGGTAGTGTCATCGGAAAATTTTAACATTTTCACAAACGGGGTTGCAGATACACAGTCATTTGTGAACAGAGTGAAGAGTAGTGGAGAGAGAACGCATCCTTGTGGGGCGCCAGTGTTCAGTGTTACAGAGGCAGAGAATGAGTTGTTCAGTCTGACGACCTGAGGACGGTCTAAAAGAAAGTCAAGAATCCAGTGACAGATAGAGGGGTGAACATTGAGTTGGGAGAGTTTGTCAAAAAGTTTGTGAGTAAAGTTGTTTGTAATAAAGTAGTAGGAGGAAAAGGAGGAGGAAAATGAAAATGGATCATGAAGAGGAAGAAGACGAAGAAGAAGAAGAAGAAGAAGAAGAAGAAGAAGAAGAAGAAGAAGAAGAAGAAGAAGAAGAAGAAGACGAAGAAGAAGAAGAAGAAGAAGAAGAAGAAGAAGAAGAAGAAGAAGAAGAAGAAGAAGAAGAAGAAGACGAAGAAGAAGAAGAAGAAAAAGGAGGAGGAGGAGGGGGAGGAAGAGGAGGAGTGGAGAGAGAAAGAGAGAGAGAGATAGAGATGTCCATCATCATCTTTTCACCTTGACTTGACTTGACTTATGATTAGGCCTAAATAACGATGCCAGCCATGCTCTATACACGCATTTCTAATCGTCTTGTACCACAAAAAGGTTGTCAGCATGAACACTGAGTCAACACAGTTGACCAAGGTTTGACAGCACGAAAACTGAGTAAACAAAATTGTATCAGACATCGCCACCCCACCAGCCGTGCACCTGCCGGGTCATTCGCGTGCCCTTTGACCTCTACCAGTCATACGGTGTTAAGTATATCACACTACTCTTGCTGTGACAGTCAGTCTTCAACCATGTAAGGGCAGACATACAGTCACGCATGACTGTGGAAGTTAAGTGTCTCAACGAACCAAAGTTAGCCGAAAAAAGGCAAGTAAACATGTTAGACGGAGAAAACAACACGGCAGATTAAAAAATTCTCTACACATGTTTTTCGCTAAAAATGCTTTCATCAGGAGCCATCTGACTAAATTGAGTCAAAACCCGCTTACTTTAGATCATTTTTGTCTCGTTTTCTTTCCTATGTTCCGCTCTAAAGGGTTAAACTGTTATGCGTAATTAATGCAGAGGTGTATTCGAATTCAAAGGTCTCTCTCTCTCTCTCTCTCTCTCTCTCTCTCTCTCTCTCTCTCTCTCTCTCTCTCTCTCTCTCTCTCATCTCTCTCTCTCTCTCTCTCTCTCTCTCTCTAATCTCTCTCTCACTCATTCTCTCTCTCTCTCTCTCTCTCTCTCTCTCTCTCTCTCTCCAATTTGTTTTAAAACAGTGAAATATCCAGCTGATAAGTACACTGAAGAGTTACATTACATTAGATTATTATTTCTTTAGGTCTAGCGGACTCTTCCGAGCCAAATCAGGACCGGACAACCCCTGATCCGCATAAGAGATCTACTGAAACAACCCTAGTGGTAAAACTGAAAGCTCTCCACCAGCCAGTCACTTTACAATAAAGACATCCAACGCAGGGGACGCTGAGGCTGGACTCTAATTTATCGAACCCCCGTTTACAAAAACAAAATAGAATACAAACATTATTATAAATTATCAACAAAACACATACATATAAAATGCCTACATTGCAAAATAATAACATCATAGGAAGCCCTAGTGACCACCTGACCTCATACACAAATAAGGAGTCTTGTCCCGGAAGAGTTTTCAAGAAAAAAGGTAGATGACTGGTCTAGCGAAGAAGAAGATAGTATAGCAGATTGATAGAACAGAGCAGGAATGATAAAGAACAAACGACAAAGACAGCGACAGTGGGAATTTAAAGCAATAAATTTCCAGAAAGTGGGGATACTATTTATACTGAAACCCCCGGCACCCCAACGAGGGTAGTGAAGAGTTGACAACACAGCGAAATAGCCATCTCTATCTATGGCACTATTCCACAAACTCCCAACACTGGCAGCAGAGAAAGGGGAGGTAGCTCTTTCCTACCGTTCTCTTATTGCCCGGAGAATACTACCCAGTGCGGATTATATCCAAGATACTGTCAGTTGACTCCACTCCCATTTCTTTAGGCGAAACAACCACTACCTGTGTTTCACGCAAACATTTTGGTTTAAATACAGTAGTACTTCAAAAATTAAACTCTATAATTAGTTCCCCACCTTCGAACTGGAAAACCATTGTTTTTGGTTCGGTTGGTCCGTCCGTGCGTACTTTTCCTTGAAACTAATAGACAGATTTCTTATACTACAGTCAACTGGTTACTGAACCGAACGAAATGCATCTGTTGTAGTTGCATAAACTAGCATTGGAAGGTATCTACAATACCACACATTTAATGACTTCGAAAAGCAAGAAAATAATTCTATTAACAACAGCACCTCCTTTTTTTCAAATTGGATAAGATCAAAGGGTAGAACAATATAGTCACACAGCGCAGCTGAGACTCGTCGAAACTAAAGTTTGCCTTTCAATAGCTGAGAGTCTCAGTTACGATGTGTGCAATGCAGTCGGGAACAAACAACGGTGTGTGCATGGGTAAATACTAGTAAACGGCGTTGTACACGTTCCAGGCTATGTTCTCTATGACCTCTATTTGCACAGCATGCTATTCATGTAGGTAAACAAACCAATCCGCCGTGCGACTTCACACAACAGGTGCAAAACGTTTTTTCAACTCCATTGGTTAATTTGAAAACTTATGGCTAATATTAAATTCCAATTCTGTCTCCGGCCTGGAGCGTGTACACAAGCACACACCCCTCCCCACACACACACCCACACACACACCACCACCACCACCACACCACACCGGCACACACAAACACACACGTTCTCTCTCCACCATATTTTTGACTAGCCCAACTCTCTGTCTCAGTTTTCGTCTGTCTGGCTCTCACACTCACTCTCTACTTCATTCTCTCAACCCTCTCCCCGTCTTCTCTCTCTGTTTCTCCCCACTTGACATACAAAGTCAGTCACTAAGCCCTACATAATGTCTCTATAAGCATGACTATCGCATAATCTTGTCGCGGTTAAAACGTGGTTTTGAACCTTATCACCTCCGCATCTATGCCGAGCCGCAATCCTCAGCAGGTGCGCTAGAGTAATAGTCGTCACACGTCAGTCCTACTTCCCACCGTCCACTGACAAAAGCTCTGTAACTACCTGCGGTTTGACATTCCTCAATTAAAATTCAACAGGCTGCTTCAGACTAGTTAAATGGTTTGCGACGGGTCAAACCGGTAACTTTTTTTTTTTACGCGTTATGAATGCGATCTGTTTATAAACTGCAGGGCGTACATAGTCACAATATAGCTAGCTTCAGATTTTATCAACTAATCTGCAATACTCAACTTGGGGCCTATTTTTCCTGTGTTAAAAGTCGAACATCTGAAATCCCTGGAGGAGAAACTGAAATAAAAGGCCTATTCTCTCTTGTTCTGTTCATGCTTTACTAACGTTCACGTTAGCTCGTGAGTACGGGCACAAAATTTATTATGTAGTAAGTTCTCTGGTCTGGGTAAATGGATTTAACATGAATTTTTAACATGAACCGTGGTCTGCGGTTGCTTAGCTGTCGTTTCCCGATTCAGCTAAAGCAAGTCCCCATTGTTGGCTGTCAACAGAGAGAATGAATTGAACGAATGAACAGTGAGGTGTAACGTCTACACTCACTATTGGCGATATGGCAGATGGGGATAACCAACCCAGGGAATAAGGAGTAAGTCAACACTGAACTACCAGAGCAATCATACTGCAAAAATGGATAGTGAAAATTGCCACTTTTTATTTCGCCCGCTACGAGATTCGAACCTGGGTCATCGTTGTGCCAGGCGAACGCTCAACCACTTGGGACGATTCAATTGATTGACTTGACTTGTGTAGATTAACGTCCCCGGACACATTGCGTACTATATTCAATTGCTTCGCGCACACGCCTTTTATAGCAGCCTAAACCTGTCAAAGACTCTATCATACAGCATGTCACCGGAGAAACCCCATGTAATAGAAAACATCGTACAAGTTACTGCGACTGGGGATGCAGCTCTAAAAAATGTATTGTACACACATAATATCCAGAGTTCTTCAGTGCCCTCTACTCTCGACTCTCGCATAAGGTTACAAGACGTCGATGACCTGCAGCAGCATCATTATACGAGCGAGTTTCTCTGACAGTGGGGCACTGCATTTGCTCTGCCTGCCTGTCTGTCTGTCTGTCTCTGCTTCTCTCTCTTTTTCTCCCTCTCTCTCTCCCGCTTTCTCTACTGCACCCCATTACTAAGGCTTCATTGGCAAAGGAGGATTTGCACAAGCTTGATAAACCTTGCGTTGACAGTTTTACAAGCCAGGAGAAACGGGTTGGAGGAGGCGTTTAGGTGAACAATAAAAGGTTTCCAGGAGGTGTGTACAGGAAGAAAATAAATTGTCCAAGTAGGCACGTGGATGCAGATGCAGAATGAAGAACCAAGGAAATGTATAGATACAAGATGTAAAGGTCCCAGCGGGTGTCGTAGATTAAGAATTACAGTCTGCCTATAAAATCAGTCCAAGCGTCACAAATTGTTTGGTAAGTTCTCACGTTTAGATCAAGCTAACGCAAAGTGTGGCCTGTGATGATAATATTGATGGGGATGGGCATAAAGATAGCAGAGAGAGCCTTGTGCTATTTACCGTATTGAAAGTGCTAAAACCAAAGTAAGAGCGGGAATGGATGAAAAAGTTGGATATGGAACGCGGGTGAGGGTGGGGTGGAGATGGAGATGGAAACAGAGAGAAAAAAAAAAAGGAAAAAGTATTTCGAGTCTGTCTAAACAAAAAAGGAGCCCTAAGGTTACAAAATTGCACACACCGTTTTCAATAGAGAAACACAATTGTAGGCCTATTGCGAACATAGTAAACAGCAACCCCGTACAGAATTGCTGAAGTCCGGAGTATTTGTACCGTGTACCGTACCGCGACACCTACATGTATATTCAACGTAGAAGACGATTCCGATTTCAAGTGTACGTTTGAGATAAAATCAAGCTTAAGCTAAGCTAAACCAAATGAAGATGCACCTGGTTGATCCTCCCTCCTGCTGTAGAACAAACTTTAAAACCTTTAGATGGAGGCTGCAATCTTGTCGTATCGTCTGGCTGTGACACGACAATGAGGCGGCCTGGGGATGACCCTTGTGGTTACAACAGCAGGAGCACATGCATCGCGTGTTGGAGAGAATGTGGAGGGTTCTATTAACTAATATATGCGGCTACAATAATAAACCGTCTATGGTGGGTTTTACATCGAATATCAGTGCACTGTCGCCTGGCTGTAGAACACCATGGAGTGAGCTCTGGTGTTTACCACAGCAGGAGCTCGTGAACGGTGCGCTAAACATAAAGCGGAGATCTCTATTAATGTCAAACTAGCTTTGAAATTACCAACCATACTTTCGTGATGCATTTGGATTATAGTCAATTATAGTCACAGAACTCCAGTTCCAACTCTTTAGGCGATAGAACTATTAAGCTTACATTTTACACACGCTGGTGTCTCCCTTCTTTGGTAGTTGTTGTAATGAGTATCAGAGCTCTTGCCGGGCTGCGTATATCTTCTTGAATGCTCGTCGACATGGGGTGGGAATGGGTCCACCAAATTTCAAGACAATGAAATGAGGTGTAAACTTAGTGTCTAGAAGCAGTCTTACAAAATGCTGATTTGACTGCGGTACTGTCTTCCTGCGTGCAATCAAATATCCCACACCTTTCATTCCCCCTCAATCATCCCCTTAATACTTTGGATTCAGTTGTGTAAGTAAAGTCAGTGTTCTTGGTCTATCCTTGCGGCGAATAATTTTGCCTTGTCAGACGTTGAAAGAGGGGAGTGAGTGAGGGAATGAAGAGAGAGAGAGAGAGAGAGAGAGAGAGAGAGGATTGGGGTGGGTGGGGTTGAAAAGATAGAAGAGGAGAAAAATAAAAACAAATTATTGTATTGACTTCAAAGGAGGGCCAACAAGAAAATTCATATGGAATTACAAATAATAAAATACCGACGAATGAGGAGAACATTGTAGCCGTTTTCAAAAATGAAATGCAGTGAAGTCAGCTAATCGTGAACTACCGCACAACCTTACGACGTGATAATGAGTTGGTCAAGACTGTCATTCAGTAGTTTATAAGGGGGGCGGAGAGAGAACTCCCCTAATCCACTGAATGATCTCGGATTTCAATAGAAACGGGTGATCTGTAGTTGCTCGGTCAAAATAAAGACTTTCTCGCTGACAAGTCTATTATTTCTCGGTAAAACTATTATACAAGAGTTCTAACCAAGGTTTCTTTAATCCGCTATTGTTGCTTGCTGTTGTCAAGAGTGACGTTATGTTAATACACAGAGACTTTCAAATACTAGACTTCCCCCTATTGTTTCCTTGTTGGACACCCCCTCACCCCCACCCCGAGCCCTTCCATACTTCCATTTTCTTCCCCATTCTTCACTACTGTTGACCCCTAATTTTTCAACACCTGCTGGCGTAAAATATGCCCCAGGTCCTGTAGGACTTCTGAAATGTTAAATTGTGGATTAATTATTCATCTCAACTATTTTCTTCAGTACTTATTTTTTTAGCCCGGTTCTTTGCCTACATGGACGTCCAAGGAAAATCGCGTCTTTGTGCAAAGGCATCCACATGAGACAAATGCAGCAAAGATGGTTGACATATTAGGCTGATATGAAATTTTAGATTCACTCGACTCAATTATTTTTATTAAGTACACAATCTTAAGTAAACTTTTTTTTTTTTTAAAGTAAAGCTCCCATACCCAAAATCAGACTACGCATCGATGCTGGTTAACAAATAAGATTGTCATTGTTATCTTGGCGTCGGAATGGGATAATGCTTGGCATAGCTGAAATTCAAATCCGATTACTCGAGTCAAGTAGTTCCTTAAGTAAACAATTTGGTTAAGAAAAATATTTTCTTAAGCAGCCCCCCCCCCATACCCACCCACTCACCCCCATCACCGCCTCCCTCCACCCCCACTAGAATTGATTTCAGCGTGTGACCGGTTGCTTTGTACGATTAGTCCTGAAATTAAATCGCATGGAACAAATTGTATGATTTAATCGGTAGGTCTGACTGGTCCTTTACTGTACAGTGCACAAACTCCATGTCTCAGAGGCCTGTTCATATGAAGCGCCATTTGTAAATTAAATGATTATTTTGATAATATCTATAGAACATACATTTGTATAAAAGATCTACATGATTATTGCTTTAGGTCCAGCGGACTCTTCCGAGCCAAATCAGGACCGGACAACCCCTGATCCGCATAAAAGATCTGCTGAAACAACCCTAGTGGGAAAACTGAAAGCTCTCCACCAGCCAGTCACTTTACAATAAAGACATCCCACGCAGGGGACGCTGAGGCTGTACTCTAATTTATCGAACCCCCGTTTACAAAAACAAAATAGAATACAAACATCATTATAAATTATTAACAAAACACATATAAAATGCCTACATTGCTAAATAATAACATCATAGGAAGCCCTAGTGACCACCTGGCAGAAAGCGTCCAATATTCCCAAGCTGATCCAACAGACCTCATATACAAATAAGGAGTCTTGTCCCGGAAGAGTTTTCCAGAAAAAAGGTAGGGGACTGGTCTAGCGAAGAAGAAGATAGTATAGCAGATTGATAGAACAGAGCAGGAATGAGAAAGAGCAAATGAGAAAGACAGCGACAGTAGGAATTTAAAGCACTAAATTTCCAGAAAGTGGGGATACTATTTATACTGAAACCCCCGGCACCCCAACGGGGGGTATAAAAGATCTGGCCTAGAAACAGTAACCGAAAGGTCGCTGGTTCGAATCCCGGATTGGTCAACGTGTGATCATATTATTTTCCCCTTTACCAACAACTGGCCCGCTGGTGTCAGTATAAATCGGTCCAGTAGTCACCTATATGCGAAAGTGTCGTGTGACTATAATCTACAAACAACAACAACATTATACAGTGATGGCTAGCAAAGCGTCGCAGTGAGCTTTTAATCCCGTTATTGATTATTTAATAATCAACTTTAAACGGTGCTCTGGTGTGTTCTGTTTCCCTATGGGTGTGGTTCCCTGCTCTAGAAACCCTCAAAGCTTTTCACTCGGGCAAACACCCTAACAATTATCTGCAAACCTACGTTTAAGGAACTGTATAACGAGATTCTCGAAAACAATAATGGAGTCTTCAATTCACAAATTATTCGAATTTCAACTTGTAAACAATGTATGCAACAATTTTTTTCTCTCTCTGTCTCTCTCTGTCTGTCTCTCTCCAACTGTCTGTCTGTCTGTCTGTCTGTCTGTCTGTCTCTCTCTCTCTCTGTGCTCATTTTTAGACAGCGTTTTTTTTTTGACAATTTCATGAAAATCTACGGCTTTTTTTGTGTTTTTTTGGGTGAGGGTTGGGAGGTAGGGGGGGGGGAACGGTTTTTGTTTTGTTAACGTCAAAAGAGCGTTCCGTTAAAGGTAGGGTTAACAGTAGAAGACTTAAAAGTTCTTTAAAAAAGGAGCAAAATATTACTAAATGTCAAAAGAACGTAGGTGGCGTTTTATGAATGTCATAACAGCGGGGTCTTCACAAGTATGTGTGTGTCTGTGTGTGTGTGTGTGTTGTGTGTGTGTGTTAAAAGAGTACAAGTTAATACAAATGCGCAATTGTTAAAAAAACACAATATTGTATTCTCATAGGCATGCACGTCATTCCTCGTGTTAACACAATGCCTTATTACGCCATGCAGAATATTATCCACGATAACCGAGCAGTCCGTATATCAGGAAGATCAGGATTATAGCTGAACGCTTACTACAAAGCCTGCGGTTAGTACAAAGGAATACAGGCTCACAGTCAGTGCATATGGCTTATGAGTTAATTGATTATCAGTGAAAAACAAAAGTCAGTCGGACAATCCTGCCCCTGTATAGGTCCTAGAGTTCCTAATTCCCATGGTTGTAATGAGAGAGAGAGAGAGAGAGAGAGAGAGAGAGAGAGAGAGAGAGAGAGAGAGAGAGAGAGAGATTCAGTGCTTATAATAGGGTCCAGCGGACTGCCAAGAGCCGAATCAGGACCACAAGAGAGAGAGAGAGAGAGAGAGAGAGAGAGAGAGGATGAAGAGGAAAAGAGAGAAAGACAGAGAGAGAGAGGGGGAGGGAGAGACAGAAAAACAGAGAGAGACAGAGACAGAAACATAGTCGGCATTATTACCCACACCAAGTTGGATAAAGGCAAGTTACCACATCAACTGTCAGGGATTTATCGCTTAGACCACACACTATCAGAGACTGGATGCGTATGCCTGCATCAGATGATGCAAAGAATTGTACAGGCCTCCTCTGATACTCAGGATGTGGCTGACCACAGACCAGTGTCCAACACCTGTTGCCAGGTAACGTGGTCCGTGCACCTGTCCGCTAGCAGCAGGGCCTTCCCGATCCCCGGACGGACTAAGAGGGATAACCATAGGGTTTTACAACATCGACCGTCGTAATTACGGCTGGACTACTATCCTAGTATTATTATAGATCTAGAGCATAGCGGACTCTACTGATTTAGAGTTAATACTCTAGGTTAGCATTAGAAGATAAGGTCTTGATTTAATTATCTCCGTCAATATTACAGACTACAGCTCCATATTTATAAATCTATTCTATTATTGCAAGCTAGTATCAATTTCAATTATAGTTTTGTCGACGTATGGTCCCTTTTATTTGCCTAATGAAATACCAGTGGCGTAATGTAAGAAGAGAATGAACAGTAATGGAGGAGGAGAAGGTTTAGCGGGAGAAGAGGACTGGCTAGGATACTGATGAACAGGTGGACGCACGCGTGCTTTAGCTCATAATAATATTGTGAAAAACAAAGATGAATGGCACCAAGTAGCAGTAGATCAAAGATGAGTGTAAAGCTTTTAATTTTAAAAAAAAGTAGACCCTTTTATTATTATTATTATTATTATTATTATTATTATTATTATTATTATTATTATTATTATTATTATTATTATTATTATTATTATTCTTGAGGATTTTTATAGCGCACTTATCTCGCCGTACTTGACCAGACTCTAGGCGCTAGCCGATACAGGATCTAACTTAAACCGCGCGAGACGCCCACCCGCAGCCTTTGGGCGCATGGTCTGACGCCCGGACAACTGAGCACTATCCTGGCCAGCCAGGGATGGGGGAGAAGGACCAAATGCATGCTGGGTGTGTTCTTTTTACCGGCACTCACACGTCTAGGACATGAGCGTCAGGATCTCTAAAGTCCGTTAATATGGAATGTATGCGACACACAGACTAGAACTCGGTTTATACTCTCATCCGAAGGAGTATGAAACGGGAGTAAAGTGTCTTTCCCAAGGACACAACACAATGGCCCGGACAGGGCTCGAACCCGGGACCTTCAGATCCGCAAGCCAAAGCACTACCTTTAGATCACCGTGCCTCTAGTATGAATGCGCATCTTGCATGTGGATAAAGATTATTTGAAGATACGGTCATTAATTGTAAAACAGGTATGGATTCGAATTAGAGCCTACTTTTATTGGAAAGTCATCATACAATACTGAGGGTCGCTGTCAGTTTATCAAGGACTGTCATGATACAGACAGTTAAACTTAACTAACGTACGTCCAAGACAAGGTTCAAGCGTCTGGCCGTCGGACGAGCGAGCGAATATTTAGAATAGTGGACATCAGGAACTAGATCTAACAATACAAAAAATACCGTGATAACCTCTTTCTTCATAAGCGCCCGTTACTGTGTGTTTAGAGATATTGATTTTCATCTCTGGTAGACAATATAACTGCCACTTAACGAAGTCTAAACGTAGCAGCCACCTACCTACATTAGAGATTGTCTCCCATAAAACTGACAGCAGAAAGTAATTAATATCTAACGGTCCATGATCATTATTGTGGATCTTAGTTGCAGGTTAGTGGAAGTATAGTACAATTATAGACGCAATTGTGAAAGCATGATAGTGTGAAGGCTATGTTTGCAATCTAGTAGAATTATCTAAATAGTGTTCAGGCAAATGACTGCGTAACTATGATCTTGCCCTGTCATATAGGCTCAGGCCAAGCCCAGGTAAAGAGCACACGGCGCCCAGAGAAACCAACATAAACATGGTAGGTAATCCCTCCCTATTCCAATTGCTGATTTAATGGATAGATGGATTGGGGTACTCGATGCCCCAAAGTGATAGACTTCTCTGCACTGCAATCCAAGATCACGGCAGTAGATTTATCTCCCCTACCTTCTGATTTATCTTTCCTTAATTGCGGATTTGATTTCTGATTTTGACTGTCCTGGAAAGATGGACGAATCTATTCCGTTCTAGTACTACCATTCCAGTTCTACTCTATATATTTAAAATGAACTGGAGTCGTGAAGGAAACTAATGCATTCAAATTATCAATCGATCGGGATCTGTGTACAGTAGTGATCAATGAAGGAACCCTCAAACATCAGCAAACGCTTAGTATCTCACGCCGAATGGGTTAAAGACTTGAAATAATTCTTAAGTTTAACACCCACGACTGGCGATATGGAAGACGGGAACAGCCGTCCCAGAGTAGAGCGGTAAAGACCTAAATCAACACTGAACGACAAGCGCAAGCATACTGCTCTACGGACAGTGAAATGTTTTGAGTTTAAAAAAAAAATCTTGTTCACCAAGGGATTCGAACCTGGGTCATCGGTGTGCCAGGCGAACGCTCTACCGCTGAGCTATGGCATTGAGAGTGGGTTAGATTTAAGAGAGAATAAACAGAGGACGACTTTATTTACTTGTAACAATGCAAGTTGCATTACTAGCAACCACACTACTAGTCACTTGACTGTTCCTTTTCGTCTGTGTGTGTGTGTGGGGGGGTGTATGGGTGTGTGGGTTCGTTTGAGTTTGTGTGTATGCGTCTGTTGCTCATGGACACAGGGCAGCAGTTCTAGCTATTCTTCTTTTTCTTTTTTTTATACGTGGTGACACTCGTCCAGTGTATGAAGTGTGTCCAAGTTTTGGCGTCTGAGATCAATGATAATTTTTAGCAAATTTTATCACCGAAAACACCCTTCCAGTTCACAACGTCAACAAAAGTTTATGATGATGATAATGATGATGATAATGATGATGATGATGAGGAGAAGGAGGAGGAGGAGGAGGAGGAGGAGGAGGAGGAGGAGAAAACTTTGAATAGCAGCGGTATTCACAAAAACACTTAACAGGTTAATCCGCGAAGACACGCTTTTCATTCAAAATGTTGACCAAATGTTAATCTCCGAAGACACCTGTCCTAGCCTAAATTGAAGAAAAAAAAACAGCGGCTAAAACGATGAAACCTAAGACAAGGGCGAGGACTGTGGTCACTAATTATAGCACTAACGCCTTAACGCACAGTTGGAGCATCATCTGCGACAGATTTCTCTCAATGCCGGACACTATCTCTCCACTCCAACATCGTTTTTTCTCTCTCCTTACCCTTCCTCTACTGTCCCCACGCTTCTTCTCCCTCAAACAGAGGATTTAGACGGAGTGCTCTCTTCTACCCTCCCCTCCCCCTCTCCTCTCCAAAGCTGGGATTAAGACTGATAGTCAGGGATCTATCCATGCGTGATAAATCTTTGTTGGCGTAAGCCTCAGCAGTCAAAAGATACTCTGCTTTTTATCCGCAAACACTATAATATCAATAGGAATAGAAATAATCTGGAAAATGCAATGCGCCCGCTAATAAAACCCAGATCATCCAGCGAAGACACAACTGTTTTGTTCGCACAGATGCTCTCACAGCCAGGATATTCTAACACCAGACACTATAATATCATTGATAAAATAAAAAGAAAGGGAAAAAAAGGATTAGACATGTTCTGCAAATCCATGGCATGCCGACCAAATATCAGGGCGGACATTATTGCCATCTGCTGCTCGAAGGATTCTCGCCGATGAAGACATTTGAAATGTTTTCTTCAATAGAGAATTAGGACATCGTTTTGATGTGTCCACCGACAACATCTTTCACTCACAGACATTATAATATCACTACGAATAGGATTAGCAACATTCTTGGAAACATCATGCGCCCACTAATAAAATCAAATCGGGTAGTTACCGCCTTCTGTCTCTTTAGGCTCCGCCGTCCATAGGAGTTTCTCTTGGCCCCAACCTTTTGTCTTCTTAATCTTAACAAGTCAATTAAAAATTTGTTTCGATTGCTTTGAAATGTTGTGTAATCCTCAAAAACAGCAAGAGCGTTACCCGTACCAAGTGTAAGTATCAGGCTGATTCAGGAAGTTCATTATCAAAGAAGAAACGAGAGAAGAACGGAAATGGAGTGCGGGAAGAAAGGACGGACCGCAGGAGGCCCAAACGGAAGGGGAGGTCCAGTTCTCCTCAGTCATCCACTAAGCTCAAAACGCAACAAGCACGTTATCTAAAGCCGACTTGTGACGTTTTAATCTCTTAACCACGCAGGTTACAGCACAGCCGAGACTTGACGAAGCCTAATCTATACTCTCCTTTCTCATTTTCTCTCTCCAGAGAGAGGGAAGGCTTCGTCTAGTCCCAGCTACGTTGCATGAGGTCATTCTGATCTCTTGATTCTTGCAACAGCGGTCCTTTGAGTCCACTTCTCGTTATTTGCTCTCTTCAAACATCCAATCGCACGCGCTACTCCACTGAGTTCGACTCTCGTGAAACTAGCACTTAAGGTTCTTCACACACGTTCAATAAGTAGTATAGAAACTGTCCTAATACTGGGATAGTAGATAGATATTTAGTGCTTACAGGGTCCAGCGAACTCAAAAGAGCCGAATCAGGACCACCCTAATATTCGGGGGGGGGGGGGGGGGGGGGGGGGGCTTATACTTAGTCAAACGGTCCATAGGCTGAAAATGGTCACCTCCTGTAAAATAAAATAGGTGTCAGGTGGGTCAGATGATAGATAGCACCCAAGGCAACAAGCGGGCGCCTCGGTCGGCTTGAGTTAGATCCTGTATACGCCAGAGCCTTGAGCAGCTCTTGAGCTGGAAAAGCGCTCTATAAGAAATATAAATAAAATAATTTTTTTAAATATTTAATCAGACGATTTCTAATGCTAACAATTGCTGTCTTTCTTGTTTCTTTCCTTTTTTCCCAGGGGTGTCAGATAGCGCAGTGGTCGGAGCACTCGCTACTGTGTCGCAAGTTAAGCATCGTCCAGTGCCTTTACCTTTTACCTTTACCCCTTTTTTTCCTAAGGAATGTTTGGAAGACGAGAGGAAATCTAAAAGGAAGGGGTGAGGGTGGGTGGGTGAGGATGTGGCTGGGTGTGTGTTTGTCAAAGCTGTTTGTCACCGTTATACGAGGGTGGCGATTTACAACTCACTTTCTGTCCACCCTCCGACCTGGTCACTTCCTCTGGCCAATGGTCAGTCTATACAGTGTCCCAGATGCAAAGAACTATCGACCCGCCTCTACAGCATCTTTTCCTATCACACTCTGAACTCTAGCAGTATTGCCTCTATTAATTTAAGACTGTTATCGTAGATGCTGCGGTTGCTCCAGTTTGCATTTCAAAGTTAAATGCCGTAATTGGCCAGCTAGCGCCTTGAGCAGCTCTTGAGCAGCAAAAGCGCTATATAAGAAAGATAAAATAAAATAAAGTAAAGTAAAATAAAGACGAAACTACTTTTCCCCAGTGTTTTATCCAACGTTTTCGTCTTTCGATGAAATAGAGACAAGACTGAAGGTCTGGGATTGTGACTGCGCAGCACCGCTCAGACGCCGTTAGTATTGTGTGCTGTTTTAATGACCGCGAATTCAGTCGCTTTCTTAACTGTTTTCCGAAGCTTTGGGCTGTCTTGTGATGTAGCCTGTTGCAGCGCTGGTGAATCAAATGTATGAGAAGTGGAAAACAGTTGTGCGAAAAGTGAAACGGCTAATAAGAGTGGTCAGTAAATAAATACAAACTAAAACTTTATAATCTTTAACTAAATCCACACCTTTTGACGGGATGAGATGATAAACACCTGAAAATAAAACAAAGTGTAAGGCGACAATCACTCACAACCTCATAATGTCTAAAGATCACACCCCATAAGATATAATTATACATCCGTATTAATCAAAATCTGAATACGAATACGAATACCAATAATACTCATAATAATTCAAAAAGTGATATCAACGTTCTGCCTACCGTTTATCAAACTCTAAATACGAAAACGAGTATGAAAATAAACATGGATACTTTATCATCTGATGAGCATTGACAATTAGTGACAGCTGTCGAACAACTCCAAGTGTTGAAAATAAATATGAAAAGCGACAATGGCAACGAAACATTTGCTCAGTATTGATTTTAATGTATGCACATACACGTGCAGAAGTGAGATAGATCTACAGGTAGACGGGATCATCCCAAAAAAAAAAAAAAAAGCTGACGGGATGGAAAAATCTAACGAGGTTTCTAAGGTCTTTATGGGTGGGTAAACAAAAACAGAACAAAAGTGAATAAAAATACAGATGATGAATGTTTCAGTGAGATCTCACCACTTATCCTTATATAGCGCACCTGCCATATCTAACAGCTGCTGAAGGCGCTGGTCTACTTCAAGTAACTCAAGGTCCCAACTTGCAGGACCAAGCGCCCTGAAAAGCTCCTCGGTCGACTGAGCCACCCTGATCGCGACCTAAATGTATGCTGCGCTTTTATTGGAGACTGCCACCAACCCTTTAGACAAAATCATCGGGTCCTTTAAAGTGCCGCTGAGGCGACAAGAGGGAGGTGAACCACCGATTAAAGAGTCATTGAGGTGCAAACCCAAGTTCTTCTGCATGCCGTGCTGGCAGTCTACCACTGAGCCACACGGATACCCCCGTCGAAGTAGGGTCAAACTAACAAAGGAGTCAAGGTTTACGAAGGCACGGAATATGGCCAGAAGGAAACATCTCTAGTCCATGCAGCGTCCATTTAAATGGCCAGTGTCCACCTAAACCATCCAAATGTCCAATCGACAGTGGACCGTCCACTATACCGGCTATAATTTACAGCGATTGTCCTTTTTATGGGAGAAGATAAAGTAACGCTAATTCGCAATGCCAACTGCCAACCTTAAACGCTATTGAAAAGCCATGAAGTCAGTGGCCCTTCTGTCTTCATTCTGCACGGTAATGTGTGATACACTCAAGACGGAGCGATATTAAGGAAAACGAAGAAGACTACTTAACACAACAATACTGCAGGACCTATCCAGTTTCCGTCGTCACTGCTAGTCGTTGCTACACTGCAAACACAAAACCACACATGCACACAAACACAAAATTAATGTATGAAGATGGAAGGAAATAAGGTTAAAACAACTATTTTAGAATAAAAATAAAAATGGTACCTTAAAAAGTTTGTGATGAGGTTAAAACGGCTCAAAGAATGTAGATAAACACTGGTCTTCGGAGGGAACTCATTCAGTGAGTCGACAGGTAAAAAGATTTGCAGGCGAATGTTAGGCTATGGCAGGGAAATTAGGGTGAGAAACAGTTGAGCACGTAATAGCCTAATTTAACACAAATATTGTATTAAAACAAATTAAAGCTCCAAACCCAATGTTTGAAGCGCTAATATGGAAAAACTAGGATGAACTAGTGGTAATAAAACTGTAGTGAGAACAGAAGCAAAAGGAAATGAGGCTGTAGAGCTTATTCTAACCTAATGATAAAGAAAGACCGATTGAATAAAGATGGGTACAGAATTATATAGACTAAAGAAACACTGATACAAGGCCCAATGCAGTAGAATGAACCTGGTTCCACAACTAATTATTTTGATTTTAACATTGCTACTTCAGATTTAGATAGTCAAAGAACACTTTAAACAACACATTATCTGAAATAACATGCGATAAATATTACATGCTCCTCCATAATTATTTCTGAATAGTTTCGACAGCGCCAAACTGTTAAGTGTCCACCAAGACCTGCATAGCGTTGTGCGCTGATGAACTGAACAAGTGAACTGAAGCTTTCAGCCTGACCACCCGCAGGTGAACGCAGGTCACTTGTAGCCACAGCAACTTCAAGTAATGTATCTGGAGGTCGGCATGAATGAACATTAGGGACTGGCCAACACATAAAAGAAACAAGGACAGAAACAATTTAGAACCGTTTCAAAATGCATCAAAAGTAACGTACTTTGGTGCTTTTATAGTTATTAGCATTTCGCGAAAGACAGGACCATCAGTCTATATTCCAAGGGAAGGTTGCTACTTTCCCTTGTCATCTCCATCTTTTTATACGCTTGCGAAACATGGATCTTCACAACAGATCTACAACAAAGAATGCAAAGCATGTAGATGAGGTGCTACAGAAGACTTCTAGGCATTTCCTGTACCCAGCACATCACCAACGACGAAGTGCGACAAACCATCATGGCCACGTCACCAGATCATCAGGCCTTGCAAAGACCATCCTGCAAGGTACGGTGCAAAGGAGGCAGAAGAAGAGGGAGACAGAAAAAGAGATGGGAGGACAACATTCGAGAATGGACTGACTTGACACTGAGCGAAGCCATGAGCTAGGGTTGCTGGTTAAACGATCATCTGTGGTGCCCCAACGAACTTCGAGTTGCGGGATGGGATAGGATAGGATCGTGAATGAACATTATGGACTGAGATCATAAATAGACAAGAGAGTGTTTAGTTTTTTCAAAAGTCATCACGAGTACTTTGTTGCTTTTCTTTTTATTAGAATTGTTCAGACTAAAATCTCTGCCCCTTTGTAGGTCAAAGCGCACAGATTTGGCCATGAAAGAGCATTATGTATTGAAGGGTATTCGAAAGAACCAGAACGCCATAAAAGATTTATTGCTATTTACAAATGCATCAAGAATACTTCAGTGCCATTATTTTTGTTAGTGTCACTGTCAGTACCTTTTTTTTTTTTTTTACCAAGTACCATGTGAAGGGCAAAGAACCCAGATTGGGTCGTCCATGAAGTGTATAGACCCGTAATGCGATGCACAGGCGGAAACATCAAGCACAGACGGAAACATCAAGACGCGACGGAAACATCAAGACGTCTGAGACGAAACGTGGGATGCTTATAATGAATGTTGAACTATGACAATTGTCTTTGTCTTGAACCAAATTATCTTATGACAGCTTCACTCATCAGACCCATAGTTGTCCATGAACACTGTGGGGCAAAACGCATAGAAATTATGGAAGTTATGGCCTCTGGAGGGGCAAAGTGCACAGACTTCGCCAGGCGTCAATGAACCGAGACAGTTTGGCACCTGTAGGGGCAAAATGCACAGACTTCGTCAGGCGTCGATAAACATTATGGACTCTGTAGGGGCAAAGTGCACAGACTTCGCCTGCTGCTGCCTGTAGATTATAGTCACACGACACTTTCGCATATAGGTGACTACTGGACCGATTTATACTGACACCAGCGGGCCAGTTGTTGGTAAAGGGGAAAATAATATGATCACACGTTGACCAATCCGGGATTCGAACCAGCGACCTTTCGGTTACTAGCAAGACGCTCTTACCAACTGAGCTACCCGGCCCCTTCAAGACTTCGCCAAGCGTCAATGAACATTATGGACTCTGTAGGGGCGAAGGGCACAGACTTTCTCCAGGCGTCAATGAACACTATGGACTCTGTAGGGGCAAAGTGCACAGACTTCGCCAGGCGTCAATGAACATTATGGACTCTGTAAGGGCAAAGTGCACAGAAGCCGCGGAATTACTCACCGAAATAAAATGAGCGACAATGTCAAAGGGGAAGAACAAAAAGTGCAGCAACAATACTTCATCCCCGCCCATCCAATTCGTCTTCTCCGCTGCTCTATTCAGCGAGTGTTGCTGTGTCCATCAACAGGTGAGAGGCTGTGAATGTAAGGTGCACAGGTTATTGTTGCTACAGCACGGGGGTCGCGTGTCTATTCTTCTTCTCTTCTCTCTTTCTGACTGACACATCCGGCGCGACAAGGGACCTTTTCCACTCCGTTTCCCCTCTTTTTTCATCTGCTACACTGTCACGTGGGGTTTATGGGCTCTGCACAATGGAATTATGGACCCTCACGTTTATTCGGTGGGAACTGCTAGTAAGTCACCCTATGAATTACTTTAATAAATTTATTTGTTTAGCTCGTTCTGTGTTAAGGTTGGGGTACAGAAATAGATAGAAAAATGGTAAAAGATTACTGTCACACTAGCTTTCACACGGCTATGAATCATATGTAGTCCAGCCACTTGATAACAGTTAAAATCACACATTTATTTCTTCTACTCTATACAAGATTCTCTAAGTACTAATCTAACTTAAAAAGTCTCTTTCAAGGCTAATAGTTCGATCGCTGATAGTCTAGGCAGCTGTTATTTCTTCCTCGGGCACCTGCTATAATATCTCATGTAGATTTGGACTACTGTGGTCCGTTTTACAGTTTCTGAAGAGGTGGACTACTGTGGTCCTGTTATGATCAGGTTAAGTGCACTTTCGTTTTTGCACTTAACTCATGTGTGGGGTGTTCGAAGTCCTTCTGTGAGGTAGCTTCTGGTACACCTTTGTAGTTGTGTAGTTGGGTTCCCTTGCCACGCTGTGGGGTCTGATAGGGTGTTTTTCAAGGTAGCTCCTTCCGACTTGTGCGGTAGAGTCTCCTCAACCAACTTGTTTCTGTGGAGTGGGGTTCACAGGATAGCTCGGGATAGCTCTGGATAGCTCGCCTGCTCGTCTGTAATATAAGAGACGAAATTCTGCACAACCCTGAATAATCGGTTTGTGCAGAGCGTCTCACTGAAAGCCAAAGTAGCCCTCAGTGATAGCTCCACATCTCTATACATAAGCGACGAACATTCTGCTACTTCCGGGTTCCACTGGAATCTCACTCTAAATTCCTATACATACATAAATATCAATCGTGTCTAACTATACACATACAGAATTAATAATATTATAAACATTCAGTGGTACAGCCACTGGTCTGCAAACATACATATAAGTTAAACAACAGTGGTTCCGTACGGGATACAACATGGCGGCGCAACCGGTCGTGTTTCGCCTCGTGCTCGGCTCTTCCACGTGGTCCCGCAAATTCGGATTAACAATTCACATTTATGCATAGCAAATTCCACAAACATAATTTCAACAATAATACAAATATATCACGATGAAACAGAAGGGTGTTCATTTACCTGTTTGACAAGTTCAGGCCCGTGATGACTTGAGAGAATTCTAAGATTTCAAAGTCCTGCTTCCTGGTCTATGAGTGTAGAGATTTCTCTAGCTGTGGAGATGTTGACTCTACCTCGTCTCACACACGACTGATTCAAACTGTCTTAGGTTCTGACACAGTCAAAACTGCTCTACCCACTTAGCCTGCTGCTGATTGGTTAAAACGGTCCGATTCAAAGCTCAAGTGCTGAGTCACTGCGATGTGGGTCGGGCTCGCGGTGTGTGGTCTGCTGTGTAATTTAATTGCTGCTGTGTAATAGTCTAACTTCTCTACTGTTACAAAAACTACACATGGCTAAATAGTCAACAAGCAGAGTTAAAACTAGCCAATTCGTGACAGGCTCCCTCAACTGAAAAAAGGCGATGACTACTGGATTCGACCTTTTTCTACTACCGAGCCTAGTTTTAACACTGCACTATCCTAGGGTCCTATTTACAAACTAATTAAGTTGCTCTACCTGAGCTGCAATGCTGTGCCAGGTAGCTATGGACACTAGTGACAGGGTTTTACTGGGCGGGGACGAATTCTGGTGCTGTGGCCCTTAGTTGTGTTGGGTGGGCGACAGCTGCTGTGTCCTCCACGAGATGGCGACTGAGGTAGTCGGCTCCGTGGTTCTCTTTGCCGGGGATGTACTCGATTTGGAATGAGTATGCCTGAAGGGTGAGTGCCCATCTCATCAGGCGAGAGTTCAAAGACTTGGAGGCTGCCAGGAACGATAGTGGTTGGTGGTCCACCTGAACTGTGAAGTGGGTCCCATACAGGTAGAGTTGAAACTTCTGTATGGCCCAGACTAGTCCAAGGCATTCTTTCTCCGACGTGGCGTAGTGGGTCTCGGCGGGTCTCAATTTTCTGCTGGCGTAGGCGACAGGGAATAGCGTCTCTGCATTCTTGGGGTCGCGCTGTAGCAGTACTGCTCCGAGGCCTAAGTCGCTTGCGTCGGTGCGAAGAACGAATGGCTGAGTCAAATCGGGTAGGTGGAGTACTGGCGCCGATGTCATTCTGTCCTTGAGTGTTTGGAATGCTGTCTCGCATTCGGCTGTCCATACGACTTTGTCCGGGGCGATTTTCCGGGTTCCATTTGTCAGTGGTACGGCGATGCTGTTGTAGTTGCGGATGAGCTTCTTCCGCGATGGCGATGGCCATCCATGTGTGTGTGCTGGGGGTCGCTGGTCGGTCCGTATACTTCTTAAGGAGATTGATGTGGTGGTACCGGGCTCTCCCGTTCACCTCTACTTGGTAGACTGTCTTGGATTTCTTGGCAGTCACCCGGTACGGTCCTCTCCAAGCGATGTCCAGCTTGTTGGTTCCACTTGGAAGTAAGAGTAGCACTTGATCGCCGACTTGCAGTTCTCGGTCCTTCGCGTGGCGGTTGTAGTACTTCGCCTGACGGGCTCTTGCCTTCTTCAGTGCTTCACCCGCTTTCTTCCACGTTGCTTTGAGGGTTTCCTGCAGGTCTGCGACGTACTTGGTGGCACCTCTTGGTGTGTCGTCTATCTTGGCCTCCGTCCAACTTCTGCGTAGGGCTTCTAGCGGTCCTGCTAGAGGTCTGCCGAATAGCAATGTTGACGGGGTGTAGCCTGTGGCTGCATGGGGCGTTTCTCGGTATGCGAACAGTGCCGCATTCACGTAGGTGTCCCACGCTTCTGGATTGTCGTCGGCGACTTTCCTGAGTATGGTGAGAAGGGTTCCGTTCAGTCTTTCTACTTGTCCGTTGCTGGCTGGGTGGTATGGTGGTGTGCGAATGTGATGAACTTGTATCAACTCCAACACGTCTTGCATCAGGCGGCCGGTGAACTGAGATCCGTTGTCCGTTCTAATGCTGTCCGGGAATCCGACTCTGGTAAAGATGGCGATGAGTGCATCTGCAATCTTCTTGGTGTCTATCGCTGGCAACGGGACTGCTTCGCACCACATCGTACATGCGTCGACGAGTGTGAGTAGAAATCTGTTCCGCTTCTTGGTCATGGGCAGTGGTCCTACTATGTCTACTGAGACTTGCTGGAATGGCACGCCGACTACTACCGATGGTCCTAAGGTAACTGGTACGGTGAGATGTCGCGGGGAATATCGTTGACATTGGTGGCAAGATTTCACGTAGCGCTTGACATCCTCCGTGATTCCTGGCCAATAGTAGTGTGCGCTGATTCTCTGCACTGTGGCTCCAATTCCCATGTGTCCGCTGAGTGGCATGCTGTGGCCTAATTCTAGTACTTGGGCTCGAAGGGTGGCTGGCAGTACTAGTTGGGTGTGATCTCCATCTCCTTGTCGATGTAGAACTCCCTCTTCCATGTAGAAGTCTCCCTTGTGCGGGGGTGTGTGCGCCTTGGGTAGCTTCTGGAAGCACTTCGCTATCGAGGTGTCTTCTTTCTGTGCTGTTTTGATCTCTTCGAGTCCTGGATTCGGAGCGAACTCGGGCTGGGGTGGTTGGGTTTTAGCTTGGGCCCTGGTTTGCACTGCAGCTATCTCTACAGTTTTAGGGGGCGTGCCTAAGAACACATACCTACAACCTAGCACTAGATCATACAGGGGTTTCTGTAAAACAGCTGCTTGGATTCGTCCTGTGACGTACCTACTCTCTACTTCTATCCAAGCTATTGGGCAAGTAGTCGTCGGTTTCGTCAAGTCTGCTCCTTGTAAGTCGACTGTCTTGTCTGTCAAGTCCGCGCGCGATACAAGAGATTCGCTAACTATCGCGTCGTATGATAGACCTGTGTCATACAGACAGTTCGCTTCTTTTCCGTTGACCTTGACCGTGTCTGTCACCGATGGGTGATCTCCGATTGTGTGTGGCTTGTTACCGCTGCTTTGAGTTAGAACTCTGTGCGCTGGCCGGCTTTCGCGCTCTTCCCTACGTTGTGCGGCCAACTTGAAACATTCTGCGGTGGAGTGATTGTTTCTGTTGCAGAACGAACAATACTGTCTCTGTTCTGCGGGACCTCTTTTCTCGAATTCCGTGTTGGGTCCTTTATTTTGCCCAGGTCTGGGGTTATTCGGCTTATTCGCGGTGCGCTCTTCCCGGGTAGGGCTTCGTTTCTGTGCCTCTTTCCCGTTAGGCTTTAGGTCTCGCCTGAAGCTCTTGGCTTCTCCGTGTGCGGCCACGTACCTATCTGCGACCTTGACCAGATCTTCTAGTCTTTCCGCGCCCTGCTCTACTGAGAATGTCCTCAGCTCGGGGGTCATGGTTTCCCGTAGCTGTTCCCATACTAACAGTTCTGTCAGTCCATCATACGTCTTAGCCGTGGCTGACTGGCTAATCCACTTATCCAGCGTTGTGGACAACCGATCCGCGAACTGCGCATAGCTCTCTCCTTTCACTCTCCGGTTGGTGCGGAACTTTTGCCGGTAGCATTCTCCTGTCAGTTCGAATCCCGTTAGGAGTGCCTCTTTTACTTTGTGATAGTCAGTCACTCTGTCAGTCGGTAGCTTACTGTAGATGTCATAAGCCTTTCCTCTAAGCCCTTGACTAAGCTTAAAAGACCAGTGAGTGGGATCTAGTTTGTACTCTGTTGCTAGACGCTCAAACCTAGTCAGATAGAGATCTAGACCTTCTTCTCTCTCATTGAATGTTCCCAGTGGAAATGACATTCCTTGTACAGGGTTGGATGCTACCTCTAGCTGATCTGAGTGGGGAGGGGTTGAGGAAGAACTTGAAGCTCCTGATCCCAATCTTCTTAGCTCTAACTCATGCTGTCTTTCTTTTTCCTTTTCTTCCCTCTCTTTTTCTTTTTCTGCCCTCTCATACTCCCATTTCCTAACTTCTGCTTCTCTCTCTGCTGCTAATGCTGCCTTTTTCTGTTCTCCTTCTAATTCTAATTTCTTCTGTTCTCTTGCTGCTTCTAACTCTGCTTTCTTTTGCTCTGCCTCTAATGCTAGTTTCTTCTGCTCTGCTTCTAATGCGAGTTTCTTCTGCTCTGCTTCTAGTTCTGCTTTTTTCTGTTCTCTCTCTGCAGCTCTCTCTGCCGCTTCGAGTTTCTTCGCCTCTCTCTCTGCTGCTCTCTCTGCCTTAGCCTCCTGTTTCTCTACCTCTGCATTGATATACGCAATTAGGTCTCCCCCTGCTAAGTGTAAAGCTTCTCCTAGTTCCTTGAAACGCAATCTCAAGGCCACTGGGTCCGACATTGCCAAACGTGTCTATGAACAACCTCTGAATCACGTGGAATACCAAAACACTAGCAATATTGCAAGTCAATAACAACAATGCAAAGACAATCAAATTCGTAATCAATAATAGAATAAAACAAGAGTCAAATGGCATACAACAGTTATTTAAGCAAAACCTGCAAAAGAACAATGCAACATACAGGCACAAAAATAATTGAAGCAAAAAAGTTTTTAACTAAAGAATAGTGCACCCAACTGATCAGTCCTTGTTACCACTATTCTAAGTTATTCTACTACTCCTACTGTTATCTAATTTTATTGTACTTAGGTCCGGTTATACCCAATTCCTATTATACACTGATCCTAGCTAGGCTCGCCAATTAAAGTGTCACGTGGGGTTTATGGGCTCTGCACAATGGAATTATGGACCCTCACGTTTATTCGGTGGGAACTGCTAGTAAGTCACCCTATGAATTACTTTAATAAATTTATTTGTTTAGCTCGTTCTGTGTTAAGGTTGGGGTACAGAAATAGATAGAAAAATGGTAAAAGATTACTGTCACACTAGCTTTCACACGGCTATGAATCATATGTAGTCCAGCCACTTGATAACAGTTAAAATCACACATTTATTTCTTCTACTCTATACAAGATTCTCTAAGTACTAATCTAACTTAAAAAGTCTCTTTCAAGGCTAATAGTTCGATCGCTGATAGTCTAGGCAGCTGTTATTTCTTCCTCGGGCACCTGCTATAATATCTCATGTAGATTTGGACTACTGTGGTCCGTTTTACAGTTTCTGAAGAGGTGGACTACTGTGGTCCTGTTATGATCAGGTTAAGTGCACTTTCGTTTTTGCACTTAACTCATGTGTGGGGTGTTCGAAGTCCTTCTGTGAGGTAGCTTCTGGTACACCTTTGTAGTTGTGTAGTTGGGTTCCCTTGCCACGCTGTGGGGTCTGATAGGGTGTTTTTCAAGGTAGCTCCTTCCGACTTGTGCGGTAGAGTCTCCTCAACCAACTTGTTTCTGTGGAGTGGGGTTCACAGGATAGCTCGGGATAGCTCTGGATAGCTCGCCTGCTCGTCTGTAATATAAGAGACGAAATTCTGCACAACCCTGAATAATCGGTTTGTGCAGAGCGTCTCACTGAAAGCCAAAGTAGCCCTCAGTGATAGCTCCACATCTCTATACATAAGCGACGAACATTCTGCTACTTCCGGGTTCCACTGGAATCTCACTCTAAATTCCTATACATACATAAATATCAATCGTGTCTAACTATACACATACAGAATTAATAATATTATAAACATTCAGTGGTACAGCCACTGGTCTGCAAACATACATATAAGTTAAACAACAGTGGTTCCGTACGGGATACAACATGGCGGCGCAACCGGTCGTGTTTCGCCTCGTGCTCGGCTCTTCCACGTGGTCCCGCAAATTCGGATTAACAATTCACATTTATGCATAGCAAATTCCACAAACATAATTTCAACAATAATACAAATATATCACGATGAAACAGAAGGGTGTTCATTTACCTGTTTGACAAGTTCAGGCCCGTGATGACTTGAGAGAATTCTAAGATTTCAAAGTCCTGCTTCCTGGTCTATGAGTGTAGAGATTTCTCTAGCTGTGGAGATGTTGACTCTACCTCGTCTCACACACGACTGATTCAAACTGTCTTAGGTTCTGACACAGTCAAAACTGCTCTACCCACTTAGCCTGCTGCTGATTGGTTAAAACGGTCCGATTCAAAGCTCAAGTGCTGAGTCACTGCGATGTGGGTCGGGCTCGCGGTGTGTGGTCTGCTGTGTAATTTAATTGCTGCTGTGTAATAGTCTAACTTCTCTACTGTTACAAAAACTACACATGGCTAAATAGTCAACAAGCAGAGTTAAAACTAGCCAATTCGTGACATACACCATTTCCACACAAGAAACAGCATACACTGTGTCGGACCCTACTGAGGCATGCACCGTACATTGACACCTGACTCAGCAGGTTCAGCTACGTTGCCTGTTACAGCAGGTGGATGGTCCTCTCGCTGACCACTTCTGACCGTTAGGCTTCAACCAGGGGTTTTTCACTCTTCGAACCAGAAAATATAACAAAACGAACAGTAAGGGATCAGATTTTGAAAAAAATAGTATCCAGCGAGAAGGATGGGACATGTGAAGTGTCTTGATGTTGAACATTGTCGGCTGTCCAGTGCTTGAGTACCATACATGCTTTTTCATTGAACTGGACCGCGTCCAAACAATAGTCATGTTTGATGGACACTCCTTTTAAAAGGATTTATTATTTTAGAAATGATGCTTAAAATATAAACATGGGCTTTATATCCAAAAAAAACATGGGTACAATGAGGTGTATGAAAATAAAATGGACATGATGTTCATCAATAGCTATTATCAAGCGGCACATCCCTTCAGTGGACTAGTTAACCCCTGTCAAGAGACTATTGAGGTACCGGCAGGCAATCCATTCTGTAGTTATGGTAGGTGAACTTTTTTTTCTTCTTTCTCAGCATGGATCAGAGAAAGCGGCACATCGGCACTTTCCTAACATAATGCCTACAGCCAATCCAGTCCTTTTGGTCATGATAGGCGTATATTTGTTCCTATATACCTATCCACGTATTTGCAAGTGGAGCTAGCGCCACATTCCTTTCAAACGACTACCACAAAACGAATGACGTGCACTTTCCTCCCAAAATGCCAACAACCCAATCATTTCCTTTGCTATGGTAAGAGGAATTTGTTTGTTCCTGCTCATCAACATTCTTGTAAGTGGTGTTCCTGTTCATCAGCACGCTTGTAAGTGGAGCACATAATGATGATTGAAGTGTAGTTCATCTATAATGAGAAGAGTCTAACACTCAGCTATAATGTTACAGGGTTTTCACAAAGTCCTCTATGGCCTTGCTACTTTGCTGTGATAAGTGGGATAGAAACCTGACAAATGAGGGGTTGGGGGTTAATGTATTAGTATAGGTAAAGGGACATTTTCCTGTTATAGGGTTTTCAGTGTAACCTACGCGTTTGTTGATTGGCCAGTCATTGAGGACAGATACTTTGACCACATCCTGTCTGTTAAAGAAATGGCAAATTCTGCATGCATTCAGCTAGATCCGGTGCCTGTTACCTCAAACAATTAACCGGAAGAAGAGAAGAAATATTGAGGAAGACAAAATGTATAAGATTAAAGGGTTATCTATATAATACAATACAATGTTTCGCGGCAAGGTGGCTACGTAAACGTGGTTCAGGTCGCAAGAGCGGTTTTCACGACGAAGCTTGTAAAGTGGCGACCTGGACAGTAAATAAATACATGAATCCATAATTAAATCAATAACATAACATATAAAATGAACGGTTTGTTTCCGGCCCCGACCCGTTTATCCGTCATCTGTCCATACTTTAGGTTACACACTTAAGCCTACTACCCCTGTATTGCACATCCTGCTCTTAAAGTAACACTCTGGCCACGCCCCTCCATCATCTTGCTACGCACGCACCTGCCCAAAACTGAAAATGTATCTCCAAGACAAATCGCCAAGCCCATTAGATCGCCCTCCTTGACCATAGGTCATCGACTTGCTGACCGTGGGTCACCATATATGCAGGTGAGGTCTAAAGCCAACAGATGTTGGAAGTGAACTGACCATCAAAAGGTCAATTCAATGGTTTGAAGACAGGTACACGCCGAAAGGCTATAAACCCCACACAGGTGAACTATGAGTGACTTCCTAGAAAGAACTTCAACCTCTTTTAGTTTTCTTTGAACCGCCGAAATAATATTCATCGAGACAACGCACCTTAAACTTAAATCCTTTTAGTTAAATGAATCGGAATTCAAAGACTGTTGAAAGTCAGGTGACAGTTTTTTGTTTTTTTAAAAAGAACGAATTTTCTAAATAATATTCTATAGGGAAAGAAATCATAAAGTTCCATTGCTTTAGTTATGTGACTTTAACAGCTGTGGGAGATCGGATGGTATGTGTACAAACCGTCAAAGTATTGTAATGAACCAATGGTGGATACCCAACGATCAAAGAAGAGTAATAAATCTTCACATTTAATACGGATGAATTCACATTTGGCCATAACATTTACAACGTCTAATAGGACAAATCTGTGGCCAAGAAAATATAAAATCGAGATGATATCAAATCACGGTTGAGCTACCAAAAATCACGCTTGACTTACTGTAACGTCCGGAAAGTTAAGGTTACCTGATCATTCTCACTAGTAGACCGTATTGTCCTTTCGGGGCCAGAAGTTAGGCAATAATGAACAGGTGTCTGAAGGAAATTCGAACAACTAACCAATGAAATGGCGTACAGCTGAAATCAGAGCAGAATTTAAAGTTGAGAATGAAAAATAAAATTTCTATAATCAAATGACTAACCGACTAGCAGTAGACAAACGAGTCCGCTTCAGACCATTTATCTTGTTATATAACTAATATCAAAGCAAATCCTTTCTTTCTTTCTTTCTTGCCTACTTCTTCTTCTTCTTCTTCCTCCTCCTCTTCCTCCTTGTTCTTCTTCTTGTTCTTCTTGTTCTTCTTCTTCTTCTTCTTCTTCTTCTTCTGCTTCAAAAGTGTGAGGCTAAGCACTACACGTAATAAGGATGATAAAGGCTAAAGTTCAAACATCATCGCTTTTTGTCCATCCACCCATATGGGCAAGCTTTCCAATTGCTGACCGTATTGTGCAGGTTGATTGGAAACCTACAGCATCAAACTTCTATTTACACCTGCTACAGCAACTGTATCGTCTTGATTTCTCTGTGCAAAGTTCACAGGCAAACGACACGCTTTATAGTTTTAGCTTCCATGCTATTCTGCTCAATCCCAAAGCAGTCAACACCGTAGTAGTCCATCCGTCAAAATAACAATGACGCGAGCCCCGCTAAACCCGTTATTTGGCCAACAGATCACCACATCAAAGTGCACGTCGTCTGTCCTTTACTCGCCGCCAAAATTGCACAGTGTAGCCTACTTTCCCTGGTTAAGCCTATACCTCCCTTTCAATCTGGAAATCTCTACTTCAAACAGAACAGAGAAAAGAGAGTGTTCATTTCAAGCTCTACACCTATCAATAAGGTCGCATTGAGCGATTCTTTCTAATTCTGTGGTCAAACCCTTCAGTTATACCTCCATTTCATCACTTTAAGGTTAAACCAACTATCTATCTATTGATCCTTTCTGTGGTTAAAACCCCTCGTTTGTAATACCAAACATCCAACCTCAGTGTTCGCGATCTATCAAGTTTTAAAGTGAGTCAGTGAGGTATTTTTCTAATTTTTGAACTTTTACACTAACTACTATGATCCTAGAAGAGTTTATTAATCCGCATTATTGCGGTCAACGCTCTCAAATACACTTGTGTCCAGCTTAACAACACCTTCGGTCTCTATAATATAACGTCACGTACTTGCGAGTGTCCTTCTATTAGGATTAATACGCGTCACCCGATTCAACAGGTCAAGAACCAGTCGCATCCAAACAGCCACAGCACAACTCTCCATCACACGCTGATAGCTTCGAGTCACCCTCCGGTAACTCTATGGGCCCGCATAAGTGTATTCTAAGGAGATAAGTCACGCATTGCCTGTAGCAGACGATCTCTTGAATGGTCGGACACGAAGTGTAGATTCAGATTTCGCAAATAATAGACAGGAATAAAAACTGTGACTATAATTAAATGCAAATAGTCCTCTCTTAACGTAAAATAGACATGTTATCAGTCAGTCTTTAAGGAAAGTTTAATGTCGACCTCAGACGCACTTTAAACCCACAGACTTAGAAAAATCCTTTCTTTGTTTAAAGCCTTCTCGGTTATACCAAAAGATATAAACCGAGTGTCAGTGATCTATCAAGGCTTAGTACCGTGTGTGCGTGTTGCACAAACAGTCTCCGATACTCTGCGTGATCAAAAAGATCTCGCCATCTCAGTCAAACCTTGTAAGTGAGAGGGACGGCTTCGCATGCACAAACATTCAATTTTGCTCAGAGCATGTACAATCCAATAACTATTATACAGTAGATGCCATTACGTACGTGTGGGAAGCTAGACCTCCACTAAACATGCCAACCACAATTACCAGGGGGCAATATGCAGAAGTCCGAGCTATTCAAACCCCGGGCCTATCTCGGTTTAGCTATCGCGAGTTTAGCGGCGTCACTTTCGTGCGATGAACAAGTCGAGGTTAGGCGTAGGATGATCTATTTTAAGCTTGGGAAACTCCCTCCAATGCGCATGCCTAGTCAACAATCTAGGTGGCTTGGCATGTGGAGGAAGTTAGGGCAGATAAGATAAGATAACTTAAGATAAGATCACTTTATTATCTTATTCAAAAAATACATTGTGGTGTACAGTCAACACAAATATACATCACAATAACAATAACAATATTAACTGACATTGAGAATAAAAGTCTTTTGTTGTTACAAATCCAACTATTGTAACGAATACCAATACAACTTTATTATCTCTATGAGAAATTACAACGTGGTGTATATAATACAAACAAAAAATGCAGGTTTATAATTTGTATAGTCAAACAGCGCTTACATGCACACACACACATACACACATTGCACAACTGCAGGTGGCAAAGAAATAATTAATTAATTAAATCGTTCTTACATAGCGTTTTTCCAGCTCAAGAGTTTAAGGCACCTGGCCGATACAGGATCTAACTCCAGCAGCGAGGCGAAAGTAACTGTATAATATAACCATACATATTATTAGTCAAATCAAACATTTTTCTCAATGGCCCTTAGTCATAGCAGAGAGTGTAGTTTACTTTAACGTCTTTTCACCTAAGTGATTTTAGGAGAGCGTAGTTGTTAGACCTACTTTGATAGTCTTTGAACTGCTTTCAACACACAACCCCTCCCATTTCTTTCTTTCCCAATTGATGACATTTGACCTTTCTTTCATTTTTACCCCTCCCCCACTAAGATCCATGACTGTAGTTAAACCTTTTCCATCCTTTCCTGATACCTGCAACATTGGGGTGAGCGATCCTTGTCGATTCGACAATTCAATGTCATCTGCTACTGTGTCCGTTATAGCGAGGATTCCTCTTCTCTGTGAAATCTTGAAAATTTCTCCGTCGTCAAAAAAAGTCCAACGGGTTTTTCCTGTCCCGGAAAATGTTATATCTGGTGTGACATCGTCAAAGTTCCTAGTATCTTACTTTGTCTGGGAGAGACTGGGAGCATTCTGATTGGTCGACGCATTACAAAATTCGACGCATGCGCACAGTGCTATCGTAGTCTTAGAAAGGGTTAGGGTTTAGGGTTAAGGTTACGACGCCTAAAAACATCGTGAAAAGGCCGGTCCGACTTGACCTGGCGCATGCGCAAAAGCCAAAATAAGTGACCCGAAACTTTGACGATGTTACACTTCTCAATAATCTGCGTCACGCTGCGATTGCCGCCATTTTGTTTCTCGCTCTAACCCGTGTAAAGTAAGTTAGCCTCGTGGAAACGGCGGAATAGTTTAGCACTTAACTTTAGCTCGAGGATAGGCCTAACTTGGACTCGTGCATACAAAATATTTAGCCTACAGCTAAATTAGATGTCGGGCAAGAATGGGATTAAACTCGGTAACTTGGACTTCTGCTTATGTCATCCATAAGCAAACATGTCAATCTGGAGGAGGATAAAATTAGGTGCCAGGTAGGTCTACCCGATCAAACCATCTTTGAAATTACTAGACAATCCATTCATTCAATAAAATTCAGTTTTAATAATTTAAAATTAAATCTATTCAATTCAATTCTTTAATTGTTATTTTCACAATAATTTGATATTATAGACAGCTAATAATAATGGAGAAGAAAAAAGAAGAAGAAAACGCCTTCAAAATCAAAATTATTGAAAAAGTTACTGACAGGTACTGGGGAGAAAAAAACAACAACAAAACTCACAACTTGTACAGTTCAGTTTTGATGGTAACACATAGTTTTAATATTGTGTACGATTGTGATAGTCAAAGCAGTACTAGATTTTGTTGTTGTCGGAAGTGATTAATGATAGGTGCAGAAGGAGGGAGACAAGTTGGGTGTAAGGAGATGAACATACGCAAATATTAGATATTTAGTTATTTATTGTAAAGCTTACTCACATCTGAAATATTAGACAAATACTATGACAAAGACGCTATAACTATTTCTATTTAACCTTGTCATGCAGACTCTCTAAAATGAAACAAGCGTGACAATCACCACACGTGAAGCCGTCAGTTATGTTCAAACCATCGTGTTTATGTTGCTCCCTCGTGAGATGGTGGACTATAAAGATCAACGCGCCTCCACACAAGACAGGCTCCACACGACTTGCAGGCCTTATCTTCATTAGGAAGTGCTAAGCGCTGCTTTTGGACAGGTCTCAGTGGTACTTACGGCTTATGCCGAGTGTAAGAGATAATCTATTAAGCTTGATACTGGTTCAAACATAGTGGTTTTGGGTTTCCAATACTCGGCACTACTCACTGGCCCTACCATACATAATCGCTTAGAGGGGTCGAGAAGAAGCAACCCCACCGTGATACAGGTCGGATGATACGGGGTCCTTGGAAAAGGGTGTTATCGCAGTTATGGTCTCTGACACAAATTGCGCCGTCATTGCTGAGCTAATTGATAACATGTATCGTAGGCTGCGACACAAATTGATTTGTCTGCTACGGGTAGTCCCAGCCTGTCTCTTAAGTCGCCATGTGTTTTCGCGTGGTGGTCTTGTGTACGCACAGCAAATGGGCAAATCTGTCGGCAAGTTTGCAATAAAGGTGTTCTGAAAAGGAGCGTCCCAGGTAGGTCTGGTCATATACAGCGTAACTGCATATTATGAGCGTATAGGCGCTACTGGTCCCATTATTCTGACACCAGCGAACCAGTTGATGGTAAGGGGAAAATAATATGGTCACACGTTGGCCAATATGGGATTCGAACCAGGTACCTTTCAGTTGCTAGTAAGCCGCTCTACCAACTGAGCTATCCAGCCCCACTGCCCCGATACAGCGTAGCTAAGCCCGCCGCGGCTTATTCATGTACCTCGGGAATCTCAGACACTCTGTTTGAGGTCTGGTCCCTTCCTGTTCAGTGTAACCTTTGACCTCAGTCTTAAAGATGTGCTCTGTCTTGAAGATCTCTGCTAAGCCTGTCTTGGGTTCAAGCGAAACTCGTGGCTTTCAGCAGATGGTGCATCAAACTGTTAAAAATGTCTGTCCGGTGCGTTTCCGTGGTCATAACTGTCAGTGGAGACCTCACACTCACAGCCTTCTGCTCAACATCACACTGCTCATGTACTAGAGTAGTGCTTGTGCAAATGGTGCAGTAAAGTGACAAATATGTCTGTCCGCCCTGTTCTCGAGGTCACAACTGTCAGCACAAGGCTGATAGTCGGATACAGCCTGTGGTCCGATATTCACCATCACTCTTCTCTGTACTATAGAGGTGTTTGTGAGAATGACGCGGCGATGTGACAACAAATCTGTCTGTTGGGAGTCATAACTGTCCGTCCAAGAGTCAAGAGTGAACATTGACTATGACCTCCACTCACTGTTTATCCTCTCAAGATTTGCCTCAGAGATGGCCGAGGAAGATTGCCAAATGGACAACCAGTATAATGCAGCCTAGTAGGATGCTTTTGTTTCTGTATGCCCAGTGCTTGCTTGGTGGTCCGTTTGCTAAAACCTCTAGCTTATAGTTCTGAATCTGTACCCGCTCATGTCTATACTATCTCTTGGTCAAATTAACCAAAAGAGAGAGTAGATCGCGTTTGCATAAAGTGTAAAATCTAGAAAGAAGAAAGAAAGAAAGAAAGAAAGAATGAAAGAAAGAAAGAAAGAAAGTAATAAACATATTTTTCCTGTTATTTTGTTCCATTACGAGTGCATTCTATCCATTTTCTACATCATTTTACGGTTACTTTCTTCAATTCTTGGTGCATTCCCAAATGCAATTTTTCAATTTTGTTTCCCTGCTTTGGTCTGTAATTTCTTTTCACGCCTGAATTAACGCCTAATGGCCAAAGGAGGACAAGAAAGGGGGCAAGGGCCTGGACGCTGGGGGCTCATCAGGATACCTCAAAGTCCTCCACTGCGTGAATAATCTGTCTGGACATGACCACATCCCCTTCCCCACTTCATTTGCTTCGTTTTCTGCTTCATCACCGCGGACCCAGCTTAAAATCCAGATCGTCATCCAGATCTTCCCCCAAAACTATTTCCAACCAAAAATACAAAATAGTGGAATAAAATATCGATATTTTAGTATGCCCAGTGCATGTTTTTAAACCACTGTGTGCGTGCTCATTTAATTGTATATATATCTAAAGAATAAAATTTCGTTAAGACAGCGACGACCCACTTCTCTCCCCTTCCCCTCCTCCAATCTGAAAGCCTGTTTGTTTTGAGAGAAGGGGTATCTTTTTTCCATGTCGATCTTGTCACAAAGGCTATCGCCAACATCTATCTGTGATATCCTTACACCCCCACCCTCTCTTCCTAGTATAACTCGCCCTCGCCCTAAATTCTTCTTCTTTCGTTCCACGGCAGGCAATCCATGTGTCGGTTATGCTGTCTCGCCTTACATAATGAATGAAAATTTCCGGAACCCTAAAACAGTAATTAAACATAAGGCATCCATACATTAATTCTTTACTACAAGGAAAGACAACTTTAATAGCCATTTTTACTACAAGAAATATAACGTTAAGTCACGCATTTACTACATGCAAAATAAATATAATTTTAATCCAGTAATTCTTTATTGCATGATAAGATAACTTTTATTTTGTATATGAATTATTTATAAATAAATAAAAAAAGAATTTAATGTAATATTTTATTTTCACGTCTGTTCAAAGTTCTCAAAAATGTGATTTTAGAATCACGATACATTTTTCTATTTAAGATAACTTTTAAGACAGTCATTCATTCCTAGAGAAAGGATAACTTTAATACAGCCATTCTTTACTACAAGAAAAGACAACTTTAATGCAGTCCTTCTGTATTGCAAAGGTCATCGTCTGTTGTTATAACCTAGCTTGCTCATCCTCGGCATGTCCAAAATCTCTGTCCACAGCAGGGTAAAGAAAGTGTCTGGCTAAATGACTGACGGGAGCGTAGCCATGTGCGCGTCAGAATAAATGAGAACTAACTGCTAATTTCACATTATAGCCCAGCGGACAGGGAGAGAGTTCGAGAGGTTAGTGCAAAGTTCCATAACTCAGTGGTATGGGGTCGAATCCCTAAGCAGGGAGAGAGACAGAGATGTCGAGGGTTAGTTATTGGGAAGCTCGAGATGGTTATAGGAAATGGGCCGTATGATTTTAAATTCAAATGTGAAATGTGATTAGTTGTAATAATAATGTGAATAAGTTTGTAATAATTTTGTTTTCACAATGTTTTGTTTTGTTAAAAGCTATTTTTGCCTGCATGACTGAAATGAATGAATCGTCAACGTTAAAGTTTTTTTGGTGTTTTTTTTTTCATATCGCAGTAATATTATATTTCTATTTATTTTCTATATATATATATATTTTTTTTTCGCCTCTATGCTGTTCTAGTTTAACATTATGCCTTGATATATTTGAGTAAAAATACTAAAATAATTGTTTCCAGTGTCTACGTCTTGAGAAGCTGGAGAGCGCGCTATAAGAACCGTCCTTGTTCACACATCCTTCAGATGAGTTTCTCTCTCCTCCTCCCTCACTCTCTCTCTCTCTCTCTCTCTCTCTCTCTCTCTCTCTTTCTCTCTCTCTCAGATTTGGGTGCAAATGATTGACGGTAGAAGGTGTGAAAAACGGCGTCCCTTGCAATGCGTGGTTCCTTCCTTGTAAAGGCATATGCGCACGCAATGTCTGCAGCTGTCAATTCTTTCAACATGCGGTCAGTGTTAACTGGGGCTCTCTTAGATACTAGCCCTCGCATTACGGAAGTGACGTTGCTCGTGAACTTTGCTTTGCTTAGTACCATCAACATGGCCGCTTTTCCGCCTTGTTTCTCGCTTGTAACCCTAACCCTAACCCTTGATTTTTGTGTATCCAAGGGGTTTTCCAAGGCGTTTTCCGCGAAAATTTAGTCTTACATACGCAACGTCACTTCCGAAAGTCCCCTATATGCTTATGTGTCCAGGGACGTTAATCTACTTAACTAAACTAACTCACTTCCGTAATGGGGTGTCTAGTATCTAAGAGAGCCCGTGTTAACTGATCCTATACAAGCGTAAATAGCTAGCTCAGAGACCTCTATATTATTTCTTTTCGTAGATAACGTATTGTGGGATCGGAATACACGATGTTTTTATTCCGCAACCACAGAAGAAAACTAAGAGCTATGTGTAGTTCAATACTACAGAACAAAGTAATATACGTTTTAAATCAATAGTATGTTAATATATGCTTTCTTCTACGTAGTTCGTATTCATTGAAAATATTTTGAAATTTTTCTAAAAAATTAAGGAGAAATGTTAACGTAAGTGAACTTTACTGCGATTTTCTCTTTGAGAGTTGCTGCAAAACAAAAAAATAATAAAAAAGGGGTGGCGGGTGTGTGGGGGGAGGGGGGGTGGCTGAAGCAGCTGACAAATTGTTATTGCTGCCCGTGTTTTATTTTATTTATTTATTTTTTTTTTTTTTTGGGGGGGGGGGGGGGGGGGGAACATAGCCTACCCAACATGCAATGTATAATGTACAAAATCATCTAAAACTTTGGATAATTTTGGACGTGACAATACGTCAAAGCGCCACACATTCTAGAGCCTTTTACCCCATAAACTCAGTCCAAAAATAATGCTCCTTCGAGGACAAAAAGAGGCGAAAATCAGCCGGCCTTGTGACTAGAGGGGAGATAAGCGAGGTCCAGCAGGAGAGCCTATAAACGCTTGGCTCGCTAGGATGAGACACAGAGCACAGGCCATTTGACAGCCACGTTCCAAAGGCACGATAAAACTGTCCTCGCCGTTTGCCCATCAAAATTAGGAGACAGAAAATTAATCGACCGCATTTTACATATTAAAATGCCAGTTTCCTCGAGTCTGGAATTTGTAAACTACAACAAGAATAATTAATTAGAACGAATAACCTTGTAAGGTATTATACACCTAATACATCATTATTTTTTTCACGTAGTCCCAGCAACCACCACAGATTGACAGGCACTCTCCTGTTTCTAGATTAAGCATCATCAAGTTCGATTACTAACTTAACATGGGCTAATTTAATATATTCCGCGCACAAAACAATACCCCAGACTACCCTGCTGCGAATGGGTTTCTGGTTCTTATTTACAACCGGGGAAGGTAAACTTACAAGAGTGCATCATGAACGACGAGGGTTCAAACCTAAACACAGAACTAAAACAATTCTGTCTGTCATCCTGACCTTATAATATTGTATGCCCACTGGATATCGCTGACTAGCGCATTTAGAATCTCTCTGAACCCAACCAACATTAGTTTTACAGTGTCTTGAATACTCTGGTATGCCCTGAGCAGTTCTCTGCGCGCGATTCGCATCAGTTTGGTGCGTCTCAAAAACTCTGGATTGACCAACCGCCGTTAGAAAAGCACATATGTCCTTGAGCTGAGCCCTTACAGTTTTGCTCAACACTGTCGAAAAGGGTTTCGAACGCATTGTTCTTCACAGCCAAATGGCAGAAATAAATCTGCAGTAAAGTTGACATTCATAATGGCTAGATTTAATGGGACGCCATAATATTATTATTATTATTAGCAATATTCCAACAGTACCGTACAGCTCGTTAAGACCTAACTCGATTCTTTGAATTTCTAATGTTCGGGGTTTACTTAAAAAAAAAATAATAAAGAAACGAGACTCCAATAAGCCAAAATTAGTATCTTTGAATATACTATCCGTCAAAACAAAACGCGAAGAAACGAGATAATGAATAATGCTTAACGTCCTACTGCACTGCTCGAGCAAATTGAATTATCAAACCCTGCGTATGAGAAACGAGCTAAAGAAAGAAAGTTCAGAGTCTCTTGACACAGGGCGTCAAATATTCCGTCGACAATCTTATAACAAATGGAAGCAATGACTAAAGAATACAGCGAAAGAATAACACGCGAAATAAACGCGCTTAATCAAGCCAGATGCTCAATTGTTCAAGATCTTGAATGTCAAAACACACCGTCGTCACTTGGAAGCGACGAAGGAAGTCTTGTAACAATTGGCAATAATGACGGGAGGGGAGCATATCTATGTTCTTCCAGGTTTACGTTATCCCAGAGCCATCTTCTTCTAGTGTGTTCTCACATGCCTGTGGGCTTTGTTTTTGTTCCTCAAAGCCTAAGCTTCTGCAAGTTCATGTTTGCACAAGGCTATGTCTGCCTCCTTCCCCCATCCATTTTCTAATCCCCCCCCTCTCCCCATCCAAATATATGTTTCCTTAGGTCGATATTTTCCTAGGTCTACGCTCTCTCAGGCCTTTGTTCCTCAAATCTCTATTAATTAATTACTGGGGCGCTGGGAAACACACGTGAATAATATAGACCCGGGAGAACATAGACCCAGATCTAGGGAAACATGGACCTGAAAACTTTGGAGACAAAAAGACCTGATGGAACACAGAGACATACATTTCACAGACCTAGATAGAATTGGCTTGTGTGATGGTCTGTCGGAATTCGTCTTTGGTGATGTGTTGGGTATAGGAAATATACCATCACACAAGCCATTGGACAACACGATGACCTGCTCACAGTGGTGAAGAAACGGAAACTCCGATGGTATGGCCACGTCACCAGATCATCAGGCCTTGCAAAGACAATTCTGCAAGGCACAGTGCAAGGAGATAGAAGAAGAGGGAGACCGAAAAAGAGGTGGGAGGACAACATTCGAGAATGGACTGGTCTGACACTGAGCGAAGCCATCAGGGCTGCTGAGGACAGAGAAAGATGGAGTATGCTGGTTAAACGATCATCTGTGGTGCCCCTACGACCTCCGGGTTACGGGACAGTATAGGATAGAATAGGATAGAATTGGAGGAACATAATCCTGGGGAACATCGAGCTGATCCCCCAAGAAAGTCTTATAACAAGTGGACGCAAAGACGAAAGAAAATCGGCGTAATGACGCAGGGGGAAAGCTATAATGATAGAGGAAAACAGTGCTCTCAGTAAGCTAAACAAAGTTCACAGGGATGGGAAGATACCAGCATGTCCCTCTCAAAGCAGAATCGCTACAAGGTATAGCATTTTCACATGTCCTAACAATTTTAGCAGCGGGGGGGGGGGGGGGGGGGGGGGGGGGAGGGGGGGGGGCGATACCGACCAGTGACGAATGGCGAAAATACCTTCACGACGTGCACAATTGTTATCAGTTTTATTTGAATTGTTAGGTGGAGTGGGCGAGACGATTGGAAGTGGGGTGGAAGAGACCAGAAAGAGAGAGAAAGAGAGAGAGAGAGAGAGAGAGAGAGAGAGAGAGAGAGAGAGAGAGAGAGATTTGGGTAGGTTTTCACACTTCCACATTCAAAACTACCCAATCTAATTAATATACCTCATGAAGGCATACATTTTTTCGTATAGCGTTTTCCCAGCTCAAGAGCTGCTCTAGGCGCTGGACAATAAGGATCTAACTCAAGCCTCTCGATGCCAAAATCCGAGTTGGAGGGGCGAGAGAACGAGTGATAGGAGAGTGTGATTCAGCGCCAAAAAAAAAAAAAGGCAAGTGCTGGACCCTAACTAGTGCAGAGTTCCCCCGCATGTACTCTCTCTTTTTTCTCAAACACACACACACACACACACACACACATACACACAACACATACATCCAAACAAACTAACTAAATACCAAGTTTCAAAGAAATCGGTCCATTAGCTTCAGATAAAAGTGCACACAATAAATAACTAAATGAAATAAAAATGTTGCGTCATCACGATAACGTCACTCGATAAACGTAAGTTCTGATTAAAGCTCATCTATATACTCTGATTTCATACAAAGTTTAAAGGAAATATTAAAACAAAATGAAAAGATGACGTCATGATGAGTATGTTACTCGATTTGCATAATTTTGGTTTTATGAGTTACGGGATAGGATAGGATAGGATAGGATAGGATAGAACAGGATGGTTTTACATTGAATGCATGCGTAAAGTCTAAGTATATACCAAAATGAACCAAATCCCACCAGTAGTTTGGGAGAAAATAGGATTAGACAACGTCACACGATATACAATAGTTTCGTTTAAGGCTCAACGCATCTGAATACTCTCTTTAGGTACAAAGTTTATTTTTTTATTTTCCTTTTAAAAAAAAACAACACGTTACGATGATTACGTCCCTCGTGTTGTATAAGTTTGGTTTTACCTTGGTCAAGTCTAAGTACGTACCAAACTTGAACCAAATCCCTCCACTAGTTTGGGAGAAAATGGGATTAGAAAAAAAAGAAAGACCCACAACATATTATGACAACACCATGTACCATGATCCAACAGGCATAATTTTTGTTTGCGTCCTCTGGTAGGATTCACTATTTCCTAACTAAATACCAAGTTTGAAATAAATCCGCCCAATAGTTCCAGAGAAAATTGCGAAAATGTCACCTCGGGACGCAGGACGCCCAAAGCCAAAAACAGTAGTTTCCAAGCTTAAAAAGAAATTTAAAAAAAATCACTGTTACTAGACTGTTACTGGCAAATCAAAAGTACGACATCTAAACCTAAAATCCACAATGCCTGTTCCAGTGGTGGTCTAGCTTTCGTGCTAAAAGCCCTTCTTGTTATTACTATCACGCCGGCCAGTTATCTCGTTAAAGACGTTCTGCTAGATCACAGCTTCGGACTCCTTTAAGACTTGCTGCAGCAGAGCGTTAATATTACGGGCGCAGTCTCGGGGGATTCACAATGCAAACAGCGTAGCTGAGACTTTAAGGCCTGCTCCATTTTCACAAAGGTTTTAGCTACGCTGCATGTTCACACTGTTCAAGTATATTGGTGAACCAGATCAAGACTAACTGATTAGTCGTTTCTTGCGCATATATCTCTCTATCAAATGGGTAATCTTGAATAGTCAGACGTTACTCATGAATCCTTGTATGATACGATAGTGTATAAATACATCACCAGACGAGTTTGAGAAGTTCATATAGTTATCATTAGAAACGTATAAACTGTCGAGTCTGAATTTATTGATCTCTCTCTCTCTCTCTCTCTCTCTCTCTCTCTCTCTCTCTCTCTCTCTCTCTCACTCTCTCTCTCTCAATATATATATATATTGAGAGGTCTCTTCGCCCCCTTCTCTTTCCTCCCCTCTCCTTCCCTACCCTCCCCCCCTCCCTCCTGACATTTCCTCCCGGTCTTTCGGGGAATGGTCGGTGGGGGTTAGGATGTGGGGGGTGGAGGGGATGATACCAAGGGGAAATGACCGCAGGGCAGAAGTGGTCAGAGAGGGTGGGGGGAGGGGGTTGTAGCCGGGGAGGAAGTGGACAAGGGAGGAAAAACCTGGAGAGGAAAAGACCGAGGGGAAATGTCCGTGGAGGAAGAGACCGGGGAAGTGACTGGACACCTCCTAACGCTCTGTCCACTTCAAATACCGCTGGACACTAGCTGTCTTCAACCTGTCCTCTACAACGTGAAGTGGGCACGAGTCAGTTACGCCAATCAGATAACCTCTTCCTTACTAAACTTGTTCAAGTCGACTTCACACTTCAGCACTATAAACTTTTAAACAGTAGAACTGTTCTCAAGGAGCTAAAATTGATTTTTCAAAAAACTCCCAAAATCCGTGAAAGTTGATATTGTACGACTATTACTAAGTTCAACTTCAACAGGAATTTTAAAGTGTTGTGCAGCAGCGCTGTTTTGACGGAGTAATTAAATAATAATAGAAGTAATTCAAAATCCTGATGAAGTTAAAAACCAAACAAAAGATATAGTATCGCAACAGTTGATAAACTTACGCATAACCCTATAACAACAGTAAAGCTATGATAACAACAGTTCTTCAAAGATCAAAACGCTCCTGTCCTAAAATAGGGTGAGTGCCAAATACAAAAGCCAAGACAATAATGTAATAACTGATGTACCACTTGATGTGCATTTGATTTAATTTTGTTGCTTGCTAAGTCCTATATTTATATCTGAAAAATGAAAATAAAGGATTATCTTCCCAAGACACTTTGGTACAATTTCTTCTTCTTTTTTTTTTAAAAGTATGAAATCAAAAGGTTTATTGCTAAAATGAAAATGATGTATGATAAATTTGCTGACCAATGGAAATTGTACAAAAGCCTTATAGTAACGTGAGCATGGCACATAATTAAGTATGTGTGTGTGTGTGTGTGTGTGTGTGGGTGTGTGTGTGTGTGTGTGTGTGTGTGTGTGTGTAGCCATATGCATACTGGTATTACAATGAGGGAGAGCAATGTTTTTTCATTGTCTTGTTAAATGTCCAACGTAAATCAAACGTGTATGGACTTATGTGCCTATTGTTTTGTCTTGTATGTTTGTAATACCAAAAAAATGTTTGGTAAAAAAAACCAAAGCCAATCCTTTCTTACTCTGTGGTGTTTCTCTGCGGCTGCCGTGCTTTCTCTGAGAAAGTAACCCGAATTTCGCTCGCATGGGTGACGATTATTATCCAACAAATTTAGGCTTTATACGGCCCTGTAGGATTATTTTCGAAGTCTCTAATACTCAGACTGCGATTTCTCTCTCTCCCCCTCTCTCTCTCCCTCCCTCTCTCTCCCTCCCTCTCTCTCTCCCTCTTTCTCTCTCTCTCTCTCTCTCTCTCAGTTATAGATCCTCCAACTAAACAGTAGCAACGGCAACAGCTTTATGGATTCGCCCGTCGCCGATGGGTCAACATTACGGCCGCTGCTTGCGGAAGGCGTGTTTGTCCGAGCGATAGGGGATGGCAATAGAGCGAGTGGTCAGTCTTGTATCGAAATGAATGCGGTCAGTATTGTATGAGAGTGGTCGATCTAGTGGGGGGAGCGTGTCGAGTGTAGTAAGGCTTATAGACCGCAACGCAGTCGCGGTGACGGCCACTGATGTAAAGTGACAGCACAAGAGGTTTCGCCGTGCGGACAGACAACAACGTTAAATACTCTTCATTGTATGTGTGTCTTTCCACAGTGAGATGAGCCTCTTCGCCGACACTCAGCCACTGGATTAAGGATGGACGAGAAGTGGATTAGCCCTGTCTGTGATTTTAACCCTGGCCAGTGTTAGTGTCTCCAACTACAATCAGTCAATCGCCGAGGACTTCTCTAGCGACGTTTGCTTTCACCTGATTGATTCCAAACACGTTCATTGCGGACAAGGCTTAAAAGAATTACTGTATACTATATCAATACCATAAAGCAAACTACAGACACCGTGAATCAATGATCTCGGCAGCAATAGCGAAACACGTTCGTTGTGAAGAGGGCTGAAAGGAATTACTGCATAATATAATTATAATAAAGCAAATACGAAAGAGGCCGTGCATCAATTGTCTTTCAGCAGTAGAAAACAACAGTATAACAAATAGTATTCCTACTGTGTAATTCTGCTGCGTTTTTCCTTTCATCGGGACCTCGTTCCTTGTTGAGTTTATACAAAACAAACCACTTCGAAGTGCTGAGAGGATGAACATTATTTGTGAGTGACTATTTTGGATACCGTATTCATGATTACTTACAGAGGTAATAACACTTAATTTTATTCTTTATTATGTACATGTCTTATTTTGTTTACTTATGTGTCTTCTCGAGTACAGTTTTTATTTGTTGCATCCTTTGATTCTGTGTCTGTCTCCTTTCTTAGTTACAGTTTCTATTGCTAAATCACGCATTTCTATCTTTTTATGTCGCTCTATTTCTCTGTCTCCCTCACTCGCTCTCTCCCCTCCCCATTCCCTCCGTATTGTTTCAGCTGTCTTCTGCTAAAACATGCAACAGAGCAGCATGCGTGTAGGCGACTTAGTTTTAAGTAGCACGATAAGGGTTTTTTACTGACATAACGATAGTATCAATCGTAACTATTGTAACGAGAGAGAGAGAGAGAGAGAGGGAGAGAGAGAGAGAGAGAGAGAGAGAGAGAGAGAGAGAGAGAGAGAGAGAGAGAGAGACTCAGACTCGGACATTTTATTCACAACAAGGATACAGATTTTAGGCGGGAGCCTAATCTTACAATCGTTCCTCGTATCATTCACACTCACATCCTCCTATAATCAGTAATACATGCCAAGAAGAAGACCAATATAATGAATGAATGAATGAATGAATGAATGAATGAAATGTAAATTTATACGCCTAACCTTTTACAAGCCCTAGGCGTTTACAATGGCAAACATTAACACATTCAGACATGCAATACAATCTGACCAAACACGGCAGTTGTGTAATATGAAGAGGAAAGTTTAGTAAGGAAGATGGAATAGATGAGTTTTTAAAGAGGTTTTGATGACAGCATAGAAGTGGAGTGACGGATTGAATGAGGGAGTTTATTCCAGATAGATGGGGCCTGGTAGGAAAAGGTGCGCTGGCCATAGGTTTTGGTGCGTACGGTTGGGATTTTAAAAAGACGGGTATCTGCAGAAGATCTAAGACAGCGATTGGGGGAATAGGTTTCGAGAAGGTCGGAGAGATAGCTGGGAGAAGTCAGGTCAAAATTTCTGAAGCAGAGTGTAGAAATTTTGTGCTGGATTCTGTGCTGTACTGGCAGCCAGTGAAGGGTTTGAAGAAGAGAAGTTCTGTGGTTGTATTTAGAGGAGCGAAAAATGAGGCGGGCAGCATGATTCTGAACACGCTGAAGCTTATCGATGATAAAGTTGGGAGAGCCAGAGAGAAGGGAATTACAATAGTCAAGACGGGAAAGAACAAAGGCGCATAGCAGAGTTTTGGTTGCCTCATCAGTGAGGAGATTGCGAATGGAAGCAATGCGACGGATTTCGAGGAAGCAGGTACGACAGACGTTAGCAACATGCTGATGAAAGGAGAGGGATTGGTCAAGAGTGACGCCTAAGTTACGGACGGTGGGAGAAGGAGTGATGGAAGAGCTGTTCAGATCGCCGGACGAAAGAAGGGCAGTGTGTTTTATGTATTTCTTGGGAGAAAACAGAATGAGTTCGGTTTTGTCTTCATTAAGCTTCAGCTTTTTAAGATCCATCCATGCCTTAATGTCAGAGATGCAAGACTGGGTTGAGGCTATGAGGCAGTGGAGGTCGGAAATCGGTCCAGATAGATAGAGCTGATTGTCCAACAACTAATGACCAACAACACCAACGGCATCAACACGGACATCAAAGCCCATGCCCATAGTTTCAAATATTTAGGAACCATTATATCAGACAATGGGTGCTGACAGCAAGTCCTTTCCAGGATCGCACAAACAACAATTGCTCTGACAATTGCCCATTTGGAAAAACAAGACCATCAGTCTACACTCCAAGGTAAGTCTGCTGCGCTCCATTGTCATCTCCATCTTCCTATGCTTGCAAAACATGGACCCTCACAGTAGAACTACAACGAAGGATACAAAGCGGAATACAAAGCATGGAGATGAGGTGCAACAGAAGACTTCTGGGCATTTCCTATACCGAGCACATCACCAGCGGCGAAGTCCGACAAACCATCACACAAGCCATTGGACAAAACGATGACATGCTCACAGTGATGAAGAAACGGAAACTCCGATGCTATGGCCACGTCACCAGATCATCAGACTTCAGAGCAAAGACCATCCTGCAAGGCACGGTGCAAGGATTGGAGGCAGAAGAAGAGGAAGACAGAAAAAGAGGAGGGAGGACAACATTCGAGAATGGACTGACTTGACATTGAACGCTGCCATGAAGGTTCCTCAGGACAGAGAAAGATGGAGTACGCTGGTTAAACGATCATCTGTGGTGCCCCAACGCCTTTCGAGTTATGGGATAGGATAGGACAGGAATAAATCAAAGCACGCGATGAGTTTCTGCTTATTAGAAGGAGGTCAAGTCAGAGCGGTGTTCTCCGATGTTTCTGTCTGCACGTTATGACCATGCTCTTGGTCTTTTTCGGATGTAGAAACACCACTTTATTTTTGCACCATGCTGCAACATAATTGCGTCCTGAAGATCTGGCTGACTTTTTTTTGTTTAGTTCATTAGAACAAGTATAGTCAGAGCTGTCATCAGCAAATGATTACTGGATACAGAACTTGTAGATATGTGAATGTGCATGCCATGTATATATACATTGGTCGTCTGATTTTAGTCTACGATTAAAAAATTTTTATAAGAAGAGTGTAATCATGTTTTTAGTTTGATCTTCAACAGACTGAGCATGCTGGCTAACGTTTAAGAAATGCTGATTGAAAGAATTAGGGGATATTGTAATGGTTGGTTCACTTTTAGATGATTTAGATATTGGTTTCATTCATTGCCCGCCCCGGTCCTGATTTGGCTCGGAAGAGTCCGCTGGACCTAAAGCAACAAGAAATCAATCAATCAATCAATCCCCGCCAAAGTTGAGCCGTGTCCGAGTAATCGTTGATATTTTTTTTTCAAAGTATTCTTTTTTCGCATTTTTAACTAAGGTACTAACCACATTCCTCTGTTTTTTATAGTCTTCACATTTCTTTTTCTTTTTTAAAGTTATCTCTGATTGTAAAAAACAAACAAACAAAAAAAAAAACCTATAGCAGGAGTAAGCCATGCTGGAAAAGTTTTATTTTACTCTTCTTCGAACTGGAGCATGCTTCTCAATAATAGGAATACAAATAAGTGACTTGGGAGTTTAATATAAACGGCAGTTGGGATTTTACAGAGTAATAGTCTCGTGGAATTCACGGGAAAGCAGGCAATGGGAGTTTATTAATTTGCATTTGGAGTGCGTGTCATTGTTCACTTGAGATTTATGTCTTTGCGTTATTATATCATTTTTTGAACACAAAGAAACATACAAAATGTACACGAACACACACACAATCTGATGTTCCACCACAATTTGACTGCCCCAAAAATGGCTTTCCTAAGTCATCCCTGACAATAATATTTTTTCAGAAAATCATATCAGAGACATACATAGTATCAGAGAACCATGGATGAAAGGTCAGTAACAAGGGGACCTTTGATAGGTCAGTACACTGCTGGAAGTCGACACCACACCTGGTAGATATCGCTGGCTGCTAATTGAAGCGAGGGCGATTAATGGAGACGCTCATTAGCCTTCACGATGCAAGGCGGGTGAAAATGCCAGCGGGGAAACGAATTCACGAAGAACTCTGACACTAAAGCGTTATAAAAAAAATCACAAAAATCATTTCACATTGACACCATCATACTCAGGAAAACATCCTGCAGAAGGTCGTGCAAGATTTAGTTAGAGAGAGAGAGAGAGAGAGAGAGAGAGAGAGAGAGAGAGAGAGAGAGAGAGAGACATCAGTAGGAGACACACACCTCCCTCTGCCCTCTACTTAACTCACCGCACCTAACCCCTAGTCCCCATCCGCCACCCCACACACGCACACTTGGTGCTTCCATTCCATTTCTCAATAGGTTCAGGAACGATGCACAATCTGTGTTTCTGGATAAATTTTTAGTTCTTTACATTGAGTCTTTATCATTTGGATAACTCATGATTGGGGGAGTTTAGCAACCAGCATATGTCGATAAAAACTATTGCTTCCTTCAAGAGCGTCGACTGTATTGGGCCGCGTAAGTTCATTTATAATCTATGTCTGCGATGGAAGTGTTTAGCTACGTTTCTTGCTGTGCTTCCACAGTCTCAGAAATTCACTGCAAGACGAGGTGTATATAGGAACCAACAAAATTATGTCTAGATAAAATTGTTGTTTATTAAGAGAAAGCCCACTGCGTTGTAAAGAAATCGTAGAAGTTTTGTATTGATGCTTTCAGGAAACAGAATAAACCTGTGTTTAAAAGAACATTATAGTGACTAAAGCGACGAAATCATGGAGTTTGTCAACAAAGAGACACGGGTACTGTGTTTACAATAATTGTACAAGCAGGTGTGACACTGTAGGTACATTTACTATAGTTATTATTACAATCACTATCACTACTACGAAAGTATACCGTGTCTTAAGCCATAACGCCACAGGGAGTTTGTCGCAATCAAAGCGACAACTACGGCCTGTGGATAGTACACACTTAAACGAAGACGTCCTAGGAGCGGAGTTGTTGTCCCCTATACGCAATGTGTCCGGGGACGTTAATCTACTCACTGAACTGAACTGAGCGGAGTTTTATTTGTAGCCTTCGCAACAGACAGTTACGGCGCTATCGTAGAATTAAAGAGTTTTGTTGTTTAAAGATCCCTGCTAGGACTCAGCGCAATAGGGATTACACCGGAAGCGAATAAGTCAAAGTCACTTGAGTTTATCGCTTTTGCAGACAGTTGCGACGGCAATGCGGAATTAAGTGTATTGTTGTTTAAAGCTGCCTGCTAGAACAGAGGATTAAAAGCAACAATGGCAAGCTTAAAGAGAAAGGAAAACCGCAGTTTTACCGAAAGCACGTGAAAATCTGTTCCTATCGCGGAACTGTTACCCAGCCCTATACAAGTTTCCTTTTCGATCCATTTCCCAGATCTTACTTGGCCTGCATACTTCTTGTGTGTCAACGTCTGTCTACATTCAATGCGTGTCATCTTACCTCCCATCGCATCTCTTGGGATCTTTACGGCGACTTAAAATTGTGTTATTGTGCAAGTTTTTTTTCAAGCTTCACTGGGGCGGTGTGTCGTCAGATCCTTTTCTTAATATTCTCAAAATATGTTTCTGAACAAAGGTTTTACCATATTAGATATCTGACAACTTTTATTCGTCCGAATTTTTTGTGTATATTTTTGTTTGCTTATATTTTCAACATTCTCAAGGTACGTTTTTAAACAAATCGTTCAATATTCTAGATATATATTCAGTTTTTGGTTCTCTTAAATTTTAATTGTAAACTCTTTTATGAGTGTTTTGTTTAGACCTATTATTAAATATTTACCATTCAACTTCAAGTTAACCTTTTTCTTTCTCCTAAATATGTTGTTTGTTTTTTTGTTTGTCATTCAACATTGCCTTAACGCTTCATCGGTTTCACGATAATCAATAGAATGTTTTAAAAAAATATAATGACGTGAGAAAAACAAGTGAAAAACGACGAATCTATCTATCTATCTATCTATCTATCTATCTATCTATCTATCTATCTATCTATCTATCTATCTATCTATCTATCTATCTATCTATCTATCTATCTATCTATCTATCTATCTAATCTATCTAATCTATCTAATCTATCTATCTATCAATCCATCTATCTTATAGAGAAAACAAGCTGCGGCGTAAGGCACTGTGAGACACTAATCGTAACATTAACTACAATAATAACAAATCTAGGACATTATTCTATGCATTACTGCAGGGGTTAAGGGAACATTAGAAAGATTTACCTTCTCTTTGCCGCTGCTCGTGTTTCCAATTGCGGATTTAGTCGGTATAGCTGCGAGGCGGCGAGCCTGATCAGCACATCATTTCAATATTTAATGTTAATTTTTTTAATTGTTCTTATATAGCGCTTTTCCAGCTCAAGAGCTGCTCAAGGCGCTGACTGATACAAGATCTAACTCAAGCCGCTCAAGGCACCCACTTCCTACCTTAGTACCTTCCTATTTTAGTCTGACAACTAAGCACAATCCTGGGTTATGAGGAAATGGCCCAAGGCAGCACGTGGGCTCTTCGGGCGGCTTGAGTTAGATCCTGTATCGACCAGCGCCTTGAGCAGCTATTGAGCTGAAAAAGCGCTATATAAGAATGATAAATAATAATAATAATAATAATAATAACAATAATAATAATAATAATAATAATAATAATAATAATAATAATAATAATAATAATAATAATAATAATAATAATAATGGGACACAGTGCTTGCTGGATGTATAAATACGCGACACTCACCCGTCTAGGACATGAGAGTCAGGATCTTTAAAGTCTGTGCGATGGAATGTGCTCTCGCACTGTTAAAATCAAGATGCTGCACATTCTTAAGACCAACAATTAACACTGAAATCAGGCAGCACAAGTGCAACCTCCGCAAATGGAGACGTCTTTCTAGCCTCCCTCAGCTCCTTTGAAGCCGAGTAACGTAATTGTCCGGTTAACTTTGAAACCATAATCTAATTTTCAGTAATGATAACCTCAGCAGGCTTCCCACTGCAAATCACACAGGTCTTCGTGAAAGGGCGCTTGTTAAGCAAGCTAATTCAAACAGGCTTGCTATGGGCGTAGTTGCGTTATCTTGATACAGTGACGAGGGGGAGGGGTGGGAGGGTGCGGAAGAGAGACAGACAGACAGAAAGAAACAGGGACAGAGAGAGTGTGTGTGTGATGTGTGTTTGTGATCGCGCGCGCGTTTGGCTGTGTGGGTGTGTAGGGTGGGTGGGTTTGGGCGTGGGTGGATGGTTCAGAATTAAATCTTATTAACAGCAATGTCACTCCTGCAGGAGTTTTAGCAGAGAACCGACTCGCTCAGTTTGATTCTATTGTGATAATGCAAAGAATGTAATTGAATAACAAATAAAAGACGCCGGAACAATGCCATGCTAGCGCGAAACAACTTCCTACCATTAACTCAACCCAGGTTGCACACGGAGTAGCTGAGACTCTCCAAGGCGTACGCTTAACTCTCAGTGAAGGGCAAACTACAAGTCTCAGCTGCTCTGTGTGCTCATGTTACGCTTCGTAGTGTCCTTTGTTCTTGTGGACTGCAAGATTCGCACTAACAGAGCTCAACAACCAAAGTCATTTTGAAAAAAAAAATCTAAAGGCGATCGGGTAATAATATACTTGAAGTAGTGGTCAGGTATGGTAATTCCGTATCGCGACTGTAGGGGACACAGTCCAATAACACGGTATGGCACGCTCGTCATCTCCAGTCGCGCAGTTCAAAAGTCATTCACGCCGACATTTGCGCTGTCTCGCAAGAGACTCCTCTTTGATTTCTAATTGTCGCCTAGGTGCAAGGTGGTCTCAAGGTGAAAGTGATAATCCCATCTACGTATTCACGATTCAAGCTAGATCACAGTATTTACCTCGTATGGGTTCATTTTTGGGGGTGGGAGTGGAGAGAATCTTCTATATCCCCCCCCAAAAAGCAAATCGTGAATCCTGAGTTCAAGTGCAATGGGGAGGAGATCTAGGGGCGGTCTCAAAAGTCAAAAGTACCATTCTTCACCAAGCTAACTATAATTATATTGCGTATGTGTTCATGTGGTTGGATGTGTGTTTGTGTGTGTTAGGAGTGGTTTCTATAATGTGGTTATAGTGAGACACTTTCTTTGTAAAGCTATCTATGGTACATATCAAGATCGGTTTTTAATGAACGCGGACTCAATAGCGGTTAGCATTTCATTATCTATGGGTCCAGTGGAACTTTAGGAATAATGACCCACTTCCTACCCTGTTAGCATCATCCCTCGGCCGGCCATCGTTGAGAGAAACCACTTATTAACTGGTACTAGATCCCACCCCTTTAAAACGAGATAAGCGGACAACCAGAAGAACTATTACTATTAGGATTCCGAGCTATAGAATAAAAGCGCTACAGTATCATCCATATTCTCTGGATGAACCAAACATCCAAACCCCTCTTGTAAACAAATTAAAAGAAAATCGGGACACATAGTAGTAGAAAAAACCGTTGAAAGCCAGATTATGATCCATTAGCACTGTAGATTGGATGTCCAAAGACCTAACCATTACTCTCTGAATACACCAAACAACGAATAACTACATAGAGAAATCGGTAGTACAGGAAATTAAATTATACGCCAAACGGCCCTGGAAAATGAAAGATAGAATACTTACCCAAATGAAAAATTGAAGTTTATCTGTAGCTCCTAATCTAGGCCTCAACATTGGCACACTGACATGAGAGCCAGAAATACCTTTCTCTTTTCTCGAAAAGCGCCACTCAAAAAGGAGGAAATAAATAAAATGAGAAACGGGATGCGGTGGCGTAAGTATTCATATTAATTATTTATCTCCTAGTCTTGCAAATGATTACATGATATTCTTACGACCCAGGGATACTGCCCGCAAAAACAAGAATATTTTAATTTTTAAAATCATTCTACGAGGGCCATCCCAAAATATTTAATTTATTTCATTTAAGGTCTGTACACATCGTGATTTTAGACCAACAATAATAACAATTAAAATAATAGAAAACAAACAACCCAAACAAAACATTGAACCATAGCTGCATGATTCTACTCTATGTGTGGCCTAATGTTGTTTACCTAACGGGAAGGGAACACCACAATGATCTCCTGGATAAGGTTTAAGAGATACTGCTACACTTGACGTCTTTCTGCCTTTCCTGGGGACGACAAAGCGCGACAGTGGCTAATAGAGATGACAAAGCTTGGGTCACCAAAACTAGACACTCCTGGGAAGTTAACTGATGCGACGGATGAGTGGAGGAACACTGTACTGAAATGAATGAAAACAGAATTGAAGGTGGAGTTTGGGAAGGGGAGGGAATGGGTGTCGGGGTGATCTTCAGACGAAAATAAGACTTGATGAAATAATGAGGGTGCTGCGGGTGAGTTGCACACTGAGACCCTTCGGAAGAGAATAGGAGTGGATGGAAATAAGGGTCATAAGGATGGGGTGGGGTTGTGTGACCCTCCCTCCCTCCCTCCTCCCCTCCCACCCAGGGTGACTCATTATTGACGCCGCCTGCGGATCGGCTGTCTTTCTCTCTTCTCCAGACTCCCATTTCCACAATCCCTGTCAAGCCAGCTCTTGCAGCTCGCAATCAGCGCTAACTCGTGTCTGTAAAGACCAAAGTACCCAGTTTCTTGCCTGAAGTTGTATGACTGACTAGAAGTTTGGGTCAAACACAATTGATAAAGGTGAGGGACTGATAGGAAAAATCTATCTCCACTTCTCTGCTGCCAATGGTTGTCATTTGTGGGTTAGATAAGCAGCATAGAAGGGGACATAGCTCTTTCCTATCATTCCCTCTTTCCACGGAGGATAGCACCTAGTAAGGATGTTATCTAAGATGCTATCAATAAACTCTTTGAGCGATACACTTTTATTACTTGTGTTTTACACAAACTTCTGGTCTCCTTGAAGTTGCATGCTAGCGCTTATTTATACGTTATGAAGTGCATTCATTATAACACGAGTTTAAGATTTTTCATTACAAAACGTCCGCACTGTTTGAGTAGATTTTCTTTTTCTCTTCCTCGTCACATTTACGGACGTCTTCTCTGGGGTCTATCATCAAATATGCATGGAACCATCGCTTCTCAGTATTTATTTCACAACTGTAATCAAAGCAGAAATAAACCTTATGCGAAGCCTGCCGACAAGTGTAAAATAAAACTATCACGTTTGAAGGTATCAAGCATCTGTCGAGACTTATTTAATATGCGTGACTTCGAACGTTTTATTACGCCCAACGTCTCAGCTTATATTACCGTAGTTTGTCCGTCTAAAGGCTTGTTCCTCTGAATACACTTTCTACGTTACTTCAGGGAACTGAAGCCAGCGCTTTGATGTGAGGCAGAAGAAACAGAACCATGACTCTCAACGGAGGCGTTCTGACATTGCATAATGTTCTGCGGTATGGGCGCAAAGACGAGTAAGGTATTTATGGACAACAACCTGGAGAGAGTTGCGAAGGTCATGTCGTCATACAACAAAATTAATTCAAAACATATTGGAGATTACACAGTTACTTTGACTGAACTACACTGAGAAATATAAATCTGCCTGAATATTATCACACTCACATCATCATTAATTTCAACTTCTGTTCAACTAAATCATATTGTATAGCAGCCTATCTGACTAGTATTAAATTGATGTTGTCTAAATTATATTCTGAAGTGTCAGAACCGCAAACGGAAATTGTAACGTTATAAAGTATACTTTGAGGCACACTAAACTAATGGGTTTGGGATTCAGAACGCACGATACCTTAGATACCGTTTGTTTGTAGCGCTTAAAACTATATAGTTACTGTTTGTTAGTATAACCGTTGAAAAAAGCCTTTGACCACTTATAGCGAGTACACATCGTGGAGTGAGAGCTTCTGAAAGTTTGGAATTAATAAACGCCAAGGAAAATTCTTAACTCCAAGAGAGAATAAACGAAACGATATGTTTTGATCACCAAAAAACCCAACCCAAAATAACAAAAAAAAAAAAAAAAAACCACTCATCTTTCAGTTTGAATACTCAACAAGAAAAGTCTCAGTGAGAAACACCATTTCAGTTAGAAATGTCACCCACGAAAATCTCAATCCTGAGTCTAGACAAACTCTACTGATTGCTGATTAAATTCACGCCAAAGAAATATCAGGTGGCCTTAGCCAAGAGTCCTTAAGCAGGGACATCCTTACACGGGAGTATCATGCCTCCATGATTATGCCTTCAATTTGGTCACTACGTTCAAACAAGAGATAAAACTAGCCAAAATAAGTTATAAAGACCGCAAAACTACGACATCTGCAGTTTATTATACACAGATTAACATTCCATCGAGTCCATGATTCAAGACTCCACAGTCAAGTGACGCAATACTAAATTAGTATATCGATAAACAACGAATTCTTTCGCATTGGGTGACACAAAAATGTGGCTTTTATTATTAAATTAATGTCACTTTAAATCTTTAGATCTTAAAATATGATTAAATCTCACTCTGATTTTTAATCTAAAAACTATCGAAGAAATATTATGACACAAATATTTCAAAGGTCTTGTTTTAAAAGCAGGGATTTTATGTGGATCATTGCTATTATTATCTCGGAGCTCTTGAGGGATAACCACGCATCACAGTGCTTAGCTGTCCCCTCGGATGAGCGTTAGGGACATTGTGGGTGCTTAGGGGGTTAATAGGAAACAACAAATGCTAACATTTGCCATTTTGTAGCCGTACTTGGCGCCTATCAAACTTGACACGGCATGAGACAATGGCACAAACAAGAAAACTGAATCATCTCTTAAGTAAACTTGACCATTTTAAACACAGTGAGAGAAGGAATAATCCACAAGAGGTGTGATGCATGGAGTAGGCCTAAATACGTTGTCCTAGACTATAACATGCGTCGCGAGTGATGGTTCTGTCCCAGTTTTAGATTCAGACTTCTTATTGTCTTAGTCTATTAATCACAGCAAAATAAAACTTAGAACTTGAAAGACAACGATAAGGGTTAAAAGCAATTTGGCAAACACTAGGACGATGTATGACCATCACTGATTGGAATTAAGATAACTGGAAGAAGAGGAAAAGATTGGTTCAGAGTATGACGTTTTCATCTTTCAAATATTGCTGCCATCTTCGAACAGCAATTACCACGTCGAGGTGTGGAGGTTGAGAAGAAGAACTGTCAACCAGCGAAACAATAGTGGTCTGTGTGGTATACTTTGAAGAATTGTGGTTAATTATTCCTTAGTTTTCATTCTGAAAACAATACGGCCACTTGTTACTTTAGATTATAAAGATAGATTTTTTTTTTGTTTTTTTTTTTAATATATGAAGGGCTAATGTTGGAATAATTGCTTTTCTAGTTTGGAAACGATACCGCAACATGTTAGGCTTGAAATTCTGCCTTTTGTATCTCAAAGTTCGAGTTTAAAAACGTATAAGAGCAGCAGATTTTAAAACTGAGATCAAAGATACGTTAAACAGCGTGTGTGGTTGTGAGTCGGTTGAGCTATACTAGTATTTGGCTGTCTTATTAGAATAAATACTTTACTTCCAAAGTTCATTACAAAGTTTAAAAGCAAAGTTTAAAAAATATGACAGTAGGAATTAAGCTGTCAGACCCTTATTTTATTTTTCTTCAACAATCTTCCTAAGGCACCTTTTTATCCTTGCTTATTTATTTAATCGTTGTTATATATCGCTTTTCAAGCTCAAGATCTGCTCAAGGCGCTGGCCCATACAGGATCTAACTAAAACCGCCCGAGGCGCCCACTTGCAGCCTTTGGGCGCATAGTTTGACGCCCAGATGACTGAGCACAATTCTGGGGGACCGGTGTCACATCCTTCAAGTTCCGGGTCTCCTAGTTTATCCGAGCGCATTTGCGCATGCGCTAGGTCATGTCGGGCCGGCTTTTTTACGAAGTTCTTAGGCGTCATAACCCTAACCCTAACCCAAACCCTAACCCTAAACTCTTAACTCTAACCCAAACCCTAACCCTTACGAAGACTATGATAGCACTGTGCGCATGCGTCGAATTTTGTAAGCGTCGACCAATCAGAATGCTCCCATTCGCTCCCAGCCCAGCTAAGATACTAGGAACTGTGAGGATGTCACACCGGGCATGGGGGAGAAGGGAGAATCAACGCTCTGATTGTGGTTGCTCAACCCAAGCAGAAGAAAAAGAAGAAGAATCAATTGTAAATGTGTTAGTTTCAAATACTCGGTGTTGGTCTTTCTTATTATACCATCGGGACACTGATCAACGAACCGGTATTGAAAGGTGGTGGGTACGTGCACAAACTTGACCTCGGTGTATATGCTCATCCCACCCCCACCCCTCACCTACCACCTTTCAATGCCGGTTCGTTGATCAGTGTCCCGATGGTATAAGATGGACTCGCACCGAGTATTTGAAACCACACACATTTACACTTGATTCTGCTTCATCTTTTTCTTCTGCTTGGGTTGAGCAACCCTAGTCAGTGCGTTGATTCATTTGCTTGCTCTTTAAAGCCTATGCGACCTTTGCGTGAGTTGCTAACTCAACTTAGCTCATAGGTCAAGGTCCAGGCTTGATCATACAGCGTGGATGAGATTAAATGAGGCCTTCTCTCTGAGAGCGAGTAAGAGAGAGAGAGAGAGAGAGAGAGAGAGAGAGAGAGAGAGAGAGAGAGAGAGAGAGAGAGAGAGAGAGAGAGAGAGAGAGAGAGAGAGAGAGAGAAAAGGCCTCGCTTAGTCTCAGCCACGCTAATTGGTCCTAGGCTTGATAAAATACAAAACGTCTACCCATCTTCAATCTATGATACTCCGAGTGACTGGGTGAATGTGAGGTCCCAGAAGAGGTCATGGCTGAGCCTGACATGACAGCCGTCATTAACGGCGGCATTGGTACTCGTCCATCAGTCCCCATGTCACTAATTACGGCTTGTCTGGACTCATCGCCTTCACTGCTTGCATTATAGTCTCCATGCACAGTCTAGATGCATCCTTGCTGTCTTTTCACACGGTCTGTCCGTAGGCCCTGTGTTTTGCACTTTGCCTGTTTAGAATAAACCCCCGTTGGGGTGCCGGGGGTTTCAGTATAAATAGTATCACCACTTTCTGGAAATTTAGTGCTTTAAATTCCCACTGTCGCTGTCTTTCTCATTTTGCTCTTTCTCATTCCTGCTCTGTTCTATCAATCTGCTATACTATTTTCTTCTTCGCTAGACCAGTCACCTACCGTTTTTCTTGAAAACTCTTCCGGGACAAGAATCCTTATTTGGGTATGAGGTCTGTTGGATCAGCTTGGGAATATTGGACGCTTTCTGCCAGGTGGTCACTAGGGCTTCCTATGATGTTATTATTTAGCAATGTAGGCATTTTATATGTATGTGTTTTGTTAATAATTTATAATGATGTTTGTATTCTATTTTGTTTTTGTAAACGGGGTTCGATAAATTAGAGTGCAGCCTCAGCGTCCCCTGCGTGGGATGTCTTTATTGTAAAGTGACTGGCTGGTGCAGAGCTTTCAGTTTTACCACTAGGGTTGTTTCAGCAGATCTTTTATGCGGATTGGGGGTTGTCCGGTCCTGATTTGGCTCGGAAGAGTCCGCTGGACCTAAAGCAATAATAATGTAATGTAATGTAATGTAATGTAATGTAATGTAATGTAATGTAATGTAATGTAATGTAATGTAATGTAATGTAATGTAATGTTTAGAATACTAGACAGGAATATGATGAAAAAAAATTCCGCCCGTTACAGACAATAGTCGCCCGTTACAGATAATAGTTGCTGAGGACGTAAAACATAGACGATCCTTATCATCAATAATTATGTGCATAATTTCTTAAATGACTTGAACGATGCATAAGCATAGTACTAAGGGGCAGATAACGTAGGCCTATGCATTTTAAGAAATGCATTCCACAATACTCCCACATATACAATTGTTACAGATTTAAGGCTCTTTGCGGCCGACGCGAAACGGAATGGTCGCCTGAAATTAAAAACTGTCAATGAACTTAAACGGTGGTAAGCACCGTCAATGTTATCATCGGTGCAGGGCATGAACTGTTTGATGTGGTTTAGATTATAAATACCTCTGTAAGACGTTGAACCACATTTCCTATAGCTACAGGTAAGGCGCCCGTCCCTAGATCAAAGAGCGCGGTATATAGCCTAGTACATGTACTACTGTTTTTTTCCATCACTAGCGAGGTAGCGTCATGAACATACAGCGTGAATGAGACTAGTTAACGCCTTCTCCCTGGTGAGGGAGAGGGAAGGTCTCGCCTAGTCTCCACTACGCTGTATGTGTAAGTAGCAGTCTGCGTTCTATCAGAACTTACTCAAAATACTGCATCGTCTGTCTCGGCATCCTCTGAGACCCATCAGTTACAGCGTCTGCAAAGGTCTAAAAGCTTCTACATAATCACTCTCACACCTACAAAATCATACACAGCGTCTGTTGATGAAGAATGGCGTATGCCTCGGCAGGCTAGGTCATGCTCTGTGCTACAAAATAAGACGCTAAAGCATCATTACCCCTGTTTAAGTCTAAGTCTAAGGCTTTAAGACCTGACACCAAGCACTCTTGATACTTGAAGATACTCGGTAGGCTTGAGTTAGATTCTGTATCGGTCAGTGCCTTGAGCAGCTCTTGAACTGAAAAAGTGCTATAAAATATAGAAAAATAAATAAATAAAACTCAAACTCAAATTCTGCCTCACTGATAGTCTTGAGGTCAAAGAGCGAGAAACACTGTGACACACACGATCGAAAACGTGTCAATATAAATAAAAACGAATTCCCGCACATAACATTTTCAACTAAAATGTCGCCCAACGCAGTCTCGATCCACCACTATTACAAGTAATAACTTAAGCTATAGTAACCTTAATCAGAGCGATAACTTATAAGCTATAAGCTACAATAAATAGTATTAAAACTGGTAGGCCACGAATACATAAGGTATCGTCCCCTATACGCTTCTGTGTCCGGGGACGTTAATCTAAATAACTAACTAACTAGGCCACGATAAAACTAATTGAGACACAACCGTCAACGGGAGGGAAGATGAAACTTGAAGGAAGGGAGCCCAAAAATAACAACGATTTATATATTAACTCGAAAGAAACCCTTGTAGATTAGTAATTTCCGCAATGTTATCATAATCCCAAGTTAATCCTACCATAACTGCATCTCATAAACACTGGATTAGTTTTCAACTGAGCAATGTTACAATGGATCTAGCACATTCCTCACTCATCTTTTCCATCAACGTTCTCATAATAGTAATAAATTGTATTGTAACAACGTCGTACTCCCATAAACTTAAACTGTAATAAATACGGCCTAGGAAAATTATATAATAACAACTTGACCCGTCTCATAAAATGTAACAAAATTGGTCACAGTTATACACTTTTTTTTCGCTCATCGTTTCATAAAAGTTTTCATAATTTATTTTATTTTATTTATTTTAAAATGCATAGTAATAGAAGAAACATTTCATAAAATGCACCGTAACGACGTGATCATCTCATAAACTTGAACTCAAATGAATATGCAGCTAATTTAAAAAAAAGTATTTTAACAACATGATCATCTCATAAAAATGTTCGGTAACAAAATGATCAAAGGCCTTTCCTAACGGCTCCAGTCCCTCTCATTCCGATGCAAATATTCAGTGAGCCGTTTCTAACAAAAGCCGGCCGTAACTCTCCAGTAACGTTCGCAGAATCCTCAGGCCAAACATCTCCCGACCACACCCTCCCCAGACCTCCATCATGGCCTGAACTACCGTTATCAAAGGCTTCAAAGAAGAAACCGAGCCCAATATATCTCCTCCCTGCGTCCCCCCCACCCAGTGTTATAGGGAATCGAACCCTAGGCGTCCCACAAGGAGTCCTGAAGGTTCAGACTGGCCCCCTGTTAATAAACTAACCTTCACTCTGTTTCCGCCTAATGATATAGCGAAGGGGTACCAAATGGTTGTGTAATATATTGCAAACAACAGCAAAGGGGTTGTAAAATTGTGTTTTCTGACTGCAAAAGCAAGCTTTCTAGAGGTTTCTAAAGCAGCATGTCTGAAGGTTTTGACTGCAAAATATAACAGACTTCCCAAATAAATAGCCACGCACAGCCATGCACTCGTAGACATAATTATTTTTTCCAATTTTTGTGTGTGTTAGTCTACATGTCTGAGTGAAGATGTTTGATTTTTTCACGGAAAAGTAATTTGACTGACCGAAATCCCAAAGTTGTGATTAAAATATAACCCCCAATTTTAGTTCCACAGTACTGGTTGTCTGCGTGATTCTTTAATTTGTTACAATTTTATCTATACATTTTATTTTAATCAAACCTGAAATGGCAAGAGATGGTTTGGCGGACCATTGACCCCCCCCCCCCCTCCCAAAAACAAAACAAAAAAAATCTCATTTTTGGGAGGAGGAGGAACAACGAAGCTTAACGTCCTATTGCATCAGCGTTAAGGACGATCACCACGTCGCCACCCTGACAATGATTATCATCATCATATCAAAGATGAGATCCTACGGATCTTATCATTTGCGTGCTGAAACGTTTGATGTTTGTACGCGTGAATGGGCCAAAAGACTAAGTTACGATTCAAAAGAAAAAGCTTTCTCCACCAAAGAATTATACTGCATGACATACAATACGCGATCTTTGTTTTTCCACGAAACTGACTATCGGTAGCAGATTTTTCTTTTAATAAGCATTGACATCGCAAAAAGACGGTTTAGCGGTCTCACGATTTTTTGTTTGATTCGACGTTTGAAAATATTCACAACCTAGTCTTATGGTTTTGTCTGATTGAAAGACACAGTTGTGAAACCTTTTGAAATGTGTTCAGACTAAAAAAAACAAACAACAACTACGATCAGTTAACTATGATTGAATTTTTGTTCCTCACAGAGGCTAAGCACTATCAAGAAATAATTGAAAAACGTTCCGATCTCTTTGAGGCAACAGAGGGGGATGAGGGATGGGGAAGGGGTGGGAGGTGGGTGGGGCGGGGGAGAAAATACATATTTATAGTATTTACAAACTACTTTAAGCTCCAACAATCAAAACACCGTGAAGTTGTCTGATGTTGAGGAAAGGTCTCGTCTTTTGTTTGTTTGATCAAAAGAACCCCCCGCTGGGGTGCCGGGGGTTTCAGTATAAATAGTATCCCCACTTTCTGGAAATTTAGTGCTTTAAATTCCCACTGTCGCTGTCTTTCCCATTTGCTCTTTCTCATTCCTGCTCTGTTCTATCAATCTGCTATACTATCGTCTTCTTCGCTAGCCCAGTCTCCTACCTTTTTTCTTGAAAACTCTTCCAGGATAAGACTCCTTATTTGTGTATGAGGTCTGTTGGATCAGCTTGGGAATATTGGACGCTTTCTGCCAGGTGGTCACTAGGGCTTCCTATGATGTTATTATTTAGCAATGTAGGCATTTTATATGTATGTGTTTTGTTGATAATTTATAATGATGTTTGTATTCTATTTTGTTTTTGTAAACGGGGGTTCGATAAGTTGGGGTGAAGCCTCAGCCGTCCCCTGCGTGGGATGTCTTTATTGTAAAGTGACTGGCTGGTGGAGAGCTTTCGGTTTTACCACTAGGGTTGTTTCAGCAGATCTTTTATGCGGATCGGGGGTTGTCCGGTCCTGATTTGGCTCGGAAGAGTCCGCTGGACCTAAAGCAATAATAATGTAATGTAATGTAATGATCAAAAGAAAAGCGGAAGCACATACATGTATGAAAAACACCGGCCGCAACTTATAACGGCACAACTGAATTTGCTGGTCTGTATTACGAATGTCACCTGTCGCTTTATGTTTTACATTCATACAATACAAACATTATCTATTTCGGGTACTTTATCTTTTATTCAAATCTCTCCAGCCTTTATTCTTTCTCAGATCAGAGGGGATAAAATGAAGAAGCGGCTGCATACCACAAGACACTAGTAACCCCCCCCCCAAAAAAAAAAAAAAAAAAAAAAAACACCTCCCCCCTTCCCTCAAAACAAAGAAGTTTTAGTGAAGACAGGTTAAATGTTCATTGTCTATCACTGAGGCTGTCTGTTTTATAACAAAGTTGAACTATAAAACACGCTAACAGCATTAGCTAATATCAGTAGTTTTCATTAATGACCAGTCTGTGGTTCGCGTTTAGTGATTTATTAATTATGGGAGACAACACATGTGTGTACCACACTGTTGTTAGTTTAGTCTTGTATTAGTGTATATCATAAGTTTGTTATTTACAGTAAATGTGTGAATGCGTAAGTGAATTAATGCGATCTCACAATCTAATATCCATGCTGTTATATATAGCATTCCCAGTGGGGCCAGTGGGGGAGAAATTAATGGATATTTAGTAGACGTGCCAGCTCGCGTTAGTGTGCGTGCGCGCGTGTCCAGGCCTATACCCTTGTTAGTTATGTGTATGCTTTAGGTAGGGAATAATTTCAATAACTCAACAGCGCATAAAATAATCAACAAAAATACACAACTAAGTAATTATACCATTCCATTCAAGTATTACTAGTGAACACATTTTCACCTCCACCAAGGAGGGGAGAGGGGTGGTGGTGGTGGGAAGGGACTCCATCCACCACCCCACCCCCTCACACTCTCATCCTCCACCATTTCGCTAATAATCAAATTGCATTGCGAAAATCGTGACTCAGAAAATCAAGAACACGACTAAACTGTAACAAAGGAATAATGACCACAGCTCAAAAAAATAAAAACAAACCGCAAGACAGATTGCTATACAAACAATCAAGACCACACATAATTTAGAAGTACAGTCAGTAGAAAACAGCTTTTTAATAGTTAGACGGGGGGAAAAGGAAACGTACTGCCTTGTTAGTATAGGCGTGTGTCAATGAAAGATAGGACAATCAACGATTTTAGGCTTTAGCTTTTAGCTTTTAGTGGTGCGCTTCTAGGTAAAGTGTGTGACAATGATTTTCGCTTCCATCACTCCGACGACGGGATGGGGCAGGATGCACGGTAGGAAGAATTGTTTTCTTTTCTTCCTTCTTCTTCCGCTGCCACGATCACCACTATCTTCTTCTCTTCATCATCCTCATCCTCATCATTATCATTATCATCATCATCATCATCACCATCATCATCATCATCATCATCATCATCATCATCATCATCATCATCATCATCATCATCATCATCATCATCATCATCATCATCATCATCAATCGTCATTATCAATCATCATCATTATCATCATCATCATCATCATCATCATCATCATCATCATCATCATCATCATCATCATCATCATCTTCTAAACAGTGGAGCCGTCGTCTAGAACGTGGACCCACTCGGAGTATTAGCAGACAATAATTATGATGATATTGAGATTAACCTGTTGCAAAATTTCGTTTCCATAATTATGAAGCTCTCTCTCTCTCTCTCTCTCTCTCTCTCTCTCTCTCTCTCTCTCTTTCTCTTTCTCTCTCTCTCTCTGTGTAAAATATATAAATAAACTTTAAAAACTGGATGTAAAATATGGATTGCCTTGTGGAATTAACGATGTCTGACTAAAGGACGAGGTTTGACGCTCTATTGTATGAGGAAGAACTGAACTATGAAACTCTGCATCTAACTTCTAACTTTTAAATTGGGATTCTGCTAGTACTAATTGACCTGGCAGCGTTGACGGTCGAGATGACCCTTGCCCAATGCGACAGCGGCATCAATAACCGATCAACAGCTGTTGGGTGTGGGTGTGATGAGCCTCGCAGAACAGAAGGATGAATCAGAAGAGAAAGGGGTCAGCAGGAACAGGAATCTCCACAGTTGGCACTGTGATGAGGGTCTGCGACGCCGCATCTGATGAAGCCTGGCGCAGTCCACCATTCAGCGCCACCGTCAACTAACACCACAACCCTCACAAACACCACAAAACCAGCACAAAAACGCAGGTCAAGGGAAAATTATCAGTGGCCTGCTTTGACGTCATGACGGGAGCAAGCAGAAAACAAACGGACCATCTGTTTCAATAGCGTTTCAAACCGCACGCGGTTTTGAGGTCTGCTGCTTTCAAGGGTCAACCCTGCAAGTGACCTCTTCACTTTTTTTTCTTTCTGGTACCAGGGACCACCGTGTCCTGTCCTGCCTTGTCACGGCTCCTAATGATAGCAGGCTTTTCATGAGCAATGGGCAGTCACTCTTCATCTTCTACTCCAGCGCCGTTCAAACAATGCTGCTAAAAGAGACAGACTGCAGCTAGTGGAAAAGTTAGCAAAAGATTTAAACGAATAGCATGAGGAAGAGAGGAAGAAGAAGTGAAGATTGCTGGTAGAACTTTTAAGGAGTAGAGGAAAAAGAAAAAAAAAAGAAAATGGAGGACGAGAACAAGGAATAAAAAGGAAAGGGAGGAAAGATGCGGTAGAGGGAAGAGTGAAGACTGCTGGTATGGCGTAGTGCTTCTTAAAAGCGGCACGTGGCTGTTGTAAAGCCAGACAGCGCCACAGCTCATTAGAAACAATAGGGGCCTCGTCCTTCCCGTGAACACTCTTCTGTCCTCCCTTTTTGTCGTCGTCGAGTTTAAGAATAAGGTTGGAGGGGTCCCAGGAGAGCTGCTGCTGCCAGCAAGATGGCAAAACGCTGCTGGGACAGGCCAGCCGGCTGACGTTCTTAGACTTCGTGGTCTTACCTGCTATTAATTCTGAATGAATAAATGAATGAATGAAAATGTATTAAGCGCATAAATATTTCCACACAAACGCATGATCAAAAGCTGGATGTCGGCGTTGTTAAAAAGCACATTAGTCACTAGTTGGTACAATCTTTTTTTATTTAATTTTTAATGTTTATGTTTATGTTTTAATTTTTATTCTGGATGATTGGGAGTGAGGTGAATAAGAGCACGTTGGAAGTGCGAGGAATAAGTAGGGTGCTGTACGAAGTGTTCTTAACTACCGGCTAGATGTATATTTAAATGAAAATTATTTTTATAGTATCTGTTACAAGGACCTATGACAGGCATTTCAAAAACTGATTTAAAGAAATATAAATAAATAAATAAAATAAATGCACCTAAAAAGTTACATCATTAAAAAAATAGTTGTTAAGCTTCTACAACAGGCTAAGTTGTTGAAGCGCATCAGACACTGAAGTACACACCAAAATGTACGTTTATGCACACACGCACACAAACACACGCATGCACACAGGTACGAACACACACACACATACACAAACACTAAAATTAGAGCAGGGGAGAATAACTATTTCCGTACAGTGTCCACGGTCACACCTGGCTAAAGCCACCATTCTAGGACAACGCACACAGCAGACTAAATTTATCGACTCTCCCACGCGCCCAGGCAATGGATAAAAAGTAGAGGGACCTCTGAACCTCCTTTCAACCGGATGGGTTCAGGAAACAAACAATAGTCTTTGGAGATTGGTTCGCGGAAGCCATCTGCTTGGCAGTGACCGGGAGCCTTCCATTTCTCAACCTCAGTCCAAGCAAAACTATCGAAGCCAACGGGAGTTTGTGTTGGTTATGTGAAGCGAACACATATTGTGCTATTGTTTGAACGTTTATTTTGTAGTAGTAGTTATGTGATGTGTTTAGAATACACTATTGTGTTGACACTACCATGGGGTATGTTCATTATTATCATTATTAAAAGAACATTTTCTTTGGAGGTTTATGTTGTAATGGGCTCTATGCACAAAGGCGTGGCGGCCACGTGCTGCGGGAATAACACGGCGTGCTCGAGTTTGAAAATGGTGAAGTACTGTGCTGCGTTTGGATGCTATAACTTCGACGTAAACCTTTATGCAAAGAAAAGAACATTTCCTTTCATCGATTTCCACTGAAAGATGAAATATTGCCATGACCGCTTTGTTATTCCCGCGCCACGTGACCATGCCGCCGACTTGTGCATAGAGCCCATTATGTGCTAAGTATGCTGCGAAGTTCAGCACTGACGCTACTTGCGTAGACACACCAATGGAGCTATGTTCATCATGATAATTACAGGTTCAGCGAATGAATGTTTATGTTGCGAAGTGAGGTTCATGTGGTTAGTATGTGATAGTTAACTGTTAACTATGTACTGCTGCTGATATGTTAAGCTGTTTAAGCTCTGACGCTACTGTTGCCTAGAAACAACAATGGAGGTAACATGCCCATCATTTTTAGGTCAACGGTTTGCTTCCCTGGTAGTTATGGTCTATTAGTACAACATCTTCCTTCCTTTATGTAATATATTCTCGTTACTGAATAAATAATAACATTGAACAAAATCTGTACTTGAAATTTTGAGTGAGTAAAAGAATAACACTTAGACCAATATATATAAAAAGTCATAAGGGATACTGTACGTGCTTTTGTTCTTCTAAGCCAGACTCAAAGCACAGCGATCTGTAACCAACACAAACGCTCACAAGTCACACACACACTCCTACATACACATATTCATCATTCAGACATGATGTGTAAAGGCAGGGAGAAAAAAAATCAGCGGTAACAAACCAGAAAGTTTCAAGAAAATAATTCTGGTTATGCTTTGTTCTCTCTTTGAAATATTTTGCTTGCTACTTCGTCAGTCATATTTGGACTTTCCGCAAGCAGCTGTGGTTTTCGGTTCAGTTCAGTTCAAGTAGATTAACGTCCCCGGACACATCAGCGTAAACTCAGCTGTGGTCGTCGCATGTTGGGAAGTCTCTGAAGCAGAAAATCCTAGATAATAACACTGTTAAAAACCAGTCAGCCAGAATACAAATACTGCATCGTGTTTACTAGTGAGCGCATTGAGATTTCTTCACATTAAAGGGCCGGTCGAACTCTACTTGAAGTAAGAGCGTATTTAAGTCGTATTAACACTGTTTTGGAGTAGCATTTGCCTTGGCAGAGATCTCCCCCACAATACAAGAACTCAGCTAAACAATATCTGTATTGGATTAGAAGGCGAATCTGCATGCAGTGAGAATAAGCTTATATTAAATTCATATTTATTTTATTTCATTACCACTCTTCTGAAATAAAATGTGTCTTGCTTTGCCTTGGCAGACACGCACACACACACACACACACACCTGCACACACACACACACCTACACACCCACACACTATCTATATTAAATTCGAAAGATGGGATCTGCATGCAGTGTAAGGACTCCTTTTTTTTTTGGTTTAAATTGTATTAATGGGAATGCCTTGATATTTCACTGAACACCAGCCCATCAGTAGTGATGCTTTATTCAATTAGTGAGGGTCTGAAACATACAGGGTGGCCTAGAATAGTCTAGACCTAGGCTTCGTCTAGTCTCACCTAAGCTGTGGAGGTCTAACAAGGGCGAGTTAGCGACTCCTGCCATTAGCCAAAGAAAAACGGAGAAGTGATGTCATTTCCGCCGATGACCGCACTGTGGTCGCGTTTTGTTGGTGACGTTGCTCATCCTTCTAGAGTGGCAGTGGAGCAAGTTGTTGTGTTGTTGTTTGTAGATTATAGTCACACGACACTTAAGCATATAGGTGACTACTGGACCGATTTATACTGACACCAGCGGGCCAGTTGTTGGTAAAGGGGAAAATAATATGATCACACGTTGACCAATCCGGGATTCGAACCAGCGACCTTTCGGTTACTAGCAATACGCTCTTACCAACTGAGCTACCCGGCCCCTCGCAGTGGAGCAAGGTGAAGTTGGCGGAGTTATACAGGCGATCACACAATCAGCTTGGCATTGTGACTTGCCAAATAACCCAACACAATGCGAATACCTGTATTAAGCCGGGGTAACACAAATGGGACAAGTTAATTCGGCGTGTAGGGTTCGCCCAGGAGATACTAGCAGTGAAAGAGAACTTTCTGTAATTGGGGACCGAACAGTGATTGGCCAAACATTACATTACAGGGTAATTGCTTTAGGTCCAGCGGACTCTTCCGAGCCAAACCAGGACCAGAGAAACGTTACCTTAAATATTATAAAATGGTTCAAATATTAAAAACCAAGCCTGTTACTCTTAAATATTCAAACAAACTTTCCCACGCAACCTCTTGAAAAATCTTCTTTAAATCTGATGTCTTAAAAATACGTTCTCTTTCTTCAATCAAATCACTAAAGTCAGTCTTACCAATAAAATCCAACCAACAACATTACATTACATTACATGGCCATTGCTCTAGGTCCAGGGGACTCCCCCGAGCCAAACCAGGACCAGAGAAACGTTATCTTAAAATATTATAAAATGGTTCAAATCTTTAAAAAAAAACCAAGCCTGCAAATCTTAAAAAAAAACCAAGCCTGTTACTCTTAAATATTCAAATAAACTTTCCCACGCAACCTCTTGAAAAATCTTCTTTAAATCTGATTATTAAAAATACGTTCTCTTTCTTCAATCAAATCACTCAAATTGGCCAAAGAGAAGTCCACAATTCTAGAAGTGAAAGTGTGAATTTCATGTTTGCCACCAGAATCGATACTGTGGCCAGTCAAATAGAAGAGTAGGGAGTGTAAATTTTGGGTGAATAGTAAGTATGCAGGATAGTATGCTTCTTAATTGTCTCCTTCTGAGAATACTACTGTGCGAATTTTATTCGAGTTCGCGTCTACTCGGGAACGTTTATAAAGACTTTGCCAATTCAAGAGAAACAAAATCTGCTAAACAAATACAGGAAGAAAGGCATGATATAAAATTGAAAGAAACACTATTTTTCGTACTGTCGTTTGAAGAAGAATATAAAAAAAAGGCGTTCAACGAATTACAAGAGATTTTACATCATACTTTATATAATTCAAAGATGAATTCTGTCGTACTTTTATGTGCGTATTATATTCGACATATACTTTATAATTATAACGAATATTTATGTAGGTTTTTTAATGTACAAATTATCACATATTCTTAATTATTAGTTAATTAGCCCAATTAATAATCCTTTATATAAAACAGAATTGCGCACGCGTTTCGATTATGAACGACAAAATCCTTTAAATTTAAAGACTGTTTTGCACTGAATGAGTTATGCATTGAATTAGTTATGCATTGAATTAGTTATGCCTATTTATCATATTCAGTACTTTGCCATTCGAAGCTCGTTTTCACTATTTAACGTAACAGTTAAACGGAGGAGGAAGAAATAAGTGTTTGGATGGGGAACTGGGTGGGTGAGGTGGAAGGACTGTTTGTGTGATGTCAGGAAGATAAACCAAGGAGGTATGGGTTGGGACATAGGTGCGAATGGAGTACTTTAACTCTTTGAGCGCTACCAGAACTCCCAGAGGATAATGCTGGTTTACACTTTGTGAAAACTTGTGGACATGCCAGTCATTAATGTTATTACAAGTTCTGCCAGACAGACGCACAAAGCTGCAAGACAAGCAGCCAGGAACCCCAACTGATAGTGTGAGAGGAACGGGCTCGGCGTAATTCACTTCTAGCCAAATCCCAAATAGTTTTTTTCACTAATCAACTCAAAACAAGAGAAAGCGTTAGTCAAACAAAAAAAGTTTAAATACATGGGAACAGAAGGAAGCTCTCTCTGAGCAGAAGCAAGTCGGTCAGTCTGTCACGTGGGGTTTATGGGCTCTGCACAATGGAATTATGGACCCTCACGTTTATTCGGTGGGAACTGCTAGTAAGTCACCCTATGAACTACTTTAATAAATTTATTTGTTTAGCTCGTTCTGTGTTAAGGTTGGGGTACAGAAATAGATAGACAAATGGTAAAAGATTACTGTCACACTAGCTTTCACACGGCTATGAATCATAAGTAGTCCAGCCACTTGATAACAGTTAAAATCACACATTTATTTCTTCTACTCTATACAAGGTTCTCTAAGTACTAATCTAACTTAAGAAGTCTCTTTCAATGCTAATAGTTCGATCGCTGATAGTCTAGGCAGCTGTTTTTTCTTCCTCGGGCACTGGCTATAATATCTCATGTAGAGTTGGACTACTGTGGTCCGTTTTACAGTTTCTGAAGAGTTGGACTACTGTGGTCCTGTTATGATCAGTTTAAGTGCACCTTCGCCTTATGCACTTAACTCATGTGTGGGGTGTTCGAAGTCCTTCTGTGAGGTAGCTTCTGGTCCACCTGTGTCGTTGTGTAGTTGGGTTCCCTTGCCACGCTGTGGGGTCTGACAGGGTGTTTCTTCGGGTAGCTCCTTCCGTCTTGTGCGGTAGAGTCTCCTCGACCAAATAGTCGTTTCTGTGGAGTGGGGTGCACAGGATAGCTCGGGATAGCTCGGGATAGCTCGGGATAGCTCGCCTGCTCGTCTGTAATATAAGAGACGAAAGTCTGCACAACCCTGAATAATCGGTTTGTGCAGAGCGTCTCACTGAAAGCCAAGTAGCCCTCAGTGATAGCTCCACATCTCTATACATAAGCGACGAACATTCTGCTACTTCCGGGTTCCACTGGAATTTCACTCTAAATTCCTATACATACATAAATATCAATCGTGGCTAACTATACACATACAGAATTAATAATAATATAAACATTCAGTGGTACAGCCACTGGTCTGCAAACATACATATAAGTTAAACAACAGAGGTTCCGTACGGGATACAACATGGCGGCGCAACCGGTCGTGTTTCGGCTCGTGGTCGGCTCTTCCACGTGGTACGGCAAATTCGGATTAATAATTCACATTTATGCATAGCAAATTCCACAAACATAATTTCAACAATAATACAAATATATCACGATGAAACAGAAGGGTGTTCATTTACCTGTTTGACAAGTTCAGGCCCGTGATGACTTGAGAGAATTCTAAGATTCCTAAGTCCTGCTTCCTGGTCTATGAGTGTAGAGATTTCTCTAGCTGTGGAGATGTTGACTCTACCTCTTCTCACACACGACTGACCAAAGCTGTGTTAGGCTCTGACACAGTCAAAACTGCTCTACCCACTTAGCCTGCTTCTGATTGGTTAAAACGGTCCGATTCAAAGCTCTCATTGGGTAAAATGTTTACGACTCTCGCACACAGTGCTGAGTCACTAAGCTGTGTGGGGGTCTGGCTCGCTGTGTGTACTTTTATTGCTACTGTGTAATTTACTGACTCTCTACTGTTACAAAGACTACACAAGGCTAAATAGTCAACAAGCAGAGTTAAAACTAGTCCTAACGCGACAGGCTCCCTCAACTGAAAAAAGGCGATGACTACTGGATTCGACCTTTTTCTACTACAGGGCCTAGTTTAACACTGCACTATCCTAGGGTCCTATTTACAAACTAATTAAGTTGCTCGACCTGAGCTGCAATGCTATGCCAGGTAGCTATGGACTCTAGTGACAGGGTTTTACTGGGCGGGGACGAATTCTGGTGCTGTGGCCCTTAGTTGTGTTGGGTGGGCGACAGCTGCTGTGTCCTCCACGAGATGGCGACTGAGGTAGTCGGCTCCGTGGTTCTCTTTGCCGGGGATGTACTCGATTTGGAATGAGTACGCCTGAAGGGTGAGTGCCCATCTCATCAGGCGAGAGTTCAAAGACTTGGAGGCTGCCAGGAACGATAGTGGTTGGTGGTCCACCTGAACTGTGAAGTGGGTCCCATACAGGTAGAGTTGGAATTTCTGTATGGCCCAGACTAGTCCAAGACATTCTTTCTCCGACGTGGCGTAGTGGGTCTCGGCGGGTCTCAATTTTCTGCTGGCGTAGGCGACAGGGAATAGCGTCTCTGCATTCTTGGGGTCGCGCTGTAGCAGTACTGCTCCGAGGCCTAAGTCGCTTGCGTCGGTGCGAAGAACGAATGGCTGAGTCAAATCGGGTAGGTGGAGTACTGGCGCCGATGTCATTCTGTCCTTGAGTGTTTGGAATGCTGTCTCGCATTCGGCTGTCCATACGACTTTGTCCGGGGCGATTTTCCGGGTTCCATTTGTCAGTGGTACGGCGATGCTGTTGTAGTTGTGGATGAGCTTCTTCCGCGATGGCGATGGCCATCCATGTGTGTGTGCCGGGGGTCGCTGGTCGGTCCGTGTATTTCTTGAGGCGATTGAGGTGGTGGTATCGGGCTCTCCCGTTCACCTCTACTTGGTAGACTGTCTTGGATTTCTTGGCAGTCACCCGGTACGGTCCTCTCCAAGCGATGTCCAGCTTGTTGGTTCCACTTGGAAGTAAGAGTAGCACTTGATCGCCGACTTGCAGTTCTCTGTCCTTCGCGTGGCGGTTGTAGTACTTCGCCTGACGGGCTCTTGCCTTCTTCAGTGCTTCACCAGCTTTCTTCCACGTGGCTTTGAGGGTTTCCTGCAGGTCTGCGACGTACTTGGTGGCACCTCTTGGTGTGTCGTCTATCTTGGCTTCCGTCCAACTTCTGCGTAGGGCTTCTAGCGGTCCGGCTAGAGGTCTGCCGAATAGCAATGTTGACGGGGTGTAGCCTGTGGCTGCATGGGGCGTTTCTCTGTATGCGAACAGTGCCGCATTCACGTAGGTGTCCCACGCTTCTGGATTGTCGTCGGCGACTTTCCTGAGGATGGTGAGAAGGGTTCCATTCAGTCTTTCTACTTGTCCGTTGCTGGCTGGGTGGTATGGTGGTGTGCGAATGTGATGAACTTGTATCAACTCGAACACGTCTTGCATCAGGCGGCCAGTGAACTGAGATCCGTTGTCCGTTCTAATGCTGTCCGGGAATCCGACTCTGGTAAAGATGGCGATGAGTGCATCTGCAATCTTCTTGGTGTCAATCGCTGGCAACGGGACTGCTTCGCACCACATCGTACATGCGTCGACGAGTGTGAGTAGAAATCTGTTCCGCTTCTTGGTCATGGGCAGTGGTCCTACTATGTCTACTGAGACTTGCTGGAATGGCACGCCGACTACTACCGATGGTCCTAAGGTAACTGGTACGGTGTGATGTCGCGGGGAATATCGTTGACATTGGTGGCAAGATTTCACGTAGCGCTTGACATCCTCCGTGATTCCTGGCCAATAGTAGTGTGCGCTGATTCTCTGCACTGTGGCTCCAATTCCCATGTGTCCGCTGAGTGGCATGCTGTGGCCTAACTCTAGTACTTGGGCTCGAAGGGTGGCTGGTAGTACTAGTTGGGTGTGATCTCCCTCTCCTTGTCGATGAAGAATTCCCTCTTCCATGTAGAAGTCTCCCTTGTGCGGGGGTGTGTGCGCCTTGGGTAGCTTCTGGAAGCACTTCGCTATCGAGGTGTCTTCTTTCTGTGCTGTTTTGATCTCTTCGAGTCCTGGATTCGGAGCGAACTCGGGCTGGGGTGGTTGGGTTTTAGCTTGGGCCCTGGTTTGCACTGCAGCTATCTCTACAGTTTTAGGGGGCGTGCCTAAGAACACATACCTACAACCTAGCACTAGATCATACAGGGGTTTCTGTAAAACAGCTGCTTGGATTCGTCCTGTGACGTACCTACTCTCTACTTCGATCCATGCTATTGGGCAAGTAGTCGTCGGTTTCGTCAAGTCTGCTCCTTGTAAGTCGACTGTCTTGTCTGTCAAGTCCGCGCGCGATACAAGAGATTCGCTAACTATCGCGTCGTATGATAGACCTGTGTCATACAGACAGTTCGCTTCTTTTCCGTTGACCTTGACCGTGTCTGTCACCGATGGGTGATCTCCGATTGTGTGTGGCTTGTTACCGCTACTTTGAGTTAGAACTCTGTGCGCTGGCCGGCTTTCGCGCTCTTCCCTACGTTGTGCGGCCAACTTGAAACATTCTGCGGTGGAGTGATTGTTTCTATTGCAGAACGAACAATACCGTCTCTGTTCTGCGGGACCTCTTTTCCCGAATTCCGCGTTGGGTCCTTTATTTTGCCCAGGTCTGGGGTTATTCGGCTTATTCGCGGTGCGCTCTTCCCGGTTAGGGCTTCGTTTCTGTGCCTCTTTCCCGTTAGGCTTTAGGTCTCGCCTGAAGCTCTTGGCTTCTCCGTGTGCGGCCACGTACCTATCTGCGACCTTGACCAGATCTTCTAGTCTTTCCGCGCCCTGCTCTACTGAGAATGTTCTCAGCTCGGGGGTCATGGTTTCCCGTAGCTGTTCCCATACTAACAGTTCTGTCAGTCCATCATACGTTTTAGCCGTGGCTGACTGGCTAATCCACTTATCCAGCGTTGTGGACAACCGATCCGCGAACTGCGCATAGCTCTCTCCTTTCACTCTCCGGTTGGTGCGGAACTTTTGCCGGTAGCATTCTCCTGTCAGTTCGAATCCCGTTAGGAGTGCCTCTTTTACTTTGTGATAGTCAGTCACTCTGTCAGTCGGTAGCTTACTGTAGATGTCATAAGCCTTTCCTCTAAGCCCTTGACTAAGCTTAAAAGACCAATGAGTGGGATCTAGTTTATACTCTGTTGCTAGACGCTCAAACCTAGTCAGATAGAGATCTAGACCTTCTTCTCTTTCATTGAATGTTCCCAGTGGAAATGACATTCCTTGTACAGGGTTGGGTGCTACCTCTAGCTGATCTGAGTGGGGAGGGGTTGAGGAAGAACTTGAAGCTCCTGATCCCAATCTTCTTAGCTCTAACTCATGCTGTCTGTCTTTTTCCTTTTCTGCCCTCTCATACTCCCATTTCCTGACTTCTGCATCTCTCTCTGCTGCTAATGCTGCCTTCTTTTGTTCTACTTCTAACTCTGCTTTCTTTTGCTCTGCTTCTAATGCTAGTTTCTTCTGTTCTGCTTCTAATTCTAATTTCTTTTGCTCTGCTTCTAAGGCTAGTTTCTTCGCCTCCCTTTCTGCTGCTCTCTCTGCCTTAGCCTCCTGTTTCTCTACCTCTGCATTGATATACGCAATTAGGTCTCCCCCTGCTAAGTGTAAAGCTTCCCCTAATTCCTTGAAACGCAATCTCAAGGCCACTGGGTCCGACATTGCCAAACGTGTCTATGAACACCCTCTGAATCAAGTGGAATACCAAAACACTAGCAATATTGCAATTCAATAAAAACAATGCAAAGACCATAAAATTCGTAATCAATAATAGAATAAAACAAGAGTCAAATGGCATACAACAGTTATTTAAGCAAAACCTGCAAAAGAACAATGCAACATACAGGCACAAAAATATTTGAAGCAACAAAGTTTTTAACTAAAGAATAGTGCACCCAACTGATCAGTGTTATACCCTTACACTATTTTAAGTTATTCTACTTCTACTGTTATCTAATTTTATTGTACTTAGGTCCGGTTATACCCAATTCCTATTATACACAGATCCTGGCAGGCTCGCCAATTAAAGTGTCACGTGGGGTTTATGGGCTCTGCACAATGGAATTATGGACCCTCACGTTTATTCGGTGGGAACTGCTAGTAAGTCACCCTATGAACTACTTTAATAAATTTATTTGTTTAGCTCGTTCTGTGTTAAGGTTGGGGTACAGAAATAGATAGACAAATGGTAAAAGATTACTGTCACACTAGCTTTCACACGGCTATGAATCATAAGTAGTCCAGCCACTTGATAACAGTTAAAATCACACATTTATTTCTTCTACTCTATACAAGGTTCTCTAAGTACTAATCTAACTTAAGAAGTCTCTTTCAATGCTAATAGTTCGATCGCTGATAGTCTAGGCAGCTGTTTTTTCTTCCTCGGGCACTGGCTATAATATCTCATGTAGAGTTGGACTACTGTGGTCCGTTTTACAGTTTCTGAAGAGTTGGACTACTGTGGTCCTGTTATGATCAGTTTAAGTGCACCTTCGCCTTATGCACTTAACTCATGTGTGGGGTGTTCGAAGTCCTTCTGTGAGGTAGCTTCTGGTCCACCTGTGTCGTTGTGTAGTTGGGTTCCCTTGCCACGCTGTGGGGTCTGACAGGGTGTTTCTTCGGGTAGCTCCTTCCGTCTTGTGCGGTAGAGTCTCCTCGACCAACTAGTCGTTTCTGTGGAGTGGGGTGCACAGGATAGCTCGGGATAGCTCGGGATAGCTCGGGATAGCTCGCCTGCTCGTCTGTAATATAAGAGACGAAAGTCTGCACAACCCTGAATAATCGGTTTGTGCAGAGCGTCTCACTGAAAGCCAAGTAGCCCTCAGTGATAGCTCCACATCTCTATACATAAGCGACGAACATTCTGCTACTTCCGGGTTCCACTGGAATTTCACTCTAAATTCCTATACATACATAAATATCAATCGTGGCTAACTATACACATACAGAATTAATAATAATATAAACATTCAGTGGTACAGCCACTGGTCTGCAAACATACATATAAGTTAAACAACAGAGGTTCCGTACGGGATACAACATGGCGGCGCAACCGGTCGTGTTTCGGCTCGTGGTCGGCTCTTCCACGTGGTACGGCAAATTCGGATTAATAATTCACATTTATGCATAGCAAATTCCACAAACATAATTTCAACAATAATACAAATATATCACGATGAAACAGAAGGGTGTTCATTTACCTGTTTGACAAGTTCAGGCCCGTGATGACTTGAGAGAATTCTAAGATTCCTAAGTCCTGCTTCCTGGTCTATGAGTGTAGAGATTTCTCTAGCTGTGGAGATGTTGACTCTACCTCTTCTCACACACGACTGACCAAAGCTGTGTTAGGCTCTGACACAGTCAAAACTGCTCTACCCACTTAGCCTGCTTCTGATTGGTTAAAACGGTCCGATTCAAAGCTCTCATTGGGTAAAATGTTTACGACTCTCGCACACAGTGCTGAGTCACTAAGCTGTGTGGGGGTCTGGCTCGCTGTGTGTACTTTTATTGCTACTGTGTAATTTACTGACTCTCTACTGTTACAAAGACTACACAAGGCTAAATAGTCAACAAGCAGAGTTAAAACTAGTCCTAACGCGACACAGTCTATCTCACTCAACAAAAGATAATTCTCTCTCTCTCTCTCTCTCTCTCTCTCTCTCTCTCTCTCTCTCTCTCTCTCTTCGTTCTCTCTCTCTCTCTCTCTCTCTCTCTCTCTCTCTCTCTCTCTCTCTCTCTCTCTCTCTCTCTCTCTCTTCGTTCTCCTCTTATTTCCTTTTCATACGCTTAACCCCCTTTCTTAGTTAGAATACATCCATTACCTATTTTATTTTGATCTGTAAGGTTGTGTTCTGTCACGTCTGTGAAAGTAGTGTTGCATCAAAAGATATTGAACAGGTACAGCCTGAATTATAAAGTATTTGCTTATTTGTGTGTTTCAGACTGGTTGGAGATGAAGATGGAGACGGATGAATCACCGGATCCAGGCCACTCTCCACCTGGGTCGTCCTCCTCCTCTGCCTCGGGCTCCCCTGAGTTGTCCACCAATCTCAGCAACTACGGCAACACCACCACTATATTCACGCCCCCGCAGGCCTTTGCGGATTCGTCGGCTTCCAATTCGCCGGCCTCTTCCGCCTCCTCCACTCCACAGAGGAAGGCTCGGAACCCAGGCTCTCCCATTTTGTCGGCTGCTCTGAGAAAGTACAGAACCCCTATCCCTCAAGTTCAAGGCAACAGCCCGTCCAGAATTTTGTTTGGCGAGCTTACCTTGACTGTTCCAACAAAAGGCTCCACAGATGTGGCAGTGCAAGGCAAACTGCAGAAACTGGGTTTTCTCAACGTCAACGGCGAACTAGCCCATGCCCATAACGTTGTTCCAGTGTGCGCTAGTTCTAGAAAGCCCGTTGTTGCTAACCATCATCTCCTAAATGTACTTGCAGCATCGTCCTGCGTGTCCAGTTCCACTACTTCCACAATGGCAGCAACTACGAAGTCAATGTTGAACAGCACCTTCGCTTTGAATTCTACATTCACTTTGCCCTCATCACATCAGTGGAAAAGAACGGACTCCCACGTTACTGATTACGGACTCTGTTCTGGCAACTCCCCCACTCCACTCTGCCCCTGCCCCCCCCCCCCCCAAACTCCAAATGTGACGACACGCCCTCCAAAATCCAAAAACCCCACACATCCTGGCGAAAAAAAAAAAAAAAAGAAAACACAAAGAGACCATGGGCTAACAACTGACCGAACACATATACAATGAACACATAAAAAGAAAAAAGACAAAAAAAAAAAAAATCGACCAAAAAAAAAAAAAAAAAAAAAAAAAAAAAAAAAAAAATTAAACGAATTAAAGTAATAATGAACGTTTAATTAATTAAAAAATTTAAATAAAATACATTATAAAATTAACAACCCCTACAAATTTTACCGTAACTCTACCTAAAATTTAAATATGTTACAATCTTCGTTTCTCATTATTTCCTAATTCTTAGTGGAATCAGAAAAGAAGACTCCCACCTTACGATTGACTCTTTAACTCATCTGTTTGCAACTCCACTCTGGCTGCCCTGGTGAACAACTAAACGCCTGGCACAAACTGCCAAACAGCGTGCCCAAGTGCCACGCTAAGGAAATGACCGCAACACGCCGATTATCCTGTTGCGTCCGTCCTGGGAGACTCTCCCATGTCCTGATGAACACGAGCTGACAAAGTCCTGTATCAGCTCAGTCATCTTTCAATGAGCTTCACACACTCCGGCATCTCTGGCAAAGCCACGCTTGGTCAATCCAGAACGAAGAATCGACCGAAGATTCGTCTGTTTGGAGTCCACACAGACCTTGGCCGTGATGATGCCCTAACATCCCAGTGACCGAACACATATCGTTTCTGACAATGAACTCGCCGCACATCTGCTGACGATTGCAGAAGAAACGTCACAAGACATGGACATCAGAATACGTCACCCCAGCCCTCGACCAAAGCGACCTTCGAGGAGTTACAGAATGTCAGAGCTGAAGTGGTGAGGGAACAAATTTTATGTTTAAATAAATTTGTATTTATTTATTTCTTTAGTTATTTCATTAAAATTAAAAGAAATGGTACACATTATTTACAGAATGTCGGAGCTGAAGTAATAATGAACAATTTATGTTTAATTAATTAATACTATATTTTTATTTAATTAAAATACATTATTTAAATAAAACAAAGCTCAACTTTTTTCCGCGTGCATTTACCCCTACGTTAAATTTTCATGCAGTTGGTTACATACATGTACCGTAACTCTAGTCCTACATCAACCGACGGTGGAAGTCGGGCATTTATAAGTATTACTTAGCATTCTCTAGCACGATTCCCTACTCTTTCCCCTCATCTATTTGCACATAATACAGTGTCTGGGCCTGCTGAGGGATAGACTATGCCACACAACTAAAGTTCCCGAGTAGGCCTGAACAGGTCTCAGACGCGCTGTACACTGAGAATCCGTCTGAACGTGCTTTGATTATGCCCAAGGCTCACTGCGTAGCCCAGACTCGCCGAGTGCTGATGGAGAGGCGAACGCACGCCTTGGTGAGACTCAGCTACGCAGCGTGTTCCCAGAGTCCAGAAGAAGGTGACTGAGGAGCGGAAGGTCGTGGTGGTTTGTGTGTGGTGGGAGTTGTGGAGTAGGAAGGCAAGGGTCATCCTGCACGCTTCGTGTGTTTTTGTGAGCAGTTTAGCGTAGTAGGGCAGCATTTCACAGCTGTTGCAGGCGCGAGCCAAACCGTTACAGCTGCGCGTAGCTGAGACTCGCCTAAGGCTTACGTACTTTCGCCTCTCAAGCAGTGTTGGCCAGTCTCAGCTACGCAGTGTCCATTCCATTTACGCTGCACCCACATTTTGACCATATTATTTTCCATTTACCATCAACTGGTTCGCTGGTGTCAGAATAATGTGACCAGTAGTCGCCTATACGCTTCGGTGTCGTGTGACTATACTCTACAGTTACATGTACCTGCTTATAACACCTGGCGTTAAGTTTTTTTGTGTGAAATGCATGCATAGAGAATCTTTTCATGTCGTTCAACCTGTTGATTTGTCTTCCTTTTACTGTTTTAGGCCTGCTCAGATCTTTTAGTAATCTTCTGTGTACGTACAATTCTACGGCTATAGTCAAGACACCCAACACCAACAGTCACCCCTTCCACCCCCCTCCCACCATCCCCTGTGTGTGTGTGTGTGTGTGTGTTTGTGAAAAATATGACTTAACTATTTATAATAATTGAATAATATTTTTTTAGTATGCCAACAAAATGAGGAAGCTCTTTTAATCATACAAAATCGCTGACCTCAAATGTCATGGAAGTAGTGGGGAAGGAGTACGAGATAAATCGAGTCGAATCGTGTGTGAAATTAACCTGAAATTTTATACTCACGTGAAACCATGAAGAACACCCTGCTAGATAATCTGGGAACATGGGCTGAAGAAGGCGAAAACGTGTGAGAAGTGGCTTTCATTTTATGACCGTTGTCAGGCATAGACTCAAAGTTCGGGATGGATGGACTGAATAGAAAGTGTTCGTGAAGTGAATTTTAATTTTCAGATCCAGCCGTTAAGTTGTTAACTTTTTTTCACAATATGAGGCCCGAAGTCGGGAAAAACTGAAATCGAAAGCGTAAATAGACATACTATTTTATGACAATGCCAGAACATTATGATAATGTCAGAACATAGCAACACTGTGTAGGTCAGAGAATATCTTGAGGACATTTTCACGGTGAGGCATTTAGCCTGAAAGTACTGCTAGCTAGGATCTGGATGACTGAATCGAAAGTGTGTGTGAAGTGAGGCTTAATTTTGAAGAACAAGCCGGGATGATAGGGAGAGGAGTTTGCCAGATGTTATTGCTCACACGATGCTCGCAATATCCAGTTGCCCTCGCGCATTCTGATAAGCGCTGCGAACTCCCAGGACATCTGCAAAACCTCTTGTCTCCCAGTACGCGCGTAGCTTTAATCACTTCAAGAAAGTGACAGTATTAAGGCGTGCCTTCGCATGAAAGCGTAAACTGACCTTAGGCTATAAAAGCAGACACGGGATTTTCAATGTTCGGTTGTTTGGTTGGGACGTTAATTTACCCAACCAAACCAAACCATCAATGTTCGAACCGTCTGCCATATCGCCAATGGTGGTTGTAGGCGTTAAACCTCAATGTTCATTCAATGTTCTATAGAGTAGAATCTTTAGGAAAAAACCGATTCGAATGCAGGAAAATCAGTAATAAAGCTTTGAACATTTTCATTCAAATTAATTGTTATTTAGATCATTATGGAAAAAGTAGTCTCGCACGAAAAAAAAACACACAGGTTTTCAATAAGTAATGCAGCGCGGAGGAACATTTAGCGATGAAACATGGCGCAAACTTGGGGAATAAACATATCGCCATTCAAACCTGTCCTTCCTAGTGAAATAAAGAATGCTTTGATTTGACTTGACTGGTCTCGATACTAAACGTAATGGGTACTTCAACTTTGTCTTATTTTTCCGCTGGCCCACCAGAATGGGGGTAGAATCGTAAAGCGACATAGTCCCACAGGTAATTTAGTTTTGACCGACTGGCTACCCCTCAATTAATTTAAATCGTGACACGTCAGTTGAATACAATAGCACGACAGACACAGGAGAATCAGCTCAAACCCGCGTTCTATCCCGCAAACTTAGTCAGTTTCAATGAAAAGCGTTAGATACTACAGCCTCTTACTAAACTTGAGCTATTCTTCAATGGTCAGTTCGGAGGGCAAGGAAAAATACTGCAAGGCGAAAGCGCTGTCCATTCAGCAGGATCTGCAATGTGGCGTAATAGCAGTGACGTGAGGCAACTTTGAAAAGCTTTATCTGTGTAGTTTAGCAATCGCCAGGCTTGTGGCGAGAACTGCAGTTGTGGTAAAGTGGTGAAGACTCTTAGACAATCGGTGTTGATTTTAACTTGTGGTCGGAGTGGGACTGAAAGAAGGGGCAGTACAGTGCATTCTAAGCCTTAAGGTGGTAAATACATCATAAATAAATACATAAATTGAAAAAAAAAACTTTTTGTTATCCTATCCAAAAATGTCATGCGAAATAAAGAGAAAGTTTACTAATAAACAAGCAATTATTTGGGCGAGGGGGGGGGGAGAGGAAGGATGGGGAGGAGGGGAAAGTAAAGACATTTTTTCAGGAAAAAGAAATAAATAAATTAATAAACAAAATGAGTAAGGTTGGGAGATTAAAAAAACAAAAACAAAGAAAATGAAATTTGTAAGTGTGTTGTAAAAAGAGAATAAAATATAAAAACGTCAAAAACTAAATGTTTGAAATAACCGAACCTTTTAAACTCTAAATAGGCGTAGCGATGGGGCCCGGGATAGAAGTAGCTAAACAGCATTCTCTAGTTCAGTTCAATTCAGTTCAAGGGACTATGTTAAGCTTCGCAGCTTTTTTATGTTCCTTTTTCTATACTTTAAATTTTCCGGTTAGTTTTGCAGTTGTTCTAACAGTATTTACACACGAGGATCAACTGACGCGTAACGAAAGTTCAATGCTCACCCGCTAGCAATTGCAATCGGAGGACAGGAAACGCGCGCATTGACCAGAACCCATTTTTCCCAACATTCGATGCGCGCAAGTCGTCTTGTGTTATGAACTGTGTGAACTGAGACGACTGGAATTTTCAGGCCGAATTGAATGAAAAGTGACACCAAATTACCAGCAAACTGTAGAAAAAGTGCAACGCACTTGCTCTTTCACCAACCGTTGCACTTTTTGAGAAATTATTCGAATAATTCATTAAATCAAAAGTTACACGGAGAGCTTCATTTGTGTGCCAACGTTGCCATTGTTGTGGCTTGAGTCTAGCCATAGCGGTGTGCGCTAACCTGTGTATAAAAAGTGCTTTGCGATGATTCCTTTGGATACTTATACCAGTTTCTTGAGGTAAATCAAGGTTTCATTGTTCTTTCAATGTTTGCATCTGTTTAATACATGCAAGGCTCTTTTGCTGCAGCGATTCGGGAAACAAAACAAAACAACACAACACAACTTCAGTGTCTTCACTCTTCAGTTTTCGTTTCGTTTTTCTAGATTAACGTCCCCGGACACGGAGTGTATAGGGGACAAACTCTTCAGTATCAATCCCGTTGCTATTTATAACTTAGACCTTAATCATGATTATCCTGCCTATCGCTAGCCTGTGGATCGAACATGGTGCCTCCATGTGGTTTTGTTTTCTTTTTTTCGATGGAGTTTCTTTCCTCCCATCAGAACACACGACAATAAGCAAGTAACGTATTCGTGCCAGTTCACCGTTATCTCCGTTCTCAGTATTGAAATGGGACATGACCTCTTGACGTTTCGGTCCCCAAGGAAGAAGGCGAACGAGGAGAAAAGGTGATTGGTGGGGGTAAAGACAAGTTAGCGAGCGTTCTCAACAGGGGTTCTGAACGACAGGCTCCCATCAGCTATCTCCTCTTATCACCCAGTCTACACGTCTCTTGACCAACGATAGTGGCCAACCCAGGCGAAGTCTCCCCTTCCCCCTTCTGCGAGATGGACAGGTGATAAATTTCAGACTGGCAAACCCAAGTTGTAGGACGTTTGAACTGACCTCTAGTGTGTCAGTCCAGTGTGTTAAATGTTGTGTGCAGCATGGGCCGGATTATTTCACTCCAGGTAATAATAAAATAAATTAATTAACGAGCTGTTATTGAAACACAATTGTGCTCTTACATCAATAGATTATAATTGATCTGCAAATTATGTGAACTGAAATGATTCAACTCAATAAACAAAATGTAGTTATTTGAAATTGAACAATAAGCTGAAAAGGCTTGGTAGCTGAGTCTGAGGGTACAAAATACAAAAAAATTTGAGCACTTGATTGTTGTTTGTGGCATCATATTCTTCTTCATAGACGTAGTAAAGCCCCCCTATACGCTTAATGTGTCCGGGGACTTTAATTTTACATAGTAAAATTATTTAACTTCCATACCTTGTTACTACCACTGTATCAGGTTACAAAAAAAAGCTATCTTACTGGCTGAGTGGAATTTTATTTACATTATTATGAAATATTGATTTGCTGCTTCTCGTCCTTTGTATTTGATGTTCTTACATTTCAAAGATATAATGTGTGTGTGCATGTGGCAAAAATGTTGGTATGCGCTTAGAGTAGATGTTTTCTTTGTCTAGATTTGGCAGGATACAAATCTTCTTCTTCTTCTTCTTCTTCTTCTTCTTCTTCTTCTTCTTCTTCTTCTTCTTCTTATTATTATTATTATTATTATCAACTAATGCACAGTAGACTACAAGTAAATACTGAGGATTGCATACATATTATCTAGATCTGTATTGATGATTGACCCTTCCTTTACTTTCTTCAGCTTCCCCATCTCACCCTCCACGCTTCTGCATCTCTCCATCTTGTTTATCCTCATCCCATTCCCTTAACACCCTCTTCACTGTCCTGTAGTAAGTATCCAGCAGAGATGCACTGGTCTATAATTTGACAGCCACTTATTATAGATTACATCATCACCACACCCTAGCACTGACACAAACAGAATTAGCATACACTACATACACTGGTACAGCCCAGTATAAATTCTATAGTCATGTTCACTGACAGTCCAATATTTTTTTTAGAATACCATCTCTGACCATTCACACAACACTACATTCATTACAAAATGACCAATCCTTTGAATGAATGAATGTATAAACCAAAGTATTAGTCTGTGGATGCACACATTTCCATCACACAGGCTTGAAAAGATCCTGACCACTGTAGTGGGTTGAGTGGCAGCTACATAAATACACCCCGCCAACACTAGGCCCCTTCTCCCCTATCGCCCTGGATTGTACTAAGTTGTCTGGAGAGTCAGATGATGCACTAGAAGGCAGCAAGTGGGTGTCTAGGGCAACCTGAGTTAGATCCTGTATCAGCCAGCGCCTTGAGCAGCTTTTGAGCTAGAAAAGCGCTGTATTTAGCTTATAAAGACAATATCACTTATAAGGAAAATAAATGATTTTTGTATCCTAAATAACTGAAGGAAAACAGCTTGCCATAAACTATAATAAAGGGATGCCACACTATTGAGTGACAGTTATAATGTGATCATTATATGATGAATCTATTATTCAGTATTGCATTCACATTTGGAATACATTTGCATCATGTAGCCTGCAGTGTTTATTATTCACTTTAAGTTTACATAATTTATACTAGTACTACTAACATTAATTTAGTGGTACATAATTAGTGTATTAAAATAATAATAAATAATGACTAAAATGAATTGGTGGCAGTATACATGTGAATGAGAATATAGTATACTAATGTATACCATCCAGTATTATTATTATTATTAACTACTAACCTTTTCCCCCATCTGCCCTTTTTCCTCCTTGTGGTTTTGATCATTGAAAATATTGTTTAATTGCTTATGAGTTATATTGACATGTCTTAATCACTGTTAACTGTATCAGTGAATCAATAGTATCAAGCATATCAGTGATGCATAATAAGTCACATGAATGCTATCAAAAACTGAAAACTGGGACTTAGTGTAATAAAACTTAGTTTTATTACTTGTACAGAATATGGAGAGTTATAAACTTGAAGTTGAAATGATGTTTTATGTTACAGAACCACATCAAGACCAGAGAGCACGAGTTGAAGGAAGAGCTGCATGGCATCAAGGGCAAGTTTTTCAGTATCCTGGACAACCTAGGCTTGAGCCGAGATGTCTACTTCAATGCACTCACGCCTGCCGAGACCCCACAGAGCAGCTGCCTCCACGACATCAACAGCAACAACTTGTCGGCCATCATGGCATCTCAGTCTCAGTTCAACGGAAATGCACAAGGAAGTATCCCCAACTCGCCCTGTGTTATGACCTCGCCTAACCAAAGCACACCAAGGAGGGCCGGCCCTAGTCGAGGGCGGCAGCGAGGCGTGCCTCATGTCTCACGCACTATGTACGCCGAGCTCCTCATTCAGCAACTGCTTGCCCAGGCTCAAGCTGATTCATCTTCACCTGACAGCTCCAAATCTGACAGCCCCCTGGAGCCTCAAGCAGGTGGTGGTGATGATGTTGGCGCACAGGGTGCAGAAGCTGCCACGGTCTCCAAGCTTGCCCCTCTTCATGATGCTGTGCCAACCAGCCACTCTCACACTGTCCACATCAACAGAGGAACACCTCGCCAAGGCAGTAGGAAGTCTGCAGACAGACCAGTGGTAACTTCTGTTGCAGTTTGCTCTGTTTTGCCTGCCGAGGGAGACAGCTCTGCCACAACTCTCCTTGCCCCCATTCCTTTCTCACTGGCCGATGATAGTGTGGCCTCTGCAGCTCTCTCTAATGACAGCAACTCCACCTCTTCCTCCAGTGGTCTCAGGAAGGACCTGATGTCTCGTTTTCAGTATTATTCTGACTTTACTGTCGATCGACAGAAGAAGATTGATGATGCAGGGGTCATGCCGGATTCCAGCAAAGAGGAGTCACCGCCAACGGCCAGTGATAATTCCAGCTCTGCCTCCAACAAATCCATGGAACGTCTGTCTCAGCGCTGTGTGGAGGGCTGTGAGAGCTCTCCTGAGCTGTTGATACCTAACCTTCCTCCCAGAGTCACAGTCAATAGAACTGGATGCAATCCCAGCAACAGCAGACGCACAAATCGCTCAAGAGATGTTGGTGAACCAAGCTCCTCCTCTCGCCACTCCTCAAGATATTCTGATAGGCTCAGCAGACACTCCTCTGGATCATCCTCCCATGGTTCTTGCAGCTCTCGTACCACCAGCCACCCCCTGGCTTCTTCAACCTTGATATCAGATCCCTCCAACAGTGGAAGCCAGAAATCGGGCAGTCTGTACATGTGGTCACTCAGCAACACCTCAGATGAAGATGTTGAAAACCTGCACAAGTCCTTCCTCAGGAGCAACGAGAAACACCAGCAAAGGAAGTCACGCAGGTCCAGAGACACTAGGAGGTTGACCACGTCCAGGTCTAGTCATTCTCCCAGCTCTAGTCGCCCGGTGACTTTGATTGGGGCTGACTCACCCCCTGACCAGAAAGCTGGTGATGGGGGAGGCACCAATTCCACACTGCATCTCACCCATATGCTGTCTGTGATTGAAGACTCCCTGGACCCTAGGCACTTTGGGGGCCACAGTTACGAGAACAGTGCTCTGCCCTCCCCTCGCTCGCGGTCCCTCCCTCGTACCAGCACCCGCATTGGTCTGTTGGCATTTGACAGCAGAGTAAGTAACCACAAGTCATCCTCCACACCAGAAGTGAACAGCCACACAAGGCGAAGAGACTCGAACATTTATGTAACACACCATGCACAGCAAAGGATGTACGTGTATCCTTCATCAGGTATCCCCGAACGTCCAGAAATTCTTGGTCAGTCGCACAGTACCAGTGGCAGCTCGCGCAAATCAGCGGCAACATGCGGCAGCGTCACCAGTTACAATAGCAACTGCTCTCAGTGCAATCCTACCAAACACATGGTCTCCCCATCCTCTACTCATAGAAAACGGCTAGTGCAGAACGGTCATGAGGGTGACGATGAAGATGCTTTGGTTGATGACATCCTCACCAACAGCCCATGCAGCTACAGTAGCAGTGGTGTTCACCCACCCTACAACTCTTACACATCACCCGTGGACTCTGGAGCTGAATACATCACCGTCAGCGAATCCTCCCCTGAACGGGAAGGTGCAGCAGCTTCAAGAACCACTCGCATTGTGAAAAGTCCCGGTGGGGGGGCTGTGTTCAAAGTGCCTTTCAGCCCTCCATCTAGAACCCTAAAACGAAAAACAAGTAGCAGCACCAAAACCCGCAGTGTGGGTGTCAAAACTGTGGGCTCCCCTCATTTACCTACAGGGTTGATCAAACACAGTGAGCCACTGACCAGAAGAAAACTGTTTTATGGTGCTGCTGCTGTGACTGCCTCTCATTCCATCTCCATGGCGACTCGCCACAATTCTTCAGGAACTTTCCATGCCCCTAAGGTCTCAGACAAGAAGAGCCTTGCTCGCAGAATAAAGAAATTCACAACAACGTTTAGAAGGAACAAGGACAAGAACACCTCTTCATCGACCTCGACCATACGGACACTGGCAAATTTGTAGCAGGTGCAAGCGCGAGGCGAAGCATGAAGTGATTTGGTAATCTTTCCATTGTGCACACTTGTGTACATGCTCATGAGTGAGAGTGTTAAACTATGCAATGAATAATGTGATCAACAAAACTGGCAAGGCAAAAGAAAGACAAGACTTAGCATCTGATAACTTGTGGGGGAGTTTTGCAGTGTGCAGGATGAATCATACTCATAGTCTTAACACAAAGGTGTGACCACACAGCATTACTCAGTAAAGTATTCTCAGGCAAAAAGCTGTGCAATTAACTACATGTGTGTGTGTGTGTGTGTGTTATGTGCATCGAAGTTGCTGAGATGTGAGAACGAAGAATTCATTAACTAACTTATTTTATTATGCTGACAAACTGCTGCAGAATTAACTTTCGAAGAAAAAGAGTTACAAATTCACTAAAACTTGCATTCTAGAAGAAAGCCATCCACGCTAATGATTCTAAATTATTTCTTATCTAGGTGGAAAGCATGATTGGCATGCAAGCTAGAAGTGAATCAGTTGTTTTGATTTCTGGTAAAACTAATACTGTAACAGTAACAGGCATGGATTTGCGCAGCAGACTGAAATTCTTGACAACTTAGGGGTGGGAACTTAGAAATGAGCGTTACACTTGCTTTTCATTTTTATTGTTGACATGACCATACATAAGCCAAGCAAGGTGATTCTCCTTTTTACAATGAAAAATATTTTATTTGATGATGAAAAACTTAAAAACAGAAAACGGACTATAACTTTTACAAATATTTAAAGATAAAACTATATTTTAAAAAGCAAAACTTGATACTTAATACAACATTTTAATCAAGTTTTAAGTTATTAATTTAGCCATAATTTATTTGTAATCATGACATTTAATTTTTGGTCACCCTTTCAGTTGTGTGTTTTTCATGATCCATGTTTTTAGGTCAAAGCAAAGCATGATTACACTGTGACTAACTAAATGAGGTGATTTGGAAATTTTGAGCTTTGGGAAGAAAAATACTTCTCCCTATCTTGTGTAATATGTAATTTCTTTTTCTTTTTGAAATCCAGATTTTTATTTCAACGACCACACCATTTCCGTAGGTGTGCAAGACTTTTCACGTTTTGATAATTTTGACTAAAACCGGAAATTTGGACACTGGTTGCAACTGAACATTTATTTTCCCCCTTTTTTTAATTGATAGAAGTTTTGACATATATTCTTATGTTGATATTAAAATAACATAATTATTTATCTGAAAGTGAATTTGATATTGTGAAAGTACCAAGAGACTACAGCATTTGAATTAAGAAATGAAGAAACTGTATAAGAATGTATTTTGATGATTAAAGTAATATTCTAATATTGTAACTTGGTTTTATTTCGTAAAAGTGATGACATGTTATAATTAATATTATTATTGTATTCATGTACCTAATTCTAAATAAATCTGTTGAAGACATTTGATCTGAGAAAGATACTGACCATTTTGGCCATTCAAAAGTTAGTTTAAAGTTAGTAACCGTAACTGATAATAGTTAATTAAATCATGTTTACTTTCTTAGATAATAATTATTGTTTATTTTGTATTTGTTTGAAATTGATATGTTAAATATTGCTATGAACTAATCCAAGAAGGTTATGTTTTGGACTTGTTTAAAAAAACTATTCCAAACTTAAGTTTTGGGCGAGTTATGTCAATATGAATAATGATGGTGCAGGTTATAAAGTATGATTGAGTTTATACTTTTTAAGCATATATTGGTTGTGAGATTGAACACTTTTGAGATTGTCTGAATACCTTGATTATATTATGAATTTGATGAATACAAGTAACATGTTTAGCAAGCAATCTTGACTTTGGTGTTGTAATTTTTCATGTACAAATGTAAATGTGATAGTGTTTAATTTCATGCCTTGCAGGTGACATCTTTAAAGAATCATAGAATGAACAATAGCAGCGGATAGCAAGACAGAATAATATTAGTATTGTTTCTAAGTTCTAACAAACTGTTATCACACAAATATTTTTGCTGACAACAAATCTAATCACACATGTAATGCAAGGACTTAAAGTTCAAACTGTCTCTTTATTAAAAAAATTAAAATAACAAGAAGCTTCACTATTTGTGAACAGAAATCTACAAGACAAGGCTAATATCTAAAATACTGAGAGATAAAAAAAAATTGTGTAACATATTGCATTGCTACACAATGAAAAATCTGGAGGAAAAATGTGACAATGAACATGAAAAGAATTGCACATCAATTGCAAAAGGTGTCTTTAAAAAAATAATAAACACTTGTCTAATCTAATCATGTGAAATGTTTGAAAACTGAATAATGAACATGGGAGCTCATTCTTAAACCAATCACATAAACATTGTTCTAAAACTTTTTTGTAATTTTATGTGTATACAATAATACATGCAGATTTTTAAACTAATGCTTAGCACACATGTTCAGTTCCATGTTTCGCGCACTATCAAGAAAGAAGCATACAATTCACACAAACATCCCCCGTGGGGATGCCGGGGATTTCAGTATAAATGGTATCCCCACTTTCTGGAAATTTAGTGCTTTAAATTCTCACTGTCACTGTCTTTTTCCTTTGTTCTTTCTCATTCCTACTCTGTACTCTTAATCTACTATACTAATTACTATCTTCTTCTTCGCTAGACCAGTCATCAACCTTTTTTCTTGAAAACTCTTCCGGGACAAAACTCCTCATTTGTGTGTGAGGTCTGTTGGATCAGCTTGGAAATATTGGACGCTTTCTGCCTGGTGGTCACTGGGGCTTCCTATGATGTTATTTGGCAATGTAGGCATTTTATATATTGTGTTTTGTGGATATTTTATAATGATGTTTATGTTCTATTTTGTTTTTGTAAACAGGGGTTCAATAAATTAGAGTATAGCCTCAGCGTCCCCTGCGTGGGATATCTTTATTGTAAAGTGACCGGCTGGTGGATTGCCTTCAGTGTTACCACTAGGGTTGTTTTGGCAGATCTTTTATGCGGATCAGGGGCGAGTCCTCTTTCAGCGAAGTTGTGATCTTGATTTTGTGGTCCTGATTTGGCTATATACTGGTCCTGATTTGTCTCCGAAGCGTCTGCTGGACCTAAAGCAATAATCGTGTAATGTAATTCACACAATCAAAGAAACTTATTATAAATTTGAGTAATTTGTGTTAATTGGTGGTGCTATTTCTTAATAAGGAAATGCTATATAAATGTACACTTCTACTCAAATTTAACTTTCAATTGGTTTCATGCAACCGTTACAGTTCATTATTATTACATTCCTGATGAATGCCTCGGGCCAACATTCTTCTTTATTTTTTGGTTCCTTTAATATGATTATTTAAATAAACTGTTGCTTAAAAAAAGATTTTTTCCCATCCGATTTCTGTTTAGCTTCTCTCATAAATCTGTGTGATTTTTTGGGTACGGTGAAATATTTTGACAAGTTTGGCAGGATAATGGTCTGCTTGTGGATTTGTTACACAGCAAACATTTCTTGCTTCTAACTTCCAAAGTATTTATAGCCGATATTTATTGGTTGATTTGTTATTAGATTGTCAAAACTCCACTGCAATAGGATCCAGATTATTCAAGCGCTATCTACTCTTTCTTTGATAATCTGACAAGCATAAGAACCCAGATTGTTCAAGCGCTATATACTCTTTCTTTAATAATCTGACAAGCATAAGAACTGAAGAGGCTAATGTTTTTTGTTGAAAACATTAAGCCACTTAAATTTTAACCAACAGTTGTTGAAAACAAGGCCACATGGCCTTTGCTGAGTTAGCAATTAATTAAGCTAAAGTAAATGTTTTTACAATACATTATCTGAAAAAAAAAAATTTGTGTTTTACAATAATTTTAATAAAATCATTATGTAAACTAAAAATAGTAATTTGTAACGTAAGCTTTTAAATTGAGTTTTAAAAAAAAATCTGACATTACCTAGTTTAAAAAAATAATTTAGCTTCCATTTCAATGTATAGGAATAAATAAAAACCACAGTATTTTGTATTCTGTCTGTCAAACTAAGCTCGGGATATAACTCTATTGGAGAAAGATTATTTTGTCCTTGTTTCTATACATCTGTTAAAACTACTGTGTTAAAAATACATTTAATTTCAAACACACTGCAGATAGTTTAAAATTCAATACTTGAATGACATACTATTGATTAATAGAAAGACTATGGACAAACAAAAATATTTACTTTAACATATTTAAGATAGTACTCAGTTTACAATTTAAAATCATGAAAATAGAGGCTACTGAAACTAAAACGAAGTATACAACTTGAAATTAAGAGAAGGATGAAAGCAAAACTGAATCTCCATTTCCATAGGATTTCAGTCTGATTTCATCTGTGTCTAGATGCCGTGTTTGCGATGCATGCATGTTACGAGTTAAGGCTGCTACAAGCACATGTGATTGATTGGTGTCCGTAACATTTTATTCACTTTGTCTCCTTGCCAGCGCATAAGAATACTCATGAATACTGTACATTTTTACTGAATGAGTAGTCTTATAAGTGCAATGATACTGTGTAATGTATTGTAATACTTTGTATGCATGTTGTGGATGGATGCGATTTTCACAGTGCAAAATGGTGTGATGGGAAGTAATGTTATTTCGATTAGAATGAGACACATACTGGTATTTTTGACTGGATAAATAATGGTTGAAATGGAAAACAAATACATATGGCCACATTTCTCTTCTTCTTCTAATGACATCTTGTAATTGAATAGATAAATTTTAAAAGAAGTGAATTTGAATGTTGTAAAATACAGTTCTTTGGATTAGGGTTCAAATCAGAGCTGATTCGTTCTGCTAATAAGAAAGCAACCAATGCAGTTGGTTTTTTACTCCCATCCTTTGCAACTGTTAACAAAAGTTGGCTAAGGTTTACAATATGTTGTATTTTTTCCTAATACATATATTGTTAGAATATTTTGGGTTGTTTCTTATTGATAAAATTTAATTGCTTGAAATTTTTTATTATTATTATATTTTAAAAAAAAAGGTAATTAGATAATGAGCTTTTAACTATAATAAAACCACAGAAATGACAGCTGGATTATTGAACATTAATAATTCAAATAATTATTAATATTATGCGACGGTTTAGTGGATGATGCCAAGCACAATAAATTACTATTCATGATACGTACACCTTAAAGGCGTACTGATGTACATTTTAGCATTTTACAGCCATTTGCCATGATCTGTGTGCAGCAATGTGCGTGTGTGTGAACCCAAAAATGCAAATGCTGGAATTTACTTAATAATATTATATATATATTGTGAACTCTCACCATTTTTCAGGGAATGGAGGGGGGTGAGGGTGGGTAGAGGGAGATAAAAAAAAGAAAAAGAAAAAGGGGATTATGTAGTTCTCAAAAAGGGATATATGTGCTTTTTTCGTTTTTGAGCAAAGAAATGGAAAAACAAAAATCCCTTTTTAATTTTTCTCCTCACATTTTGTCACTTTTATACAACAGAAACCGGTGAACAAAATTAGTTTACATTAACATACACCGTACTTGATATTTTTGTGTATTGCTGCTGCTGTTAATATTGTTTGAAATATATGCAAATACTCGTGCATGTACTGTGTACAGAACGTTTATTTATTTGCTGAGAATTCCCATGAGAGATTACTGTACGCAATGCGCCATAATCATAATGGCATTTCATGTACATAACTGGTGAAATAAATCCAATTTGCTCATGCCATCTACACACTTTGTGAGTTTGTGTTTCTGCTGTTATTACACGTCTATCAATGTCAGTTCTTCTTCACTTTCAAAATGTGTGTGCTCTGGTCTACCCATTCATCTTGTTTGTCAACAGTGTTGCTTATTTGTGTTATTCTCTCCTACTAATTGTACAGATTTCCAAAGATACAAGCATGCAGTAAAACAATTAGACAGTTCTTGTATTTCCACAATAATATCTGGAACTATTTCAAAATAGTTGAGAATTGGCCAAAAGACTGCCTATCTGTCAGTTGGTCCATTGCATGCCATATCTTAACTATTTGAAGGGATTCATGTATTACACTTCTCAATAAAATTGTCTGAACAGATTTTGCTAAATTTCTGCCTGGCAGATGGTTTCCATGTTTTCATTTTGATTCTTTATAGATAAAGATGAGTCACCATATATTTTGCTAAATTTCTGCCTTGCAGATAGTTTCCATGTTTTCATTTTGATTCTTTACAGATAAAGATGAGTCACCCCATATGGCCAGGCAAACTGACACTTTTAAAAATGTTAAATATTTTCCGCCAGCTACATGCATATGTTTGGAAATACATTGGAATGGCCTGCCATCTTGCTAGCTATGACCGAAATACCCAACAGCTGATTAAACTTCCTAAACAACTTTCCATTCTTCCAATATCCCAACACTAAGAGTTAAACATATACCCTTAATGTTAAACATACAACCTCTACCATACAAACACAAAAGACTTGTCAAAAGGTCACGAAGCACAAAAAAGACTTGTCAAAGAATTACAGCTCATGCAAAAGACTTTTCCAAGCGTCCTTAATCTATGCCAAACATTATGGACCAGTGACATCTTGCTCTCAATCCCGTTAAATGGACCTTGAAGTTCACAAACTTTGTGGAGAGGCCAAACTTGTGCTGGTGTCCACTGAAATATTTAGCCACTTTCAAAACACTGAAACCAACATGACAATATAAACTGTGCCCCCATGTAGATGTAACCATGGCATGACAATTGCACAACATAACAAACAAACCAGGGGACATTTGTCTTATGTATTAAGGACTCGTACATCCAGCAACTTAGCAATATTTGACCGACCATTTCATCTTAATAAAATAGGCTTCCATTTTCAGTTCAAAGAGCAACATTTGGATTGAGATAACCATGTGAAGATTTCACACTAAAGTAGGCAGCGCCAGTGGCTGCAGTTGTCTAAAAGTGAGCAACAATTTTTTTTGGCGATCAAGACATACAAGACTATACTTGTTAGGAACAGACATCCAACAATAATAAAACAAACACACAAAATGAAACAAAACAAAACACAACAATATTTGATAAAAGAGAACTTTTAGATGGATGTTGACGACTATGATGATGATGATGTGGTTGATGATGATGAAGAAGATGATGATGATAGTGACAACTGTTAATGATAATGATGATTAAGATTAAGTCAATATTAGGCGCATAAATATTTATTATCATAATATCCTATCCTATCCCGTAACTCGGAGGTCGTAGGGGCACCACAGATGATCGTTTAACCAACGTACTCCATCTTTCTATGTCCTCAGCAACCCTGATAGTTTCGCTAGTGTCAAAACAGTCCATTCTCAAATGTTGTCAGCCCACCTCTTTTTCGGTCTCCCTCTTCTTCTACCTCCTTGCACTGTGCCTTGCAGGATGGTCTTTGCAAGACCTGATGATCTGATGACGTGGTCATATCATCGAAAGGTTTCCATTTCTTCACCACTGTGAGCAGGTGTGTTGTTCAATGGCTTGTGTAATAGTCTGTCGGACTTCGTTGTTGGTGATATGCTGGGTATAGGAAATGCCCAGAAGTCTTCTGTAGTACCTCATCTCCATGCTTTGTATTCTTCTTTGTAGATCTGCTCTGAGAGTCCATGTTTCGCAAGCTTATAGGAAGATGGAGATGACAAGGGAGCGCAGCAGTCTTACCTTGGAATGTAGGCTGATGGTCCTGTCTTTCCAGATTGGCTTCAACCTTGCAAGGGCAGCAGTTGTTTGTGCGATCTTGGAGAGGACTTCCTGTCGGGACCCATTGTCAGATACAATGGCTCCTAAATATTTGAAGCTATGTAATGTGTTGAGGGATTGGCCTTGGACTTTGATGCCCGTGTTGATGCCATAATGATAATAATTATAATAATGGTGATGGGTAATAATGATGATGAAGAAGTGGTTGAGGATAATGAAGATGAAAATGAAAAAGATGGAGAGAAAGAAAACAAAACTGAACAAAATAAAACAGAAAGAAAAATGTAAGGGCGTGTATACACAAGTCATAAACACGCACACACACACACTAACTCACACACACCACCCATACACACAACACACACATAAGCCACAAGCACACACATATGCATGCTCCCACCCACACCCCACTTCCTCCCTATCTGTCTGTCTCACTCATTCCCTCCTTGATACCCACACACATGGGTCAGACAGATTTCAACTCACAGGAATGATGAAGTCCTTGTATCTGTGCAGGATCTCCTGTTGCTTGGCAGGATTGTCAGGGTAGCAGGATTTCTTAGCCAGGGTGACCAGCATCTCACGCTTCAGATCCATCCCCAACTTGGAGCACAGATCTACCTCGTGGGTCTGGTAAAAGCACAATTACTTTTTAGCAATAAAAAACCCCAAACAAAACAATACATTGATTTATATAGTGCACATATTTTTCGCTGTTACAGTAATTCAAGACGCTAAACAAATTCAAATAAATAAATAAATACAAACCAAAAGGTTATTGATAAATAGTAATACATTTTTAAAAATGTGATCGTTAGAGAAAACAAAAAAAATGAATTGTTCTTATTTATAATGCACTTACAAATTCAAATAGCTGCAAAAGATCAGACCAAAATCAAGATTCAACTCAAGCCACCCAAGATGGCAACTTGCAGTGTCAAGCGCACTGTCAAACAGCTCCGTACAACTGAGACACCCTGCCTGATTGACCTAAATGTATGTCCGCTAATAGGAGTCTACCACCCGCTCTTTTGAAAGAATTATCGATATTTGGATGGGGTATAATGTTGCAAAAATTTCACACTAATGTAGCCAACATCACAGTGTGGGAGAGAGGGAGGGTGGAGGAAAATCCTACCCTACCCTATCATATCCTACCCCGTAACTTGAAAGTCGTTGGTGCACCAAGATGATCGTTTAACTAGTGTACTTCATCTTTCTCTGTCCTCAGCAACCCTCATGGCTTTGCTCAGTGTCAAGCCAGTCCCTTCTCGAATGTTGTCCTCCTACCTCTTTTTCTGTCTCTCTCTTCTTCTGTCTCCTTGCACCGTGCCTTGCAGGATGGTCTGCTGTGAGTGTCCATGTTTTGCAAGCATATAGACTGATGAAGATGACAAGGTAGAGCAGCAGCCTTACCTTGGAATGTAGACTGATGGTCCTGTCTTTCCAAATGCATTTCAACTTTGTCAGGGCAGCAGTTGTTTGTGCAATCTTGAAGAGGACTTCCTGTCAGGACGCATTGTCTAATACAATGGCTCTTAAATATTTGAAGCTATGCACTGTGTTGAGGGATTGGCCTTGGACTTTGATGTCCTTGTTGATGCCACTGATGTTGTTGGTCATCAGTTTGGTCTTCTCTGCACTTATTTACATTCCAAAGGCTCTGGAGGTGGTGTCAAGCCTCTGTACCAGCTGTTCAAGTTCTTTTTCTTCTCCAGCCAATCCATCAATGTCATCCGCAAAACGGAGGTTGGAGATTGCTCTATCCCCTATGCAGACTGTGCCTTCGTGATCTGCCAGGGCATCTGACATGATGCGCTCTAGGAAGATGTTGAAGAGTGTTGGAGAGAGTAGGCATCCTTCACACATGCCGATTGTTGTTTTGAACCAGTTCCCGATGGCGCTGTTTGTGGAGGACTGCACTGGGAACCCTTGTCATACAGGCTTTTGATGACTTCAATAATGTTAGGGATGTTGTACACTCTCATGGTTGCCCACAAAGCTGCACGCCAGACTCAGTCAAACGCTTTCTTGAAGTCTACAAACACATGATATAGATGTTGTTGCTGTAGGTATTTCTCGCAGATTATTCTGAAGTTAAAAAACTGCTCTTTTGTACGTCACCCTGCCCTGAATCCTGATAGTTCTTCAGCTATGATTTGTTCAGTTTGGGGTTTCAACCTGTTGAGTATTATTTTCAGGAGGACTTTGCTAGGATTTCATTGTTGATTTTTCGGTAGACATTAGCTCCCTGTGAGAGGTTCTTTTTCTTTTTTTATCTCTCTTCGTTTATCACACAGATCCAAAAGTTAGCAAATGAGAACTGGATAGAAAATCAATGCCAGGAAATAGAGAACAGTCTGAACAAGAACAACAGCAAGAAGGCCTACCAGACTGTGAAGCGGCTGACAAGTGTCAAACAGCCCAAAGTCTCCACGATCCAAAGCAAGTCTGGCATAAGACTTACAGAAGAACAAGAAATTTTGGACAGATGGACAGAGTACTGCTCTGACCTTTACAACCATACACCAAATGGAGACCCATCAGTTCTAGCATGTGCCGAGAACAGAGAAGAAGAAGAAATCCTCCCAATTCTCCGGGAAGAAGTTGAGGCAGCAGTGCAATCGCTAAAGAAAGGGAAGTCAGCGGGAGTGGACAACATACCCTCGGAACTGCTACAAGCAGGAGGAGAAGCGATGATTGATGCCCTCACCATTATCTGTAACAAGATCTGGCAGAGTGGGGAGTGGCCTATACCATGGACCCAGTCGCTTGTCATCACTCTTCCCAAAAAAGGTAACCTTCAGGAGTGTGAAAATTACCGCACCATCAGCCTCATCAGCCATCCCAGCAAGGTCCTCCTGAAAATAATACTCAACAGGTTGAAACCCCAAGCTGAACAAATCATAGCTGAAGAACAAGCAGGATTCAGGGCAGGGCGAAGTACCACTGAACAGATTTTCAACCTCAGAATAATCTGTGAGAAATACCTACAGCACCAACAACATCTATATCATGTGTTCATAGACTTCAAGAAGGCGTTGAACCGAGTCTGGCATGCAGCTCTGTGGGCAACAATGAAAGTGTACAACACCAGCCCTAAAATGACTGAAGTCATCAAAAGCCTGTATGACAAGGCTACCAGTGCAGTCCTCCACAACAGCGCCATCGGGAACTGGTTCAGAACAACAATCGGTGTGCGTCAAGGATGCCTACTCTCTCCAACACTCTTCACAATCTTCCTAGAGCGCATCATGTCAGATGCTCTTGCAGATCATGAAGGCACAGTCAGCATAGGGGGTAGAGCAATCTCCAATCTTCGTTTTGCGGATGACATTGATGGATTGGCTGGAGAGGAACAAGAACTTGAACAGCTGGTACAGAGGCTTGACACCACCTCCAGAGCTTATGGAATGTAAATAAGTGCAGAGAAGACCAAAATGATGACCAACAACACCAATGGCATCAACACGGACATCAAAGTCCAAGGCCAATCCCTCAACACAGTGCATAGCTTCAAATATTTAGGAGCCATTGTATCAGACAATGTGTCCCGACAGGAAGTCCTCTCCAGGATCGCACAAACAACTGCTGCCCTGACAAGGTTGAAGCCCATTTGGAAAGACAGGACCATCAGTCTACATCCCAAAGTAAGACTGCTGCGCTCCCTTGTCATCTCCATCTTCCTATATGCTAGCGAAGCATGGACCCTCACAGCAGATCTCCAACGAAGAATACAAAGCATGGAGATGAGGTGCTACAGAAGACTTCTGGGCATTTCCTATACCCAACACATCACCAACGACGAAGTCCGACAGACCATCACACAAGCCATTGGACAACACGATGACCTGCTCACTGTGGTGAAGAAACGGAAACTCCGATGGTATGGCCAAGTCACCAGATCATCAAAGACTATTCTGCAAGGCACAGTGCATGGAGGTAGAAGAAGAGGGAGACCGAAAAAGAGGTGGGAGGACAACATTCGAGAATGGACTGGTTTGACACTGAGCGAAGCCATAAGGGCTGCTGAGGACAGAGAAAGATGGAGTATGCTGGTTAAACAATCATCTGTGGTGCCCCTACGACCTCCGGGTTACGGGACAGGATAGGATAGGATAGGATTTGCTAGGATGCCTGATGAGGGTGATGGTGCGGTAATTTCACATTCCTGAAGGTTACCATTTTGGGAAGAGTGATGACAAGCAACTGGGTCCATGGTGTAGGCCACTTCCCATTCTGCGAGATCTTGTTACAGCTAACGGTGAGGGTGTCAATCATCACTTCTACTCCTTCTTAAAGCAATTCTGTAGGTATGTTGTTTACTCCCGATAATGGATATAACTGCAGCTAAGTTGACCAATAATGAGTGACATTTGAATGGGAGATAATCCTTTGAAAGTTTCGCACTAATGTAGCCAGCACCACAGTGCAGGGTAACTGCTGCTAAGTCCACTGTTACTGGGTTCTTTTGCATGATGCTACAGCGAAACAGGAGGAGGTGAAACACGGTATAAAGAGTCGTTAAGAAAAGCCGACTCCTATGAATATAATCTTACGCCACATTATATATATAGATATGCAAACTTCAGTTCTCCTGCGTGCCAGACATTCTGTCTATAAAAAGTTAATTTGAAAAAAGCACCACCGCCGTGCCGTAGGTCAGTTGTGGAGCATTCGGCTGGCACACCAATGATTCAGGTTCAAAACCTGTGATGGGCAAGGTAAAAGAGGCCATTTTCACTGTATATCTTAGAATTATGAGTGCTTTGGTGGTCCAGTGTGGATTTAGTGTGGATTTAAGTCCTTCCAGCTCTTCCTTGCGATGATGTAGGCCACATCGTCAACGTTAAATTCAATGGCTGTTCATTTTATATCAAAACCTACTCCAGAAATACTTCTGCACTTCGGCATCTGATGTTATTTTACTTTGGAAAAAAGTGTTTAATAAACTCGAGCAAGTAATTTTTTAATCTGGAGAACTGTTTGTGTTGTTTTTATTATTCTTTTACACTAGAGAACTCTTCCGTAAGAAATGGTCAAGGGGAGCTAATCCATATTTTTAAACTGCTGAAAATGTGTCAAAATACAGTCAATTCCAATGATGATTTGCAAAACCTCTTCTTCTAAGAAATTGAATCAGTTCCATTACTGTGACATTCAAATTAATGCATATTACATTAATATTATACATTTAAAAAAAAAAAAAAGAACAATCTATAATTATTGTTTTATTGCACAATATTTGAAATATTCTCTAAAATTTTATTTAGGCAGACAGATATGTAGTAATTCAATTTTAGTCTCAAATACCTAAAAGTAAATATCCCTAAACTAGAAAAAGGCTGTCTGTGTTTACTGACGCTACAGATGTTCACTTATAGTAAAAACTAAGCATTGCATCCTCAACCACTGTTTCACATTGAACTGTACAATGTGCACCCATCGCAAATCAAGCGGTGGAATAGAAATGCATTTGTAAAAATATACATATTACAACATTATTTTTTTGGTTAAAGATGATACTTTATTTAAATACATCTGCTACTGCAATAAGAGAAAAATAAAAGCAAAAACAAACTTGTTTCGCGGCCTTCTTCATAATAGTGGTCTAATGGAGACAATTTATATTACATCCCTTGGACAGATTTAACCTACATTATCTCCATTTTCATAAAATTTATATTATTTTTCAGTTTTATTCTACATGTGTACTTATTTTGGTGTATTTAAATAATTGTAGACTACTTTTTACATTTTTATTTATTGTCAAACAAAAAGTTTTAGTGTTTCCCTAAACTCTACTGACAAAAGTGGTTGTATGACATATCAAAAGACAAAACGTCTTTAGATCAAACCGACACATGATCGAAACGTTTTTAAATCGGACCATCAGCATATCGAATAGACAAGTGATCGAAACGTCTTTGGCTCGAAAGACAGGCTAGTGAACGACAGAAGATCAATATGACACTTGATCGAACATTACATGATCAAAAAGACAGAAGTCAGAACGTCATATTATCAATATCGAATATCGAATAATATCGAATGGACAAAATATATTTTTTTTAAATGTCAATCATTTTGAGTACAGAAGAGGCTTGCCTTTTTATGTCCTACCAATTACCATTTCCATCTTGCAATACCATAAATGATCTTCAAGCAAGAGCTGTAAGATTTTCTCAAAACCATGAGTAGTCCTTTTTGTATCCAAATGAAAAAAATACAGAAAACGTTAAGATTAAATGGCGCTTCGTTCGACTTTTTGTCCAATTGATATGTTGTCCATTTGATAATTGCATCATATGATGCATCGATGCTTCAATCAATTGTCGCTTTGATGTATTAACGATTAGATTTTAAGACGTTTCGATCATCTACCGGTTTGATTTTAAGATATTTCGATCATAATTTATATTTGTTCAATTTTTAGATATTTTGATCATATGCCGATTCTTTTCAAAGACTTTATGATCATATGTTGATTCAATTTATAGACATTTCGATCATATGTCGGTTTAATTTACAGACGTTTCGATATTTTGTGTTTCGATATAATGTCGATTCACTGACAAAAGTGCTCGTGAGACAAAACATTGAGAAAACAATAACAGATTTTGTTTATTTAAACAACTGTTTAAATTTGTTTTTAATATTACGCCATCTCAATAGACAGACATTTATATGCATAAAAAACCCCACCTCACCTTGAGAATATAAAAGTCAAGCCCGAAGTGCTCATCGATGAGATCAAGCGTTCTCAGTGTGACCGTAGTAATAAGGTGTTTGTCTAGGATCTCGCTGTACAGGACTCGCTTCAACAGATATGGACGCCACACACGAGGCAACCTGAAAAATAAACTCAGGAGATTACTATGGCAGATAACTAGTAGGAGGGGCTACCTTGACTGGTAGCCGAATCACCTATTTTCTGACAGTCACAAGAAAAAGGATTCAACAGAAAAACAACCTTCACTGTCTGGCATTAGGCATGCATTAGACATTCATGCACCATATTTCGCCACCTCTGAGGAAGCTGAATGATGCCGTTCCTCACTACTTTCGACACCTGAATGTTGACTTGCGTTCAGCTGCCTGAAGGAGTGATCGGTGAAGAAGAAGAAAGACTAACCATGAACATATTGTATAATATTATTTTTACAATAATTGCTGTATACTGCCCCCCCCCCCTCCCCCCCCCAAAAAAAAAAAAAAAAAAAAACCAACAACCAAAATTTCTTGTTTATTTTGACAAGGACAACAGATGAATTGGTATTTGTATAATTTATTTGCTTGTTCTTATATAGCACTTTTGGAGTCCAAGAGCTGCTCAAAGCACTGGCTGATACAGGACCTAACTCCTGAAAGCCACATGAAGCACACACTTCCTGCCTTAGGCTGATGTCTGATGCTCAAACAACTGAACATAATCATGGCCAACCAGGGATGGGTTGACATGGGAAGGAGAGGAAGGGGTGAGGTGGGAGGAAAAGAGGGGAGGAGAGGAGATTGAAGTGCTTGCTAGGTGTATTTGTGTAGCTAGCACAAACAAATGTGTCAAAATCTTTAAAGTCCGAGGGAATGCATGTGTACACAGCCTAGACCTGGGTTTATACTCACATCCGTGATACACAAGATTCAAGATTTAATCCCATTACTCGCGCCTTTTGGGGTGTGGAGGATACAAAAACATAAGCATAACAATCATAATTCAGTTGTAAAAATTAACAGGAACATTACTAACATTCCAACTTTAACATTCAAAACAATAACATTTTGCCAATATTGTTAATATTATTGGTTTACGCCCTTTCCTAATTTTGTAAATTTACTCACTGTTGATTCAAGTTAAACATTGACTTGCACAATACATACTTCCTAGAAGTAAACATTTGTCTAGCTAATATGCTTGTGTTTTGGACACTCAAAAAGAAAGTGAAATTCATCCACAATTGAACCCATATTGCAGTCCCTACAAAATCTTTCTTTCCTAATTACACCTTCCCGCCTTTCTAATTCCATTTGTAACTTATGATTTGAACAACAAAATTTTATCAAGGTATGAACATAAATATCAGGTAACTGAGAGATTTACTTTCTTTTTACGATAAAACTGTAATTTAATACTTTTGTAGAAGAAGCATTTGCTGTATAGACTAAATATGTACCTTTGCGAAAGCTCACTCTTCTTGATGAGACCAACAATAAAGCCTTCGCCACCCCACAGTCCTTTGTTGCATTCCCTGGGGAACTTGACGTCAACTGCCACATTCTGCACTGGCAGTCTGCAAATCAGCACGCAAAGCAACAATTTATTTACTAATACACATATATAGCATGGTTTGGCATAGAGGCTTAAAAACCTTTGGCCCTGAAGATAAGTCACTTTGTTTGACTTACTGACTTAGGGTACAGTGACCTATTTTTATTTTACATCAAACGCCACATTCTGCACTGGCAGTCTGCAAACCAGCACGCAAAACAACAATTTATTTACTAATATACACATAGCATAGTTTGGCATAGAGGCTTAAACACCTTTGGCCCTGAAGATAAGTCACTTTGTTTGACTTACAGAATTAGGATGCAGTGACCCATTTGTATTAGGCATCAGTATAGTGTATAATATTAGTACGTCATTACTCATTGTAAAAATATGGAAATAGTGTAACATGTGATAAAATGATAAAATACAAAATAAATGCTAATGTGCATAGTAGATGCCTCCAAAGCTCCAATAATAATTGGCTGAGTGAAAGAGAGACAGAACTGACAAAATAATTAATACCTTTCACCAGTTGCTTCTCGAACAGAATAGCGATTGGGGTTTGGTTTCCAGTGGACCGGAGCAGGATCTTTGACCATGAACTCCCGACATCTCTCCTTGTAGTGTTGAGGCAGAATGGCATCAATATCTCGTGTCCAGTTGTACATGTAGGGGAAGAACCCTGTTCATTAATGAGGAGAAAAAAAGGTGACAAATAAATGTGGATTCAAAAAGGTTCTAAATTGGTAGGTATGAAAATTAAGGGACTGGGTCTGTGACCTTCATTAAAAAAAATAATATGAGGGCCAAAGGCTGATAGATAGCCTTTATTTTAGTCTATACAATGCCAAAACTGGTGCTATGTTATGCTAAAACTATCTCATTGCCCAATTGAAGCTTGATCTCTAACTTTAATCTATATCTCTTTGCCTTAACTGTCTCTATCGAAGAAATTATTTAATTAGGATGGTGATCTGTAGGACCATGTGTACACAAAATACTTTTTCATTAGAAACACGAATCATCAGATTCGTTGTTGTTATTCACTTTCACTTTCGCAAAATTTTTGCACCGGTAGTTTTAAACTAAAGCCTCGATCATGTTTCTTTGAGCACAAGCCTGGTAGATTCTACACGGGTATGCTGCAATAGGGTTCTCATATATATATGTATATAATAAAATTAAACGTACGTCTCGAGTTGCGAACCACCGACATTTTCCTTAAAATCGCGTATAAGAGGTCATTCAGAAATCGTGGATCATGGGCGCCGCCATTGACAAAAGTAATGTCATGCAGACTCCCGGTTCTTGTGAGGATTTAACTTCCAAAATAAATATTCTGTTAATGTAATACAAATTTTAGGCAAACTTTTCGATATAATACTATGTTCAGATGGTAAATTATTTTTTTAAGATAAAAATAGTGGCTGTTTTCTAATATAATCAGAAAAGTGTTATTATCTCCCCTTAAAACAAATTAGAGAAAAACACGGTAATTGCTTACCACCTCCCCTCATGTTGGCTGCAGCGTCCTCAATAAGCTGAGGTTGGCAGCCCCAAACGAAAGAAGAAGAAGATGAATACATTTATTAATGGATAAGTAAATAAGAAAAAAAATACTGCCGTAATTTACCAAAAATGTAACGTATAGTCAAGTTTTAAGATAAATTGCATTACATTACATTACATATGATTATTGCTTTAGGTCCAGCAGACTCTTCCGAGCCAAATCAGGACCAGTATAGCCGAATCAGGACCACAAAATCAAGACCACAACTTCGCTGAAAGAGGACTCGCCCCTGATCCGCATAAAAGATCTGCCTAAACAACCCTAGTGGTAACACTGAGGGCACTACACCAGCCGGTCACTTTACAATAAAGACATCCCACGCAGGGAACGCTGAGGCTACACTCTAATTTATCGAACTCCCGTTAACAAAAACAAAATAGAATATAAATATCATTATAAAATATCAACAAAACACATACATGTAAAATGCCTACATTGCCAAATAATAACATCATAGGAAGCCCCAATGGCCACCTGGCAGAAAGCGTCCAATATTTCCAAGCTGATCCAACAGACCTCACATACAAATGAGGAGTTTTGTCCCGTAAGAGTTTTCAAGAAAAAAGGTAGGTGACTGGTCTAGCGGAGAAGAAGATAGTATAGTAGATTGATAGAACAGAGTAGGAATGAGAAAGAACAAAGGAGACAGACAGCGACAGTGGGAATTTAAAGCACTACATTTCCAGAAAGTGGGGATACTATTTATACTGAAACCCCCGGCACCCCCACGGGGGGTAAGATAAATTGCATTGTGTTAGGTTCGGAAAGTAGGGGAATAAGGGAGGCGTTTGGGGTGTGAAAGCTTGCTCTTGGTTTGTGTCACTTTGTTTTCAAAACAAACTGCTTTCCGAACTGAACAGTCTCGTACTTAATTTAAATTATGGCAAATTTGGAACTCGATCCAGGTTCAAGAAGATTTGATGAATATATAGAGTACGTATACGTACGACCTCTTACTTGAAAACTCGTGTTGGAGAAGAAGCTCTTGATGAAAGTAAAGTGCGTCTGAGGTCGGGATCAAACCTGCGAAAACCTATTAAAATGTCTAATTCACGCTAAGAAAAGATTATTAATTAATTAATTTATTTATTATTAGTTCCGGAGCTTGAAGTTCAGCTCGGAAGATATTGTTTTTGGCTTTGACCGTCCGTCCAGTGTCGGGCATCCGGAAGTGACACTTGCGCACTTTTCTCTGAAACTAATGGACCGATTTCTTTGAAACTTGGTATTTAATTACAAAATAGTGAACCCTCCCAGATGACAAAATAAATAAATAAACTAAAAATAGTACTCAACCACAGACTTAATCATTAAAAATGGTATTTGGGAGGAGAGGGGTGTAATGTGTTGAGTTTCATATTAATGAATATATGTACAAGGGAACTAACTCCTCACTAATCGCGCACTTACGCGATGCTAGAGTTATCGCTAGAGGCTGGCTACCAAACAAGGCAATTCGTCGTGAACGTCATGCCACACCAACTCTCGACGAACTAAAGACCATGTTTGCTGGGGCCACCGTCTTTAGCAAACTTGATTTAACGCAAGGGTATAATCAACTAGAGTTAGACTCTTCTTCGCGATACATCACTACCTTTGCCACGCACATGGGGCTCTACAGATACCGTCGTCTGTTCTTTGGCATAAACTCTGCAAGTGAGATATTTCAAGAAACTATCCGTCAATGCCTAGCAGGACTCGATGGTGTTGTAAACATCAGTGACGATATCATGTGCTTTGGTACAAATCAAGCGTACCATGACCGAAACCTTCGTGCACTATTCGAACGTCTTCGCCAGAAAGGACTCACACTGAACAGTGAAAAGTGTGTGTACAACAAGGAATCCCTTGAGTTTCTTGGTCACATCTTCGGAAAGGAGGGCATCAAACCAAGCCAGGACAAGCTTAACACAATCCTCCATCTACCTACGCCAAGCAGCGCTTCCGAAGTCCGCAGCCTACTTGGGATGATGAACTTTTGTGGTGCTCACCACATCCCCAACTACGCAACGCTGACGCATGAACTACGCATCCTCACCAAGTAAACTACGCCATGGTCATGGACACAAGCACATGATGCAGCGCTTGCGAAGCTGAAAGCAGCCCTCAGTCAAGCTACCACGCTCGCATACTTCAACCCGCGTAAAGCCAGTGAAATCTACACTGATGGCAGCCCTGTGGGTATTTCAGCTGTTCTCACGCAAGATGGCCGTGTAATCCAGTTTGCAAGTCGACCCCTCACCCCAACAGAGCAACGATACTCTCAAACAGAACGAGAAGCTCTGGCAGTGACTTGGGCGTGTGAGTATTTCCACATTTACATCTATGGCGCACCATTCACCGTCCACACTGATCACAGACCCCTTGTCTCAATCTTCAACAACCCCAGCTCAAGGTTGTCAACGCGCATCGAACGATGGGCGTTGAGACTTCAGCCATATCAGATCACTGTCAAGTACCGACCAGGTGCAGACAACCCTGCAGACTATCTCAGCCGTCACCCAGTTTCACAAGCCTCAAGTGACCGCGAAGAGAAAATTGCAGAAGAATATGTCAACTACGTCACCGAAAACTGCATCCCCAAAGCGATGACTGTTGATGACGTTGCTGCTGAAACTGCGTCTGACCCTACCCTCACCGCTGTAATCCATGGGCTTCTCACCAACCAGTGGCACAAGCATGAACAAAACATCGACATATCGACATTTAACACACTTCATCAGTGTCGCTTTGAGCTATCCCTAGCCTCAGATGGCCGAGTGATCTTGAAAGGCAACCAGGTCGTTCTCCCTACATCCCTCCAGGATCGAGCTGTGAAACTCGCCCACTCCGGTCATCAAGGCATAGTCAAAACAGTCGCCCTGCTACGCAAAAAAGTCTGGTTTAAAAACTTGCAACACCACGTTGAAGTGACTGTGAAAAACTGCATGAAATGCCAGATTTCAACTCCCACCCCTGCGCGTGAACCCTTGAAGATGTCACCCCTCCCTAGTGCACCATGGACTGAACTCTCTGCAGACTTTGGACATCTTCCCAACGGCAAGTACATCTTGGTCGTCATGGACGAATACTCCCGCTTCCCGGTCGTCGACATTATCGACTCGACGTCAGCTCGAAGCGTCATTCCCAAATTCGACAAGTCTTTGCAGAATTCGGCATTCCTGAGTCTCTTAAAACAGACAATGGTCCCCCTTTTAATAGCGCTGATTTTGCCACGTACTGTGCTCACATGGGTATCAAACACAGAAAAATCACCCCCTTGTGGCCCCGTGCAAATGCAGAAACTGAACGTTTCATGCGTTCCATCAAGAAAACCCTCAAAAGTGCAACAACCCCCAACCTCAAGCAAGAAATGTATAGATTTCTCCTTGACTATCGCACTACCCCACACTCCACAACCGGTGTTCCCCCTGCTTCCCTGCTCTTTGGCAGAAACCTCAGGTCTCGACTCCCTCAAGTCCCTCAATCCCGAGATGATCATGCTGTCAGACAACGTGACGCTGCCCAGAAAGCCCTCATGAAGGAATTTGCTGACAACAAGGCCTATGTCAAACCATCTAACCTCCAGATTGGTGATCCTGTCCTCCTTAAGACTCATGACCCCACCAAGGCTGACACTCCATACCAACCGACTCCCCTGGTAATCACCAACAAGAAAGGGTCGATGATCACGGCTCAGCGAGGTCAACAAAAGATCACTCGAAACAGCAGCTTCTTCAAGAAGGCTCCTAGACCCCCTTCCGCTGCTGAACAGGAACCCGACTCATTCCCCGACCCGACAACGCCAAGTGGTCTTGACTGCACACCTCAGCCTCCAACCCCTGCAGCTTTACCCAGTCCCTATCATCCCAGAAGGTCTGCGCGTCAAGTTCAAATGCCAAAACGATTCGATGATTATATTTTGGATAAACCCTAAAAGACTCTGGTGAAAGACCCAGTAAGGCGCGACCAGCCTGTACCAATGTATTTTTTTTAAATTTTCACAAAGACTCTGGTGAAAGACCCAGTAGGGCGCTTGCCCGCACCGTTGTGTTAGTTTTGTCTTCTTTTTACATTTATCACTTTAATTGTCTTACAGGATCATTCATCTTACTGAGAATGTAGTGTTCATTCCTTTAATAGTTTTACATACTAATTATAATCAGCAGTGATTAGTGCAATCTAGTCACATTTATTTTCTGTATAATCGCAAACACTAAACCTATGTGTTCATGATGGCAATATTTTTTTTAACCTTTTGTATCAGCCTCATTTATTTATGTTTGAGTTAACAACCTACTAACTAATGCAAGAATTCTTTGCCAATCCCAATTTATATTTGTTCTTTAATATTAAAACAAAGGGAAGGAAAAGAAAAAAGATTGTAATTTTGATTACATGCATTTTTCATCCAAGGAAGGAGGTGATGTAATGTGTTGAGTTTCATATTAATGAATATATGTACAAGGGAACTAACTCCTCACTAATCGCGCACTTACGCGATGCTAGAGTTATCGCTAGAGGCTGGCTACCAACATGGCGATCATCATCAACCCATATTTCTGTATGAATACAAAATCAGTCTGAACACATCAATCAGTGTTGTTTACTCATTGTATGCTTGACATCCACGATTCACGCACCACCAACAGTACTCCAAACATTACAAGGGGGTAAAATGTATGTAGTCTTTGTTGATTATGAAAAGGCATTTGACTCTGTAGACATGGATAAGCTTTGGGAACGTCTGGATAATTTAAAAACATCAACAAAAATATTAAAGATGATAAAATCTATGTATAAGGCTGTTAAATCTTGTATACGTTGGGGAGCAACAGTTTCAGACTTTTTCGAGTAAAACAAGGCTGCTTATTCAGCCCTCTAGTTTTTTCTCTGCTAATTTCAGAAGTTGCTTATTTTGTTAGATCATGTAGTAAACATGGGATTCAACTACTACCAGGGCTTGACGAAATCTTCCTTTTATTATTTGCTGATGAAATAGTATTGGTTTCTTCTACACCAGCTTCAATTTCATTGGGATTATCAGTAAACTTAAGTAAAACAAAAGTCATGTTTTTTCGGAAAGGCGGCCACATCGCAGCAAATTAGAAATGATGCTTAAGTAAAGAGGAAGTAGAAATAGTTAATAACTACGAATATCTAGGGTTTACCCTGACTTCGAAATTATCACTTGTGTCAGCTTGTGAAGTGTTTTCAAATAGAGCAAGGGGGAAAGTTGTTGAATAGATATATGAAGACTATGTGGGCTCTAAGCAGCTTAGACTCAACGGTTTTCTTTCAACTATTTGATGCCCAAATTAAACCAATGTTACTTTACGCTTCGGAGGTTTGGGTAAATGTCAGAATTCAATTAATTGAATCAGCACACCTGTTTGCATGCAAAAGATTACTAAGTGTGTCAAACAAAACACCGAACCACATGGTTTATGAAGACACAGGCAGGTATCCATTGTACATAGACAGTATCATTCGATGTATAAAATACTGTTTGAAAATTCCTGAAATGCCAATGTCAAGATTTTTTCTTAGGCAAGCCCTTGAAATGCCAAACGATATCTACAACTGAATGGGTCTGATAAAAATAATTGGGCAAGCGATATTAAGGAAGTCTGGTTTACATATAGTTTTCAGGAGGCGTGGACAGATGGAATTCAAAATACTTCTGCATTTTTATGGTCTCTAAAAAAAACCCAGTGATAGACAAGTTCAGCGACGATTGCCAAACTAAAATATCTAACAGCAATCGCTTCATAAAATACAGGCTATCAACCAGAGACGTACTTAACTATCACAGAGTTCAGAGATAGTCTTGTACGATTTCGTTTTGGCATAAACGAACTAAATACAAATAAACATTATGCAACTGGAAACATAATTCGGGATTGTGCTTTTTGTCCAGACCACTTTGAAAACGAAGAAAATTTTTTGTTTGATTGCCCTGAATACACCGAGTTAAAAAGAAAGTATGTAAGTGCCCTTTACATACGTCAAGTATACGCTTAAAGACGTCTTATATGAATGCAGCTCGGACACATCAAGAAAAATGGCCACGTACATCTTTTATGCATTAAGCCTTAAAGAAGAGCTCATTAAAAATAAATAAATAAATAAAAGAAAAATTAACACATTAGCATATCAAACATAGAATTATTAACCAGGATGCTGATGATGATGTTGGAAATATTTGGTGATTTTGAAGTGATGAAAAGGACAGAAATGATGCCTAGTAATGTTATCGCATTTTGTGCGCGTGTCACAGTCCTCTCTATGTAGCTTTGACAAGTGTGTATGTGTGTGTGTTTGTGTGTGTTGTTAAGAACGAATTATTACAATTGTTATTTTGTCTATTTATTTATTTGTCTATTTATTTATAAAATTGTATTTATATTAACTATTTCATGCATTCTTCTTCCATTTCCCAAATGATGATGGTCATGTCGAGGTCGATGATAATAATACCTGTGATTGAATGAGGGCGACAACACTGTTATCTTGAATGTTTAAGACCAGCAATCAGACCGTTCACACTTTGTCCATGAACACGTTAACTTCCGAAAACCTCTAGTATATACATGCATGCATAGTCTATTACGTGTGTGTGTGTGTGTGTGTGTGCGCGCGCGTACATACGTGTGTCTAAATCTTTCTAGCCGTTCGTCGGCTTAAACGAATGAAAGCAAAGAGTGTCAAAACTCTCTCTCTCTCTCTCTCTCTCTCTCTCTCTCTCTCTCTCTCTCTCTCTCTCTCTCTCTCTCTCTCTCTCTCTCTCAAAATTGAGTCCTCTGTTTTATTCATTCAAAACAGAAATTCTACAATGCACACAAGATTCAGGAAAGAAATACAAAAACCACAAGTCGCAGACTAGGAGTAGAACCAAAATATTTGTGACAACGGCTCATAACATGAGTAAAGAAAAATAAAGGACACAATTCTTCTGAGATTCTATAAATAACATCGTTTTGAGATTCTATAAATAACCTTGTTTTGAAATTCTTTGTTCGTTAGTATGTTACATTGCTTCTATACATTGTCTGAAGTTATTAAAATTTAATGGTAATTATAACAATATACCCTGATCTGTAATTTTGAATACGTGGCCCAATAAGAAACGGTGTAGAAACACAATTTGGTGTACCCTTTCTGCAACAGAACTAATTCGTGATATGTAAACAAAAAATCCACTATTTGAAGAAAAGTATAATCCTTTAAATCCTTTCTATTTATACAGTTAAGCCTGAAAGACTGATCATGCTAAATTATGTTATCAGTTAGTTAGTTAGTTATCCATTGCTTACACGGTCCAGTGGACTGCAAAGAGCCGAATCAGGGCCACAAAATCAGGACCACAACTGATTTGAAAGAGAACTCAACCCTTGATCCATATAAAAGATCTGCTGAAAGAATCCTATATTCTTTTTGATATGATGATGATGATAATCATTGTTGTCAGGGTGGCGATGTGGTGATTCGTCCTTAACGCTAACGCAATAGGCTTCGTTATATCTTCTCCCTTCTTAGCGGTAACACTGAAGGCATTCCACCAGCGGGTCACTTTACAATAAATGCATCCCACGCAGGGGACGCTGAGGCTATACTCTAATTTATAAAACCCTGTTACAAAAACAAAATAGACCATAAACAGCTGTATAAAATATCAACAAAGTACATACATATAAAATGCCTACATTGCTAAATAATAATATCATAGGAAGCCCTAGTGACCATTTGGCAGAAAGCGTCCAATATTCGCAATCTGACCCAACAGACCTCATACACAATTGAGGAGTTTTGGAAGAGTTTTCAAGAAAAAGAGGTAGGTGACTGTGAAGAAGGTAGTATAGTAGATTGATAGAACAGAGTAGGAATGAGAAAGAACACAGGAGAAAGACAGCAACAATGGGAATTTAAAGCACTAAATTTCTAGAAAGTGTGGATACTATTTATACAGAAATCCCCGGCCTCCATACGGGGAATTATGTTATGAAAATGATCACTTAACTTGAGGAATACAAAAAGCTTTATACAAGGAACATTTTCATAGTTGTTTTTTGATAAGATAAATAGCAAAAAATAGTACCAGGAATTATTGGTCATGCCACTAGAATCAGAAAACTACCATGGCACTGTGATCACAATACTTTGTAATATGGAATCACACAAATTTGGTATGGTTATCACAACCACGAAAGGTGAACACTAAGCATATAGAATAAATGTTGACATAGTCATCATAATCATGATATTTTGCAATAATTATCACTACTTTGTTTGAAACATTCACACATAGCATTCCACGAACATTCCACAATATTATCAATTCACAATCTTTTAGAATAATTATTTGAAAACTTTATACAAAAGTGTTCATCTATCTTGCACATTTATTATAAATAATCGCAATACTTGCAAACGATTATTCGAAACTATCAAACAAAGCATTCAAACAAACATTTTTTTCGTAATTGACACATTTAGATTCACATTCGCACAACCCACGTCCAACCATTCAGTTAAGCACACACCTACTGTAACATATATGGGTAAATGAATAAAATAACTATTTATATATTTTCCTGAGTTGTCCTGATGCTAAAATAATTTGTAATTGCATAATTATCTAAAATAAAATAATTGTCCAAAAAAGCAATATTACCTTCACAAGGTATACAAATAACTCTAAAACAATTCATGTAAATGTAAAACAAAATATATAAACGGGAAAAAAATTAAAATAAATATTTAGTCCCTGAATAAATTCTAAATGTTTTATTATTATTACAAATTTTTAATGGCAGTAAAAATTTCCATACAGAGTTAAATTCATAATAACGTTCGTAAATAAAATAAAGAGTAGGCCTAGTTGATAACTTATGCTATAATTAAGTTTAATTCAAGAGGTTATACATTTTTGACTTCTCTAGTAAATTATAAATATCAAGGAAAAAAAACCCGGCGAACATAGAGATATAGTTATAACGAGTTTCTAGGAGTGTAATAATTTCAGTGATTTTAACTTTTTGATTATTGCAAACTGAAGTTCTATACCACAATAATAAATAAATCTTGTTTTAGTTAAATTCTTTTTTATCCAATAACAAAAGTTGGAAAAACAACATCTCCAGTTCAAATTCACAACTGGTCAGCAATTTTGGTTTTATTTCAGTAAAATTTGCATTTTAGATTGATATTTATAAATAAAAAAATTCCTCAAATGTTCAACTGTCTATTTATTACATTATACATTTTTTAATGCAACATACATGTAAGGAAACGTTTTATACACAATACAATAAATACTATATTAAATTACATAACACTCTTAGCACACCAAAGTCTTTTAACATTTTATCAATCGAATCAAGCATGAACATTCTGATCTTACAACATCTCATAAAAATCTGTATTGCTTTAATAACTATTAAAATTATATATCCAACAACTATTTTCACCATACACAAAAACACATTTCACAATCGTTTTACATTTACGGCAAAATACCAATATAGATAAAATAACAAGAGAGAAATAAAATAAAATTACAATGTTCATTGACCAGCCCAAGGACGGCAGTTTTGACTTCAGAATAAATACGACAACCCTTTGACTTTCTGCATCTTTCTCAAAAGTCTTATTTTCAAATGAAGTTAGTTTTTCTACGAGTACAAACTGCATACGTTGTCCCATGACCACAGGTCGATTTTAATGATGTACTGATTTCAACGATTTACTGGAACTTCAATTCCCATCTGATTTTGAAGCCTTCCAAACAACCTCATGGGGTCGTGGCTGTAAACTGGAGTCAATGCAGGCAAACCATAATCAGCAAAGCTATGGCGGCGCTTGGCACGCGACTATATATTTGTACAAAGGAAGAAGACATGTTCACCAACAAAGACCTAGAAAATGGATACGCATTTCCCTTTAGAGACCGATACATTGCGAGGTATTGTACCTTTAACTTTGAAACAAAATGTTGGTGAAGCGCTAGAGGTGGGCGCTAAACGCCCAGGTAAGACACGAATCCCAGCTCGTACATGATAACCCAATCAGCAGTTTGATATCGCGGATTTTTCTCTGTTGGCAAGCATGCTGGTTAACTCGCTACTCTGTCCCAGGTTAGATGACCTGCTTTCAGCGACCGTGCCCATGGTATTGACACTGTCGGACAACAAGTTCTTTTCCTCGGGCATGGCGATACAGACGTTCCGGTGGGAAGCGGCAGCAGAGGATTTTTTAGGGCTGTAGATGGACGTGGGACAGGTGAAATGAACGCTGGGGTGCCTGATCTTTACCTCCATCGTAGCCAGCCATTCTTCGCGATGCTCTGGGCGAGCTGGGCCCCAGTTATTGGCGGGCCTGGACAATTTCTTCACTCTTTCCCATACGGTGCCGTCCTTCTCCTTGCAGATGCTGACGAGCATGACGATGGGAACGGGCGCCAGAGAGCACAGACCCAGCATCCAGCCGAAGGCGATGGCCCAAGTTGGATAGATGTACTTGCCGTAGGTGACAGGCTCCAGCTGGGAGACGGAAAAGACCCAGATGAAGAGGATGGTGGCTGGCGTGACGTAGCACCACAAGATCTTCCAGTAGTTGCTGGGACGGAAGCCAATCATCAGCTCGATGTCTTTGTAGAAGCGGTTCACACCTGCACATCAAAGCAGCAGAGGGCAACACGTCATGTTATGCTGTCTCAGAACACAACAAAGCCTGTTTTCATCTATGATGCTGACTTATCTTTGCTGTTTAACACTGTGCCATGCCAAGTAATAATCCATATATGGTCAAAGTTGTGTCAGCGTTGGTGCATATAGTGTTAATTACTTTCACGGCCTAGAATATAATACCTTCACAAAAATTAACGGTCCAGGCCAAATCTGATTAATTAAACCACATTACAACTGCGAACTAAGTAAGCCTATAGTTGCATCTCATTTTTAAATGTTAATTCAAGACCAGATGTTTCATAGGCTAGTAGTACTACTTACAGGAGTACTGCAGGTCGTTTTTTATTATATATATTTTATTATATATATATTTCATTATATATATCTTTTGTTTCGTAATACGCTCTCTCTCTCTTTCTCTCTCTCTCTCTCTCTCTCTCTCTCTCTCTCTCTCTCTCTCTCTCGTATATGTATACTACTTAGTATATATACTAAGTAAATTGTATTATTTATTCACATACTAAGGTCGACTTAGTATATATACTAAGTAATTTGTATTATTTATTTATATACTAAGGTCGAAAACAAAGAACTGTTAATACAGACTAGTGAACATACCATAAATCCAGGCAATAACGACACACTCAGTTAAAGACAGAAGCATCAGGGAAAAGGTGGCACAGTACCAATCCATGATCTGTAGAACGTAGATGCCACCCTGCACATCGACAGAACGAACTGATCATTTTTATCTTAACATACACTTTATTGCCGAATAACATCAACAGTTCGCAAGAAAAACGGTACATCTTTTTAAAAAAATTCGAACCTGCTAAAGTACCAAAATCAGCTGACAATTTTTAACTTCAGATAACTTATGTATTTCACCAACTGGCAATTTTATCTTCCAACTTATTTCGATATATATATAGCTTACCTGGAACACGCATGGGATGCCAAGGACGAATTCCACGAAGCACATTAAGGCTGTGAATTTAACCTTCTTGTTTCTCAACAGTTGGGGGAACTCATCGATGAAAGCACTTGTCATCGTCTCGAACATTCCAAACTGCAATAGGTAATGTTAGCATTAACAAAGGCATGATTGACAATGCTTGGGGAATGCCTGAAAACAACTACACAAGACACTACAGAGGATAAATCGGGTGTGCATGAAACTGAAAAGCAGTCAACAACATGATTAGTATGCCTAAATGCATGAAGTGCTCCAAATATGGCATCTAAATAAACCTGTTATATTTTGAGTATATTAAATGTCCATTGAAAATCAACCCTTGAATTATCACTGATGAAAATGAAACAAATGCTCATAAATCTCCAAAATTATTCAAATTTCAATCATGAAATGTCATTTAAAAATGTAGAAATTAAAAGTTTGTAGCTAATGAACATTTATGTCAAGTTTGAACGAAGAATTACATCTTAACGATTTGCAAGAATTAACTATGTTTGATGATTATTGCGTTTACAATACATGAAGCAATCAAAACGAAGAAGTACTTTACTCCCAAACCATTTTATAACTCAAGTATAATAATAATAATAAAGGAGAACTTGACACTGAACAAGGTTCTCGCATTTTTCATATTTCCATGATACAATAAAGTTTTGAGTCTTTTCAAACTGGTCTGTTATAAAATGTAAACGACAATTATTTTTTTCCTTAAGCTCATGTTGTTAGTGAAAATGCTTTGGAAATAAAGTATTTCTATTGTAAATAATGAGAATATTATAATTATATCATTTAAAACTGTCTCAAATGAAGAAGAATTTGATTTGGAAACAAAATGTGGTAGTTAACAAAGTAATTTGGAAAATACAATCATTGAGAAAAAAATGTTGGATCACACTAGGTGTGGGCAGGCAATAGGGTCTTCTTTTACCAAATATGTTTTAAAATTTTCCTTAACCCAGAAAGTAATTTTGGTTTGAATTACCACACTTTTCTAGCAGCTATCCTCCGCTGGTGATTGCTCAGAATAGGGTAAAGCAACAAGTGGAGCCAGATTGCTCTTTAGTTTGTTTTGGTTTGAGAACCACAAGACTTCGCGCTTTCACGCTGACGAGTCCAGATCGCTGACGTCGCCACGGGCGAGAGAGACCATTTGGGGTCCTTGAGCCAAAAATCAACACAACATCTGGTTTTTACGGAGGAACACACTCGATATGAATTTCTCTCGGGCTATGAACGTCCAGAATATATTATCGAGAAGGTTATCAAGTATATTTAAGGTTTTTCACACACAAAAAAGCTGTCTTGTCGAACGATTTCCATTTTCAACGTTTTCAATATTTGATAAATCATGAGTTAAATTATTTTGATGTTTTAAAAATAAATTAGTAGGTTTGATACGCTTTTCCTCTAATTAAAACAATATCGGCTTACAATGGCAATACTTCACACAAAAAAAGCCCAAGTCAAATAATATTATTACATGCACAAATTTATCTCAATTTCCTGTGTATTTGAAAGATAAATATTAATAATTATGTTAAACCTCCCTCATTGTTTCAGAATTCTGCCTACATATAATTTATTATCTTAATATTCATTGTTTGATCTAAATCGAAAACAGTCTTACATTTACAAGAGAATTAAATAAGATGTCTCCCCAACAATATAAGTTTCTATTTAAGAAAAAAAAGGAAATACATCTACGTTTTAAAAATCTCAAGGAAATTACTAATGTAAGCCTATATGTGCTGCCTTCGATTATTTGCGTAAAGATTTTCTAAAAATAAAACTGTGTATACCCTGAAGCCCACCGCCATTGCAACTTTTGTGTTTAAATGAGACTTTTACTTGTTGTACCGTTTTATCAAACAAATTAACTCGTTCAAAACCATGTTACCTCAGTATGCCGCCCTGCTTCCAGAAAGCCCAAGAAACCCCTTGACAGGAGCAGGCCTAGCTCTTTCGCACACACGGACGCACCAAACTCCTTCCTTGGTTTCACAAACACTTTCATCACTAACCCATCCCTGTCCAACATGGCAAACTCACGACTTCCTCACCAACTTTCATTCTTTTCTTAATTCCCCAGACATGCACTCTCTTCATTCTCACTCTGAAGAGGCTGGAATAAAACTGGCACAATTTCACGTCAACAGAAATAAAAAAAAGAAAAGAAAAGAAAGGAAAACAAAGCAAACAATAATGTTGGCAAAATGGGGATCATTGAAATACACGGGAGATCGAGATGGGGACAGAGATGGGGTGGTGGTGGGGAGATTTTGAATATTTAAGCTCATTATAAATCAGTAAAATTATGAAATTATCCTCAATTTTCAAACAAAAGGATGTGACTAATAACAGCCATTTAATATTACTAACAAAAAGAATGAAACACAACATATTGTTTTAAAAAAATCGTTTTGAGTTTTATGTAAATGTAGCTGTTGCTGTTTTGTAGATGATAAAGCAAGCTGCAAATTTTTTCCAATACAAAACCTACTATAAACCCTTCAGTATCTGGGTTGGCTAACACACCGAACAAAGATGCTATCCTTTGTAATATAAATCATGTTTACAAAATAAAAGAAGTTTGAATCCTATTACTTAACGATTGTGCATGCTTGTGGAGCATAAAAACACTAAAAAGGAATTTCGATTATGGTCATTTAAAGGTTGTGTATGCTTTAGGGGCAAAACACGTGCAGTTGTTTTTGGCTAAGCGCCATATCTCTGTCACAAACACTACAGAATTTGCAAATCTCAAGAGAAAGAAACGCAAGGTAATTTCTGCTATTCTCTATTTTGACTTGCAACAGTAGAACAATGGAGCAAGGCCGTAATAGTCATAAAGTATACGAGTACAAATGTCGATATGAAAGTACATGTTCAAAGAAGTATACACAACCCGATCGCTCGCAATTCACAATGTTTCATAGTAAATGGTTCAGTCTACATATGAAGCAATCTATGGAAAAGTATAAATTTACTCAACAGTTTGAAAATTTCAATCCTTTTCAGTGTAGTACTATATCCAATGGGGAACAAAAGGTAAAAAGTCATGCATTTTAATATTTAGTGTTCAAGAAATCCAGGTTTATAGATTACTCTTGATGAGCAAATAGTTGATTGACAAAAAAATTTCTACAAAACATTTTGCGGCCAGTTATACTTTCTGAAGATGGCATCCAACATATAAATGCTGGAAGACTTACTCCAGACAATATATGTACATGACTGAGCAACTGAATTTAGCCTATATAAAAATATAAATAAATAAAACTAACAATCACATGTGCATGAAAAAAAAAATGTTAATCGTCTTTTAAAAAAATCTATACTACATAATAATTTTAACTAAAGAAGAATTTCATTTAATTTGGATATTCAAAAAATTTACTTTGTAGCAAAAATATATGAAGTATATAAATAGAAGTACATTAAAAAATAAAATACTGTGATACTAAATCAGACTGCAAATCTTTATATGTAAAAAATATTTAACTGAGATAAAAACCAGACAAAATTAATAATTTTAATTAGGTAAATTTTTTTTAATGATCTGCTTTATGAAATATCACAACATGGTCAGCCCTGTACAAGAACCAGTGCAGCTTGCTTCAACTAATGGTCAGGACAAGGACATGTGCTAACACGTCAAGTAAAAGCTAACGCAGTAAATGGACCTGTCCCGGCTTACCTGGCTATCAAGACCAATGGTGAACAGCATGAGGAAGAAAAGCACAGCCCACAGTGGAGAGATGGGCAGCTTTGCAACAGCTTCAGGGTACACAACGAAGGTCAGCCCAGGTCCTGTTAAACATCAGAGCATTTAACATTATGGTCCTTATTGCCAGTCATAACTACACAATGGCAAAATAACTTAACAATTAAAAAACAAAATTTAAAACACACACATACGCGCACACACATGCACACACACCCACACACCCACACACACACACACACACACACTAAACTGCACCTTAATTGCTGAAGTTCATAAAGTTTTAATAGAAGTCAATTAAAAAAAATGTACACAAAAGATCAGGGCTTTTCACAATACAAACTAATCCATACAAAGTTGAATGTATTACTTAGCCAAATTTTTTTTTATACGGAATCACCTCTTTTACTACAATCGATCCCAAATATAATAAATGCTCACGTACCTTGTGTGACAACGTCCTTGATCTCTGCGCCAGTCTCGTGAGCCATGAATCCGAGGACAGAGAAGATCACCAAACCGGCGAAGACGCTGGTACCACAGTTCATCAGAGGTACGATGATGGCATCTCTGGTTAAGACAAACAGAAGGGTGCAGTGCATAAGTACCTCAATAAAAGAATAGAACTATGAACACTGAATTCAGACTACACATGCACTGTCAAAAGGAAAACCGAGTCAAAACTGTAATGAGAGAAATAGTAATACGATTGTCTTACTAATAAGTCTAATACGAGGTACCTAGGTGTAAACAATAAAAAATTATTAATCAAATAAAACTTGTCATGTCCCTACCTATAGACGTTGTTATGGAACTTGTTGTAGCTGGCCATGGTGATTAGACCACCCCAGGCCATTCCCACGGAGTAAAAGATCTGGATAGCAGCGTCACCCCATACTTTAAAATCAGCCAGCTTCTCCCAGTCTGGAACCAGGTAGAATTTGATGCCGATGAAGGCACCAGGTAGAGTCAGGCCACGGACAAGCAGAATTATCAGCACCAGGTAAGGGAAAGTTGCCGTCACATATACCACCTAAAAAATAAACAGGTTAACCTAAAATTAACAAACTATTTGGAATTGTACTTGCTGGTAAAAGGCGACGTCAATGGCCTGAGAAATACGGGTAAAAGGGAAGACCTACATCACCTCGGGGATAACAGATAACAGATAAAAATAGATGAGATGCTACTAACAGATGTGTCCACGATAGCCCTAGAAATCAAAGGCCACGCAGCATAGGTCCATAAAACGAGGAACAGAATAGATAGATGACCGACACTAGGATGGGAGATAATCCTGTCAAAGTTCCACCCTAATGTAGCTGTGGGATGTCAACTCGACCATATTATAGCGAGCAGATGAAGTCGACCATTACTAAGATGTGCGCAAACAGCATGGATAAATCGGCAATTCTCTTACCTTGCCGGAAGACTTGACACCTTTACACAGACAAAGGAAAACGACGAACCAGGCCAGAGCCAGACAGCCAAGAAGTGGCCAACGAATGGAGCCCAAATCTTCGATTCCACTAGAGATCTCCAGCACGTTCCGTCTGAAACAAACCATTAAGCCGGGAACTTGTGAAAACTAAAGTAGATTCTTTTTTTTTCTTTCCTTCTTTCTTTCTTTCATGGTTATAGTTCAACTTTAAATGGTTAGATTTGGTTAAATTGTGTGTGGGTGCTTGAGAATGACTGTGTGGTCTAAACTCTCATGTATGTGAACAGACGTTACAATAAATTATTGAATTAAATTGAATTCGTTTTTTAAAATTAATGCCTGTTCGTAGGCCTAAAATATTAAATTATGTGATGATGATTTTAGAAACAACTAATATAGTCATGCAAAATTAAAACTCTAACGCTAAGTAAATCGCGTTGAGCTTACTCTGTATGCATATATGGGAATCGCTCTATATAAAAGCCTATTATTATTATTATTATTATTATTATTATTATTATTATTATTATTATTATTATTATTATTATTATTATTATTATTATTGCTATATCTCTGTATGACATAATAAAGTATTCTTGAATATTAACAATGTCTTTCGAGTGCACACGAGGACGTGTTGACCCCATAATTCTTACGGTACGTTTCCATATAGCTGCATGGCAAGTGAAACGGCAGAAAATGGGAGGCCTCACAAGGCTTATAATCGCGAAATGTGTCTTTACTATGTTTTGCTTGTAATACACTGCATGGCTGAATCACAAAAAAAATGAGAATAATACCCTAACAGCGCATCTGTTGATTCGACTGCGGGGATGCTTTATACTTCAACTTACTAACAAAATAGAGAAATTATCGTCTAAAATCACAAACTGTGTTTAGATGTAAAATGAAATAAATAAAATAAATAGAAAGAATCCAACTTACTCCCAAAATTGTTCGCTCGCAGTCTGCAACTTGGACGCGTTAAGGGCAGTAGCACTGCTGGTAGTAGAAGTGGTGAGAGCCCCGACAGTAGCGTTGCCCGCGGACCACGTCGTCTTGTTCATGGTCAGTGTGGCGTTGGAGTCCATCGTGGCGTTGGCGCCAGTAGCGTTGACAGCAAATTTGTTGAGAACGCACCTCTGGTTGTTCCATGCGTTGTCGCAGTCAGACCACGGCAGGACGCGCTGCATGGACAGGAAGAGGTAGTAGAAGGTCCAGGTGATGATGATGTTGTAGTAGACGCACACGATTCCGGAGATGATCACCATGCCGTAGCCCACGCCTGCAGGGACAACGAACAACCCAACACATTACAGATGAATTGTAACTTTTCCATAACAATGAATCTAAACGAATGTGAATGAACATTGCGGTCTTCGTAGGATCCTACAGCAACGCCAATAAAACAAAATAAGGACTAGAATTAATAAAGATCAAACAAGGGTGACCAATGGGCACGACAACAGCTATAAGCTTACTAACAACGTTGTCCAAAACACAACAACAGGGGCTAATATTTATGTAGTCCACTAGTGGCAACATTCCACTAATTCAAACCACGGGCAGCAGAAAAGGGAGATAAATCTTTCATCATTCCATTTTCCCCGGAGGATAGCAGCTAATACGCTGCTATCAATAAACAACAGTCCCGTCTTTTTAGCCGAGACAACCACCACCTGTGTTTTACACTAACCTTTTATCGCCCTAATATTTAATTACGTATGTAGCCTATACTGCCGGAGTCTACAACACAGTAGGTCTATTTAGGCCGTAGGTTAAAGAGTCATCAGCGTGTGTGTGTGTGTGTGTGTGTGTGTGTGTGTGTGTGTGCGTGGTATGTTGTGTTGTGGTGTGTGTAGACTTGGATGTGAAGCTTAACATTCTTAATCATTCTCATCATTTGATTTAATGCTGTTAAATTGTTTTACTGCTGTATTTTGTTTTACTTGCAGGGTGTGTTTGACTCCACAACTTTATATGACATTGACTGATGAGTGATGTATGTTTAACACTGTGTTTACCTATCCTTTAGTGCTGTATACATGTTGTATGCCAATGAAGCGTATGACACGATGAATGCATGACTGTGTGACTGTGCAAGAAAGGATGTATTTCATTGTCGCCATGCCACACCAAAATCCTTGTAACGTTTTTCACTTGGTGAATAAATATTCTTATCTTATCTTATCTTATCTTATTTGACCTTTGAAAAGCGGGCTCATTCTCCAGACGGTGATGGGGGAGAGAGATGCGAACTGGCCGTAGGAGACCTCCATAAAGAACAGAGGCATACCGCACAGGATCAGGAAAATGGTGTAAGGAATCAGGAAAGCTCCTGCAAATAGAAACAATGCAAAGCTACTGCAAATACAAACACAAACTTCAAATACAGTTACATACTCCTGCAAATACAATGAAGCTTATAAACATTAATTAAGTAATACAAGACCTAAGCGAGCGTTGTGGCCAAGTGGGCTAAGGGGGGACTAACTTGTCTTGTGCACAAGCCAGAAACCAATGGCGCCGGATAGGTGTGGGTTCGCCATCCAGCATCTGGGCGTTATGTTTCTTCGAATATTACTTACTTTCGACTCAGGCAACGTCTCGGGGGATTTCTCCGGGTACTCCGGTTTGCTCCCCCAGCAAAATTTCAAAAAGCACAAAATAATGTTAGATAGGTTGGGTTTGGGCGCGCCACAGGCTGCGACTACGCCTTCCCCAGGGGAGGCGGCCCAGAGTTTCCCGATAGAAATGGATAATAAATTCAACCCCCCCCCCAAAAAAAAAAAAAAAAAAGAAAAAAAAAAAGAACGCATTCTGTGAAGTGAAGAAGACCCTCACTGCCGGTGAAGGACCTGGCCATCGGAATAAAGGGCTAAAATGAGTCCGGGAAAAAAAATTACGAAAATCAGTCATCGGAACAAAGGGCTGAAGTGAATTTCGGAGTATCAGTTCTTACTGTTTGTCCTATTGTGACGACACACAGAAAATACACGAAACTCTTGATTTATAGCATCCCATTTTAGCGTGCTCAGTTGCGGCGCCCTACAACATTCTGTACAATAAAATTTATATTAGGATATAAATAATATTAGTAGATCTATATGCTGACCTCACTTCCCCCCCCTCCCCCCTTCCCCCACATCGCACTTTTTTTTAAACACGTCATGCTTTTCGTCACTTCACTACCTCACTCCACCCTAATACATTCTTAAATATCAGCTATTGTGACCTGAGCGAAGTATACATTTTGTGTGGATGGTATACCTCCCCCGCTTTTGTAGCAGAGGTAAGGGAATCGCCAGATGTTGCCCAAGCCCACGGCATAGCCGATACAGGACAGCAAGAAATCCAGCTTGCCCGTCCAGGTCTCTCGGCGATTCTGCTTGCCCAGACTGGAGTTGCTGGAACTCATGCTGGGGTCCGACTTAGTCGCCTCAGGAAGGCTGAGAGCAGTCGGCGCTGACTCTCCCTTATCACCCTGTAAATTGGAGAGAGAACAGTGAAAACAGAAATAGTAGGCGACGGTCTGAATGCGATGAAGATAATGAAAAAAAAAACAACCTGGATGAACAAAACTTTAAAGAGTATGGTACGAATGAGGGAGAGAAAGAATATAAGAAGAAAACTGTATGATCTTGTTCAACTGCACAGAGAGAGAGAGAGAGAGAGAGAGAGAGAGAGAGAGAGAGAGAGAGAGAGAGAGAGAGAGAGAGAGAGAGAGAGAGAGAGAGAAGATACCAATTTTATTTAACAAGGGTACAAGTGTGTGCTTTTTTACATCTTGCCCTTGAGGCTTGTAACAATTACATTACATGGTTATTGCTTAAGGTCCAGCGGACGCTTCCGAACCAAATCAGGACCAGCTTGTAACAATAACAAATAGTATAACAAAATAACTGTATAACAATAACATCATAATAATTATAACAATACAAGCAAAATCTGTGCATACATAAATACACACATGTGCACCTACGCACGCACATACCCACCCACAGTAAACACACAAACACACACACCCACACCCCCCCCCCCCCCCACACACAGGTCGACTAGGTGTATCTCATAACTATCCTGATGTTGGTCTTATGACCACAGTTAAGTTATTTCGTTATTGTTTTAAGAATTGGTGTTAGGAAACAAGAGTTTTTAACTTCCAAAATCGCCATGCTTCCTCGCAAACTAAATAGGACTATGAAAAACGCCTTTACTATCGACGGATGCATCTTGCGTCTGGTCATTCCAATAGTCACTTAAACACTACATCGACAATGCCCTGTTATTTTTACCAAAACGGAAGTAAGCCGAAAGCAATCAATTTAAATCAAAGATATATATTTAACTGCATTCTCTTAAGGGAAGTAACAGCTATAGAGAAACTCAAAAGCAAGCAATTACTTCCCCTTACTTGAAAAACTACATCAAAGCGGTTTAGGACAAATACGATCTAACTCTATGCAAGTCATACTCTGCGTAAACCTAACGAGGCCCAGTAAGATAAACGATGAGTATACAACCCGGCTAATTACGGTTACCGGTTTCACCTTTTAGAAGAAGAAGAAAAGAATCAGCAAGGTGAATAATTATAATAATTAAATTAGTATACTGTATAATGTACACAGTGGCCGCAGTTTGAGTGTACAAAGTCCGTCCCGTGGCCAGTATAGTCTTTGAAAGAAACAAGTTAGCCGCACTTGCATCACAGAATAATCATATTATGTTTGTTTGCTTACATTACCCGAGTATCGGAGACCACAAAGAACGAGCTCCAAGGTTTGTAGTACTAGGACTTTGTTTGTTTGTTTGTATGTAGATTATAGTCACACGACACTTTCGCATATAGGTGACTACTGGACCGATTTATACTGACACCAGCGGGCCAGTTGTTGGTAAAGGGGAAAATAATATGATCACACGTTGACCAATCCGGGATTCGAACCAGCGACCTTTCGGTTACTAGCAAGACGCTCTTACCAACTGAGCTACCCGGCCCCAAGGACTTTGTTGATTAAACGAAAATGAAATAGTAGGTTTATTTTTTTTTTTTTTTTGTGGTGTGTTTACTCAGTGATAAGATTGTACCTAAGCTATCCATTTTTGAAGAGATCTTATGGGTATATTTTTTAGAGAAATATTATGGGTGTATTGGAACTTGCATTTTATTTTTAAAAATATACTATGTATGTACTATGTAATGTCATTCTGTGTTCTTTTTTTCCTCCTTCTCCTCCTCCCTCGCTCTGTGTGTGTGTCTCTCTTTCTCTCTATCTCTGTCTATATCTGTCTGTCTGTCTGTCTGTCTCTGTCTGTCTCTCTCTGTCTCTCTAACACCAATAATGGTAACATAGTAACTACTAGCACATACACCAACACATAGGCCACTGCGTGACCAAGTGACCTTTGTTGTTGGCGGTATCAATAAATGCAACACACGGTGCCGGTTCTAGACAGAAGCAAATGTAGTTCATAGGATATTAGCAACGCTAGAAATTTCAGGTAGGGGTGCATCCGTAAGCACTTTGTAGAGAAGCTTTTATCCTACACTCTTACCCACCATCCCACCCTTCCCCCTAACCCCTTGAATCCATTCGCCTATAAAATGTTAATGGGAAGTTACTATTAAAACTTTTCAGGTGGTTTGTTACTGCAGACATTTGTCAAAAGGCACAATGCCATACTTTATGTTGACAAATCCTTGATTGTCCCTCCCTTCCCCTCACCAATTCTCTTTTACACATACACAAACACGTACGGTCGCGCACCACACACACACACACACACACACAATCACACACACACTCACACCCACACAAACAAACAAGCACACACACAATCTTATTTAATTCGTCTATAAACAGAGCTCCATACTAACTCCACTACTTACGAATATTCGGGACTCGGCAACAGAGATTCCATGCACCCTTTTTGACTTTCGATGCCCTCACTCATAGAAACTCTGGTGTACCTAGGTCATGAAAGGGGTTCAGTTCCACCCCTATTCTTGACTGCATTGATCGTCTAACCTTGACTGATTTTTCATGCCGCCATGGTGGCGCAATTGCGCAGCGGTTAGGACACATGCTAGAATTGCTTGGGAGAACTCTAGCCCGCTTTTTCACTCGGTTGGGAAAAAGGATGGTACTTGGATGCAACCACTAGAACCACATCAAGCATGAAATACCACACAAATACCCCAACGCCACCCAGCTGTAAATCCATGAGTACCTGGTTCTGTTTAGAACCGGTGTATGTTGGTTATATGCAGCGAGAGAGAGAGAGAGTAGATGGGCACCGCCCTCATTAAGCTGGTCCCGAGACAAGGATAATTCACCAACACCTCTCTCCCGAAATGTTAATGAACACCTAGGACTTAATGTACATGTATGAACAGGGCCTAATGCATGGAGAGGTCCAAAATCAAAAGTAAAAGGCAACCCTTGTTCCAGGTCAAAACGCCCTGCATGTTATAGTTTTATTTCACTGCGTTCGATGCTCTTCGCACAAGACTTATCCAGGGTATGGGCAATACGGCTGCATTAGGTTTGAAGAACTGTTAAAGACTGGTTGCAACTCCAGGAGTTTTATATATCTGCATACTGGGCCAGATTCACCGCAGAATCAACAGCCGCTCGAGAGGTCGGGTCAGCGCGCGCAGACAATCACCGGACCGATTATGAAATATCGAATACGCTGACGCTGGCTTTTTGTTTTTCTAATTTCATGTCACTGGAGATTATAAGCTGTTGCTGCTTCTGAGGATGGAAAATTTTTTCCCAGTCTGCGAGCGCACACTGTAGACACAATCGGACGACAGACAGATCGATACTAGCGGTTTCGCAAAGTAGTCGCCACAGTTGCTTTAAAAGCTGAAGCCATCCCGTCAACGCTTTCTCCCCCACCTTCCTTACACTCCTTCATCAGCTTATTCCCTCTCTACCTCCAATGCGTAACAGAGACTGATCGAGACTTACGTAGCCTCTCCACCATCTCTGTTACGCAGTGTGTCTCTACCCTCCACATCCCTTGCAGCACCTACATGCCTGAACAATGTGCGACAGTAGCCCTGATGCAGCACAACCACTCGTCATCTCACACGCGAGCGATGAGACAATGCGGCATGCCAGGAGGACGGGACAGGTTGTTTCAGCAGCTGTCAGTAATTAATAAGCAAAACTATGGAGCAAGAAGGAAAAGCACCCCTTCATCCCGCTTTCAGCCCCAGCAACCCAGGGCGATCCCTGTTTGGGTGAGCGATCCTTCTGAACGGGCAGCATTCCGAGAACAACTACCCTCTACAGACTGGTTGTAACCAGAGCAGACTGCTCCGTAAGAAACCTGATCCAGACTGATGGTACCGGTTCTGTCCTAGTCATCTAATTTTGATCACAATGCCGGGATGGTATAGATCAGCTTTTGCAAAACGAAAAGAACATGGCAATGAGAAAGCATGTGATAAATGCTGCCCCAGATCTTGTTGGCATTGTTATGTAATAGGCCTACTACTAGTGCTTACTACAGTTATTAATCGTATAGGACAGTAATAAGTGAATTATAGCTGCTGTTCTGCACCGAAGACAAAAAATGCAGCATTGATGAGAGACCCTTAAATACGACTTAATTAGAAGCGCTAAAGTATAAAACAGTCACCGTTTCACGCACCAACAGAAACATGCAACTCCCCAAAAGAAATGTAGGCTTATGCCTCTATCCCCATTCTTTGTGGCCCATACAACATTGCACATTTATTTGGGCTGTACCACCCAGTGCAGCACTGCACCAGCATTAAGCTGCCCTTTAGCTCTGTGGATACCGGACACCCAAAAGGTTCATTTAAAACAGAAGTATATTGTTTTTATTGTAAAAACGCTTTTAGATCTTTTCCTGCGTAATTTGTATGTCTTATGCAATGCAACATGTTTTGGTACCATTGTTCTCTTGTGGAATAATAAAGGATTCCGTGTTCGTATCAGTATTGCAGCATTAATATTACTACCAATTTTTTTTTAAAAATCACCCAAAATCGTGTCAAAGAAAAAAAAGGAAATATAAGAGTCATGCTATCAAGAAATATCGCTGGGGTTGGGTTTCCACAATTGCAACTGTATGTTTATTTAGATAATTAAACAAAGCATCATAATCAAAGCTTAAATATTGTATGCAAACAGCGTGATGCCATTATAAAACAAATATCAGAAGAAAAAAAATATTGATACAAATTATAGAATAAGTAAAAACGAGAGCAGTCCATATACACCTTAATAATCTTTAAAACGATAACATCATTACCATCATATTGAATAGTTCTCCAATACTACCATTTTCCCATAATTAGGATGTGATTTAAACCGGCACAAATTAGGTTTTGTTTGTTTGTTTGATTTTGGGGGGAGGAGAAAGGGAGGGGGTGGGGAGACCGGTGCTAGACTAGTGCACCACGTGCTCTTTAGTATAATGTACTATGACTAGTTGTTAATATTACACGCAGAGCCAGGGAACGAACAGCGTAATAAAAAGAAGTATTCGCTTACCTCTTTTCCTTTGAAAAGACCCATGTTTACACATCTAAACTCGAGCTCGTAGAACAAGTCAAGAAAGTTGGCTTCACACAGATTCTTCCTCTCAGGGTCAATACGTTTTAATCGTTACGTATTGTTCTCTTACAGTACAGTAGAGTACTGCATTTTCCGCTGAGGAACGCTCGCGGAATAAGGTAAAATTGTTGAATGCTAAACAGCGTGAGAGTACACCCTCCTTTTATGGAATTAATTAATTATGTATTGGAATGAGCCCAAACCATTGGGCAGAAAAAAAGGGGGAGTTGCCTATCCTTGTTGCTTTTCAGGGGTCGCAGTGAGAGGAAAGGAATTTTCCGAAGAAATATCGGCGCCTGGTACTTCCGCTGCACGCGCGCGCACGACCTTCATAAAGCATGAATGTGTTTTATTTTTAGACGCACTTTGGAGCAGGTTAGATCGGTGGGGTAAACATGTTTTGGCGATCGATCTGTGATTGTGTGTGTGTGTGTGTGTGTGTGTGTGTGTGTGAGTGTGTTTATGGAGAGAAATGGTATGGGGAATTAGGGTTGGAAAGTGTACGTGTGCATATGTGTGTGTGTTTGCGAGCGTGCGTCGGTGCGCGCGCGCGTGTGTGTGTGTGTGTGTGTGTGTGTGTGTGCAGATGTGTAATGTAGAGGCGTGTGTGTTTTGCTACATATCAGAAAGACTATTGCGGCAAAACACACGCACAGGCACACAAACACACACACACACTCACACACACACACACACCCACACCCACACACACACACACTGACACAGATGTTGACAATGGGGATGATGAGGAGGATAATGATCCCAGCGACGACGACGACGACGACGATGATGATCCCGACGTTGAGGATGATGATTAATATAACGATGGTATGACGACGACAACAATGATGATGACCATGATAATGATGGTGACGACGCTGATGACGATGATGAGGATGACGACGACGGCGACTTTGATGAAAAATGAACGAATAAATCTAAGCAGTAACACAAACATTGCGCATTATAAATAACAATAGGGATAATGATGACGGGAATGGAAACTGAAAAAGTAAAAAGAAAGTGCTTTGCATGACCTTAATTTTAATTATGACCAATACGGCAATGCACAAGGTTATAAACAAATGAAATTTGTCCTAGCTTGTATCAAAGATTTAGTATTTGAAGTTATTTCAGAGCCGTTTATCCCGCGATAAAGTTTTGAGCCATAGTGTTAGTTAGTTATTCATTGCTTCCAGCGGATTGCAAAGAGCCGAATCAGGACCACAAAATCAAGACCACAACTTCGCTGAAAGAAGACTCGCCCCTGATCCGCATAAAAGATCTGCCGAAATAACCCTGATGGTAACACTGAAGGCATTCCACCAGCCGTTCACTTTACAATAAAGACATCCCAAGCAGGGGACGCTGAGGCTATATTCTAATTTATCGAACCCCAGTTTGAATACAAACATCATTATAAAATATTAACAAAACACATACATATAAAACGCCTACATTGCCAAATAATAACATCATAGGAAGCCCCAGTGACCATTGGCAGAAAGCGTCCAATATTCCCAAGCTGATCCAACAGACCTCACCCACAAATGAAGAGTTTTCAAGAAAAAAAAGATAAGTGATTGGTCTAACGAAGAAGATAGTATAGTAGATTGAAAGAACAGAGTAGGAATAAGAAAGAACAAAGTAGAAAGACAGCGACAGTGGGAATTTAAAGCACTAAATTTCCAGAAAGTGGGTATACTATTTATACTGAAAGCCCGCCAGTCCCCACGGGAGGATGAGCCAAAGTGGTTGAATGTGAAAGAGAGATTGTATTGTTATGCAACATGAATGCCTTCTCGCTTTAATGACCTAGTTTACTTTATGTTGCACACTCATTGTAATGGGCCGGTGGTTAATGCAGTGAAATATCCAGATTTCTGACTGATTGTTGACTTATGATTTATTAGACCTATCATTTGCATAATTGAAAACGAAAACAGATTTTTAGATAATACACCGTTGCAACAGGTCCTTTACCAAAACAAAGACCAGTGACGCTGGTTTGTGTGAAAATCGACATTTTTGTGTCTTCATTGCCAATACTATATTTGTGTTGTGATGACTGCCTTGTCTGGATCTCGCAATCTAAGGGGACACTTGAAATTCAAGATTATGCGTCTCATCGTTTTCTGTATGAAGATGTTTAAAAAAATCCTTTTTGTTGTAGAGATGACATGCACGAACACGGCGTTGGATTCTTGGTCCACAAGAACATTCTAGCCACTGTCATGGGTTGCCGCCCAGTCTCCAGTAGACTCATTACCATCCGCCTGAGAGCAGCCCCTTTCAACATCACCATCATCCAGGCCTATGCCCCAACATCAGACTATGACGACAGCGAAGTGGAGGATTTTTATGAAAATATACAGGCGGTCCTTGACCAACTCCCGAAGAAGGACATAGTCTTAGTGCATGGCGACTGGAATGCCAAGTTTGGCCAAGATGCGCACCACAACTGGGGAGACAAATGTGGACCCCACTGCAACAACGAGACAAATGACAGGGGTCTGAGACTCTTGGAGTTTGCCAGATACAACAATCTGGTACTGGCAAACACGCTTGGTCTCCACAAAAACTCCAGACGATGGACATGGCACAGTCCCGGCGGGGAGCATCACAGCCAAATAGACTACATCATGTTCAAGAAAAGCTTCAGATCAAGCATCAACATTGGCAGGACACGCACTTTTCCAGGAGCAGACATCGGAAGTGACCACGATCTCGTGATGATGTCTTTCCGGCTTCACTTGAAGAGAGTAAATACAGCAAAGTGCACTAGACTGAAGTTCGAACTGGACAAACTGAAAGACCCAGAGGTGGCAGAACTATTTTAGGCCACAATTGGAGGGAATTTTGCACCACTGCTCATTTTGGGGGCTGGTGAAGTAGATGTCAACACCATGACCACCACCTTTAACTCAGCTGTGACAGATGCCGCCACTGAGATCCTTGGCATGCACCGACCAAAGAAGAAGCCGTGGATCACACCTGAACTTTTGGATCTGTGTGATAAACGAAGAGAGATGAAAAAGAAAAAGAACACCTCACAGGGAGCTGATGTCTACCAAAAAATCAACAATGACATCTGAAAAGGCATGCGCACAGCAAATGAGAATTGGATAGAAGATCAATGCCAGGAAATAGAGAACAGTCTGAACAAGAACAACAGCAAGAAGGCCTACCAGACTGTGAAGCGTCTGACAAGTGTCAAATAGCCCAAAGTCTCCACGATCCAAAGCAAGTCTGGCATATGCCTTACAGAAGAACAAGAAGTCTTGGACAGATGGACAGAGTACTGATCTAACCTTTACAACCATACACCAAACGGAAACCCGTCAGTTCTAGCATGTCCCGAGAACAGAGAAGAAGAAGAAATCCTCCCAATTCTCCGGGAAGAAGTTAAGGCAGCAGTGCATTCACTAAAGAAAGGGAAGTCAGCGGGAGTGGACAACATACCCGCGGAACTGCTACAAGCAGGAGGAGAAGCGATGATTGATGCCCTCACCATTATCTGTAACAAGATCTGGCAGAGTGGGGAGTGGCCTATACCATGGACCCAGTCGCTTGTCATCGCTCTTCCCAAAAAAGGTAACCTTCAGGAGTGTGAAAATTACCGCACCATCAGTCTCATCAGCCATCCCAGCAAGGTCCTCCTGAAAATAATACTCAACAGGTTGAAACCCCAAGCTGAACAAATCATAGCTGAAGAACAAGCAGGATTCATGGCAGGGCGAAGTACCACTGAACAGATTTTCAACCTCAACATAATCTGTGAGAAATACCTACAGCACCAACATCTATATCATGTGTTCATAGACTTCAAGAAGGCGTTTGACCGAGTCTGGCATGTAGCTCTATGGGCAACAATGAAAGTGTACAACATCAGCCCTAAAATTATTGAAGTCATCAAAAGCCTGTATGACAAGGCTACCAGTGCAGTCCTCCACAACAGCGCCATCGGGAACTGGTTCAGAACAACAATCGGTGTGCCTACTCTCTCCAACACTCTTCAACATCTTCCTAGAGCGCATCATGTCAGATGCTCTTGCATATCATGAAGGCACAGTCAGCGTAGGGGGTAGAGCAATCTCCAATCTTCGTTTTGCGGATGACATTGATGGATTGGCTGGAGAGGAACAAGAACTTGAACAGCTGGTACAGAGGCTTGACACCACCTCCAGAGCTTATGGAATGGAAATAAGTGCAGAGAAGACCAAAATGATGACCAACAACACCAATGGCATCAACACGGACATCAAAATCCAAGGCCAATCCCTCAACACAGTGCATAGCTTCAAATATTTAGGAGCCATTGTATCAGACAATGGGTCCCGACAGGAAGTCCTCTCCAGGATAGCACAAACAACTGCTGCCCTGACAAGGTTGAAGCCCATTTGGAAAGACAGGACCATCGGTCTACATTCCAAAATAAGACTTCTGCGCTCCCTTGTCATCTCCATCTTCCTATATGCTTGCGAAGCATGGACCCTCACAGCAGATCTCCAACGAAGAATACAAAGCATGGAGATGAGGTGCTACAGAAGACTTCTGGGCATTTCCTATACCCAACACATCACCAACGACGAAGTCCGACAGACCATCACACAAGCCATTGGACAACACGATGACCTGCTAACAGTGGTGAAAAAACGTAAACTCCGATGGCATGGCCACATCACCAGATCATCAGGCCTTGCAAAGACTATTCTGCAAGGCACAGTGCAAGGAGGTAGAAGAAGAGGGAGACCGAAAAAGAGGTGAGAGGACAACATTCGAGAATGGACTGGTTTGACACTGAGCGAAGCCATCAGGGTATCATGAGTATGCTGGTTAAACGATCATCTGTGGTGCCCCTACGACCTCCGAGTTACGGGACAGGATAGGATAGGATAGTTTTTGACAAAATGGACTTGCTTTAATTTGTTATCCGATGTAAACCTACTTCATCCCTTGTTTACCCCATTCCTACTAAGATTATGATTGAAAACATTGACATTCTCTTACCTGTAATCATTAAAATCATCAATATGAGCCTGGGTTGCTCTGTTGCTCTTAAAATCTTTAAAAGACTGTTTTAAAAGCTCTACTTAAAAAGTCAAATCTTGATAAAAATTACTGCAATAATTATAGACCTGTGTTTAACTTGCAATATGTCCCAAAACTATTGCAGCGAGTTGAAGCCCAACAGCTAGTCAGTGTCACGTGGGGTTTATGGGCTCTGCACAATGGAATTATGGACCCTCACGTTTATTCGGTGGGAACTGCTAGTAAGTCACCCTATGAATTACTTTAATAAATTTATTTGTTTAGCTCGTTCTGTGTTAAGGTTGGGGTACAGAAATAGATAGAAAAATGGTAAGAGATTACTGTCACACTAGCTTTCACACGGCTATGAATCATATGTAGTCCAGCCACTTGATAACAGTTAAAATCACACATTTATTTCTTCTACTCTATACAAGATTCTCTAAGTACTAATCTAACTTAAAAAGTCTCAGTCACTGCTAATAGTTCGATCGCGGATAGTCTAGGCAGCTGTTTTTCTTCCTCGGGCACTTGCTATAATATTTCATGTAGATTTGGACTACTGTGGTCCGTTTTACAGTTTCTGAAGAGTTGGACTACTGTGGTCCTGCTATGATCAGTTTAAGTGCACCTTCGTGTTATGCACTTAACTCATGAGTGGGGGTTCGAAGTCCTTCTGTGAGGTAGCTTCTGGTCCACCTGTGTCGTTGTGTAGTTGGGTTCCCTTGCCACGCTGTGGGGTCTGACAGGGAGTTTTCCAAGGCAGCTCTTTCCGTCTTGTGCGGTAGAGTCTCCTCAACCAACTGGTCGTTTCTGTGGAGTGGGGTGCACAGGATAGCTCGGGATAGCTCGGGATAGCTCGCCTGCTCGTCTGTAATATAAGAGACGAAATTCTGCACAACCCTGAATAATCGGTTTGTGCAGAGCGTCTCACTGAAAGCCAAGTAGCCCTCAGTGATAGCTCCACATCTCTATACATAAGCGACGAACATTCTGCTACATCCGGGGTCCGCTGTAATCTCACTCTAAATTCCTATACATACATAAATATAAATCGTGGCTAACTATACACATCCAGAATTAATAATATTATAAACATTCACGGGTACAGCCACTGGTCTGCAAACATACATATAAGTTAAACAACAGTGGTTCCGTACGGGATACAACATGGCGGCGCAACCGGTCGTGTTTCACCACGTGTTCGGCGTTTCCACATGGTCACGCAAATTCGGATTAACAATTCACATTTATGCATAGCAAATTCTTCAAACATAATTTCAACAATAATATAAATATATCACGATGAAACAGAAGGGTGTTCATTTACCTGTTTGACAAGTTCAGGCCCGTGGTGGCTTGATAGAATTCTAAGATTCTAACGTCCTGCTTCCTGGTCTATGAGTGAAGAGATTTCTCTGTCAGCTTTCTAGCTGTTAACACTTCGGTGTATTCCTCCCAACTGACCAAAGATAAGCTAGGTTTGGACCCAGTCAAACTGGCTCAAACCGCTTTGCGTAAGCTCCCATTGGTTAAAATGTTTACGACTCTCGTAATTACGATGATGTCATGGCCTCAGCCAGCGTCAACTATCACTGTGTGTATGATCGGCAGTATGCTACCGCTACGCTTGATTACTTTCATCGTCTGCTCCTAACTTTGAAATTCTAATATTATATATACTAACCAAGCTAAATATTAAAATAAGCAGAGTTAATACTAGCCAGTTCGTGACAGGCTCCCTCAACTGAAAAAAGGCGATGACTACTGGATTCGACCTTTTTCTACTACAGTGCCTAGTTTAACGCTGCACTATCCTAGGGTCCTATTTACAAACTAAGTAAGTTGCTCTACCTGAGCTGCAATGCTGTGCCAGGTAGCTATGGACACTAGTGACAGGGTATTACTGGGCGGGGACGAATTCTGGTGCTGTGGCCCTTAGTTGTGTTGGGTGGGCGACAGCTGCTGTGTCCTCCACGAGATGGCGACTGAGGTAGTCGGCTCCGTGGTTCTCTTTGCCGGGGATGTACTCGATTTGGAATGAGTATGCCTGAAGGGTGAGTGCCCATCGCATCAGGCGAGAGTTCAAAGACTTGGAGGCTGCCAGGAACGATAGTGGTTGATGGTCCACCTGAACTGTGAAGTGGGTCCCATACAGGTAGAGTTGAAACTTCTGTATGGCCCAGACTAGTCCAAGGCATTCTTTCTCCGACGTGGCGTAGTGGGTCTCGGCGGGTCTCAATTTTCTGCTGGCGTAGGCGACAGGGAATAGCGTCTCTGCATTCTTGGGGTCGCGCTGTAGCAGTACTGCTCCGAGGCCTAAGTCGCTTGCGTCGGTGCGAAGAACGAATGGCTGAGTCAAATCGGGTAGGTGGAGTACTGGCGCCGATGTCATTCTGTCCTTGAGTGTTTGGAATGCTGTCTCGCATTCCGCTGTCCAAACTACTTTGTCCGGGGCGATTTTCCGGGTTCCATTTGTCAGTGGTACGGCGATGCTGTTGTAGTTGTGGATGAGCTTCTTCCGCGATGGCGATGGCCATCCATGTGTGTGGGCCGGGGGTCGCTGGTCGGTCCGTGTATTTCTTGAGGAGATTGATGTGGTGGTATCGGGCTCTCCCGTTCACCTCTACTTGGTAGACTGTCTTGGATTTCTTGGCAGTCACCCGGTACGGTCCTCTCCAAGCGATGTCCAGCTTGTTGGTTCCACTTGGAAGTAAGAGTAGCACTTGATCGCCGACTTGCAGTTCTCTGTCCTTCGCGTGGCGGTTGTAGTACTTCGCCTGACGGGCTCTTGCCTTCTTCAGTGCTTCACCAGCTTTCTTCCACGTTGCTTTGAGGGTTTCCTGCAGGTCTGCGACGTACTTGGTGGCACCTCTTGGTGTGTCGTCTATCTTGGCCTCCGTCCAACTTCTGCGTAGGGCTTCTAGCGGTCCTGCTAGAGGTCTGCCGAATAGCAATGTTGACGGGGTGTAGCCTGTGGCTGCATGGGGCGTTTCTCGGTATGCGAACAGTGCCGCATTCACGTAGGTGTCCCACGCTTCTGGATTGTCGTCGGCGACTTTCCTGAGTATGGTGAGAAGGGTTCCATTCAGTCTTTCTACTTGTCCGTTGCTGGCGGGGTGGTATGGTGGTGTGCGAATGTGATGAACTTGTATCAACTCGAACACGTCTTGCATCAGGCGGCCGGTGAACTGAGATCCGTTGTCCGTTCTAATGCTGTCCGGGAATCCGACTCTGGTAAAGATGGCGATGAGTGCATCTGCAATCTTCTTGGTGTCGATCGCTGGCAACGGGACTGCTTCGCACCACATCGTACATGCGTCGACGAGTGTGAGTAGAAATCTGTTCCTCTTCTTGGTCATGGGCAGGGGTCCTACTATGTCTACTGAGACTTGCTGGAATGGCACGCCGACTACTACCGATGGTCCTAAGGTAACTGGTACGGTGTGATGTCGCGGGGAATATCGTTGACATTGGTGGCAAGATTTCACGTAGCGCTTGACATCCTCCGTGATTCCTGGCCAATAGTAGTGTGCGCTGATTCTCTGCACTGTGGCTCCAATTCCCATGTGTCCGCTGAGTGGCATGCTGTGGCCTAACTCTAGTACTTGGGCTCGAAGGGTGGCTGGTAGTACTAGTTGGGTGTGATCTCCATCTCCTTGTCGATGTAGAACTCCCTCTTCCATGTAGAAGTCTCCCTTGTGCGGGGGTGTGTGCGCCTTGGGTAGCTTCTGGAAGCACTTCGCTATCGAGGTGTCTTCTTTCTGTGCTGTTTTGATCTCTTCGAGTCCTGGATTCGGAGCGAACTCGGGCTGGGGTGGTTGGGTTTTAGCTTGGGCCCTGGTTTGCACTGCAGCTATCTCTACAGTTTTGGGGGGCGTGCCTAAGAACACATACCTACAACCTAGCACTAGATCATACAGGGGTTTCTGTAAAACAGCTGCTTGGATTCGTCCTGTGACGTACCTACTCTCTACTTCGATCCAAGCTATTGGGCAAGTAGTCGTCGGTTTCGTCAAGTCTGCTCCTTGTAGTTCGACTGTCTTGTCTGTCACGTCCGCGCGCGATACAAGAGATTCACTAACTATCATGGGCGCTTCTTTTCCGTTGACCTTGACCGTGTCGGTCACCGATGGGTGATCTCCGATAGTGTGTGGCTTGTTACCGCTGCTTTGAGTTAGAACCCTGTGCGCTGGCCGGCTTTCGCGCTCTTCCCTACGTTGTGCGGCCAACTTGAAACATTCTGCGGTGGAGTGATTGTTTCTGTTGCAGAACGAACAATACCGTCTCTGTTCTGCGGGACCTCTTTTCCCGAATTCCGTGTTGGGTCCTTTATTTTGCCCAGGTCTGGGATTATTCGGCTTATTCGCGGTGCGTTCTTCCCGGTTAGGGCTTCGTTTCTGTGCCTCTTTCCCGTTAGGCTTTAGGTCTCGCCTGAAGCTCTTGGCTTCTCCGTGTGCGGCCACGTACCTATCTGCGACCTTGACCAGATCTTCCAGTCTTTCCGCGCCCTGTTCTACTGAGAATGTTCTCAGCTCGGGGGTCATGGTTTCCCGTAGCTGTTCCCATACTAACAGTTCTGTCAGTCCATCATACGTCTTAGCCGTGGCTGACTGGCTAATCCACTTATCCAGCGTTGTGGACAACCGATCCGCGAACTGCGCATAGCTCTCTCCTTTCCCTCTCCGATTGGTGCGGAATTTTTGCCGGTAGCATTCTCCTGTTAGTTCGAATCCCGTTAGGAGTGCCTCTTTTACTTTGTGATAGTCAGTCACTCTGTCAGTCGGTAGCTTACTGTAGATGTCATAAGCCTTTCCTCTAAGCCCTTGACTAAGCTTGAAAGACCAATGAGTGGGATCTAGTTTGTACTCTGTTGCTAGACGCTCAAACCTAGTCAGATAGAGATCTAGACCTTCCTCTCTCTCATTGAATGTTCCCAGTGGAAATGACATTCCTTGTACAGGGTTGGATGCTACCTCTAGCTGATCTGAGTGGGAAGGGGTTGAGGAAGAACTTGAAGCTCCTGATCCCAATCTTCTTAGCTCTAACTCATGCTGTCTTTCTTTTTCCTTTTCTTCCCTCTCTTTTTCTTTTTCTGCCCGCTCTTTTTCTTTTTCTGCCCGCTCTTTTTCTTTTTCTGCCCGCTCATAATCCCACCTCCTAATTTCTGCTTCTCTCTCTGCTGCTACCTTCTTCTGCTCTGCTTCTAATGCCAGTTTCTTCTGTTCTGCTTCTAATTCTAATTTCTTTTGCTCTGCTTCTAAGGCTAGTTTCTTTGCCTCCCTCTCTGCTGCTCTCTCTGCCTTAGCCTCCTGTTTCTCTACCTCTGCATTGATATACGCAATTAGGTCTCCCCCTGCTAAGTGTAAAGCTTCCCCTAATTCCTTGAAGCGCAATCTCAAGGCCACTGGGTCCGACATTGTCAAAAGTGTCTATGAACAACCTCTGAATCACGTGGAATACCAAAACACTAGCAATATTGCAATTCAATAAAAACAATGCAAAGACAATCAAATTCGTAATCAATAATAGAATAAAACAAAAGTCAAATGGCATACAACAGTTACTTAAGCAAAACCTGCAAAAGAACAATGCAACATACAGGCACAAAAATATTTGAAGCAAAAAAGTTTTTAACTAAAGAATAGTGCACCAAAACTGATCAGTGTTATACCCTTCCTATTATACACAGATCCTAGCTAGGCTCGCCAATTAAAGTGTCACGTGGGGTTTATGGGCTCTGCACAATGGAATTATGGACCCTCACGTTTATTCGGTGGGAACTGCTAGTAAGTCACCCTATGAATTACTTTAATAAATTTATTTGTTTAGCTCGTTCTGTGTTAAGGTTGGGGTACAGAAATAGATAGAAAAATGGTAAGAGATTACTGTCACACTAGCTTTCACACGGCTATGAATCATATGTAGTCCAGCCACTTGATAACAGTTAAAATCACACATTTATTTCTTCTACTCTATACAAGATTCTCTAAGTACTAATCTAACTTAAAAAGTCTCAGTCACTGCTAATAGTTCGATCGCGGATAGTCTAGGCAGCTGTTTTTCTTCCTCGGGCACTTGCTATAATATTTCATGTAGATTTGGACTACTGTGGTCCGTTTTACAGTTTCTGAAGAGTTGGACTACTGTGGTCCTGCTATGATCAGTTTAAGTGCACCTTCGTGTTATGCACTTAACTCATGAGTGGGGGTTCGAAGTCCTTCTGTGAGGTAGCTTCTGGTCCACCTGTGTCGTTGTGTAGTTGGGTTCCCTTGCCACGCTGTGGGGTCTGACAGGGAGTTTTCCAAGGCAGCTCTTTCCGTCTTGTGCGGTAGAGTCTCCTCAACCAACTGGTCGTTTCTGTGGAGTGGGGTGCACAGGATAGCTCGGGATAGCTCGGGATAGCTCGCCTGCTCGTCTGTAATATAAGAGACGAAATTCTGCACAACCCTGAATAATCGGTTTGTGCAGAGCGTCTCACTGAAAGCCAAGTAGCCCTCAGTGATAGCTCCACATCTCTATACATAAGCGACGAACATTCTGCTACTTCCGGGGTCCGCTGTAATCTCACTCTAAATTCCTATACATACATAAATATAAATCGTGGCTAACTATACACATCCAGAATTAATAATATTATAAACATTCACGGGTACAGCCCCTGGTCTGCAAACATACATATAAGTTAAACAACAGTGGTTCCGTACGGGATACAACATGGCGGCGCAACCGGTCGTGTTTCACCACGTGTTCGGCGTTTCCACATGGTCACGCAAATTCGGATTAACAATTCACATTTATGCATAGCAAATTCTTCAAACATAATTTCAACAATAATATAAATATATCACGATGAAACAGAAGGGTGTTCATTTACCTGTTTGACAAGTTCAGGCCCGTGGTGGCTTGATAGAATTCTAAGATTCTAACGTCCTGCTTCCTGGTCTATGAGTGAAGAGATTTCTCTGTCAGCTTTCTAGCTGTTAACACTTCGGTGTATTCCTCCCAACTGACCAAAGATAAGCTAGGTTTGGACCCAGTCAAACTGGCTCGAACCGCTTTGCGTAAGCTCCCATTGGTTAAAATGTTTACGACTCTCGTAATTACGATGATGTCATGGCCTCAGCCAGCGTCAACTATCACTGTGTGTATGATCGGCAGTATGCTACCGCTACGCTTGATTACTTTCATCGTCTGCTCCTAACTTTGAAATTCTAATATTATATATACTAACCAAGCTAAATATTAAAATAAGCAGAGTTAATACTAGCCAGTTCGTGACAGTCAGCCATCTGGAGTTGAATCACCTTCTGGATAAATTCCAGTTCGCATAGCTAAAATAATTATAGTTGCGGGACTGCGCTTTGGCGTCTTGTGAATGACCTGCTTCGAAATGCTAAAACTTGGAAAGCTCACTCTGCCTGTTCTGCTGGATATAAGCGCAGCTAGTGACACTATCGATCATGGTGTTTTGCTTGAGGCCCTGCTCATGACTAAATGAAATCCTACCTCTATGAGAGAACACAGTATATCACAGTTGGTCTTGCATCATCTTTAAAATATTCATTAGCCTATTGCGTCCCTTAAGGCCCGCTCCTCTTCTCCCTCTACTCTTCCCAGATTGGCTCGATTATAGAAAAAAAAGATGGCGTGTACAGAAACTTGTTTGCTGATGACGCCGATTCTATAGGTTGTTCAAACCCAGCGATAAGTCAGCTCAAGAGGCATTGGAAGATGTTGAAAGTGCTGTTCTGATCTCAAGCAGTGGACGTTAGCAAACAAGCTGACACTAAATGATGAAAAAAAAACACACAGATGCACTACTTTGTGGCTCAAAACACAATCTGGAGAAAATATCAGTCACCTCAGTACGTGTGAGACAAGCAAACATTGCTCCTTGACAGTCCGCTGGACCCTGTAAACATTGACTATCTATCTTTTCTGACTGTGAGAAATCTAGGCCTCATCATTAATAGTCATCTCTCCATGGTGGATCATACCAATGCAGTCGTTAAGACCTGTTACCTTTTCATTCGCAATCTGGGTATATTTCGCCCGCTGTTAAACCAACGTTCAGCCAATGCATGTGCAGTATATTTGATCTTGTCACGACTTGATTTCTGCAACAGTTTTTTCTGGGGTTTACCTCAGAATCAGATGCAGAGGTTTTAAAGTGTTCAGAACACAGCAGCTCGCATTGTACTGCGAAAAAAGAAAAGCGACCATATCTCTGGGATGCTGGATACCCTTCACTGGTTACCAGTTCAGAAAAGACTGAACTACAAGATGCTCAGCTTAGTATATCGGTGCATTAATGAGTCTACACCATCTTATCTTTCTGAGCTGATTCCACTCTATCGACCTTCACGTGCCCTTCGTTACTCAAGTCAGCCCAAGCTTGAAATATCCAGTTTGCGAACTGGACTGCGACTGTTGCTTTTGTTTTATCTTGTATCTTTATGCGATTGTTCTTCTGAGTGCCTATCAATTTATTATTATTATTTTTTATAATATATTTTATTTGATTATTTTTATTTTTTAAGAGGTGTCACAAATGTTTGAACACTGTTGTTGCTTTTTCATTTAGTGCATATGTTATTGTTTGTAGTTAGAGGTCATGTAATATAGTGCCGTTCTTGTATTCACTATGTATATATTGTGTATCCCTATCCCCCCATCTTTCCCCCTTGTCTGGCTATACGGCCCCCCTGGGCTAGGAGCCTAACTTGATATTTGCTGCTGATCATTTGTTGTTTAATAAAAGGACAAAGTTCCAAAGTTCCAAAGTTCCGAACTGGCAATACCAACAAGAAGACACTTGGGGTTCGAGCTTTTGCCAACTCAGCTCCCAGACTTTGGAACACACTCACCTTGAATTTGAAGTTCTTCGGCATCTTTCAGAAATGGGCTGAAAACACACCTCTTTCAACTCTGAAATCCCTACACAAAAGACTTGTTTGTAAATATGTTTATATTACTGATGGCTGGGCTCCTACTCTTCAAGTGCATTGAGCATGACTGTTTCATTATGGAGTCCTGCAACTTATAAGACTAGTGCCCTATTGCTAGTGTTGTCTATTATAGAAACGAGCGTACTGGAGATCAAAGGGCGAACAGGAGAAAATCATATGAAGACTATAATGTTGGACTCAGTTTACATGTAATTGTTTGTTATTAGCTTAGAGGATGTTTCCTTTGTAGTGGATACTTAAAAAAACACACACAAGTTTTCATTACAAGGTAATATTAAACTGTCCAGCTTTCTTTGGAAAGAAACTGGCTGAAAGCAGTCTTGAAATCGGCTGATGTAAGTACTTGCAATCTTGTTACGAAGTACTAAATAGAAGGAACGACGCAAATGGAGCATTGGGTTTGAGTGAGTAAAAATGGCTGTTGTTTCCGACCCAGCGGAGTTCGATCGAAGTTGCAGACGGTCAAGATGGCACTATTATATCTCAAGACACCGATGACGTTTCCAGAATTAAAAAAAAACAAACAGGTCGTCGGAACGGGATAGAAGAAAACAACTCAAACAGCCTTTCCCCTCCCCCCCCCCCCACACACACACTTTAAAAACCGTTTTTCATACTACAGTAGGAGAGACGCCATGTGAACATCTGGGGTTTGAAAGCTTGTGTGCTGTTGCAAAAAACATTCAACTAATTCCTTTTCACCTTCATTAAAACACACACACTGTGACGACACGAGTTTCAGAGTAACAGAGGAAGCTATATTTTGACGAAGTTGCACTTCTCTGTTATGTAGTGTACATAGAATAGCTTGACCGGTTTTCCTATTGCGTATGAAAGAGTGCAGTGATCGTAAAGTCCGTGCGTAACGTAGAAGACAGGGGTAGGCCAAATACAGAACAGGGCTATGCATAATAGGAATATGTATACTGAGGAGAGCTCGACCGTTTGCTCGTGGCCGGGCGCATTTGGTAGGGCAGAGTGGTTTGAAGTGCTTTTGCGAAGAGGTCAATTCTAGCCAGGCAGCGACCCTGTGACAGAGTGTCATAGTAGAATAGGTTTCTGTGTGGAAGGGTGTGATATTGTAGATACAAGCCACCCAAGGTCTTACGCCCTCGTCGGGGTAAGGATGCCTAGAGTTGGAAGGAGGAGGAAATATAACTGCCATTTATAAGTGAATGTAGTTTTTTTTTCCTAAGGTGTGTGTAGTTCTCCATTGAACACCCGCCGAGACTCAGTTTCTGTGACAGAACTGAGGTGACCTCACCCTCGTTTATAAGTGTTATTTGTGAAATGAGAATAACCAGCAATAGCCAGATAAAGTAACTCTCAAAAGACTAACCATTTGTGTTGTGTGGTACTGTGTTGGAGAAGAAGTGGGTGTGTCACAAGTCAAGGCCGAGACGGTGAGTGAACCCTGTAATCTAATTTCTTAGTGGCGCACTCCGAGACTGCGTACGCGTATGAATGATGTTGAATGTGGGGGAAGGTATTTTTGATGCATATTGATTTTATATGATTTTCATATGATTTTCTTGTTATGTATATGGTAGAGAAATGTCGTTGCTGCTGTTGTTGTAAAAGTGGGTCAACGGCGACGATGGGGAATGCATGCTAAAGAGGGAGAGTGAGAGAGAGAGGGTGTATGTATGGAGAGAGGGGTAATTGTAATATACTAGAGAAGCATGAAGGAAATGGTGATTATGAAGGAAGCATGTTTACAGTATAGTACGTCAAGATAGTATGGATGAAGGGAGATAATCGTGATGTGTTATAACAGTTGGGAAAATAATGAAGGTGGAGGGAGATGGAATGTATCAGGACTGTGTGATGAAGTGTGGTTGCAATAATTATGTATATTTATATAATGTCTGTGTTATAGAAGATATGAATTATTAAGCATCTAAGGTTGATTTATATTATTGAAATGTATGCATAGCATCTTGTATTGTTGTCATTATGGCATAAACAGGTCAAGATGGCGGACGGAGGACGGCGTGTTATATTATATAGTGTTTATGTTTTGTAGGCAGACTGTTAAGACTGTGTATCTGCTTACAGGTTTGGGCTGTTGACGTTACTGATGTTGATGATGATGTTGTACCTGATGTTCTGATGTTCTGATGTCATTGATGTTGTACCTGTTATCATCTGTGTCGCGCTGACTAATCCCTAGTCAGTATAGCTGTATTCCGCCACACCGACAACTTGCGCAGTCGTGGTTCTGTGTGTGACCTTGCCTCTACAGCAGGAGGAGTGTGGTGGTAGACTCTGCCACTGCTGCTTGTTTTGCCTCCGTATCGGGGCATTACCTTATTACAGGAATTCCACACACCACATTCACACACACACAGACTTGCACTGCGCCACACCTAAAAACATATTTCATTTAGTCGTAGAGAATCATCCACTATATGGTGAAGTGACTGTTTAGCTCTCTCTGAGCTACTTGCCAAACATTTGAACAGTGCTTCAGTTCTACAGTTTCACCTGGACAATATTTAGAAGATTAAAGATTCATAGCGCCATTATTTCTATTTGAAGATTTATATTTTGAATTGATTTACTGATTGTGATTTTGTTGTACACATTTTGTAAAGAAACTGTTGCTGTTTAGTTCTGTTTGGGGTTAAACAAAGGGAGGTAATTGTTAGTTAATTTTGGGACGGGGGTCTTGATAGGGGTGGAGGGTGGTTAGTTCCCCATTTGTCCTGTGCTTGTGTGTAAACTGTTGAATAAAAGAGTATGACTGTTTCTGGCACTTTGTGTTAGTTTATTTTGTTTGAGTTTTTATTCCTTTCACTCGCTTTATGTGCTGACGTCACGGAACCCGCTCGGGTGCCGTGACACACACACACACACAAACACACACACACACACAAACAAACACACATACACGCACCCTGCTATTTGTAGCATTGTGGCGAATCTTTCTATCTATAATTAAAACATATATTGAAACACAAAAAAGTCGACGTCTGACAATATGAAATTAGTATTACCCAGGAAGATGAAACTACAAGAACTATAATGTTTCTTTGAAATTCGTTATTTCCACTAAGGTCAAAAGCTTAAAGCTTAGATCAAAGAAGCAAGAGACATGGGAACATTGAAAGAAGAGAGAGAGAGAGAGAGAGAGAGAGAGAGAGAGAGAGAGAGAGAGAGAGAGAGAGAGAGAGAGAGAGAGAGAGATGTAATGTCTCTGTGTGCCAAAATTCTGGCTTTTATGCTTTGTCGAAGTCACCACTACCACTCCATCATCATCATCATCATCATCATCATCATCATCATCATCATCATCATCATCATCATCATCATCATCATCATCACCATCCTCCTCCTCCTCCTCCTCTTCCTCATCATCATCCTCTTCCTCCTCCTCCTCCTCCTCATCATTTTTTTAACCACCGTCATCATAAGCAGCAGCTGCAGCAGCCATAACATCAACAACAAAAACAATAAAAACAACAGGGATCATTGACAGAAATTTCAGCATCATAGGAAAACAAGTGCAGGAGCAGGGTCTGCTGTCACGATCATCTGTGCCATATAAATCTACTTTTGCCACTAACAGCAAACAAGGCGTATTTATTTGTTATGCAACATCGCATTGTATATAATACCCACACTCATTACTCCAGTTTTGTCCATCTTTAAAGTGAGTATGAGCCTTTTTTTCAAACTTTTACCGTAGATGATATGATCATTTAAGTCTATTAATCCACACTATTGAGGTGAAAGCTCTTAAAAAGGCGTGTACGCAGCTTAAAAGGACCCACTTGGACCACACACCCCTCGACAGAGCCTTTTAACATTTACAGTGAGGGTTGTCCCACTCAAAAATAAGCTTAGATCAACAAATGATGATGATGATAGTAGTGTTTGTGTTAGTCTAGCTGCATTGATGATATAGTTTTGCTTTTGCAAAAGAAGAAATGCTGTTTTTTTCTTCCTACAAAGAATTATGGCTGGTGACAAGCGATGCTTTGCTGCTCTCTTTTTCTTTACACAGATGTAAAACCCTTTGTTATGTACTTTTTAATGTAATTTAGTTATGAGATAGGCAACCTGCTCAGTTGTGCCTTTGCTGTGTATTTTATTACTAATGTGTTTTAAGAATGTTGCTACTGCACTGTATTATGTAATTGGTTGTTGACTGTCATCTAGGTATAGGTGAATGTAGAATGTTCTAGTCATGCCTCTGCCTTTTAAGCATTACCATTATAATCATGTATAGGCCATGATATGTATAGTTTAAGACAACAACTTGTGCTGTCATCAGATTATTTTGTGTGTGGGTGTGTGCGCGCGCGTGTGTGTGTGGTTTCTCTGCGTGAATATAAAGTTATTAGTTATTATTGATGTGGGATTTGGATTGTGGATGTCTGTATTTGGTTTGAATTTAAGGTTGCTGCTGTGCCATTAGAAATGAATGTGTCTTTGCTGGTGGTGTATATAAAAAATATATAGTGAGCTCTTAATTATTTGCGGGACAATAACATGTACTCTGCAACGAACATTTAATAATAATAATAATAATAATAATAATAATAATAATAATAATAATAATAATAATAATAATAATAATAATAATAATAATATATGCTATATACGCGCCTTTCCCCAAATCAATCAGGCTCAAAGCGCGGCGATCTGTACCAACATACACGCTCACCTGTCTCATCCACCCTCACACACACCCAACAAATACACATCCATCACTCAAACAGGTGGTGTAAAGGCAAGGAGATCGCTATTGGAAGACGGATAGAAATTCGAATTTTTATTTTTGAAATTTTTATATTGACTGCGTCCAGTACCATTATTAAAGGGAGGGAAGAAACCGAAGTATCCGGAGAAAACCCTCGGTGACCTCAATAGTCTCGTACCTAAGTCACATACGTTCGCCCCTTGCGGAAATCGAACCCGCGACCTAAGGCATAAGAAACCGGCGACTAATCCACTGCGCCACGAGGCCACCCCATTTCCGTGAGACAAAGTAAACAATTTTAATTGGGCAATGCAAAAAAAGTTTCCTTACGTACATTGTACTGGTGGAAAATCCCAGAATCGTTTAATATTATGAATTTTCATCTAAGGTCGAAGGTCTGATGGGAAAAACAAAATAGTTGCGAAGGTCTGAAAAGGCATGAACCTAATTAATTAAACTTTCGTCAATGGCATCGGAAAATTTCATTTGAGCATTAAAGCAATAGATCAGTTTATTTGTGTTTTGTTGAATTATTTATACAAAGTATTCAATTAGTATATAACATCCATTATTATTGTTATTATTGTTATTTCTTGTTCTTGTTCTTCTTGTTCTTGTTCTTCTTGTTCTTCTTCTTGTTCTTCTTCTTCTTCCTACTACTACTACTACTACTACTACTACTACTACTACTACTACTACTACTACTACTACTACTACTACTACTACTACTACTTCTACTACTACTACTACTACTACTACTACTACTACTACTACTACTATTACTACTACTACTACTACTGCCACCAGTTTGTAGTCAAATGCGAACAATTAAGTATTTGAAATTGTTACACGCATACATCAATTACTACTACTACTACTACTACTAGTATTATTACTTCTACTACTTCTACTACTACTACTATTACTACTACTACTACTACTACTACTACTACTACTACTACTACTACTACTACTACTACTGCCACCGTTTGTAGTCAAATGCGAACAATTAAGTATTTGAAATTGTTACACGCATACATTACAAAAATTTCCAGTCCGTCCATCCAGCGCTGTGACCATGCTTTTTGTGTGGAAATGTTTATGCGCTAGCTACATTTTTCATTCATTCATTCATTGATTCCTTTGTGATCAGTGTCTGTCTCTCTTTAAAACCAGTGAAGGTAATTAATAAACAAATATTGAAGTTTAAATTCAACACCCACCATTGGCGATATGGCAGACGAGGATAACTATCCAATGGTAGAAGGGTGGGGACCTAAATCAACATTGAACCACCAAAGCAATCATCCGGCTACAATGAAGAAAAAAGGTCACTTTTATCTATGTTACCTAATAGATGAGTATTTCATTTATGTGTTAAGAAAACAACCTTAGAGTTAAATATTAATTTTGTTAATATGACATAATTCCGAAACATCTTGAAAAAACAGATTTTGTATGTAATCAGAACATAGTGTCACCAATACATGTATGGGAACTTGAAAATGCTAACTTTGACATTCTTTTAACAAATGAAACTAAGTATAATAACCCAGGTTTAATAATAATTGATGTTCGTAATCATTTATATGAAAAGTATTCAGCACAACTTAAGATATACACTGACGGATCGGTCTTAGAAAATGGTAACGCGGGAGCAGGTTTTGTTATTCCTGATTTAAAATCACAGAATCATTTTATTTAGGAAAAGGATATTCCATTTTCACTGCAGAATTGATAGCAATACTGATGTCTTTAAATAGAATTATAAATCTCCCATTACATGTTTCTAGTGTAGTCATCTCTGTTGATTCAAAATCAGTTTTAGAAGCCCTAAAATCTAATAACAGTAAAGAAAGAAAAGAAATTATTTTTGAAATTAAGAACTTAATTCATAGTATTATAATTAATGGAACAGAAGTTAACTTTTGTTGGGTTCCTTCTCATTGTGGTTTTCTCTTTAATGACTGGGCTGACCGAGCTGCAAAAACTGGTGCCGAAAATAATAATGCAGTAAAATTAAATATACCCCTGTCAGTTAAAGAGATGCACGTTTTAACTGAAAAGGAAGTTAAAACTAAATGTCATTTTAATCAACTCTTTGACCAACATATTGGCATTCCCAGAACTGTTGTGACGATGGCTTATAGAATTTATCTAAATTCCATCAGAACTAAATATTGTACGAACGTCAAATGTATATGTAATGAAATGTTTTCTTTGAAACATGTTTTATTTGAATGCAATCAACTGCGTAATAGTTTGCCTAATAATGTTACGTCTTTGGGCAATATTAGTTTTGGTGTATGCATTAGTTTAGCGAAGACTTTCATTGGTTCTTCAGTTAGTAAGTATATATGAGACTCGTCGATGTTATTTGATCATAATTATGTTTTGTTTTGTTTTCTTTCCAATTTATTTTCTTTGTATATATTTATTTTTATTTTTTGTTTTGTTTTCATTTGCTTTTGTTTTTTGTCTTATCATTTTGGTGAAAAAGACATTAAAACAAACAACATAATTTTGTTGTTGTATTTGTGTGTGTTGGAATGAAATATTTATTTTGTTGTTGTTGTATTTGTGTGTGTGTGTATGTGTGTGTGTGTGTGTGTGTATGTATGTATTTTAATCCACAAAAATGATACATAGGCTTATTCTTCAGAATTGCAGTAAATAGCTATGTTGAATATTACATTGATAAAGCATTGGTTATGACATCTTGTGTGAGCAAACTTGAATTTCCTTGCGACCCTAATCTCTAAATGTTCCACTAGTCAGTAAGGTCTGTGTTGTTTTTACGTGTGCTAGCTTATGTTTAAACCGGCATGTTTCGTGATTGACAACGGTGTTAAGAGATTGTAATGAAATGTGGTTTTCTGTTAGTCAGCCCCACAGCCCTTATAGTTATTTCCTTTGCTCGTTGTATGCGATCACACAAACCACACCTTTCGAGGCCTATTTACACGTATCATCGCATCTCATCATCACCATCATCACCATCATCATCATCATCATCATCATCATCATCATCATCATCATCATCATCATCATCATCATCATCATCATCATCATCATCATAAACCGCGTATTTGACAGTTCAGCAATGCATTTCACGTACATATTCAACTCGCTCCGAATTTGATTTAAACGTAGAAACTATCATTGATTTTTTTAAATAATTTTTTCCGTCACCCTGCGGTTGCAAATTTGGGTTGCCTTCACAGCGAAGGCGCGACAGCAACAAGAGCAACGCCACACAAGACAGGAAGAACACACCCGACAGTGCATGCTGGTTTCTGGCACTCACCCGTTCATGGCAAGTGTGTCGGGATCTTAATGTACAGTGGAATGCAGGCATGCATATACCGACTAGACCTCGGTTTGTACTTTCATCCGAAGATAGAATTTAAATTCTAATCAACATTCAGCATCGAACTTGGACCTTGTCCTGAATGACGATTGCAAACAGATGTTAATTTAAATAAATAACGGCAAACCGCGAATTAGTCGTCACTATTACGGGAATGTTTCATTTTGATTGGTTGTGCAGCCACCGTTGAGGTTTCCAAACCATAATAATAATAATAATAATAATAATAATAATAATAATAATAATAATAATAATAATAATAATAATAATAATAATACAGGATTCTGTCACGCACTTTTCCTTCAATCGAACTCAAAGCGCGTCGATCTCAAGAGATCGCTATTAGGGAAGACAGAATATAATTAAGTTTTTTGTTGTTGACATTTTTAGATTGATTGCATTATATACCATGATTGAAGGGAATGAGGAAAATGGAATACCCGGAGAAAACCATTGGCGTCCTGAAAATCCTCCACTTCGCTGCCGTCATAGTCTGATGTTGGGGCATAGGCCTGGATGACGGTGATGTTGAAAGGGGCTGCTCTTAGACGGATGGTAATGAGTCTACCGGAGACTGGGCGGCAACTCATGACAGTGGCTAGAATGTCTTTGTGGACCAAGAATCCAACACAATGTTCGTGCAGCTCTGGGCAACCGAGAGTGTACAACATCAGCCCTAAAATTATTGAAGTCATCAAAAGCCTGTATGACAAGGCTATCATGGCCACTTCACCAGAGCATCAGGTCTTGCAAAGACCACCCTGCAAAGCACGGTGCAAGGAGGCAGAAGAAGAGGGAGACAGAAAAAGAGGTGGGAGGACAACATTCGAGAATGGACTGACTTGACACTGAGCGAAGCCATGAGTTTTGCTGAGGACAGAAAGATCGAGTACACTGGTTAAACGATCATCTGTGGTGCCCCAACGACTTTACGGGATAGGATAGGATAGGATAAGATAGGATAGGATAGAATAGGATAGATTGGTAATTGTATCGGACCGGTTTGTAATAAACCCTAGATCGATTCTAAATCTTCACATTCCCCCAACCTTTCCCAGTCCCCTACTCCATCTCATGCTGCACCTGACATTGAACTATAGGCCAATACCTATCACACTTATTTCATTCTTCTCTCTAACCCATCTTCCTCCTCCCCCCTCCAAAGCAATTTAGATGGAACTCAAAACCCACAAACCTATAATAACGATCAAGGTGATCTCCCTTCTACCCCCGTCCCCTTTACTCTACAAACCCTCGGTTCACCCACGAACAATAACCACCTCCCCTACCTCTCCAGAAAAAGCAATATTGAGACAACGTTTCATTGAGCGAAAAAACAACAGCGTGCAGAAACTCCAATATTGTTGTCTGCTTCCTGTCATGGTATGTGTGTGTGTGTGTGTGTGTGTGTGTGTGGGTGCGTGTGTGTGTGTGTGTTGTGTGTGTGTATGTGTTGTGTGTGTTGTGTGTGTATGTGAGTGTGTGTGGGCAAAAAGCAATATAACTACCATTGTCGCACGATGCCAAAACAACCAAGGAGCAACCCCAATATGTTGTTGAAGTTGTCTGTGACGGTGGGTTGTATTGTTGCTGGGCTCTGCACAAAATGGAATGCTATTACCCACTCGTGTTTCGTCTGCGGGGATCGGCTAGTTAGATCGCCCTATGAATAATCTTAATACATTTATGTTTTTGGTCCAGTCTGTGTGAGGATAGGATTACAGAGATAGGGAGAAACGTGTAAAAGATTCAATGACACACTTAGCTCTCGCACGGCTACGAATCATAGGTAGTCCAGCCACTTGTTAACAGTAAATATCACACATTTATTTCCTTTACTCTATATCTAATTCTCTAATCACTACATTAACTTAAATGTCCAAAACGTAATATAACTAGGATTAACTTAACAGTCCAAAGTTCACTTCGAGTGGTTCGTAGAATGGGTAGATCTTTGATGGATCTATTCTGCTACTGTTCTCGATACTTGCTACTGTCTCATCACTGGGCTGTGTTCTTGTTTTGCCTAATGTTCCTTTTCTGGAAGAATTGACTACCGCACAGTCCCTTTAGATCGGTGTTCGTGCACTTTTTCTATGGAACTTAGCTGTAACGTTGAGGTGCGGTGCTGTTGTCTCCTCGTCTTGTTTGTTGACTACTGAGCTATTGGAGCTCAGTGCTCTCTGCTCAATTGCAGGCCAAATGTCAGGGTTGACTCTCAGTGGGGTTTATCTCCTGCCTCGGACCAAGCCTGCTCGTCTGCAAAACATAAGACGAGTTTCTGCAACACCTTGCTTACAAAAGGAGTGCAGAGCGTCTCACTGTTGGCAGAAACAGCCCTCAGCGAGATCGCGTCCACTTATACAGATAAGAGACGAACAATCTTCTACGTCCGTGGTCCACTGGTATCTCCAACATAATTTCTACATATATACATTATGGCTAAAATAAACACAGGGAGAAGTAATTAGTAATATACAGCTTCTCCGGTACCGCCACTGGTCTGCAATAATACGAATATGAGAAATAACATTGGGTCCGTAGGGGCTACCTCCTGGTTTCGAAAACCGGTCGCATGGGTCAGCCACGTGGTCAAGCAAAGTTTCACTAACATTCACAATTATAAAACATGGCAAGACTTCACAAGCATAATCCAATAATAATATCAATAAATCGCAGTGAAACAAAAGATTGATCATTTACCTTTTTGACAATGTAAGGCTATGGCTATACTGCGATGAATGGATTTCACCCGTCACCTGCGTAGTCTTCTGATAGAGCTTTCAACATGTGCGTCCTTCTTGGGTGAGGTTTAGACAAAGACTGACGTTAACAGTGTGCCAACTAAAGCCCGCGATATCCCCCCGCGGGGGATGACGGATATAGGTCAGCTGGATTATGCCACGGCCTACCTTAGTGAAGAGTTTCCCTACCACTGCTTAGAACAAAACTAACTTGTGCCGTCTGCTAGGCCTCGAATTTAAGTTACAAAGGCCAAAAAAGGATGAACTTTTAGAGGCGTGAAGCCTTACTGCAGGGTCTAAACTAACCTCATGTGACATTGTCTGGGTCAAGATTGTCCATCACGTGACGTAATTTCTGTCGCGGGTGCTATCACCTCTTCACACGTTTCGAGCCATCTTTCCCACCCAACCTCTTCCACACCCCTCCCCCATCAGCACCCCTGTAATATAAGAAATTTTGACGACAAAGATGTTGTAACTCAGCTTAGAGATAAACAGATAGTATTGAACAAAACCTGATGTTAATTTACCAGCTCTCGAAAGGAATGCTGGCAGTTATTAAATTAATATCTTTGAGACGTTCACTTCCGATACAATCAAGCAGAACTCACTATAAGAATGTAATTTAGCCCACTTGGACATCTGGACCAGTGTCACTGGATCGCTAAGTAGCCACGCGAATCATATAACTCTTAGATCTATGCTGCGTTTCTCCCCTGACATTCGAAGTTGAGACGTAACAGATAGTGTCCCAGAAGCAGGACAAGCGAACAAAGACGTTCGAAAAAAGATTCACGTAATCGCGAGAACGAGATGATTGGTCGGAGATGATGTAGATTCCTTTATATCCCCTGTATAACCCGCAGTAAAGGGGTAGTCTTACACGAAACGTAGAACCATGAGGGTCAAAAATCACACTGAAGAGAATAAAACTGAAGAGAATAAAAATCCTCAGCCATCACCAACAGAGTGATAGACTAGAGACGATTTCATGATTCCCAGAGACTAGAAGTAAGTTAACACTAGTAGTTTTCTAGTACTTGTATGTTTATATATTATATTGATTGCCATGTATTAATATGTTCGTGTTATATGTATTTACAGAAACCGATTATTGTTTCTGATATGTGGTGCATATTGCACGATATCTCTTAGCCTTAAGATTCAGATATCATAGTGTGCTCATGGGATACTTGACAGGTGTCTGTTGCTATAGACTCCTTGCAGTGAATAGAATATTTTAGCCAGAGTTCTGGATTTTCCAGCTCAGCTCTGGGACGGCTTGTGTAGTCAACGCCTGACGCTTGCTACCGTGGAAAGAAGGAGATCAACTAGAATCTACCTCGCCACCTCCGGCCCCGTAGCTACCAGACTCGCCCGATCATCCTGATAGTGGCCAGACTTCCTCAGGGTGACAACCAGATTCAAGCACTCACAGAAACTGAGAGCTAAGTCCCCTCTCAACTGCAACTGATGTGAAAAATACTCGGAACAATATTAGACCATCAAAACATAAAAATACGTAGCACATGATGAAGACTTGCTAAAAAAAAAAAAACTTTCCCAGGACATTGAACAGTTATAGTTCTTAATTTACATTTAATTAAAGTAATGTTAGAATTTGCGTTGAACATATAAAGGTTGAAATCACATACATACCACTGGTGTCATTCTATTTGTATTGTTATGTATCCACTAGCTCTTCTTCTCTGGAGACCAATTAAACTGGTCATTTGACTAGCCAAACATAATTTCTTAAAGTGAGCCAATGATACTTTGAAACCCGAGAACAAATATAATTTTTTTTATGTGACCAAGCACCGTGATTTAGTCTCTCACATCTCTTAGGAATTTTGGTAAAGAACGACTGAGAGAGAGAGCAAAACCCCTCATCTATCTACAGATCTTAATCCCCTTGTAGGATTATCGTATCTTCTCCAGGACATCATCACAACCCCCACTTCCACCCCCCCCCCCAAATACCCACCCTTTACTTTCCCGCTCTATAGGAATCTGATCTACTCATGCCATATCATTCATGATTTTGTCTTTATTTAGATTGTACATTTTTGTAAAGGATGGGCTCAACTGCATGGATTTCTATTCCGTTTTCAACGCCGTTCTGCTCTCAATATCTGATAATGCAAATGTTAGTACGCAGATTAACGACCTGGACAGAACAAAGCTAAAGAAATCCCACGATGTGTGAATGACAGATATTATCCATCATCGTCATCATCGTCATCAACCTCATCAAGTCGTCATCATCATCCTCATCCTCATCATCATCATCATCATCATCATCATCATCATCATCATCATCATCATCATCATCATCATCAGTTTCAACTACAACATCATTACCATCAACAACAGCAACAACAGATCCCTTTACTCCGCCCTCCTTACATCATCATCCAGCGCAGTATTTGCAGTGGCAATAACATCCTCATTATTAGTACCATCATCATCATCATCATCATCATCATCATCATCATCATCATCATCATCATCATCATCATCATCAGCAGCAGCAGCAGCAGCAGTAGCTACCTAATTAACAACAGCCCGCCTCCGCTGCTCAGCCTGCTTCACATCATTTTCAACAACAAAAACAACAGCAGCAGCAATAACAACAACAACAGCAAACAGCAGCAATAACACCACCACCGCCACAATCTCCACCACCAACACCACAAGCGCCTCCACGCCGCCCCCGTCGTCATTGACTAACCTGTTCTTGTTGTCGTTTTTTTAAAACTGTCATCCCTTCGATTACCTGTCAACATTGTGTGTAGGCAAACGTGTTCAACACTGAAACCATAATTAGAAAAAGGAAACAAATCTATAGCACCTTTTAAAAGTTTATTATACTGTATTTGCAAAGCCACAGGCTCTGAAAATCTATCATCAACTTTATAATGTTAATGCTTAACAAACTCCGTCAAACTGCAGAAGAGTGTCAATGTCGGCTGATATGAACGAACATTGAAGTTTAACGTCTACACCCACCATTGGCGATATGATAGACAAGGTAGGTGTAGGAAACTAAATCAACACTGAACCAACAGAGCAATCATACTGCTAAGAAGGAAAGAAAAATGGCCACTTTCATCTGGCCCACCCCGAAACAAAATGTCAGCATCCAACAATCGGAAAGAGGCGTGTACGTAAAGCGGGTGGAGGATGGGAGTGGAAGTGAGGAGAGAATAAGGATTAAGAGGAGTGTAGGGCGGAGAGGGTATGGGGGGGGGGGGGGGAGAGAAAGGGGGAAAGATTTACGGGAAGGTAAATCTAAAAAAGCAAAAGCAAAAATGTCAAAGCTGTATGCAATGTACGTCATAAGAGACATTTTCAGCCAAGGATGTTTCGCACGAACAATAACGGTGTAGCAGAAATGGCCACGATTATACCAATGACATTTTGAAATATATTGGTTTATTTAACTATATGACTAGTAAAGGCAGGCCAATCAATAGCATTGTACGTCAATTCTACATTTATTGCTTACATAATTAAGGTATTTAATAAGATTTTGGGCTAAGGGACAATGAGGTTAGATAGATGTCATAGCACTGGTGACATTTAACAATGTAAGACTTCTTGAGAAACACAACCATGAATCAGTCATATACTAGAGTCGACAGAAGATGTAAAAGATATATTTCGATTCCCGTGTCCCTCACCCCATCCTCTCCAACCATCACACTCCACTTTTCTACAATATCCGCATCAAAAACGCTTTACTCGGACGACGTCGGATCAAGGAGGTAAAAACTCCAAATTACTTTTGGCGAGAAGGGGTTTAACAATGATACAGTGGACTTCCGTTGATCAAAACAACCGCTACAGTTTAAACTGTCGATTTCTGTTCTGACAGGGAGTGGTTTCCCTTCTATAACCACTACGCTTTACTGTCTACTTAGATTATATTGTTTAGCGCTACAGGGGTAGCTAACCGTTGCTATTAATATGTACAAAAACTATCGATTAAAATAAACTACCTTACTTTCCAAAGAGTTTTTGTTTTGTTTTGTTTTGTTGCAAGCTTATTTCTTTTCAGTGGGACAACATTCACTGTGAATGTTAAACGGATCTGTAAAGGGGGCGTAGTCAAAGTGGGTGCCTTTAAATTACTCTATGATTTCTATGACGGACCTAACTCCTGTGTCGGCCAGCGCCCAGAGCAAGAAATGAGCTATATAACAACGCTATAAAAACGATATAAGAACGACAAGCTGAGCTATACTACTACTACTACTACTACTACTACTACTACTACTACTACTACTACTACTACTACTACTACTACTACTGGATGCAATATAGGCGCTTCATTCCTAAATCAGACTCAATGAGCGGCGATCTGTAACCAACACTCACTCACATAAAAGGTAGCAATACAAACATTCATCACTCAAACATGTGGTATAAAGGCATGTCGCTATTAAATGACGGAAAGGAAATCGAATATTAATTTCGAAAATTTAAGATAGACCGCATCCAATACCAAAATCAAAAAGATGGAGGACAGCTGCGGAGTACCCAGATAAACCCTCGGTTCGAACCTCAAAAATCTCGTAGTTAAGTCAGAAGTTTTTCCCCTGCGGGTTTCGAACCCGCGACCTTCGGCATAAGAAACCGGCAATCAACCATCTGCCCCACCATGCCGTTTTCATAATTATTTATTGGGCCCGTTTGAAAACAGGCAGACCTGTTGACACAGCCCAGGCGGGGGATTTATCCAAAATGCACTCTCCACTTTGAACTTATCCCAGAATGTGTATAACAGGCTCACTCCTGTTTTTCCTTCGTAAAGCCCGATGACGCGAAACTGTCCCACAACATTGACCAAATGCCGATGAATAACGTAGTCATAGTGCAAGGCGACTGGAATGCTAAGGTTGGCCAAGATGCGTTCCACAACTGGGGAGAAACACGTGGATCCCACTGCAACAATGAGACAAATGACCGAGGTCTGAGACCTGGAGTTAACCATGCAGAGCTGCATGCCAGACTCGGTCAAACGCTTTTTTGAAGTCTACAAATACATGATTTAGGTGTTGTTGGCGCTGTAGGTATTTCTCGAAGATTATTCTGAGGTGAAAATCTGTTCAGTGGTACTTCGCCCTGCCCTGAATCCTGCTTGTTCTTCAGCTATGATTTGCTCAGCTTGAGGTTTCAACTTGTTGAGTATGATTTTCAGGGGGGCCTTGCTGGTATGGCTGAGAGGCTGATGGTGCGGTAAATTTCACACTCCTGAAGGTTACCCTTATTGGATAGAGTAGGTCAATCCCCCTCTGCCAGATCTTGTTACAGGTAATAGTGAGGGCGTCAATCATCGCTTCTCCTCCTGCTTGAAGCAATTCTGCGGGTATGTTGTCCACTCCCGCTGACTTCCCCTTCTTCAGCGATTGTAATGCTGCCTCAACTTCTTATTGTTCTTCTGTAAGGCATGTGCCAGAGTTGCTTAGGATCGTGGAGACCTTGGACTGTTTAGCGCTTTCAGCCGCTTTACAGTCTGGCACGCCTCTTTGCTGTTGTTCTTGTTAATACTGTTCTTTATTTCCTGGCATTGATCTTCTACCTAGTTCTCCTTTGCTGTGCGCATGCCTTTTCGGATGTCACTGTTTATTTTTCAGTATGCATCAGCTCCCTGTGAGGTGTTCTTTTTCTTTTACATCTGTCTTCTTTATTCACGCAGGTCCAAAAGCTCAATTGTGATCCACGGTTGCTTCTTTGGGCGGTGCTTGCCAAGAATCTCTGGCGGAATCTGTAATTGCTGAATTGAAGGTGTTGGTCATGGCGTTGACATCTACTTCACGAGCTCCCAAAATAAGCAGTGGGGCAAATTTCCCTCCAATTGTGGCTTGGAATATTTCCCGGGTGCGAACTTGTTTTTTCCAACCTAGTTCCAGTCATTCGCCGAAAAAGGCAATTACCGAAGTCGAACGAAGGCTCTCCGAGTCGAGCGAAGCTATCCGTTGTTTTAGGAACGAATGCTGGCAGGACTACTTGAAACCACAGGCTGGGAAGTCTCGTCTTTCGTAGGCCTCAATTACTACGTACATATGTAGGAGGCCCACGAGTTTACAAAGACAAAACAAAAAAGACTTTAGAGCCTCCGTGCATAAAAATATTGCTTTGTCATCCCCCCCCCCCCCCTTCCCAGTCCCCTATTCGCTCATGTGACGCGGGACTTTAATCTACCTACCTACCTACCTAGATCTAATTCTGTTTCGATCTGCAAAGCTTCAAGCTGTAAGTCAAGTCGAGATTCGAATTTTGAAGCAGTTATTATTATTATTATTTTATGATGATTAATATACTGACACAATTAGTAATAAAAAGTAAAAGCAATACATAACACATAATGCACACATACAACGATTTCACATCTATATCAACAATAAAACCATGACAAAACTTCAAAGCGCTACGGATACGTTGATGTCCCTTCAGTACAACAAGGCAAAGCAAGTTTATAATGGTCTCAAAAAAACAGTGGCATTTTTATTGCAAGCACCAAAGCAATTATTTATTTAACTAATATTATTCTTTTTAATTGATACAGTAAATTTGTTATATGTATTTCAAAGATATGTATTTTAATGAAAAACACGTATTTAAAAAAAATGTTGCGTGGCAGGCGGAAATTTCCATAAATCATCTGAAAACTTTAGTAAATCTATTTGAAAAAATAACCAGTAACATTATCTGAATATTTCGGGATACACTCAACTTAAGCAAAAACAAACAAAACGTCACTGACCATATTTACACCATTGAGCATGCACAGCAGCACACTATTCTTTTTTTTAAATTTTAAGTAGGAATAATAATAATAACAATAATAATAATAATAATAATAATAATAATAATAATAATAATAATAATAATAATAATAATAATAATAAACTAATAATAATAATAATAATAATAATAATAATAATAATAATAATAATAATAATAATAATAATAATAAACAAACAAACAAACAAAAATTAATAAATTAAAGATTTAACTAAATAACTATACTACTACTACTACTACTACTACTACTACTACTACTACTACTACCTACTACTACTACTACTACTACTACTACTACTACTACTACTACTACTACTACTACTAGCGAAGTTGTGGTTTTGATTTTGTGGTCCTGATTCGGCTCTTTGCAGTCCGCTGGACCCTGTAAGCAATGAATAACTAACTAACTATTAATTTAACTCTGATTTCGAGTTATTAAAAAAAGAATTCGCTTAGCCTACTTGTCACGTGGGGTTTATGGGCTCTGCACAATGGAATTATGGACCCTTACGTTTATTCGGTGGGAACTGCTAGTAAGTCACCCTATGAATTACTTTAATAAATTTATTTGTTTAGCTCGTTCTGTGTTACGGTTGGGGTACAGAAATAGATAGAAAAATGGTAAAAGATTACTGTCACACTAGCTTTCACACGGCTATGAATCATATGTAGTCCAGCCACTTGATAACAGTTAAAATCACACATTTATTTCTTCTACTCTATACAAGATTCTCTAAGTACTAATCTAACTTAAAAAGTCTCTTTCAATGCAAATAGTTCGATCGCTGATAGTCTAGGCAGCTGTTATTTCTTCCTCGGGCACTTGCTATTATATATCATGTAGATTTGGACTACTGTGGTCCGTTTTACAGTTTCTGAAGAGTTGGACTACTGTGGTCCGTTTTCGATCAGTTTAAGTGCACCTTTGTTGTTACACTTAACTGCTAGATGGTGCGTGCGAAGTCCTTCTGTGAGGTAGCTTCAGGTGCACCTGTGTAGTTGTGTAGTTGGGTTCCCTTGCCACGCTGTGGGGTCTTGTAGGGTGTGATCCAGGGTAACTCTCTCCGACCTGTGCGGTAGAGGTTACGCAGACAACTCGTCGTTTCTGTGGAGTTGTGCGCACGGGATAGCTCGCCTGCTCGTCTGTAATATAAGAGACGAAATTCTGCACAACCCTGAATAATCGGTTTGTGCAGAGCGTCTCACTGAAAGCCAAAGTAGCCCTCAGTGATAGCTCTACATCTCTATACATAAACGACGAACATTCTGCTACTTCCGGGGTCCACTGGAATCTCAACTCTAAATTCCTATACATACATAAATATCAATCGTGTATAACTATACACATACAGAATTAATAATATTATAAACATTCAGTGGTACAGCCACTGGTCTGCAAACATACATATAAGTTAAACAACAGTGGTTCCGTATGGTATGCAACATGGCGGCGCAACCGGTCGTGTTTCGCCACGTGTTCGGCTTTTCCACATGGTCACGCAAATTCGGATTAACAATTCACATTTATGCATCGCAAATTCCACAAACATAATTTCAACAATAATATAAATATATCACGATGAAACAGAAGTGTGTTCATTTACCTGTTTGACAAGTTCAGGCCCGTTGGCGACTTAATAGAATTCTAAGATTCTAAAGTCCTGCTTCCTGGTCTATGTGTGGAGAGATTTCTCTGCCAGCTTTCTAGCTGTTAACACTTCGGTGTATTACTCCCAACTGACCAAAACTGTGCGAGGTTTGGACCCAGTCAAACTGGCTCCAACCGCTTCATTAGAATAGATATAGTTTATACATTTATTTACGTATAAAACAAACAATACAGGTCTAATAATTATATTCAGCTAGTGAGCTTCTTTGCTGCGCGGAGACTGACTTATAATATAATTATAATGTAGATTAAGCCTATGTATACTGTATAACAGTGTCTACTTGGTTCTAGGCAGGAAATGGGGAATGCTACTGCTGAGAACTAACAAAATGCAAATCAAGGAAGCAACTATTAAATGTGATTGATAATAATTATGCTCATATTAATAAAGTATATCGTTGCGAAATGCTAATCTGTGTAAATCGAACAGAATTAGAAGCAACAGCGATCACTTTTAATGTCAACTAGTCGTAGTCATGCAAGCATCATTTCGTAATCATTTCGTAACACATCGGAGAGCTTCGTTCGACTTCGGTGATTGCCTTTTTGGGCGAATGACTGAAACTAGGTTGGAAAAAACAAGTTTGCCTTCCCGGGTCTTGAAGTTTGTCCAAGTGGAACTTCAGTCTGGTGTAATTTGCTGTGTTTACTCTATTCAAGAGGAGCGGGAAAGGCATCATCACGAGATCGTGGTCACTTCTGATGTCTGCTCCTGGAAAAGTGCATGTTGTGCCAATGTTGAGGCTTGATCTGAAGCGCTTCTTGACCATGATGTAGTCAGTCTAGTTATGATGTGCCCCGCTGGGACTGTGCCAGGTCCATCGTATGGATATTTTGTAGAGATCAAGCGTGTTTCCCAGTATCAGATTGTTTTATCTGTCAAACCACATGAGTTTCAGACCTCTGTAATTTGTCTCGTTGTTTTAGTGGGGTCTACGCACGTGTGTCTCCCTTATGGGTTGTTTCGGCAGATCTTTTATTCGGATCAGGGGTAAGTCTTCTTTCAGCCAAGTTGTGGTCTTGACATTTTGGTTCTGATTCGGTTCTTTGCAGTCCACTGGATCCTGTAAACAATGAATAACTAACTAACCTGCACTATGACTATGTCCTTCTTAGGCACTTTATCAAGGACAGCCTGCAGATGTTCATAGAAATCCTCCACTTCGCTGTCGTCAAAGTCTGATGTTGGGGCATAGGCCTGGATGATGGTGATGTTGAAAGGGGCTGTTCTCAAACGGATGGTAATGCGTCTACTGGAGACATTGGCTAGAATGTCTTTGTGGACCAAGAATCCAACGCCGTGTTCGCGCCTGTCATTTCTCCCGCTGAAATAAACTTGTGGCCTTTGTCGGTCGTTGTTTCACCTAGGCCTTTCCAGCGCAGTTTGCTGATATCTAAAATGTTTCATCGATAGTGGTCCAGCTCTTGGGCGAGTTCTTCTAATTTTCCCTCCGCAGTTAGGGTCCTGACATTCCATGTTCCTATGACGATGTTTTCTCTCGTGCGGATCTTGTCCATCAGTAGCATACTTATCACCTCCGTCCTGGTGGCCAACGGAAGATGCGGTCCTTGGTGACCCGGGTGACGACCGGTCCGGTATGGAGTGAGTGGTTCTTTTTATCATAATTATGGAGTGTCTTGGGCAAGAAAGACCTGGCTGGGCCCAATCCTCTCCAGGCTGTTGGCCACAGCCAATATCCACGAATACGGTGTGGCTCGCCTTGGCCCCGAGCACGTGGTCGTTGATCCTAAAGTGAAGTGAGGTTCCTCCGTCTTGTCCGGTGACTTCTGTGTAGAAGACTTTCGCCCAATGAAGCCGTGCTGACATCACCCCTGTAAGTCCTCTTGCGACAGGCCGGGAAACGTTGGGTGTATTCTATTCGGTGCCCGAACTCACAGGGTCACACTGCGTAACTGAGACTCGCCGAAGCTTATGTTTACCTCTGGCTAGTGAGAGGTACTCGACGGTCTCAGCTATGCTGTGTGGAACAGCCTTTGATAGTGCAAGTTGTCTTTATCGCTAATGCAAGAATAGGGCGTTAAACGGTCAACGCCCAATACAAATATTGTTTCGTAAGCCTAATTTGAAGCCGCTACGCTTGATCCACAGCGTCCCAGGCATAGGCGCTCGCGTTTCCAGATACAAGCGCATGTGGCTTGATCATATTTTTAACATGCATTTACCTCGTTCGTGTGAAAATTCGGGTGGCTAGAATTCCACTTCCTTTCCGTCTTGGAAATAGCGTGCCTCTACACCACATGTTGGATGTTTGAGTGATAGATGTGTGTTGTGCATGTGAGAGTGTGTGGTACATGTGAGCGTGTGTGTTGATAGGGATCACCGAGCTTTGAACCTGATAAGTGATTTGGAGATAAGTGCTATAGCATCCATGAAATTATTATTATTATTATTATTATTATTATTATTATTATTATTATCATCATCATCATCATCATCATCATCATCATCATCATCATCATCATCATCATCATCATCATCATCATCATCATCATCATCATCATCATTATCATCATCAGAGAAATACCAGCCAAAATAAACTCAAGCATTTTTGATTCACATACATAAACATGGCATACGCAACATAGCAATATACGCGCTTGCATGTGTGTGTGTGTGTGTGTGTGTGTGGGTGTGTGTGTGTGTGGGTGTGGGTGTGTGGGTGTATTTGTGTGTGTGCGTATGTTGTCACGCATGGACATTTATGCAATAATTATGTTACTCACTACCAACACACACTGAAAAAGAAATGAGTGCGCCTGCATTGGACACTTTACCTACCAGAAAGGCATGCCTATGCATATATTGACCCTGCCCAAGGGCATCCGCTCCCTCAAAGTTAACAGAGACTGACACTTTTGTTTGGCCACACACACACTCGAATCGTGGAAAATTTTCTATGGAAGGAAAACTCCGCACTCCTTTCCGATGGGCACGCGCATCTGTAATCTACCAATCACCCAAACTGTGTCATTAACCAGTGTTATTTCAACCAATGAACGCCTGATATGATGCTTCCCTCTTTCGCACGCGCGGCACTAAAGAATGAATGCGTCGTCTGCTAGGTTAGTTAGCCAACACTAAAGGGGCTTTTTTCATGTAGGTTTGGTTGTTCGAACTTCACTTCGACCGGACAGGAAGTACATACATTTGAGTAATATATGTCAAAATTACAGTAAATCATTAAGCCTGGAAAAGTTACAGTGTTTCCAAGGCTACAGGCTAATTAGCATAAGCCCTTTCTGTACCGAAGATATAACCAACGTATGACAGGGTTTGAGTGCGTGAAAATAGAACGTCCACTCCTATTGGACTCTAATGACCTACAGCACGCCACAATGAAGATGGGGAAGGAAAGTAACTTGTGTTATTATCACCCAATAGAGCCCACTCGACTACCATCATCATCATCATCATCATCATCATCATCATCATCATCATCATCATCATCATCATCATCATCATCATCATCATCATCATCATCATCATCATCATCATCATCATCGTCACTACTACCGCCATTACTACAATCCTCCTCCTATTTCTTTTTCACCTCCTCATCACCATTACCACCATCACCATGATTATTTCCACGCGTCTTCTTCCCGCTACTAATCCTCTTCACAAAGTTGGAAATACTATTACAGTGGACTACTATAGCTTACTATGACACGTACTGCTATCCAGTAACTCGAAAGTCGTTGGGGCATCACAGATGACCGTTTAACCAACGTACTCCATCTTTCTTCATCCTCAGCGACCACTATGGCTTCGTTCAGTGTCAAGCCGGTCCATTCTCGAATGGTGTCCTCCCACCTCTTTTTCTGTCTCCCTCTTCTTCTGCCTCCTTGCACCTTGCCTTGCAGGATGGCCTTTGCAAGGCCTGCTACTCTGGTGGCGTGGCCATATTTTCGGAGTTTCCGTTTCTTGACAACTGTGAGCATGTCATCGCATTGCCCAATGGCTTGTGTGATGGTCTGTCGGACTTCGTCGTTGGTGATGTGTTGGATATAGGAAATGCCCAGAAGTCTTCTGTAGTACTTCATCTGCATGCTTTGTATTCTTCATTGTAATTGTAGGTCTACTGTGAGAGTAAATGTTTCACAAGAGTATAAAAAGACGTGGATGACAAAAGGAGTGCAGCGCTCCACATGTACTGCTCATGCACGTAATTCCTAGTACAGTCTTAACATAGCGTACCACTGGTCACTCGGCCAGGCAACAGACTAAAATTCTGTCGCCTGATTTATCGCTTGATTTATCGCATGACAATTGTTAATGTGGGTGGTGTTCGTCGACGATGATAGATAAGCTGGCTAAACAATCCAAAACCTCGTTTGTAATAGGTCGTGGTCACCTGTGCACATGAAGTTGCTTTTTGTTGCATCAATTTTTATTCATCAGATTAACATAAGTTGTACTGATGTAACATGAACAATTTACAAAATCTACCATGCGCACATCATAGATATTTTTATAATTAATTAATTAATTAATCAATCAAACTATAGAAATCATCATACTACTGACATACACAGACACTTTTAACAACATACATTCCCTTGTAACAATTAGTTGACATTAAGAAACACACAAAAGAAAAACAACAACAACAAAAAAAAACTTTCAACTTCGCCTGTGAAGAACGAAGTACTTATAAATGTCATTTTGCGTCTTACAGAAAGTTGAAGTTAGGACTCCAGGCCTTTACTCCCCCACTCACCACAAACAAAGTAAAAGAAAAATGATAAAATAATCCAAATTAAAACACATTAATAAATAATTCCCCCCCACCCTCCCTCCCTTCCATCGAAAAATAATTAAATAAATAACACATATTTATTGAAACTAATAATGCTTAATAAATAAAGTAGGTACAAAGAATAAAAAGAAAAAAAATGCTAGACTAATTGTTATAAGTTATTTAGAAGAAATTGAATAATTCATGACTTCTAAGTAAATCTATGAGCATTAAGCTCAATGACCAATCAGAATGTTCTTCTGGATATAAAATACTTGAGATTGACGGGACAAAAACTCCTCATTTGTGTGTTAGGTCTGTTGGATCAGCTTGGGAATATTGGATGCGCTCTGCCAAATGGTCACTGGGGCTTCCTATGATGTTATTATTTGGCAATGTAGGCATTTTATATGTATGTGTTTTGTTGATATTGTATAATGATGTTTGTATTCTATTTTGTTTTTTTAAACGGGGGTTCGATAAATTAGAGTATAGCCTCAGCGTCCCATGCGTGGGATGTCTTTATTGTTAAGTGACCGGCTGGTAGATTGCCTTCAGTGTTACCACTAGGGTTGTTTCGGCAGATCTTTTATGCGGATCAGGCGAGAGTCCTCTTTCACTTCTCTGGTCCTGATTTGGTTCGGAAGAGGCCGCTGGACCTAAAGCAATAACCATGCAATGTAATGTAATAGGTAGCTTTAATTTATTTTATCTACTGAGTAAAGGCTGAAAATGGTTATAATTTTGTTGACATTCAAATATTAAGTGATTTACATTCAAAATGATACAACAATTACAAAGAACTGGAGGATTTATGAAACGAGCACGCCAAGCATTTAGCCTTATTCTGTGAAATAAACTGTTAATATGAAAAGATTTTGAAATAGATATAACATTATTTGATACTGGTGAATTATCCAAGTAATGTTTTTCAATGACCTCTTGCTTGTATTTATCATTCCATGGATTCCAAGCACATCGTTTTATTTGATTATTAATTTCATTTGTTGTCAGGTTGAAAAATAATTTAATGGATTCGTCCGAAGATGCAGCAATCTTTGCTAAGTGGTCAACAATGACATTTCCTAATATATTGAAATGAGTAGGTATCCAAATTAATGAAATATTCGATCCCCTGGTAATGATTTGATGACGTACGTCATTAGATTGAGTCTCAGGAGAACAGCCGTCGGAAAAGCAGCCGCGGATGACTAACTTGTGCAGGCTTACGTCAATGTCATAAATAAATTAAAAGCATGACCAGCATCAATATTCGTCTATGTAGTGCTTGTGGCACCACCAGCTGTGAATGGGTGCCACACACGCTGAACGACCTGGCAAATTTATTTTAAAAAAAAATTAAAATAAAATAAAAACAGCCAGGAAGTTTCCTTCATGAATCTGGTCCGGAGAAGAAATAAAAAGAAAAAATTGCTCCTAGCACCTCAGTCCTAAATCCTTTAGGACACAGGTTTATGAGAGCATTTTTACTGCATCTTTCTCGAAGCAGAGTAAGAGACGGTGAGAGATGCGGAGCGATCGAGAAGGGAGAGAACTTCGTGAAAACTTGTAGGAATGCCAAAAAGTCACGTTCGGAATGTTCACAACGAAAAGACAGCATTCACAACGTGCTGTTGCTTGTCGCCAGCCGCCTTGTCTAACTATGAGGTCATTGGAAAGAAACGTTTATGAGTCGTCCTCAAATAACTTTGTTAAACAAAGTAAGATTCTCATTGCTGTTGTTGTTGTTGTTGTTGTTGCTGTTGTTGTTGTTGTTGTTGTTGTTGTTGTTGTTGTTCTTCTTCTTCTTCTTCATTAAAGTTACATGGAATAATAGAGTAAATTTAGCAAACAAACGCATTCACGCATACACACACGCACTCACAAACACACAAACACACCTACACTCACCCACACACACCAATATATACCCCACAAAATAAAAAGAAAGAATCGAATGTAAGCACACTGAAAAAGTCAAAAATAAGCAAGCAACAAAACAAGACAAATAAATAAGCAAGCACGAATTCAAGCAACCCCCCCCCCCCCCAAACAAATGTAAAACAGCCAACCCCCCCCCCCCTCTTCCCCTCCACCCCGTCCCCCACCAAAAACACCCCCCCCCCCCAAAAAAAAAAAAAATAATGAAAGAACGAAAAGGAAAAGAAACAGAACGAGAAGGTGAGAGCAAAGAGCAGAAAGGGAAAAACAGATTTTAAAGGGGGAAAACAGAACGAAAAAGGTGAAAACGGGGAGCGAAAAGGGTGGAGGATGGGGGTGGGTGTAGGGGTAACAGAGAGCGAAAAATAGAAAAGCAATGGAAAGGAGAGAGGGAAGATGGGGGTGGTGGGGTTGGGGGGGAAGAGAGAGTGGAAACTATCCTTTCCTATTCTATCCCGTAACTCGAAGGCCGTTGGGGCATCACAGATGATCGTTTAACCAGCGTACTCCATATTTCTTTGTCCTCAGCGACCCTCATGGCTTCGGAGGACGAAACAGGGGAAAACAGGGAGCGCAAAAATGGAAAACATACTGGAAAAGGGAACAAACAGAAAGGGAAAAGGGAAAACGAAACAAAAAGAGGGAAAACGAAAATAGAAGAGGGGTCAGAACACTACGAGCTGAAACTGGAAAGTTGGTTAAAGGTTTTCAACCTCGTAATCCGATGTGCAAAGTTTCTTGTCTTGATGTGAGGACGTTCCGTAACCAGCGGAGATAGCCGAGAAGTCACGTGACTGGCCATCTTTGTTTATAAGCCTTTTGTAAGAAATTCTAACAACACTCCTTATACTTTTCTTCGTTCTTTTTCTTTCACTGTCGGCGTGCCAGTGTCCTTTGAACAGTGTTTGTTTGTTCAAAGTTTATTTGAAAAGCATTCTGTGCATAATATAATTATAGTTCAAAAATGAAAATGGATGTGTGGTTATTTTTCTTTGGTGAGCTAGTGGTTTTTTCTTTTTTGAGCTACATTTTAATTATTTCAATTTGAAGAACTGGAAGTTTGCAGGTAGATAAGGGATATTACAAGCTATTTTTCCAGGAGGTCAATTTTCGGTTCTGCTTTACATTCAAATTCGTTTGCTAGACACCTGCTAAACCAGTTTTGCGATCTAATGTGTATGTGCTACTCAATATGATTTGTGCTGTGCTTTAGAAGTCAAATTTACAGTTAATGGAGGCATTTTACACTGCAAATGTTTTTTCCCGTTACTTTGGTAATCAAAATTTCTGTAGAATCATTTGTTCGAAACACCAGGAAAAAAGAATTGATGCCTAGTCCAATGTGTAGATTAATAAGCCTACATACAATTTTACGAATAGAACTCTTTGGTTTGAATTAAAACTTAGACATCGTTTTAATTAATCATCTGTTGAGGAATCCATTGTTTATGTTTGCCTACCTGCATATCTATTGTACGTACTCTCGCCCATTATTCGCATTTAAAAGTAACTGATTTAATTTATTGATTTTCTGTTGGGTTAATGTCTTTACTTCTTTACAGCATTATGTGCGGTCCTGCTGTTCTGTAGCAGCGCGGAGAATGCCGGGAAGAGTGGAGTGGAGAAGGAGAAAGAGGCGGAGTGGGCCGACGTGGTAGACTGTTTCAAGATTCTCACCAACCATACCACCATTCCAGTCTACTCCGACCTCCCGCCTGCCGAAATCACCCGCGATCTTTTCAAGGCTATTTGCGGGTGAGAACTGTATTGTGCTATTCAGTTCCCTGTACGAGCAAGTATTACAGGCAAATTTTGTGTGTGTGTGTGTGTGTGTTTTAGGTTCCTTTCTTGTAATTATATTGCCTGAGAAAGCTTTATGTTTGCTAAGTGAAAATAGCGCGTAATTTGTGTAAATTGTTAATGTAACTGAACGATTTTTGTATCGCAGTTTTTTACCTTCCACTTCTTCCCCCTCCCCCTCCCTACCTCCAGCCCTCCACGGCCCCTTTCACCCATCACCCAGTCTCCTAATTGTGCAAAACAAGATATTGAAAGAAGAAAAAGAAGGAGGAGGAGATAAAAAGAAAAAGAAGAAGAAGAAGAAGATGATGATGATGATGATGATGATGATATGATGATGTGATGATGACGATGATGATGATGAATATTAGTATTATTATTACGATTTCGACGAGGGTGACGAAAACGAAGACGCTGACAACAACGCCGATGCTTTCGCCGACGAAAACAGCACCAACCTCAAAACGCTAACGAGAATGATGACGAATACCACAGTAATAATAATAATAATAATAATAATAATAATAATAATAATAATAATAATAATAATAATAATAATACAGTTTTTGGATGTGTGTATTTGCTAGAACGAAGGAACAGTTCTTGACATGTGTGGACCACAGCTTGAAGCAGGCTGACAGTAAATCTGTGGCTCAGCTCTTCAGACCGCTGTTCAACGTCTCCGCCGTCACCGATGCCTACAACGACCTCTGCAACAATCTCACTGGTAAATGTATAATTGTTCTTTTGAATAGCGCTTTTAACAGCTCAAAGAGCCGCTCAAGGCATTGGCAGAAAACGGGATCTAATTCAAATGTCATATCCTTGTCGGTGGTTGGTTCGGAAACTGTCGGACCATTAGGGAGGAAATTAGACTACGAGCGAATTCTTGCACGACTCGATGTGACATTCATCAAAGTTTTCTTTAAACGTTAAGATTTTTTTTTCTAATAACATTTTCGCGGGTCTCTTCTTTGTGCATAGATCTTTAGGGACCCTGTGGGCTTTAAACAGTAGGTCTAATCTGCTAGATCCAATAAAGTAAGTTGGTGCAGTATCATCTCATCTATCATCTATCGCCCATCATTAGGGGCACTTAACTCACGCAGATTGAAACACCAGTGGTCTTTCTTTTATCTTTCCAATTGTCCTTCGGATGAGGGTATCAACCGAGGTCAAGTCCATGCATGCACGCATTTCAACGCACGGACTTTAAAAAGATCCTGATGCTCGTAAATTATATGTCATAGGCGGGTACGGTGATTGCCAGTTAAATAAATACACCCTGCATGCAAGCACCAAGCGCCTTCTTCACCCCCTTCTCCGGTCGCTCAAGGATTGTATTCAGTGGTTGGGGAGTTAGCTCACTACATTGAGCAACTTCTTCAACTCATTGGAAAAGCAGTAAATAAGAACAATAACATAAATTAAAAATATATATCGTAAAATAGATCTGGGCTGCAGTGACGCAGAGTCACAAAGATGATGATGATGATGATGATGATGATGATGATGATGATGATGATGATGATGATGATGATGATGATGATGATGATGACGACTACTCCTCAGAGTAGTATAAAATGAAGTTTTTAGATGATGATGACGACGACGACGCCGATGATGATGGTGACCATGACGACGACGATGATGATGGCAACAACGACGACGACGACGATAGTGTTGTTTAATGATGATGTTAATGATGCTACAGTGACAGAGAGTGACGCTGACATGTCGTGCCTGGTGAATTCCACCGCCTTGCAGCCTTGCTACACCGAGTACTACAACTACATGTTCTACCTGTCCGTCGTCAGGCGCTTCGGCTCACCTGAGAGACAGCTCTCAGACGACGTCCTCAATACTCTCCTTTGCACGTAAGTATGGATACCACGAAGATCAGATTTCTCATAAGCTGCAGGCATCCTTGCTAATGCAACGTTCCCAGTGCGGTGAACATTCATTAATTAAAAAAACAAAAACAAAAACAAACAAACTTTGATGTGGGTTAACGTCAACGTGAATTATCTGAAAGACAAAATTTCTGTAAGACACAATTTATTAAATACTGTACAAGAACAACACAACTACTACTATAACTACAACTACTACTACTACAACTACAACTACTAGGCCTACTACTACTACTAAATAAAAATAAAATAAAAATAAAAATATAAATAAAACTACTACTACTACTACTACTACTACTACTACTACTACTACTACAACTACTACAACAACTACTACTACAACTACAGCAACAACAACAACAACAACTACTACTACTACTACTACTACTACTCCTCCTCAGCGTAGTATAAAATTTATCAAAGGAAATCACAGACTACTACTACTACTACTACTACTACTAAATAAAAATAAAATAAAAATATAAAAATATAAATTAAACTACTACTACTACTACTACTACAACAACTACAGCAACAACAACAACAACAACTACTACTACTACTCCTCAGCGTAGTATAAAATTTATCAAAGGAAATCACAGACTATACCTTTGAGCCGCTGTAAAAGGGAAGTAATCGACGCTGAAAAGTTGACAGATTCGCAATGATGTCACAATGCGGGATTGCCTCCCTTGCAGTTTTAAAACCCATAGGCAAGTTAATTATTTCATTGTTCAATCACAATGAACGTAAAAAAAAATTGGAAAATAAAAGTAAAAATGCCAAAAGCTTTGTGATAATAACTGTTGATGTTTCCATTAAAAACCTTTATGAACACCATGCAAGACACGAAAATAAAAAGAAGGTGACAAACAGGTTTGAGGTAATAAATTGTCTCGCCTGAAGAAGTAGAACTGGAGCTAAATGGACCCACTTTGACCACACCCCCTAAACAGGTCATTTTAATATTCACAGTGAGTGTTGCCCCACTGAAAAAATAAGCTTACACCAAAACAGAACTCTTTTGAAAGGATAGTTATCTTTTTAAATAATACATACCATAACGACGAAGTCCGACAGACCATCACAAAAGCTATTGGACAACACGATGACATGCTCACAGTGGTGAAGAAACGGAAACTCCGATTGTATGGCCACGTCACCAGATCATCAGGCCTTGCAAAGACTATTCTGCAAGGCACAGTGCAAGGAGGTAGAAGAAGAGGGAGACCGAAAAAGAGGTGGGAGGACAACATTCGGGAATGGACTGGTTTGACACTGAGCGAAGCCATCAGGGCTGCTGAGGACAGAGAAAGATGGAGTATACTGGTTAAACGATCATCTGTGGTGCCCCTACGACCTTCGGGTTACGGGACAGGATAGGATAGGATAGGACATACCTGTGCTATTAATAGCAACCGTTAGCCATCTATCGTGAGCTAAAAAAAAAAAGCATCTTCGAAAGCCGGTAAGAAGAACCCATAATGAAGTTTTTGGTAAATCTTTTTTTTTCCGTTTTAGATTGATAGGATAGACCCTACTCTACGCAAAGCCACCAATGACACACTCTTGAAGCGCGTAAGGGTCAAAAGTCACCCTGCTATGGTATTGGTGAACCGTCAAACAGTGGAAACGTCTCCCTGTCAGAACAGACATGCAAAATTCAAACTTTAGCGGTTGCTTTGAGCAGCGAAAGCCCACTTTATCATTGTTTATATATCATTATTTTTTTTGGAAAAAATATGCACATTTAAGGAGTAAACCAGTTTTGGCCCAAAAAATACACAAAGCCTTCCAATGGGGGTGCTTTAAATGACAGCGTCTTGATAGAATTCTTATTAGACGCCTAAAAGAAAAGATGTTCTGTGTTTGTACCTCTTAAGTATCTGCTCGTAATTGGACTTGCTGTTGCGTGCTGCTGAACATGTAGGCTACGCGCAGTGCTTTAAAAGTGTTGTGTTATTTATTAAAACAAAACACTGCTTACGCAAGTGGTGTTGCTGCACTTCAATGATCAACGGTGCGAATAATTTGCTAAGTTGTTTTTTTTTAAATTGAAGGACGCGGGTTCGATTCCTTCTAGGGGCGCATGTTCCTGACTTAGAGCTAAGCTGTTCATGTCACCGAGGGTTTTCCCCGGATACTGCGGTTTCGTCCCTCGCTTTAGTAATGGTATTGGATTCGGATGCAGTCAATCTAAACTTTCAAACATAAAATGGGATTTCCTTTCCGTTTTTTAATAACGATCTCTCTGCTTTTGCACCACATGTTTGAGTGATAGATGTGTGTTTGTTGTGTACGTGAAAGCTTGAGAAACATGTGACCGTGTAATGTAATGGTACAGACACACCAGCTCAGTTCCTATGTGAGAAGCACTGTTTAGTGCCTCCACAGTTCGTTCGTTCGTTATTTAGATTACCGTCCCTGGAAACTTCCGCTTATAAGGGACTATAACCTCCACAGTTAGCTTACTGCAGGCTATTTATAGCTTGCCTGCACCCTCCCTTCCAGTGAAAGGAAGCATCGGCGAGGCTATTTATAGCTAGCCTGGCTGACCTAACCTTAAAATCTAAAAAGCTTTGGTTGAGTCGCTGTGCAGATCGTCGTGCTTTGAGCCTGATTGTTGATTTGGTGAAAGCTCATATATACATGTATATAACATCCATTGTTATAATAATAATAATAATAATTATAATAATAATTATAATAATAATAATAATAATAATAATAATAATAATAATAATAATAATAATAATAGTTGTTGTTGTTGTTGTTATTATTATTATTATTTATTAGACAGCGGTATGATTTCTGCTATCATTGCAGAACGCAGATCGTTCAAATTCTGTGCTTTAACAGATATTCTATCCTATCCTATCCTATCCTATCCTATCCTATCCTATCCTATCCTATCCTATCCTATCCTATCCTATCCTATCTCCTATCTCGAAGTCGTTGGGGCATCACAGATTACCGTTTAACCAGCGTGCTCCATCTTTCTCTGTCCTCAGCAACCCTCAGGGCTTCGCTCAGTGTCAAGCCAGTCCATTCTCGAATGTTGTCCCATCTCTTTTTCTGTTTCCCTCTTCTTCTGCCTCCTTGCACCGTGAATTGCAGTATGGTCTTTGCAAGGCCTGATGCTCTATTGACGTGGCCATACAATCGGAGTTTCCGTTTCTTCACCACTGTGAGCATGTCACCGTGTTGCCCAATGGCTTTTGTGATGGTCTGTCGGACTTCGTCGTTGGTGGTGTGCTGAGTATAGCACCTCATGTCAATGTTTGGTATTCTTCGTTGCATGTCTGCTGTGAGTGTCCATATTTTGCAAGCATAGAGGAAGATGAAGATGACAAGGGAGCGCAGCAGTCTTACCTTGGAATGTAGACTGATGATCCTGTCTTTCCAAATGGGCTTCAACCTTGCCAGGGCAGCAGTTGTTTGTGCAATCCTGGAGAGGACTTCCTGTCGGGATCCATTGTCTGATACAATGGCTCCTAAATATTTGAAGCTATGCACCGTAGTGAGGGATTGGCCTTGGACTTTGATGTCCTTGTTGATGCCATTGATATTGTTGGCCATTTGGTCTTCTTTGCACTTATTTCCATTCCACAGGCTCTAAAGGTGGTGTCAAACCTCTGTACCAGCTGTTCAAGTTCTTGTTCTTCTCCAGCCAATCCATCAATGTCATCTACAAAACGGAGGTTAGAAATTGCTCGACCCCATAATATTGCTGACTGTGCCTTCGTGATCTGCAAGGACATCTGACATGATGCGATCCAGAAGATGTTGAAGAGTGTTGGAGGGAGTAGATATCCTTGACGCAAGCCGATTCTTTTTCAGAACCAGTTCCCGATGGCGCTGTTGTGGAGGACTGCACTGGTAACCTTGTCATACACGCTTTTGATGACTTCAATAATAATAATAATAATAATACAGTACATTTGTATCGCGCGGTACCTCGCAAGCGGTAAGGAATGCGAGCTCGCCGCGCTTGACAACACACGTGCAATCACACACACACACACACACCTACACACACACAGACACACACACACACAGACACACACACACACACAGAACAGGTATACACTTATCGAATGGTTAAATAATTACAGTAAAAACATAGCCATGCAAAGCAAAAGATAATATGAATACCAAGAACCGAGCCGGTGCCGCCACCATCCATGAACAGATGACGTGACTTGGTAAAAGATTACATATGGGGATGGAAGGGAGGGGGAGTGAAAATTACTGAGTTTGCGTGTTAAAAAGGTGGGTCTTTAATTGGCGCTTGAAGGAAGAAAGTGATGGAGCATGTCGGAGTTGCATCGGTAGTGAGTTCCAGGCAGTTGCAGCAGAGAAAGAGAAAGATCGTTCACCATAGGTCTTTGAGTGAACACGGGGGATAGAAAGCAGTCTTGTATCAGAAGAAGAGCGGAGTTGTCTTGCAGGAGAGTAGACAGAGAGAAGGTCAGTAAAGTATGAAGGGGCAGAACCAGTGAAGAATTTGAAAACAATAGTTGAGAGCTTGTACAAGATGCGAGCTCGAACAGGGAGCCAATGAAGAGATCGGAGTTGAGGGGTGGCATGGTCTCGTTTTTTGGCTTTAAGAACAAGGCGGGCGGCAGAGTTTTGGACTTTCTGAAGTTTTTCAAGAAGGTAGAGAGGGGAGCCAGAGAGGAGAGAGTTGCAGTAGTCAAGTTTGGATAGAACAAATGCACAGACAAGAGTGTTGGTTGTTTCGGTTGTAAGATATTGTCGGATGGAGCTAATGCGGTGAATTTCGAAATAGGCAGAGCGGCATATGTTGGAAATGTGTTGGTCAAGTGACATGTCAGAAGACAGAATGAAACCTAAGTTGCGGGCATGGTCAGAAAATGAAATGGATGAGGTTCCTACTGTGATGCTATTTGGTAAATCAGATTTGTCTGATTTCTTTTTGATCAAGAGCGCTTCAGTTTTGTCATCATTGAGCTTTAGACGGTTTTCGGACATCCATTGTTTGACGTCAGTGATGCATGCCTGCATGGACTGGACGAAGGCGTGTGCCTGTGAAGAGCTGAAAGAGGTGTGGAGTTGTGTGTCGTCCGCAAATGACTGACTATTGACAGAGTGAGAATAGATGAGATCAGAGAGAGGCTTAGTGTACAGAATGAAGAGGACAGGACCGAGGACAGAACCTTGAGGGACACCAAAGGAGAGTGGGACAGACGAGGAAGAGTGTTCACCAATGACAACAGATTGAGACCTGTGAGAGAGGTAGGATTGAAACCAGGAGAGACAAGTTCCAGAGATTCCATAGAGAGTGGAGAGTCTTTGAAGGAGAATATTGTGGTCAATAGTGTCGAAAGCAGAAGATAGGTCTAAGAGAGTGAGGAGGGACACATCGCCCACGTCCAGGCCACGCAGTATGTCATTTGTCACTTTGATGAGGGCGGTTTCTGTGCTATGGTTGGGGCGGTAAGCAGACTGTAAATGACAATAATGTTAGGGCTGATGTTGTGCACTCTCATGTTGCCCACAGAGCTGCATGCCAGACTCGGTCAGACGCTTTCTTGAAGTCTAAAACACATGATATAGATGTTGTTGGTGCTGTAGGTAATTCTCGCAGATTGGTTGAAAATCTGCTCAATAATACTTCGCCCTTCCCTGAATCCTGCTTGTTCTTCAGCTATGATTTGTTCAGCTTGTGGTTTCAACCTGTTGAGTATTATTTTCAGGAGGAACGTGCTGGAATGGCTTATTAGGCTGATGGTGCGGTAATTTTCACACTCCTGAAGGTTACCTTTTTTGGGAAGACAAGCGACTGGGTCCATGGTGTAAGCCATTCCCCACTCTCCCAGATCTTGTTACAGATTATGGTGAGGGCGTCAATCATCGCTTCTTCTCCTGCTTGAAGCAATTCTGCGTGTATTTTGTCCACTCCCGCTGACTTCCCCTTCTTCAGCGATTGCACTGCTGCCTCAACTTCTTCTCGGAGAATTGGGAAGATTTCTTCTTCTTCTCGATTCTCGGGACATATTAGAACTGACGTGTCTCCGTTTGGTGTTTAGTTGTTAAGGTCAGAGTAGTACTCTGTCCATCTATCCAAGACTTCTTGTTGTTCTGTAAGGTATATATCAGTTTGCTTTGGATCATGGAGACCTTGAGCTGTTTAACACTTGTCAGTCTTCACAGTCTGGCCTTCTTGCTGTTGTTCTTTTTTTGACTATTCTCTATTTCCTGGCACTGATCTTCTATCCAGTTCTCCTTTGCTGTAGACATGCCTTTTTGGATGTCCTTGTTGATTTTTCGGTAGGCTTCCTGGGAGGTGTTCTTTTTATTTTTAATCTCTCTTCGTTTGTCACACTGGGTCTATTCTATTTATTGCCCGAACCCACAGGGCGCTTGAACTGGTACTCCAGCTGAATATATTATTCGCAACGATTTATTAAACTTCGATGCATTTTGGGGTTTTCAGACTTGCCGAGGAGCGCCGAGACTGCGAAGTGACGGCACTAAGCACGTGCAGCACTAACATCAGTCACGTGATGCAGTCATTTTACCAGAAAACTCTGCCATCGGTGTGTATTGACGAAGGAGAACTGGAAACAGCCAAAGACAACGAAACCGACAAAGCATAAATAACTAAACTAAAATATAAACATTTCTATAGACTATAATATTTATACCAGTGTTCTTCAGAAATATGTTCGATTATCTTTAGTATAATTATGATAGCTTCATATCCGTACACAACGTAAGCTACATCAGAACATAATAAGATTTAATGTTGTTACACGTCAAATATGTAACGTGAACCAGATACCAGAACTGCAGTTTTATTTGTTCCTTGATTTCCTTATATTTTAAACGTATGAGCAACTTTAAAAATATGATTGTATTGCTATAGGCGCCTTATAAATATTGATGATGATGATGATGATGTTGGTGATGATGATGATGATATATACTTTTAAAAATGTCCCCAGAAGAAAAAAGGTATAACAAGTTTTTTACAGCAATCTGGGAACAGTTGGGAATTTGGGAAAAACATGGGCATGATCCAGAGAAAGTTTCAAAATTTAAGAACATGTAAGTTTCATCTCCCCTAGGAGACGAATTATGTCAAACTATTTGTTTCTAGGTCAACTGTCTTTTACGATCCGTTTGTCCTCACTTGGTTTCATAGATCTACAATGTGAGAATCCAAGAAGGCCAATGGGTTTTTAAGACGGAAAGAGCGCAATGTTGTAGAGAAACATTTTGTCAATATTTACAGTAAAACTGCGCTCTTCCCCTCACTCTTTAACACTTTTTAAAGCATGACATCAAACACGAGGTCCTTTTTGCCTAATATATATAAAGCTAGCATTTTCGTAGAAATAAAACTTGCGTGTTCATTTGTAAGTGTTACAATATCAAGCATCAGGAATGACCGTGCTTTGATTGCCTGTTACGTTATATGAATAAAACTTTTAATATAAATTATAATTATCACCTTAAATGATTTGTACAAGTGATAGCATCAATAAAAATATTGCTGTTGAGTATTCTTTGCGTGTGAGTGTGTTTGTGTGTGAGTGGGCGCGCGTGCGTTTATGCGTGTGTGTGCGTGCGTACGTATGTGTGTGTGTGTGTGTGTGTGTGTGTGTGTGGTGAATTTAATTTTATATACACGGTGTTAGATAAGAAACTCCTTATTGACCATTGCTTATAAAGTTATGATTAAATTCAATTAAAACTAAATATTGTAAAAATGTAAAGTGCATTTGTGATGAACCTCTAACTCAAAACATGTATTATTTGATTGTATTCAAATTCATCCTCTTCTGCCCCTTGAAGTAAATATTATAACATCAGTTTAAAACATTAGCAATTAGAATTAAGTGTGGGATTGGCAAAAGCGTTAATCCGAAGCCCTCCTCATTCACAAGCACAACACCTCCTGCCACCAAAACCCTAGTCTGCGCTCTCGTCCTTTCTCGTCTTGACTATTGCAACTCTCTCCTCGCTGGCTCCCCAAAACACATCATTGACAAACTACAAAAGGTTCAGAACTCAGCAGCTAGACTAGTATTCCGAGCTAAGAAACGCGATCACATCACACCTCTACTACATTCCCTTCACTGGCTTCCTGTGCAAGCACGCATAGAGTACAAACTCTCTGTTCTCTGTCACAACTTCTTCACAGATTCTTGTCCTTCCTACCTTGCTGATCTACTGTCTGTCTACTCCCCTTCACGCACTTTAAGATCTTCTGCTGACACTCGCACACTCAAGGTTCTCGTCACCCGCACTAAGACATACGGCCAACGTGCATTCGCTTACTCCGCACCTAAGCAGTGGAATTCCCTTCCCTCCCATATTCGCAACATACAATCATCACAAGCATTCAAAAAGGCCCTCAAAACCCACCTCTTCAAACTGCATTACTCAGACTGATTTGTATCCCGCTGCCATTCTCTCCTCTTTTGTCTCTGTCTGATCCGTAAGTGTATACACGGCTGTAAATATTTATACTGTTTTTCCTCCTGGGCCTAACCGGGCATATAAATAGCTGTGAATAGGTTTTTGCTATTCTATTTCTGTCTTTTTTGTCATTTGTGTACATAGTTGTAAATAGTCTATTTCTGTCTTTTTTTGTAATTTGTGTACATAGTTGTAAATAGTTTGTACCTTTTACTGTTCCGTCTTTTGGTGTATTGTAGCAAATGCGATGTTTTATCATGTGCATGTATTTATATGTAATGACTATGTAAAGCGTGGTGAGTCTGGTCATAGGCTGGAGTACCCGCTATATAAAAATCCGTTATTATTATTATTATTATTAGAATTTCGTATCTACGTCTCTTATACCCGCCATGTGTCCAGAGACTTTAATCTAATTAACAAACAAACATATTATTATTATTAATCAGTTCTCCAGTCGCTCGTTTTATTTAACTGACATTATTATTGTTATGTTAGAGAGATAGTAATAGTACCTGAGTGTATGTATGTGTTCATGTATGTCTGTTTAAATGCGTGAATCTGTAATGTATGGTCTTTATCATCTTGATGAAAACAGACGTTAATAAAACAACCAACCAACAACCAAGCTTATAAAGTTGATAAATGATACTGCTTATGCATAAAACAAAACAAAACTAAACTATATTGTGATCCTAAAAGTGGTTTAATGTATTTAATTGTTGATCTTTAACGTCATCTCACAATGACGGTAACAGACGATTTTGGCCCGTCGCCTGCATGACACTTGGTTTTGCGTCTTCGTATGTCTTATGTCATCTGAGGTCGCTCACGAAGTGTCAGGTGACGGGCCTTGCTATTGTAAGATGAAATAAGGGATCACCGATTAAAATCTACCATTGTAAGGATCACAATACATATGTTTTATGCACAAGCAGTACTATATACAAACGTTATAAGCAATGTTCAATAGGGAGTCACTTTTCAACCACCTGTAATAGGTGCATGAGAGAAAGTGAAGTGTAAGAGCAGGAAATAATGTTAAGTAGTAATCTTATCGATCTAAAAGGAATATGCATATATTTACATAATTAATGAGCGAAATTCGTCCGTAAATTTCTTTACTAATTCTAATGCTAAGAGATTACATAGAAACTATTAGTATGTGCTTTGTAAACATTTACATTGCGTTACAGAATCTGACTGTGCGAGTTATTCGACCGTCGAATCTCGTATCTAGTTACAGTTGCATTGAAGCGGGTAGTTTTCAGTTAGTTAATGGCAGTGCGGTGCAGATAGATATTCTACTTTATGCGTGTTCCGGTGTGACATCGTCACAGTTCCTAGTATCTTAGCTGGGCTGGGAGCGAATGGGAGCATTCTGATTGGTCGACGCGTTACAAAATTCGACGCATGCGCACAGTGCTATCATAGTCTTCGTAAGGGTTAGGGTTAGGGTTTGGGTTAGAGTTAGAGTTTAGGGTTAGGGTTAGGGTTTGGGTTAGGGTTAGGGTTATGACGCCTAAGAACTTCGTGAAAAAGCCGGCCCGGCATGACCTGGCGCATGCGCAAAGGCGCTCGGATAAACTAGGAGACCCGGAACTTGAAGGATGTGACACCGGTATCCGCTCTTCGAGAAATTAATAGGCCTACTAACAAACTGTCGATATGAATTTCGGTTGATCCCATGAATGCAGTGCTACATTGTAAGCGCCGATGGCAACCAACAAAGCTGTTCGCAACATTCAACATGAGAAATATGGAAGAAAGGAATGTTCACGGCAATGGTACGATAGAAACAGGAAATCAAAGGGGCGCAGCAGACAGACGTTACCGTTGATTATTTATTTATTTATTTATTCATGCAGTGTGGTTAAATACTGGCTTGCAGTGCAAATGAAATGGGGTTCGGGAGACAAAAGTTTGGTGTAGAACACACGTGATAAAGGTTAGTGTAGAACACACGTGATAAAGGTGTCTCGCTTAAAGAGCTGAGGCTGGAGTGTACTGATAGCATCACATAAGGATAATGATAGCATCACATAAGGATAATGATAGCATCACATAAGGATAATGATAGCATCACATAAGGATAATGATAGCACCACATAAGGATAATGATAGCATCACATAAGAATAATGATAGCACCACGTAAGGATAATGATAGCATCACATAAGGATAATGATAGCATCACATAAGGATAATGATAGCATCACATAAGGATTATGATAGCATCACATAAGGATAATGATAGCATCACATAAGGATAATGATAGCACCACATAAGGATAACGATAGCATCACATAAGGATAATGATAGCATCACATAAGGATATTGATAGCATCACATAAGGATAATGGTAGCATCACATAAGGATAATGATAGCATCACATAAGGATTATGATAGCATCACATAAGGATAATGATAGCATCACATAAGGATAATGATAGCATCACATAAGGATAATGATAGCATCACATAAGGATAATGATAGCATCACATAAGGATAATGATAGCATCACATAAGGATAATGATAGCATCACATAAGGATAATGATAGCATCACATAAGGATAATGATAGCATCACATAAGGATAAGGATAGCATCACATAAGGATAGCATCACATAAGGATAATGATAGCATCACATAAGGATAATGATAGCATCACATAAGGATTATGATAGCATCACATAAGGATAATGATAGCATCACATAAGGATAATGATAGCACCACATAAGGATAATGATAGCATCACATAAGGATAATGATAGCATCACATAAGGATTATTATAGCATCACATAAGGATAATGATAGCACCACATAAGGATAACGATAGCATCACATAAGGATAATGAAAGCATCACATAAGGATAATGATAGCATCACATAAGGATTATGATAGCATCACATAAGGATAATGATAGCATCACATAAGGATAACGATAGCATCACATAAGGATAACGATAGCATCACATGAGTATAATGATAGCATCACATAAGGATAATGATAGCATCACATAAGGATAATGATAGCATGACATAAGGATAATGATAGCATCACATAAGGATAATGATAGCATCACATAAGGATAATGATAGCATCACATAAGGATAATGATAGCATCACATAAGGATAATGATAGCATCACATAAGAATAATGATAGCACCACATAAGGATAATGATAGCATCACATAAGGATAATGATAGCATCACATAAGGATAATGATAGCATCACATAAGGATAATGATAGCATCACATAATGATAATGATAGCATCACATAAGGATAATGATAGCATCACATAAGGATAATGATAGCACCACATAAGGATAACGATAGCATCACATAAGGATAATGATAGCATCACATAAGGATAATGATAGCATCACATAAGGATAATGATAGCATCACATAAGGATAATGATAGTATCACATAAGGATAATGATAGCATCACATAAGGATAATGATAGCATCACATAAGGATAATGATAGCATCACATAAGGATAATTATAGCATCACATAAGGATAATGATAGCATCACATAAAGATAATGATAGCATCACATAAGGATTATGATAGCATCACATAAGGATAATGATAGCATCACATAAGGATAATGATAGCACCACATAAGGATAATGGTAGCATCACATAAGGATAATGATAGCATCACATAAGGATTATGATAGCATCACATAAGGATAATGATAGCATCACATAAGGATAATGATAGCATCACATAAGGATAATGATAGCATCACATAAGGATTATGATAGCATCACATAAGGATAATGATAGCATCACATAAGGATAACGATAGCATCACATAAGGATAACGATAGCATCACATAAGTATAACGATAGCATCACATAAGGATAACGATAGCATCACATAAGTATAATGATAGCATCACATAAGGATAATGATAGCATCACATAAGGATAACGATAGCATCACATAAGGATAACGATAGCATCACATAAGGATAATGATAGCATCACATAAGGATAATGTTAGCATCACATAAGGATAATGATAGCATCACATAAGGATAATGATAGCATCACATAAGGATAATGATAGCACCACATAAGGATAATGATAGCATCACATAAGGATAATGATAGCATCACATAAGGATAATGATAGCATCTCATAAGGATAATGATAGCATCACATAATGATAATGATAATTATCCAAGATGCTGTCAGCAACCTCCAGTCCAATCTGTTGAGGCTAGACACCTTTATCACTTGTGTTGTACACACACGTTGGTTTAAACAATGGTTTCTTCAGTGAAGTTCTGATCTGACAAATACATAACAAATACAGTAACAGGAATACACAAAAGGCAAAGCTTAAGTGAGTGCATACCTGGACGAGTTACAATAATCTGTGTCAGTTTAGACGGAATAGTTACATCATTGAGATACAAATACATTGCCATCAACACAAGAACAATAACAATGATAAGGAAAGCATAATCATAAACAACATACAAATGAATTACAAAATATATACACAAATATAAGAACAAATAAATACAGAAACAAATAGAAAAAAATAATGAAATAATAAAAAAAAAACTAATAGCGAGAGATTCACTAGGAACACAGTTGCAGCAAAGAGTTTGCGGAAAGTAGGTAGGTACCACGGACGAAACCAAAACAACAACAACAACAACAACAACAACAACAACAACAACAACAACAACAACAACAACAACAACAACAACAACAACAACAACAACAACAACAACAACAATCTTTAATATACCAGACAAAAAGGCAAATTAACTAGTTACTATTAGTGAAAGCGGCCTGACAGTCGCAAAAATTCGTGAACAACAGCCACAATAATACTAGACTATTCTCCTGCACTGACAAACATTCGTTGCCATACGTTTTGTCTCCCTTGGCCCACTCGCCAGCAGTCACTTTCTAAATATAACGTACTTGAGTTCGCATCTCCTTAGTGAAGGGATATTTTGCGATTTCTTTTATCAGTAGTCCACGCCCCTCCTCTCCTTGTGTTGTCAAAGCAACACGTTAAAGAAACCGGCCATTCTGCCAGGCGACAGGTCTAGGTAAACACACTGGGTCGCTCGGGGCAACTCCGCTTTTAAGGCCGTTTAACAGTGCTCTTGATACTGGAAGTTGGCGTCTTGAGTAGCTTGATTTTGGCCCGCACCTTGATCAACTCCTTGAGCCTGGAAGTGCGCTATACATTTCATTTCATTTCCTCACAACAATCGCTCTAGCTCATTTAACGCTATCCCGCCTGTCGGATTTCCTCGCTATGGGAGGTTTGTTTTTCCCCCCTTCACAAGCACCGATCGCCCGAATAAAAATAATAAATTGATTTAAACGACAAAATCTCTCACAATTAAAAAAATTATAATAATAAAATTCTCGTTTAGAATTATTATTTGACGGAAGTTGGCTCTAGTTATTGTGACACGTAGACTTATCCCACTATAACTTCCGTCGGTAGCAACTAGTTTTAGTTTAACAGCCATGGTGCCCTTTGCTATTGGAAAAAAAAAACAACAACAACGGGAGTAAGGTCCCTTGAACCTACATATATGTCTCGTTAATATTTGCCGTCACGCGTCACTCCAACATTCTACATCCGTGCAGTGATTATGATAAACGTGAAGTTTTCTTTTTAAAAACAATTGTATAGAAATTGAACGGTTTGAAAATAGACTGTGCATATTTATTACTTTAGATGTTTGCATTAATCGCTGTTGAATCCGTTGAGTCGCCTTCTTTAGGGAAAAATCTTCTAATTCGTTCATATAGATATGAAAAATGCGATGATCCACGATTTTCTCTGAGAGGAGTCTGAGGCCTTAATATTAAAAGTACTTAGAGGAACGCATTCTGTAGAGAGAACGCTATCGTATCCACATACGAGCGCCTTTCAAATGAAAGAAAAATCGAATTTGCCTCTCACCACTTGTACACACTTTTCAAAAATCTACAACCGATTCGGACAATTTCATCTTGACTAGTCTGGATGGTAAGAAACTGCCAAGCGTATTTGGAAAGGGGTAGATAAGAGTTCAACAAGACGAGATAACTTTCCCTAAAAACTAAGATCTGCTGCCAATATCCCCGCATTAAAGTGTGACGAAAGGGATTTAATACGATGACAAGACTATCCCGTGCCTAGCTCAAGTTTGTAAGTCCTGTCATTTCCTTCGGCAGAACTGCTGAGTTTGGGTTCCTTGTACTGTACAACTCGAAGACGAAATCTGTGCCTTTAATGGATGGACTATGTCAACTATGTGGCTACATACAGTTAATATATAACTTTTATATAAGTACTACAATGTCTTACCCAACTTTGAAAAGAAAATTTGTGAAAACTTTGTGGTTTCGTGATAGGGAAGTACATTAAAAATTCCTAGTGGTTTCTCTTGGTTTTAACCTTCGAAGAGCTCAACACTATTGCTGGTAAGTTTGCTTCTGTTTTTATATTTCTTCAATAATTCTTTTAAAAAATTAATTTAAAACTGTAAGTTTTATTTTGAAAATTTTAAATAAGAGTTCACTCACAGGCAATATTCAGCATACAAAAAATGTTTTGGTAGAACCCTCATCGCTGTAAATACACACCAGCTGCGAGGTTGGACACTGGGTATCACCCTTGGAGCGCTCAGCAAGGCCTTCAACAAGCCATAGTAATTATTGCATCGACCGCAGTTAGCGACACCCAGGCTTGCACGCAAATCTGTGATTATCAGATTACGGCCCCCTTTCTCTCTTGTAACCTCATCTCCTCCATACATGTTTAGAATATATTTATACCTCTAATTCCCCCAATACCTTGCAACCTTTTCCATGGCTTCACGTAAATAATTATTATATTACTTGGCTTACATAAATAAGCTCTAGGATAAATGCATTTTATTGTTGTTGCTGCTGCTCTTCTACTTCTTGTTCTTGTTCTTGTTCTTCTTGTTCTTGATCTTCTTGTTCTTGTTCTTCTTCTTGTTCTTCTTGTTCTTCTTGTTCTTGTTGGGGTGCCGGGGGTTTCAGTATAAATAGTATCCCCACTTTCTGGAAATTTAGTGCTTTAAATTCCCACTGTCGCTGTCTCTCTCATTTGCTCTTTCTCAGTTTTGCTCTGTTCTATCGATCTGCTATACTATCTTCTTCTTCGCTAGACCAGTCATCTACCTTTTTTCTTGAAAACTCTTCCGGGACAAGACTCCTTGTTTGTGTATGAGGTCTGTTGGATCAGCTTGGGAATATTGGACGCTTTCTGCCAGGTGGTCACTAGGGCTTCCTATGATGTTATTATTTAGCAATGTAGGCATTTTATATGTATATGTTTTGTTGATAATTTATAATGACGTTTGTATTCTATTTTGTTTTTGTAAACTGGGGTTCGATAAATTAGAGTGCAGCCTCAGCGTCCCCTAAGTGGGATGTCTTTATTGTAAAGTGATTGGCTGGTGGAGGGCATTCAGTTTTCCTATTAGAGTTGTTTCAGCAGATCTTTTATGCGGATTGGGGGTTGTCCGGTCCTGATTTGGCTCGGAAGAGTCCGCTGGACCTAAAGCAACAATTATGTAATGTAATGTTCTTGTTCTTCTTGTTCTTGTTCTTCTTGTTCTTCTTGTTCTTGTTCTTCTTGTTCTTGTTCTTCTTCTTGTTCTTCTTGTTCTTCTTCTTCTTGTTCTTGTTCTTCTTCTTCTTCTTGTTCTTCTTGTTCTTGTTCTTCTTGTTCTTGTTCTTCTTCTTCTTCTTCTTCTTCTTCTTCTTCTTCTTCTTCTTCTTCTTCTTCTTCTTCTTTTTCTTCTTCTTCTTCTTCTTCTGTGCTATGACCTTCCCACATACTTCTAGTTCTTAAGCTACAAAATACCAGTCATTTCCTCTTTCGATCACTTGTCCTTGGACATTTGTATGAATGAATAAATGAAGTAAAAGTTATACAGCGCATAAAAACTTGTACACCAGACGGCGCGCTCACAGCGTTTTTGGATAGCGGGTGGAGTGTGGGGAGAATGGATATAGACACTACAAGGGTTTGAAAACAAAAACAAATTCAAGACAAGAAATGGGTGCATCAATAACAGGAATAAAGAGAAAAACACAAATGGACAAAATAAAGAAATGGAGAAAAAAACAATGAAATCAAGACCAACAAAATTATATCATAATAATATCACACGCACACACACATACACACACACACACAGACACACACAGTGCGGTATCAGATCCGTCGGATGATTGACGAAAGGGCTGAAATCAGAAGTATTGTGTTTTCAAGCTGGATCTAAAGGATTCTATGATTTGCATCTCCTTGATGCTCTCAGGCCCCTTCCATAAGGTTCAATAGGATGAGAGCGATGTATTTGAATGCTCGCTGGCCCCAACGCTTGGTCTTGGCATCTTTTGGCCTGGGAACATCAAGGAGAAGCTTAGAAGACGACATAAGAGACGGGACCGTATATATAAGGACAGAAGGTCTGTGAGATATGACGGCGTTTTGCATCAAGTACAGCGTTACGTGAGCGACAGTGGTTTGTGGTGGATGCGCTACTGGACAGGAAACCAATTAAGCTCTCTGAGGATAGGAAATATGTGATCAGACTTTCTGCATCGTGCCACAACACTGTGGCTGTATTCTGTAGGACCTGTAATCGCTTTACCTCGGTTTGAGGAAGACCTGCAAGTAGACTGTTACATTAATCACGTTTGGAAAGAATGAGTGAAACAGCAACACTGTTGGCAAGTTGCCAAGTTAGATAGCGACAGGCCTTACTGAGAGATTCATATGGCATTAGCATGTTCTGACAATGGAGAATACTTGACTGTGCATAAAGAGGTCAGTGTCAAGAAAAACACCTAATGTTTTGACAGAGCAGGAGAATGAAATCTGAGCATCTCAAACTGTAAGAGTAGTTAATGGAATATTACCACGTCTCGATGCGGAACAGCAGAGAAAAATGTCAGTTTTATCGTCAATTAGTTTTAGCCTAGTCATCCACTGCTTGAACTGAAGACAGCAAGCTTCAAGATTTCTGAGTGCATGGAGAGCAGAAGTGTGATAGGAAGGAAGGCGATAATAAAACCCGGAATCATCTGCAAATAAGTGATAGTCAATATTGAAATTTTGAATCGGTCTAACTAGTTGCCTTGTACATGTATAGATAAAACAGAAGGGGGTTAAGTACGGAACCTTGAGGGACGCCATACAAGAGAACAGATTCTTCGGACAGCGAGGAGCCAACGAAACGTTTTGTGTCCTTTTAGACGGGTGTGATTAAAACCAAGAGAGAGCTGTGTTTTAAGCCAATTTCAAAATGGAGACGCTGCAAGAGAAAGGAATGATCAATTGTAACAAAGGCCGCACTTAAATCTAGAAGGATCAGGACGGCATTGTCTCCACTCTCAAGCATTGAAATGATATCATTTGTTATGCGCAGAAGAGCGGTTTCGGTGCTGTCCTTGTATACGTACTTTGTTCTAGGCGTGAACTGCTTTATTAATTGCATCCTGTCATCGGGTCCAGTTAATCGTTTTGAACTGTTTATGTCGAGGTTAAAAATAAATATTCCAACAATGCCTAAGAAATAATCTGGCGACACTGCAAACCCTCGGTCGTTGAAACAGTTTTGACAGATGACAGGAATAATTTAAACAATGTAATTTGCTAGGTGTAAAATGGAGTTTTAGGTAATCACCCTATTAACACATGCGTAAATTATTCACACAAAATAGGCTGTTAGGAAGATAAGTAATAATCAGCTAGAGCAGTAGAAGATAACAAATAAAAGATAATCTGTAAGTTATGACCTTAGCATGTTCAGTTATAAACTACCAAAGTTGATAATTATGGTTTCAGTTAATCGTCTTGAGTTAATAATGCAGATTAAGATTGTTTAGAAAATAGCAAAGATATAAAGTAGGTTTTAAAAAGCTGTAAAACACTTTGACAAACAAGATAATGCATACTTGCAAAAAGGCTGTTATACATGACACGAAACTAACACAATCAAAAATACAGCTTGTACAGAACAAAAAGTGTATTTTTCTATCATCGAACTCAAAGCGCGGCAATCGAAAGCGACCGATATTAGAAGATTCAATTGAAAAGAAAATAATTCTTTAGTTTGAAATGTAGATTTCATGCATCCAATGCTTATTAATCATGGAGGGAGGAAATCGGAGTACCTGGAGAAAAACGAATAAGTTTTACAATTGAAGTTAAATGTTTTGTCGGGATCGAGCCCACTACCTTCGACATTTGAAACTAAAGCTTTGGCAAGCTGCGCCCTATTCCATCCTTAGAACACAGACTTAGTAATAGGACTCAGCGAACATTATAAATGCTTGTTTTGTAAAACAGCCACTTACGAAATTGGAAATTACATTTTAAAAGATAAGGGCACTTATAATTGTGGTTCTCAAATTCTACATCATATAGGTTGTGAAATTCTACACTTGGTTATTATGTTTTCTAAGACAGGTAATTAACCTATGGGCAAGTGACGCGAGGCTACAAAATATCAGAGGCACTCACGGTTAAAAGTAAACAAGTCACATAGGACAACCAGAATGGCGATGTTTTGGGTGGGGTGAGATGCCCATAGGGAGTTTGCATGCAATGTTTTTATCAGTGTTATAGATGTAATTCAGCCATGAAGGACGTCTCCTCTCTTTTCAAAGCAGCCACTACCCATTTACAGCTGAGGCTTTTGCGCGATTGTTTTTTCTTAGCATTTTTGACGGTTCCATCCACGTACTAACACTAATCTCTCTCTCTCTCTCTCTCTCTCTCTCTCTCTCTCTCTCTCTCTCTCTCTCTCTCTCCCTCTCTCTTATTATTATTATTTAAGAGCGAATGTGTGTGTATGTGCGTGCGTGCGTGCGTGCGTGTGTGTGTGTGTGTGTAACTATATTACTTCAAAAGAATCAAACACAGACGAATACACGTGTACACTATTACAAAGAACCATAGACAGATGCCAAAGATTTGTTTATTGTTTGCATGTTTGATTGTTTCATTACGCCTATTCACTGAAGTGATTTTAGACTAGGAGATAAAATGAAAGAAAGTAAAACAATTATAAACAATAAATAAAATAAAATACATAAAAAAGGGAAATAATATGGAAAGGGGTATGGGGTGGATGAATTGATTCATTGCTAGTAGGATGCCAAAGTCCAAAAGACAGTGAGGAGTTAGACGTATATGAGATTCTTTTTGAAGCCATAGGGTAGCCACAGAAAATAATATCCAGGCTCAGCCTGATCGGTCACAAAAGCAGAGCAAAACAAAGTCTCCCTTCATGTCTATTATTTGCAAGTTTGGCAGTTCTTGTCAGATGCGTGTTGCCGTTCTTCCTCCCGTAGTGGAACATTATATATCTATACTAAAAACGTTCCAAGCGAGCGGAACAGATCGGTAGAAGTGACAAAACGTGAAGGAACTCGGCTTCGCTTGTGAAGTTTCTCGCGGGTTCGATATTTGCAGACGTGTTAAAATTGTTTGGAGCTTTAACCGAAATCGCTGAAAAATACCCTATCTTGGCTATCGCGATTTTTCTTATGTAAATGATCCCGAGTCTTTAAAACATAATTTGAACGGTTCTATTACCACGAAAGCTTGAATTACAACGACACTTTCAGAGCTTACGACCTTTTCAAGAAACCACCTATTTAAAAGACCATTACACAGTCTGTTATGTGTCAAATGCTTTTGATTTGACGTACATACGAAGAAGACGTTGCAATACGACAGTAGCGCTTTGCATTTAATCCATTGATTTTAAAGTGATTTACTTTGTAGATTAAAAAAACATTTTCGACATTATAGACAGCTGCAAAGCGGTTTCATTTATTAATTCATCATTCATTCATGCATGAATTCTTTCTTTCTGTCTTTTTTATTTCTGTATTTCATTTTGTCTTTTTTCACCTCCCCCCCCCCCCTCCCAATCATTCTTATATTAAGTCACCTCTCCTATAAAGTTATTTTTTTGTCGCTCTTTTATGTGGTCTATATAAAGCGATATAGCATATATTATGTATTATTATGTATTATGTATTATGCATTATGTATTATTATTATTATTATTATTATTATTATTATTATTATTATTATTATTATTATTATTATTATTATTATTATTATTATTATTATTATTATTATTATTATTATTATTATGAGTAGTAGTAGTAGTAGTAGTAGAAGTAGTAGTAGTAGTCGTAGTAGTCGTAGTAGTCGTAGTAGTAGTAGTAGTAGTAGTAGTAGTAGTAGTAGTAGTAGTAGTAGTAGTAGTAGTAGTAGTAGTAGTAGTATAGTGGTATCCTGCAGGCAGGCTTCCACTTACTGTCATCTGCGAGATAAATAATATTTCACGTATAGAGTGCTTTCGGCCAGAAAAGAAATAAAACAACACTTACAGACAGGGGTTCATGATTATTAAATTTAAAAAAAGAAAAGAAAAAAAGCGTGAGAATGGGAGTGGCAGTGTAAAAAAGATTTGGTTCGGCACCTTTAGATATTAATTAATTTTTAGGCCCCCCATACTACCAGCTGCGATTGCGAGATACATTACACACCGGTGCATAAATTATGCTTTTCTTCACATGAAGGGCTACATAAAGGAATAAAATGAACGTAATGTGTACATAATGAGAGTGGGAGTGTGTACAAAGATTTGGTCTGGCACCTATTGGCGCTAATTATTCCTTGCTGCCACTTTTGAGGGATAATAGCATACCACACCCATCCTGTCAAAAGCTAACAGCTAGAAAACAACAGAGGAGATGATGAAGGGGCGGTAAAGTTGACAGTTTATTAATGAGGGTGGGAGCGTACAAAGTGTTGGTCTGGCTCCATTGGTGCTAATTATTTGTTGCTGTCACCATTAAGAGACACACAAATACCAAACCCACAGCGTCAAACGCTTGAAGACCCGATAGTTCGACGATTTTTTTAAAATAGGGTTTTTAGTGTTCATTAGAGGAACAAGAGTCTATGTGGTACATATGGATACACATTATGTTTTCATCTATGTAGTTAGTTTTTTTTAAATTCCGTTTTGTTTGTTTCGTTTCACAAATTCATGAATATAAGTGTTTTCAAAGTGCCCTTGGATAACACAGTTCATCGTACATCGATCCTATTTAAATTCAAAGTGCTTGTTGCACTGCCGGGAAAAAAGCAAAGATTAAACCTCCCAAAATAACCTCTGTGCAAAATTAATGATTATTTTCCTTCAGAAAGCAACTTTCTAGTACTGAGCGGGTGTATTAATATTGCTTGCAGGTGGTTCCAGACCATTGGTAGCGGTGAATGGACTATTGCTGATTGTGTGTGATTGCGGCAGTGATTGTAGGGTGATTGTATGGTTAGGGCACTGTATCGTTCTAAATCTCGGGCCAAGGTCTCCTTGGTGTGTTTAGAGAACACCGCACCATGGGCGATAATTATAAGAATGACTGTCCTAGTATGTGTCCAGCATGACTGCCCTAGTATTTGTCCAATACTGTCCTATTATAGGTCCAACCAATTTTTACTGTTACTGACTGCCCAGTTGTTGGCCATTAAGGAGCTTGCCCAAGATCACTGTTAGATGCCCAGGGTCCGAGTTTCATGGGAAACAGGATTTTATGTTCTAGGCCTAGACATGGAATTCTACGTATAGGCGGCGTGTTGCGTGTGCGTTCTCAGATTGATCTGTAAATACTTTCATTTAGTCGAAGATCAGAATGAACCATAGGCTACATAGGTCAGTCTGTCGGACGTTTGGTCTGTCCGTTGAACGCCATATCTTAAGAAACATTCTAATAATAATAATAATAATAATAATAATAATAATAATAATAATAATAATAATAATAATAATAATAATAATAATAATAATAATAATAATAATAATAATAATAAAAATTAAAATAATAATAATAATAAAAATAATGATGATGATGATGATTATAATAATAATGATAATAATAATAATAATAATAATAATAATAATAATAATAATAATAATAATAATAATAATAATAACAATGATGATGATGATGATAATAATAATAATGATAATGATAATAATTATAATTATAATACCAATTTATTTTGAAACAGCAAGAGAGAGAGGGAGAGTGAGTGAGAGAGAGAGAGTTTTTAGACTTTATAATGTTTTATTGCATCTGCTCATATCAAGGATGGAATACGATGGAAATATTAAGATTAAATAGATTTATACATTTTCCAAATGAGAGACAACAACGAGCATTTAGGCTGGAGGCTGTCCACATTACATTTTTTGTTGTGTTTGGAAGACGTGTCAATACTTGAACGTGGGTTTGGCAAACGCGGGAATGCTAACTATATATATATATATATATATATATATATATATATATATATATATATATATATATATATATATATATATATATATATATATATATATATATATATATATATATATATATATATATATATATATATATATATATATATATATATATATATATATATATATATATATATATATATATATATATATATACATATATATATATACATATATATATATAGATAGATATATAGATAGATAGATAGATAGATAGATAGATAGATAGATAGATAGATAGATAGATAGATAGATAGATAGATAGATAGATAGATAGATAGATAGATAGATAGATAGATAGATAGATAGATAGATAGATAGATAGATAGATAGATAGATAGATAGATAGATAGATAGATAGATAGATAGATAGATAGATAGATAGATAGATAGATAGATAGATAGATAGATAGATAGATAGATAGATAGATAGATAGATAGATAGATAGATAGATAGATAGATAGATAGATAGATAGATAGATAGATAGATAGATAGATAGATTTCACAGTACTATGCAGACCCAAAAGCAATATTTATTACTTCATTGATTAATTAAGAGGCAGCGGCCATCGCCACAATCGCCAGTATCAGTATCACAACTGCTGATGTGTCCACGATGAAGGACGGCACACGCGGAAATAAAATGATAAGTCAATCGATCAACAAGTCAATCAATTAATTAGTCAAATAAACATTGAACGAAAGAAAGAGAACAAAGAAAGAAAGAAAGAAAGAAAGAAAGAAAGAAAGAAAGAATATCAATTACAATTTTACGAAACTTTGGATTTTGAGACAAATTGTTCGTGATAAAGGAGCTACACTTATAAATACATAAATGAATGCCTACATTGCAAATTGCATTAGTAATTGTCCGTATCTAAAAACAAGTAGACCTGCTTTTGAAACAGGTCATTATGAGTTTCAATATTGTTGTGTTTCTAATTGGACCAAAGTGTTTATGTAAAAAGGATCTGTAAATAAATAAATAAATAAATAAATTACAATCCTATCCTATCCTGTCCCGTAACCCTGAGGTCGTAGGGGCACCACAGATGATCGTTTAACCAGCATACTAAATAAATTACAAATTGCATCGATTATCTTATCAGTTTGAAACACATGACCTAACATTTTAAAACAAAGACAATAATCACTTGGGTTTAAAAGTCTGGGCGAGCGTTGCTATCTTTGGAAGACGCTGGGACCGATTTGATGATTGGCTGCGGTCAAACTGGCCCTATTTATACCCCTGAAAACCCCGGAAGCTATACCCTCGGGCCTTCCGCTAAGAAAAAAAAGATAAGTCAGGAAGATGCGCAAATGACTCAATAAATTGTTTTGTCTCTATTTTTTACCCTCCGTAGTGGTCCAACATAGATAACCTAAAACAAATCAAACCCACCCTCACATCCACCCACCCACAAACACATACGCACACACACAGGCACACACGCGCGCACACGCACTCATACACACACCAAAACGCACGAGCTCACATACGCACACGGAAGCATGAACGAACGGACGAACAGACGCACACACACACACACACACATACACACACACACACAACTAACACATTTTTAAGTGTAAAACTATTTTGTAAAATTTTTTAAATAAATGCAATTAAAGAGATTAGCTTAGTTTCTCCACACAAGCACACACACACAACACTACACACACACGCGCGCACACACACACACACCCACACACACACACACACACGCGCGCGCGCACTGCCTCACTATGTCCCCTCCTAATTCACAATAAAAAGTCGATCCTCAATATACACAAACTAAACTTAATTGAAAACGAATAACATGATACGTCGGGGTAACCGCGGGATTCAGTGGGAGAAGTCAACGCTAGCAGGTGTAAAATGGTTCCGGAAAGCTACCAGGGCTCGAAACTAGCCGGTGACGAGTGATAGTTTTTCTCGCTGGAATCGACATTCTGTAATGATTCTTTATATGCTGTTTCACGTTCGTCCCGTGTCGTTGTAGCGACATGTTAAAAGAACCGATCATTTTGGCACAGGTAAAACAACGTGACACCACAAACAACAACAACAAAAGCAACAATAGGAACAACAACAACAACAACAACAACAACAACAACAAACCAGAAAAGGCTCAAATAGGCGCGGACATTTATATAGAGCGTTCAAGGTCACTCAGGTGCCCAAAGCGTTAGACCGGTGTGCATCAAGGAGGAAGTTTGCGCTTCGGGCGACTAGAGTTAGACCTTATTTGCGGCCAGCGGTTTCAGCATTATATATATAAAAATTATTAAAGCGCATTATATGAGAAAAATGCATTTCATTTCATCAGATACCATTAAAGGAAAACAAATTATGCTGAGCTGGTTAAATAAAGCTGTCCCTAGAGTTAGCGAAAACGTCGTTCATGTAAAATTATTATGTGAAATTAATCGCTTCCTTGTCAGCCATAAAAATAATTTATTATCTGTAAAATAAATATGGACGATGAGCTATGTATTTTGTCCACACGGGAAGCAAATATATTTGAAATGTAGAGCCTAAGTTAGGTAAACAAATTCCTCGCGCTGGGCATGCTAAATAAAGTGGACGACTTCAATCTTCATCATTATCATCGTCGTCGTCGTTTCTCATCATCATCATCATCATCATCATCATCATCATCATCATCATCATCATCATCATCATCATCATCATCATCATCATCACCACCCTTTTTTATCACTTTTTTTATATTTCGTTCTTTATTTCTGTCATCCACCTCCCCCCACTTCTCCTCCTACCATACAATCCTTCATATTTCTTTCTTCCGTTTTTTTCATTTCTTTTATTCTGTCTTTGATTTATTTTACATTTGTTTGTTTATGTGTTACTTTCCTTCTGTCATTCCTTCATTTGTTTTATAACGTTCTTTCTTTCTTTCTTTCTTTCCTTCTTTTATTTCTTTTCGTTCCTTTCTAAATTCTGAAGCCAAGTTAACAACTTGCGGCCTTTTCTTCCTTCCTTTCTTTTTTTTCCTTTCTTTTTCTTTTCTTTTCTTTTCATTTCTTTCTTTATGCCCTTCTTTCTTTCTCTTTTCTATTTCCTTTCTTTCTTTCTTTCTTTCTTTTCTTTCTTGCTTTCTTTCTTTCCTTTCCTTTCTTTCTTTCTTTCTTTTTTCTTTCTTTCCTTTCTTTCTTTCCTTCCTTCCTTTCTTTCTTTCTTTCTTTCTTTCTTTCTTTCTTTCTTTCTTTCTTTCTTTCTTTCTTTCTAGTCCTGGCAAACCGGTGACCCAAGTTTCAATCCCGTGTTGGGCAAACAAAAAGTGGCATTTTTTCATTAGCCGTCTAAGCAGTATGATTGCTCTGGTGGTTCAGTGTTGATTTAGATCCTCCACATTCTCTCCCGTCTGCTATATTGCCAATGGTGGGTGTAGACTCTATTTATTCATTCGTTTCATTTTTTTCTTCTTTCTTTAACTAATTAATCCTTCCTTTCGTCTTTCTTTCTTTCTGTTCTGTTCTTATTTATTTATTTAATCGTTCTTATATAGCGCTTTTTCAGCTCAAGAGCTGCTCAAGGCGCTGGTCGATACAGGATCTAACTCAAGCCGCCCCTGGCGCCAACTTGCAGCCTTTGGGCGCACCGTAATAACGCTCCATACAACTGAGCGCAATCCTGGGCGGCCAGGGATGGGAGAGAAGGACCTAGGTGCATGCTGGGTGTGTTCTTGTCACCGGCACTCACCCGTCTAGGATATGAGCGTCAGGATCTTTAAAGTCCGTTATGATGGAATGTATGCGACACAGACTAGACCTCGGTACGGTTTATACTCTCATCCGAAGGAGTAGGAAACGGGAGTAAAGTGTCTTTCCCAAGGACACAACACAATGCCCTGGCATGGGCTCGAACCTGGGGCCTTCAGATCCGCATGCCAAAGCTCTACCATTAGGCCACCGTGCCTCCCATTTTCTTTCTAAATTCTGAAGCCAAGTTGACATTGTATTACGGCAACTGCGCATTAAATCTATTCTCCCCAGTTATAACATAACACCAACAAAAGCGCCATTAGTCCAAAAGGTTTACTGTTACTGTACTGCACATTCCGTCAGATAAAGCCCATATAAATTATACATTTTTAATATCAACATTACTGAAGTCGTGCACAAACCAGTTAAACTAGAAGTCATTGTCAAAGCCTCATTGATCTTGCAGCACTATAACTACCGCTTTCAAAAATGTTATTTAGGGCCCATTGACTTGATTGAAGTTTAGGTTTTAAATTTAACCAGTTCAGTTAATTACAATTCATTTGTAAGCGTAATTTATCAAGAACTATCAATCTGTTTCATTTCATTACCTACTGCCTTTTGAAATTGGGACTGGATATTAATTTTTAACTGGTTCATTTATCGCACAGTTATCTAGCAACTACAGGCTAGACATTTTTATTAAAAGGCCCACACCTTTTTGTAGTTGTGAGTCCTCATTCAACAATAGTACGGTTAATTAAGGTATATTTCCCGAGCTTCGTTTAACCTGCTACTACTCTAATTTGGAATCAACAGCCTCGGCCTGATTGAAGATTTCAGCCAGTTCAGATAATTGACGTTAATTTTATATGCTTTTTTTGTTATTACAAACACGGCGATATTTTGAAACACATCTTAATATCTTTATCTTCGTGATATATTTATTTTCATTTTTGTATTTTGTGAATACTTTGAAATAGCTGGGAATCAGAACGAGCCAAAATCGGTCTGTCGGTATAGATATTTCAGGTCGTGGCCTATCATTCCTCGTTTTTATTTTGCTTCGTTAGGATAAAGCCGAGTCACAATATTGCCAAGAAAATGTAACACTTTTGAAAATGCTTATTTTTCGGCAATGCAAGTGAATGTCTGGAAATACATTTGAATGGCTTGTCACCTTGTTTTAATTGTATATGTGTGTGTGCTTCGTGCGTGAGTGCGTGCATGCGTGTGTGTGCGTGTGTGTGTGTGTTTGTGTGTGTGCATCTCTTAGGTTATCCATATCTGACCACTATGGAGGGTACAAAATTGGGGCAAGACAATTAATTGAGTCATTTGCGCATCTGCCTGATTCATCATTTTTTCTTAGCGAAAGGCCCGGAGGGTATACCTTCCGGGTTTTTGAGGGGTATAAATAGGGCCAGTTTAACCGCAGCCAATCATCAAATCGATCCCAGCGTCTTCTTCCAAAGATAGCAACGCTCGCCCAGACTCCTAAACCCAAGTGAGTATAGTCTTTGTTTTAAAGTGAATGTTAGGTCATGTATTTGTTAAACTAGACGGTAGTATGCTCATAAAAGAGGTTATCGATCTACCTTATTGACGTGAAAGCTCTCAAATAAGAGTGTACCGGCTTAAAGAAAACACCACTCAGGCCTTACCAGTTTACTTCGACACAGTCCTTACACGTCAACAAATACAACAGGACGAGAACCAGTGAAACAAACACAGCAAAATAACCTCTGTCCAAACTACTGTTTTTAAATAAATATAATTATTAATTAATGCAATTTGCAATTAATTAATTAATTAATTAATTAATTTATTCAATAATATTTATAAGAGCAGCCTCCATCATGAACAAGATGAAGTTGTTTAATTGTCCATTGTTTCTTAACATTCCATTTCGTATTTCTTTGTTTGTTTCTTTCTTTAAAGGTTTATTTGATAGATAGATAGATAGATAGATAGATAGATAGATAGATAGATAGATAGATAGATAGATAGATAGATAGATAGACAGATAGACACACACACACACATATATATACATATATATATCGATGGATAGATAGATAGATAGATATATACATGTAGATAGGTGAATGGATGGATAGATAGTTAGGTAGATAGATAGATAGATAGATAGATAGATAGATAGATAGATAGATAGATAGATAGATAGATAGATAGATAGATAGATAGATAGATAGATAGATAGATAGATAGATAGATAGATAGATAGACAGATAGACACACACACACACATATATATATACATATATATATCGATGGATAGATAGATAGAAAGATATATAGGCTTACATGTAGATAGGTGAATGGATGGATAGATAGTTAGGTAGATAGATAGATAGATAGATAGATAGATAGATAGATAGATAGATGGATAGATAGATAGATAGATAGATAGATAGATAGATAGATAGATAGATAGATAGATAGATAGATAGATAGATAGATAGATAGATAGATAGATAGATAGATAGATAGATAGATAGATAGATAGATAGATAGATAGATAGATAGATAGATAGATAGATAGATAGAGAGATAGAGAGATAGAGAGATAGATAGATCGATAGATCGATAGATCGATAGATAGATAGATAGATAGATAGATAGATAGATAGATAGATAGATAGATAGATAGATAGATAGATAGATAGATAGATAGATAGATAGATAGATAGATAGATAGAATTATTGATTGATTGATTAACTTTTTATTTTATTTCCACGTGCAGCCTTTCATCATGAACAAGATGGCAGTTGTGGTGCTGATGATGGCGATGGTAGCGATGGCCGCTGCCTCTGGCTACTACCCAGTGAAAACAATCGGCATCCCCATTCCCGTTCCTGTCAAGGTGATCGTGCCAATTCCCGTTCAAAAATTGTTTGTTTCAGGCCTATATTTAGTTTTACCACAGGGGTAGTATGCGACTTGGTGCTCCTGTACAGCTCAGTGGTTTTGGGGGTCCTCTTAATGCCAACATTAGTTATATTGATGTCTACCTCTGCACTATAGAGAACCCACAAACCAGTGCGGTAAAAAGGGATGTTGTTGTTGTTGTTGTTGTTGTTGTTGTTGTTATTGTTGTTGTTATTGTTAATGTTGTGATGACGTGTATTCTCTGTCCATTGTATTAGTACATCAATCTGTAATTTAGATATTCATTTTTTTAATTTCTATTTATTAATTTATTAGTATTATTTTATTTATTTATTTTATTTATCTTTCGGGGGACCGGAGGGAGGAGGGGAGGGGGAGATTATCTTATCTGATCTTATCTGATAAGCTCTTATCTTTTCGCATTATTAAGGTCAAGGGCTACGGCTATGGCGGCTATGGCGGCTATGGCGGCGGCTTTGGCCTGGGTGGATTTGGAGGCATCGGATACGGCGGACTGGGCGGTTGGGGCTTTGGTGGATTTGGACTTGGCTATGGCGGCTACGGCGGCTACGGCCTCGGCTACGGCGGCTACGGCGGCTACGGCGGCTACGGCCTCGGCGGTTTCGGCGGCTTTGGCGGCTTCGGTGGTGGCAAATACTACTAGAACAATGGTACGTCATGATGATGATGATGATGATGATGATGATGATGATGATGATAATGATAATGATTGATTGATTGATTGATTTGTTCAGGTAGGGAATGCTTGATGGATTGATATATTATTGAACTGATTGCTGGACATAAATTGTGTTAATTTTGATTTCAGAATCCAGAACCCCTTGCGTTGCAATCTTAATGTGGAGGAATCCTGAAAGCTGCCACACTGTACTATGCAATGTGTAGTAGTGATGACTGGTCCGTTCGATTTACAATAAATATTGCATTGTAAAAAGTCAGCCAATGTGTGGCTGTTGTATGTACTATACATGCGTGAATGTTAGTAGATATCTGTTTAATAAGGTTGGAACCAGGATTCTGAAGTGCTCACTGTCTATCTGTTTGTCAGTATCTCTGCCTAGGTCTCTGTCTAGCTGTCTCTGTCTGTCTGTCTCTGTCTGTCTGTCTGTCTGTCTGTCTCTCTCTCTCTCTCTCTCTCTCTCTCTCTCTCTTGTAGTTAAAAATAAGTTATCGTTTTTTTCCCCTTAAAATATGGCGTTCAACGGACAAACCAAACGACTTGACTTGTATTAGATTAACGTCCCCGGACACATCAGCGTATAGGGGACTTCAACCAAACGACCGAACGACAGACCTATATAACCTATGGCTCTTTGTGATCCTCGACTAAATTAAAGTATTTCCAGATAAATCTGAAAACATAAGCAGAACACGTCGCCTATACGTATAATCCTACACCCGGCCTAGAACGTACATACAATCCTCTGTTGCTCATGAGACTCGAACCTTGTGAATCTAACCGTGATATTACGCCGCTCCTTAATAGCTGAAAGTTGGCAGTCAGTAACAGTAACATTTTGTTGGACAAATACTAGGACAGTTATGCTTGTAATTATCACCCCTTGGTGCGGTGATCTCTTAACACACCGAGGAAGCTTTTGCCCAAAATGAACGATACAGTGGTCAGGGCATACAATCACTCTACAGTTATTCACACAATCACAATCAATAATATCTGGAACATTCACTGCTATCAATGGTCTGGAACCACATCCAAGCAGTATGCATAGCTAGAAAATCTTTTTCTGAAGGAAAATAATTATTATCAAAACCATCTTCCACTGGCAGCCAATGTGGAGGAGAAGGAATTGCCATCGTTTTTGCGGCAAGCCGCACACAGCAACGACTTTCTCGCGTTTCCTCTTACACGAAAATCTACTCCACACCCGGTCAAAATGTGGAACTGCCCCAATAAAAAAATAATTGTAAAAATGAACAGAAAAACTGGTTAGTTCTCTTCCCTTGTTGTGTACCCGTTTAACCTAAATGATATTATGGTAGGCCTAGTCATTCTTTATCCAGGTCGGATGAAACTTTTTGATATGATACACAATATCAGTACCAAAATTGCCGCAGCAAAAAACAGGAAGAAGAAATAATAATACGTAAATGATGAAGAATCGAATACACACCCACTCGTCAACCCACTCACCCAATCAAACCTTTTCTTTCTTTCACCCCGCACTCATCCCCCTCCCTTCTCTCTCTCTCTCTCTCTCTCTCTCTCTCTCTCTCTCTCTCTCTCTCTCTCTCTCTCTCTTTATCGTATTACGTTTTGTCATATTACGCTTTGTGTACGATCTCCTCTGCACTTTGAAATTAGTCATTTAAACAGTCAAAGAAAAAGAATTGACTGTTAACCTGTTTACTCAGCTGTGCGTAATCTTCAATCCCTGATTGATCACACTTATGATTCTCATAATCACAGATAATAGTCTGCATAATCACACAATATTCTCTGCATAATCTGTGTGCTATTGTTTAAATAAGCGCTTCTAAATCCAATGTCAGAACTACGGTAATCATCCAGTTCTTTTTCTTCTTTTTTGCATATATCATGTGATCTTTTAATCTTGCTGTACAGTTAGTGACAATAGAGAATCACAGTTCTAATTTCTAGTTACAAAGCTTTAAGCTCAGCTCTGGAGCAATTGTTTTGGCTTTGTCCGTCCGGCCAGTGTCCGGCGTCCGGAGGTGATATTTGCGCACTTTTTGTTTCTTTCTAAAACTAATGGACGAATCTCTTTGAAAATTGGTATTTAGTTAGGAAACAGTGAACCCTACCAGAAAACAAAAAAACACCAATTATGCATATCGGTTGACGTCATCATGTGACCTCATAATTTGTTGGGTTTTTTTGTTCCCTTCTAGTCCTATTTTCTCTTAAACTACTGGAGGGATTTAGTTCAAGTTGGGTATGTACTTAGACTTTATTTAAGGCCTCCAAAATAAAACCAAACTTATGCAAATCAAGTAATGTAATCATCGAGCCGTCAGTTTTTTAAATTAAAAAAAATTTAATTAAAGAAAACTTTCTATGTATTAGAATGTACGGAACCTTAAACTTGTACCTTAAACGAAACTACAATAATAAATATACTATATTGAGTGTCTCAAGATGACTAGTTTTACCCTGCTCACTTTACGGTTTAGCCTTGTTTAGTCATTGTAATCTTAGAATGTTAATGTTAGGCTGCAGCAGACGATGGAAGTAATCAAGCGTAGCAATGATATACTGCCGTTTACACACAGTGGTAGCTGAGTGGGGCCGGGTAGCTCAGTTGGTAAGAGCGTCTTGCTAGTAACCGAAAGGTCGCTGGTTCGAATCCCGGATTGGTCAACGTGTGATCATATTATTTTCCCCTTTACCAACAACTGGCCCGCTGGTGTCAGTATAAATCGGTCCAGTAGTCACCTATATGCGAAAGTGTCGTGTGACTATAATCTACAAACAACGTGGTAGCTGACGGTAGTAGCACAGTCAATGACATCATCGTAGCTACGTTAGGCGAGTCGATTACCAGCCAATGAGACCACAGGTTAGAATAGACTCAACCAGGTCTGGCTGATTCAAATAGAGAGGGTATACGCTGGGCTCTCGCCTTTTCATGTGGAAGTGACGTTGCGTTCTCTATAATTAGAATAGGTGCGCCAGGGAAAACCCTTCGCGTGTCTAAAATTAGATTGCTGCTGGGAAACGCTATAGTAGGCCTAAAGTGCTTCTCCTACGCACCTAAGCAAAGTTGAGTTGTACATTTATTTTACACGCATGCTGTAATACTGTATTTCCGATTGTTTATCTTTATCATTAAAGCAATTATTGTTTTGTTTAATATATAGAAAATTAGCTTATTAAATGTATATTTCTCAGAACTCAAAAAAAAATTTGATTATTTTTTTTTTATTTTAGATAATTAAATTATGTTCTATTTGTAATAGGTAGCATGTTGATTTATCCTTTTATTTTATTTATTTACTTATATTTAATTTTACTTTATTTTTTTTTATTCATTTTATCTATTTATTTATAAACGTTTTTATTTGTTATTTTTTATTGTGTGTTTGTCAATGGTAATGTAAACTTGTAATCCATCTCTTGGTGAGGGATATATTATATTCTAATTATAAATTCTATTTACCCAGCATTCTTTATTGGGTCAAGAATAAAGTGAATTGACTTTTTTAAAAATCCATACATTGATTTTTTTTAAATCATTGTTTTGATTTATGTTCCACACTGTTTAATAGTAACATTTCATTTTGAGTGTGTCAGTGCAGATGCTGCTGATTGTGTATGTGTGTGTTTGTTTTTAAATGTGTGTGTGTTTATTGAATTATAAATTCATTGTTTTAATACTTAACGTGAGTGTGTGCATGTTGAGCATTTATAAGCTAGGCTCGTTTGTTTTGTTCCCAGAAGAGCTCTGTGATGTAAAACAAAAACATGGTTAAGTTGAATTTTTTTAGAACAATCAATGTCTTTATATACATGTGTGTGTGTGTGTGTGTGTTTTCTTTTAGTGTTTTGTTTTGTTTTTGTTCTTTGGGGAAAAGGATACTCGTTTCTTTTTATTGCAACCAAGCACACGCAACAAGTCAACACACACAAAACACACATAAACAGTGATTAAGTCTACAAACAAATTAAAGACACAAGAAGGCTAAGAAAGGTTTATTTTTTCAGTTTTCTTTGTTTCTTATTTAAATTTTAATTTATTAAATTAATTACGTTCTATAAAATAATTAATTAAAATTGGTTGTATTATTACTATCAATACACCTGATCATACAGTTACAAAATTGAAATAAACATGTTAATCAATCAGTGACAGCACAACTATGATGCATAAAATGGTAAGGGCCATACTAGTCTCCTACATGAAATGGTGAGGACCATACTAGTCTACTACATGAAATGGCGAGGACCATATCAGTCTACTACATGAAATGCCGAGGACCATACTAGTCTACTACATGAAATGGCGAGGACACTACTAGTCTACTACATGAAATGGCGAGGACCATATCAGTCTACTACATGAAATGCCGAGGACCATACTAGTCTACTACATGAAATGGCGAGGACACTACTAGTCTACTACATGAAATGGCGAGGACCATACTAGTCTCCTACATGAAATGGTGAGGACCATACTAGTCTACTACATGAAATGGTGAGGACCATACAAGTCTACTACATGAAATGGTGAGGACCATACAGGACTGCTACATGAAATGGTGAGGACCATACTAGTCTACTACATAAAATGGTGAGGATCATACTAGTCTACTACATGAAATGGTGAGTACCATACAGGACTGCTACATGAAATGGCGAGGACCATACTAATCTACTACATTAAATGGTGAGGACCATACTAGTGTACTACATGAAATGGTGAGGACCATACAAGTCTACTACATGTAATGGTGAGGACCATACTAGTCTCCTACATGAAATGGTGAGGACCATACAAGTCTACTACATGTAATGGTGAGGACCATATACTAGTCTCCTACATGAAATGGTGAGGACCATACAGGACTGCTACATGAAATGGCGAGGACCATACTAGTCTACTACATGAAATGGCGAGGACCATACTAGTCTCCTACATGAAATGGCGAGGACCATACTAGTCTACTACATGAAATGGCGAGGACCATACTAGTCTCCTACATGAAATGGCGAGGACCATACTAGTCTACTACATGAAATGGCGAGGACCATACTAGTCTCCTACATGAAATGGCGAGGACCATACAAGCCTACTACATGCAATGGTAAGGACCATACTAGTCTACTACATGAAATGGCGAGGACTATACTAGTCTCCTACATGAAATGGCGAGGACCATACTAGTCTACTACATAAAATGGTGAGGACCATACAAGTCTACTACATGAAATGGTAAGGACCATACTAGTCTCCTACATGAAATGGCGAGGACCATACTAGTCTACTACATGATATGGCAAGGACCATACAGGACTGCTGCATGAAATGGCGAGGACCATAAAGTCTACTACATGAAATGGTGAGGACTATACAAGACTCCTACATGATATGGCGAGAACCATACAGGACTGCTGCATGAAATGGCGAGGACCATAAAGTCTACTACAAAAAATGGTGAGGACCATACTAGTGTATTATATAAATTTGCGAGGACCATTCTAGTCCACTACATAAAAAGGCAAGGACTATACAGGACTGCAACATGAGATGGTGAGGACCTAACATGACGTCTACAGGCGATAATGAGGACCATACAAGATGCTACATCAGTACATGAGATGGCGAAGACCATATATAGAGTACTGCTGTATGAGATGTCGAGGACCACACAGGACTGCTACATGATACCAAAACAGGGTAGCCTAAATAGTCAGTGATGATGAGATAAAAAAAAAAAAAAAAAAAAAAAAAAAAAACAACAACAAAACAGTAACATTCACAATGAAAATTCAAAACAATTCTATTACAGCCTGTTTGTTCTCCCTATATTGATTCAAGTTTTCACAAATGCAAGTGCGAAATCACATGAAGAGAAAGAAAAAACAAAGGTCAGCAATGTACGAGTATACAATATAGACTGAGTGTAGTGTTAATTCTGAGCAATCTGACAGAAGACTAGCCAAATAAATAACCATAAAACAGTATGTCAATAGAAGACAAAATGAAAACAACAAATTGATTGTGTGAGGTGACTGACTGTAACTGTTCCATCGTAACTGTTTCCATGGAGATTGTTGACATCAAGTATGCCGTATTAGCCGTAAGCGCTGGAAGTCGGTATAGGCCTAGCGGGAATTCCCTACACGCGCCGTACTAAATTTAGCTTATGCAACGTCACTTCCACATGAAAAGGCGAGAGCCCAGTGCATACCAAATAGAGAGATAGAACGGGAGTCGTAGGGCGTTTCACCCGTCCCCTATACGCTTAATGTGTCCGGGGACGTAAATTTACTCAACAACAACGAGTCGTAGGGGAGACGAGGAGCAGTACACAGCTACACAGTTAGCAGTAAAATCTCTCCACTCATAGACCAGGAAGCAGGACTTTTGAATCTTAGAATTCAATCAAGTAGCCACGAGCCTGACTTTGTCAAACAGGTAAATGAACATACTTCTGTTTCATCGTGATATATTTATATTATTGTTGAAATTATGTTTGTGGAATTTGCTATGCATAGACTTGAATTGTTAATCCGAATTTGCCTTACCACGTGGAGACGCCGAACACGTGTTAAGCACGACCGGTTTGGACGCCATGTTGTATACCTGACGGAACCACTGTTGTTTAACCTATATGTATGTTTGCAGACCAGTGGCTGTACCAGTGAATGTTTATAATATTAGTAATTATGTATGTGTATAGTTAGCCACGATGTATATTTATGTATGTATAGGAAATTGAAGTTGAGATTCCAGTGGACCACGGACGTAGCAGAATGTTCGTCGCTTATGTATAGAGATGTGGAGCTATCACTGAGGGCTACTTTGGCTTTCAGTGAGACGCTCTGCACAGACCTATTATTCAAGGTTGTGCAGAATTTCGTCTCTTGTGTTACAGACGAGCAGGCGAGATATAACGTGCGCCCAACTCCACAGAAAACACGAGTTGGCTGTTTAGCCTCTACAGCACAGGACTGAGAAAGCAACCCGGGAAAACACCCTCCAAGACACCACAGCGTGTCAAGGGACCGAACTACACGACGACCCAGCGTGTACGAGAAGCTACCTCAACAAAGGGCTTCAAACCCGCTACACACAAGTTAAGTGCATAGGAAAAAGTGCACTAAAACTGATAGAAAAAAGGACCACAGTAGTCCACTCTTCAGAAACTATAGTACACCGGACCACAGTAGTCCAATCTACATGAACTCTAGTAGCCAGTGCCCTATGAAGACATAACAGCTGCCTGGACTATCAGCGATCTAATCATTTGCATTGACTCTTGACTTTTTAAGGTAGATTAGGACATCGAAGATATTGTATAGAGTAGAAGAAATAAATGTGTGATTTTAACTGTTATCAAGTGGCTGGACTACATATGATTCATAGCCGTGTGAAAGCTAGTGTGACAGTGATCTTTTACCATTTTTCTATCTATCTCTGTATCCCAGCCTCAACACAGACCAAGCTAAATAAATAAATGTATTAAAGTAAATCACCGGGTGACTAACTAGCGGTTCCCATAGAATAAAGCGTGAGGGTTACAGCATTCCATTGTGCAGAGCCCAGCAACAAATAAACCCCACGTTACAGAGTGACGTCCTCGTGTGATGTGACGTCATCATACTTTTTTTTTTTTTCTAATCTAATTTTCTCCAAAACTGCTGGAGGGATTTGGTTCAAGTTTAGTATATACTTCTTAGGCACAGCGCCTAACGCCTCAATCGTTGTCTTTATGTCATTGGCACTCACTCCCTGGGGAATGAGCGTAAATGTCTTTTTAAAATCCGGGAATAGTATCATCATAATTCTCTTCCGCCTTCTCATCCATCTTCTTTTTGTCCTTTTTTTATTGTCTGACAGAGTGTGTGTGTGGGTGGGATGGTGGGTGGGTGGTGGGTGGGTGAGTGTATGTGTGTGTGTGTGTTTGTGTGTGTGTGTGTGTGTGTGAGTGTGAGAGAAAGCACGCGAGGGGGATTCTGCACCCGTTAGTGTCCATCACTTGTTTATTTTATTTATTTAGTTAGCTTATTTAATATTCTTAGGCAAGTAGCACTTTTCCAGCTCAAAAGCTGCTCAAGGCGCTGGCCGATACAAGATTTTAACGCAAGCCGCCCGAGGCGCTCACTTGATGCTTTTGGCGCATCGCCCACTGAGTACAGTCGTAGGCGACAGGGGATGGGGAGAAGGAACCTAGTGCTTTCTTGGTGTATTTGTTTAGACGGCATTCACTCGTACACGACATGAGCGTCAGGATCTTTAAAGCCGTGCGATGGAATGCTGTGCGTGCAGAGACTAGATCTCGGTTTATACTCTCATATTTAGATTTCACTACAGTGTTTGTGCAGTCTTCACAGTTATTTCACCTCCCTTTAACATCGATGTACGCCTGATTTGTTCCAGTGGGATATTGACCGATCACTAATCCTGAGCAAACAGATCGATCGATGGTAGAAGATCGCTGCAATGGTATCGATTTTGATTGATTAGAAGGGATGTCCTCATGACAAGATTAATCGTCAACGTATATGAGTCAAACTGAATTGGGGGACGCAGTTGGCTCAGTGGTTTACGCAGTGTACTCAAATTTCAGGCAATAACATTGCAGCCTGCATAGCATAGACTTTAAAGATCCTGAAGCTCATGTTCTAGACGGGTGGGAGCCGGGTACACAAATACACCTAGCACGCACTAGGTCCCTTATGCATATCCCCGGTCACCAAGGATAGTGCTCAGTGTGGGCGGCGACTTCACTTAAATCCTGTATCGACCAGCTATATAAGATTGATCGATTAAATCAAATTCCCAAGTCGCGAGAAGACCGTAGCACTGTCATTGATTTGTAACGCGGTGTCTTACTTGCCCTTATCAGTTATGTTGACATAGATTTGTGCCCTGATGGGTGATATTTCTTCAAATAAATCTGCTTTAATTCAAAGCTATTTATTATACCGTTTCTTTCTAAACTGGAGTAAGAGAAGAGTGGAAAATCCCCGAAGCGAGTCGTTATGAAACCTGTATTGAATTATGTCTGTATGTTCTATGTTGCACGTTGGTCTTGTGTGCATATATATGTATGCATGTGTATTCTTTGTTTAGCTGTGAGCTTGCTCTTTCCCCCCTCTCTCTCTCTCTCCCTTTCTCTCTCTCTGTGTGGGTGTGTGTGTGTGCGTGTGTGTGTAAGCGACACGCTAATAGAACATTGTGCTTGCAAGTTGTCTTTGTATCTGACACTGTCACGTGGGGTTTATGGGCTCTGCACAATGGAATTATGGACCCTCACGTTTATTCGGTGGGAACTGCTAGTAAGTCACCCTATGAATTACTTTAATAAATTTATTTGTTTAGCTCGTTCTGTGTTAAGGTTGGGGTACAGAAATAGATAGAAAAATTGTAAAAGATTACTGTCACACTAGCTTTCACACGGCTATGAATCATATGTAGTCCAGCCACTTGATAACAGTTAAAATCACACATTTATTTCTTCTACTCTATACAAGATTCTCTAAGTACTAATCTAACTTAAAAAGTCTCAGACAATGCTAACAGTTCGATCGCTGATAGTCTAGGCAGCTGTTATATCTTCCTCGGGCACTTGCTATTATATTTCATGTAGATTTGGACTACTGTGGTCCGTTTTACAGTTTCTGAAGAGTTGGACTACTGTGGTCCGTTTTCGATCAGTTTAAGTGCACCTTCGGTTTTACACTTAACTGCTAGATGGTGCGTGCGAAGTCCTTCTGTGAGGTAGCTTCTGGTCCACCTGTGTCGTTGTGTAGTTGGGTTCCCTTGCCACGCTGTGGGGTCTGACAGGGTGTTTTTCCGGGTAGCTCTGTCCGACTTGTGCGGTAGAGGCTCCGCAACCAACTCGTCGTTTCTGTGGAGTGGGACGCACAGGATAGCTCGCCTGCTCGTCTGTAATATAAGAGACGAAATTCTGCACAACCCTGAATAATCGGTTTGTGCAGAGCGTCTCACTGAAAGCCAAAGTAGCCCTCAGTGATAGCTCCACATCTCTATACATAAGCGACGAACATTCTGCTACTTCCGGGGTCCACTGGAATCTCACTCTAAATTCCTATACATACATAAATATCAAACGTGGCTAACTATACACATACAGAATTAATAATATTATAAACATTCAGTGGTACAGCCACTGGTCTGCAAACATACATGTTAAACAACAGTGGTTCCGTACAGCATACAACATGGCGGCGCAACCGGTCGTGCTTAACACGTGTTCGGCTTTTCCACATGGTCACGCAAATTCGGATTAACAATTCACATTTATGCATAGCAAATTCCACAAACATAATTTCAACAATAATATAAATATATCACGATGAAACAGAAGGGTGTTCATTTACCTGTCTGACAAGTTCAGGCCCGTGGTGGCTTGATAGAATTCTAAGATTCTAAAGTCCTGCTTCCTGGTCTATGAGTGAAGAGATTTCTCTAGCTATGGAGATGTTAACTCTTCCTCGTCTCACACACGACTGATTCAAACTGCGCTAGGATCTGACACAGTCAGAACTGCTCTACCCGCTTGCCTGAGCTCTCATTGGTTAAAAACGGTCAGATTCAAAGTTCAAGTGCTGAGTCACTGCGCTGTGTGTGGCTCGCTCGCCGTGTGTGGCCTGCTGTGTAATTTAATTGCTGCTGTGTAATACACTCCTCTCTCTAATGTTACAATGACTACACAAGGCTACATAGTCACTGGGCAGGGTAAACGGCTCGGTTCATGACAGGCTCCCTCAACTGAAAAAAGGCGATGACTACTGGATTCGACCTTTTTCTACTACAGAGCCTAGTTTAACGCAGCACTATCCTAGGGTCCTATGTACACACTAGTTAAGTTGCTCTACCTGAGCTGCAGTGCTGTGCCAGGTAGCTATGGACACTAGTGACAGGGTATTACTGGACGGGGACGAATTCTGGTGCTGTGGCCCTTAGTTGTGATGGGTGGGCGACAGCTGCTGTGTCCTCCACGAGATGGCGACTGAGGTAGTCGGCTCCGTGGTTCTCTTTGCCGGGGATGTACTCGATCTGGAATGAGTACGCCTGAAGGGTGAGTGCCCATCGCATCAGGCGAGAGTTCAAAGACTTGGAGGCTGCCAGGAACGATAGGGGTTGGTGGTCCACCTGAACTGTGAAGTGGGTCCCATACAGGTAGAGTTGGAATTTCTGTATGGCCCAGACTAGTCCAAGACATTCCTTCTCCGACGTGGCGTAGTGGGTCTCGGCGGGTCTCAATTTTCTGCTGGCGTAGGCGACAGGGAATAGCGTCTCTGCATTCTTGGGGTCGCGCTGTAGCAGTACTGCTCCGAGGCCTAAGTCGCTTGCGTCGGTGCGAAGAACGAATGGCTGAGTCAAATCGGGTAGGTGGAGTACTGGCGCCGATTTCATTCTGTCCTTGAGTGTTTGGAATGCTGTCTCGCATTCGGCTGTCCATACTACTTTGTCCGGGGCGATTTTCCGGGTTCCATTTGTCAGTGGCACGGCGATGCTGTTGTAGTTGGGGATGAACTTCTGGTAGAAGCCGCAGAGTCCTAGAAACGACTGCACTTCCTTCTTGGTCTTGGGCCTAGGAGCGTCAAGTAGGCGTTTCACTGTCTTCTCTACCGGTCGCAGGCTTCCTTGACTGATGGTGTGTCCCAGAAATTCTAGTTCTGTGAATCCAATCTGACATTTGGTGGGTCTTGCCGTCAATCCCGTGTCTCTGAGGCGGGCGAGTAGTTGTTGTAGGAGCGTGACATGTTCCTCCCACGTAGGTGTTGCGATGAGGATGTCGTCCATAAACGAGTGTAGGTGCTCGCTGCTCAGGGGTGCCAGGAGTTTTCGCATCATGGCGCTGAAGATGCTGGGTGCGTTGTGGAGTCCGAATGGAAGTACATTGAACTCGAAGTGTCCTTCCATAGTGCTAAACGCTAGGTACTTTCGGACTTGCGGTTGCACTGGTATCTGATAGTATCCTTTGCTGAGGTCGATGCGTGAAAAGTACTTTGCTCGCTGTAGCTTGGCAAATAGGTCTGTCTGGTCCGGGAGTGGCTCTGGCTGGAACTGCGTTACCGCATTCAGGAGTCTGAAGTCGATGCACAGTCGATGCTCTCCGTTGGGTTTTCGCAACAATACCGTGCCTGCGCTGTAGGGTGAAGTAGACTCTGAGATGATTCCGGCTGCCAGTAAGGTGTCTATCTCTTCCTTGATGGCTCGCTGCTGAGACAGTGGCATCGGGTAGAGCTTCTGGCGGACGGGTGTTGGGTCGGTCACCGTTAAGGTTACTTCGACGAGGTCTGTCCTCCCTGGTCGGTCTGTTAGCACAGTCTGATGTTGTCGAATGACCTGTCGTACTTGCTGTCGCTGTTTAGCGGCTAGGTCTCCGTTGAGTATCACGTCTTTGTAGGTTTCTTTGGAGTGCAGGGGATACTCTACTGCATTGGTCTCCATGCTTTCTCCTTCTTCCGCGATGGCGATGGCTAACAAGTTGTGAGTGCTGGGGGTCGCTGGTCTGTCCGTGTATTTCTTGAGGAGATTGATGTGGTGGTATCGGGCTCTCCCGTTCACCTCTACTTGGTAGACTGTCTTGGATTTCTTGGCAGTCACCCAGTACGGTCCTCTCCAAGCGATGTCCAGCTTGTTGGTTCCACTTGGAAGTAAGAGTAGCACTTGATCGCCGACTTGCAGTTCTCTGTCCTTCGCGTGGCGGTTGTAGTACTTCGCCTGACGGGCTCTTGCCTTCTTCAGTGCTTCACCAGCTTTCTTCCACGTTGCTTTGAGGGTTTCCTGCAGGTCTGCGACGTACTTGGTGGCACCTCTTGGTGTGTCGTCTATCTTGGCTTCCGTCCAACTTCTGCGTAGGGCTTCTAGCGGTCCGGCTAGAGGTCTGCCGAATAGCAATGTTGACGGGTTGTAGCCTGTGGCTGCATGGGGCGTTTCTCTATATGCGAACAGTGCCGCATTCACGTAGGTGTCCCACGCTTCTGGATTGTCGTCGGCGACTTTCCTGAGGATGGTGAGAAGGGTTCCATTCAGTCTTTCTACTTGTCCGTTGCTGGCTGGGTGGTATGGTGGTGTGCGAATGTGATGAACTTGTATCAACTCGAACACGTCTTGCATCAGGCGGCCGGTGAACTGAGATCCGTTGTCCGTTCTAATGCTGTCCGGGAATCCGACTCTGGTAAAGATGGCGATGAGTGCATCTGCAATCTTCTTGGTGTCTATCGCTGGCAACGGGACTGCTTCGCACCACATCGTACATGCGTCGACGAGTGTGAGTAGAAATCTGTTCCGCTTCTTGGTCATGGGCAGTGGTCCTACTATGTCTACTGAGACTTGCTGGAATGGTACGCCGACTACTACCGATGGTCCTAAGGTAACTGGTACGGTGTGATGTCGCGGGGAATATCGTTGACATTGGTGGCAAGATTTCACGTAGCGCTTGACATCCTCCGTGATTCCTGGCCAATAGTAGTGTGCGCTGATTCTCTGCACTGTGGCTCCAATTCCCATGTGTCCGCTGAGTGGCATGCTGTGGCCTAATTCTAGTACTTGGGCTCGAAGGGTGGCTGGTAGTACTAGTTGGGTGTGATCTCCATCTCCTTGTCGATGTAGAACTCCCTCTTCCATGTAGAAGTCTCCCTTGTGCGGGGGTGTGTGCGCCTTGGGTAGCTTCTGGAAGCACTTCGCTATCGAGGTGTCTTCTTTCTGTGCTGTTTTGATCTCTTCGAGTCCTGGATTCGGAGCGAACTCGGGCTGGGGTGGTTGGGTTTTAGCTTGGGCCCTGGTTTGCACTGCAGCTATCTCTACAGTTTTAGGGGGCGTGCCTAAGAACATATACCTACAACCTAGCACTAGATCATACAGGGGTTTCTGTAAAACAGCTGCTTGGATTCGTCCTGTGACGTACCTACTCTCTACTTCTATCCAAGCTATTGGGCAAGTAGTCGTCGGTTTCGTCAAGTCTGCTCCTTGTAGTTCGACTGTCTTGTCCGTCAAGTCCGCGCGCGATACAAGAGATTCGCTAACTATCGCGTCGTATGATAGACCTGTGTCATACAGACAGTTCGCTTCTTTTCCGTTGACCTTGACCGTGTCTGTCACCGATGGGTGATCTCCGATTGTGTGTGGCTTGTTACCGCTGCTTTGAGTTAGAACTCTGTGCGCTGGCCGGCTTTCGCGCTCTTCCCTACGTTGTGCGGCCAACTTGAAACATTCTGCGGTGAAGTGATTGTTTCTGTTGCAGAACGAACAATACCGTCTCTGTTCTGCGGGACCTCTTTTCCCGAATTCCGTGTTGGGTCCTTTATTTTGCCCAGGTCTGGGGTTATTCGGCTTATTCGCGGTGCGCTCTTCCCGGTTAGGGCTTCGTTTCTGTGCCTCTTTCCCGTTAGGCTTTAGGTCTCGCCTGAAGCTCTTGGCTTCTCCGTGTGCGGCCACGTACCTATCTGCGACCTTGACCAGATCTTCTAGTCTTTCCGCGCCCTGCTCTACTGAGAATGTTCTCAGCTCGGGGGTCATGGTTTCCCGTAGCTGTTCCCATACTAACAGTTCTGTCAGTCCATCATACGTCTTAGCCGTGGCTGACTGGCTAATCCACTTATCCAGCGTGGTGGACAACCGATCCGCGAACTGCGCATAGCTCTCTCCTTTCACTCTCCGGTTGGTGCGGAACTTTTGCCGGTAGCATTCTCCTGTCAGTTCGAATCCCGTTAGGAGTGCCTCTTTTACTTTGTGATAGTCAGTCACTCTGTCAGTCGGTAGCTTACTGTAGATGTCATAAGCCTTTCCTCTAAGCCCTTGACTAAGCTTAAAAGACCAATGAGTGGGATCTAGTTTGTACTCTGTTGCTAGACGCTCAAACCTAGTCAGATAGAGATCTAGACCTTCTTCTCTCTCATTGAATGTCCCCAGTGGAAATGACATTCCTTGTACAGGGTTGGATGCTACCTCTAGCTGATCTGAGTGGGAAGGGGTTGAGGAAGAACTTGAAGCTCCTGATCCCAATCTCCTTAGCTCTAACTCATGCTGTCTTTCTTTTTCCTTTTCTTCCCTCTCTTTTTCTTTTTCTGCCCGCTCATAATCCCACCTCCTAATTTCTGCTTCTCTCTCTGCTGCTACCTTCTTCTGTTCTGCTTCTAGCTCTAATTTCATCGTTTCTCTCTCTGCCTCTAATTTCTTCTGCTCTGCTTCTAATTTCTTCTGCTCTGCTTCTAATGCTAGTTTCTTCGCCTCTCTCTCTGCTGCTCTCTCTGCCTTAGCCTCCTGTTTCTCTACCTCTGCATTTATATACGCAATTAGGTCTCCCCCTGCTAAGTGTAAAGCTTCTCCCAATTCCTTGAAACGCAATCTCAAGGCCACTGGGTCCGACATTGTCAAAAGTGTCTATGAACAACCTCTGAATCACGTGGAATACAAAAACACTAGCAATATTGCAATCCAATAAAAACAATGCAACGACCATAAAATTCGTAATCAATAATAGAATAAAACAAGAGTCAAATGGCATACAACAGTTATTTAAGCAAAACCTGCAAAAGAACAATGCAACATACAGGCACAAAAATATTTGAAGCAAAAAGGTTTTTAACTAAAGAATAGTGCACCAAAACTGATCAGTGTTATACCCTTACACTATTCTAAGTTATTCTACCTCTACTGTTATCTAATTTTATTGTACCTAGGTCCGGTTATACCCAATTCCTATTATACACAGATCCTGGCTAGGCTCGCCAATTAAAGTGTCACGTGGGGTTTATGGGCTCTGCACAATGGAATTATGGACCCTCACGTTTATTCGGTGGGAACTGCTAGTAAGTCACCCTATGAATTACTTTAATAAATTTATTTGTTTAGCTCGTTCTGTGTTAAGGTTGGGGTACAGAAATAGATAGAAAAATGGTAAAAGATTACTGTCACACTAGCTTTCACACGGCTATGAATCATATGTAGTCCAGCCACTTGATAACAGTTAAAATCACACATTTATTTCTTCTACTCTATACAAGATTCTCTAAGTACTAATCTAACTTAAAAAGTCTCAGACAATGCTAATAGTTCGATCGCTGATAGTCTAGGCAGCTGTTATATCTTCCTCGGGCACTTGCTATTATATTTTATGTAGATTTGGACTACTGTGGTCCGTTTTACAGTTTCTGAAGAGTTGGACTACTGTGGTCCGTTTTCGATCAGTTTAAGTGCACCTTCGGTTTTACACTTAACTGCTAGATGGTGCGTGCGAAGTCCTTCTGTGAGGTAGCTTCTGGTCCACCTGTGTCGTTGTGTAGTTGGGTTCCCTTGCCACGCTGTGGGGTCTGACAGGGTGTTTTTCCGGGTAGCTCTGTCCGACTTGTGCGGTAGAGGCTCCGCAACCAACTCGTCGTTTCTGTGGAGTGGGACGCACAGGATAGCTCGCCTGCTCGTCTGTAATATAAGAGACGAAATTCTGCACAACCCTGAATAATCGGTTTGTGCAGAGCGTCTCACTGAAAGCCAAAGTAGCCCTCAGTGATAGCTCCACATCTCTATACATAAGCGACGAACATTCTGCTACTTCCGGGGTCCACTGGAATCTCACTCTAAATTCCTATACATACATAAATATCAAACGTGGCTAACTATACACATACAGAATTAATAATATTATAAACATTCAGTGGTACAGCCACTGGTCTGCAAACATACATGTTAAACAACAGTGGTTCCGTACAGCATACAACATGGCGGCGCAACCGGTCGTGTTTCGCCACGTGTTCGGCTTTTCCACATGGTCACGCAAATTCGGATTAACAATTCACATTTATGCATAGCAAATTCCACAAACATAATTTCAACAATAATATAAATATATCACGATGAAACAGAAGGGTGTTCATTTACCTGTCTGACAAGTTCAGGCCCGTGGTGGCTTGATAGAATTCTAAGATTCTAAAGTCCTGCTTCCTGGTCTATGAGTGAAGAGATTTCTCTAGCTATGGAGATGTTAACTCTTCCTCGTCTCACACACGACTGATTCAAACTGCGCTAGGATCTGACACAGTCAGAACTGCTCTACCCGCTTGCCTGAGCTCTCATTGGTTAAAAACGGTCAGATTCAAAGTTCAAGTGCTGAGTCACTGCGCTGTGTGTGGCTCGCTCGCCGTGTGTGGCCTGCTGTGTAATTTAATTGCTGCTGTGTAATACACTCCTCTCTCTAATGTTACAATGACTACACAAGGCTACATAGTCACTGGGCAGGGTAAACGGCTCGGTTCATGACAGACACTCCCTCCTTCAAAATCTGTAAAATACTGTGCGGTGATATTTGCGTAGGCCTCGGTTTATACTTCCATTTAAAAGTGTAAGGACACTGCGCTACCTGAGCATAAATGTAATGTTACTGGTACGCTAGGCTGTTGTCATTCCTTAGGCATTTCTCTCTCTCTCTCTCTCTCTCTCTCTCTCTCTCTCTCTCTCTCTCTCTCTCTCTCTCTCTCTCTCTCTCTCTCTCTCTTTCTCTCTCTCTCTCTCTCTCTCTCTCTCTCTCTCTCTCTCTCTCTCTCTCTCTTCACTTAGCCGTAGTATCACCACTCGGCTACCGTACATCCTCCCACGCTATATTGATGTTGCTAGGTCGTTTGTACCCCCTCCCCTCTCCCACCCGCACTCCCCTAGGGAGGGTAGAAACATTGGAACCATTGTTTTGTTGCCGGTAACAGTAGTCTTTCTGCACAATCGCAGCCTGTAAAACAGTGTATGGAATCGTAGCAGGGTTTATCCACGTTCATTCAGTCTCAGATGAGAGTATAAACCGAGGTCTCGCCTATGCACGCACGCATTCCATCGCACGGACTTTTAAAGGTCTTGACGCTCATGTCCTGGACTGGCGTGTGCCGGCTACGCAAATACACTTTGTAAGCACTAAGCTCCTTCTCCCCCATACCCGGGCGCCCAGGATTTTGCTCCGAGGATGCCCCCAAAAGCTGCAAATGGGCGCCTTAAAATTAGGGCTGGACGGTTTTACCGGTACGTAACTGTATTCACGTTCGGAACGCGACGGTACGGTATATCGGTGCGGGTGTCCAAGGTCCGGTTTACTGGGAAATCTCGACAACACATAACGCGACAGTGGGCGACATCTTGTCCGCCCAGAGAGCGAGCCTAAAGCCCAAACACGTGGATAGGCAGCTGTTCTTGAAGAAGATCAAGAACTTATAAGAACAGCAGCTTATCCACGTGTTTGAGCATGGCACCAGTCGCCAATCCTTCTGAACTCTTAAAGTTCTTAAAGACCTTTCCAGTTGAATGTTTTTTTTTTCATGTTGTGGTTTAAAGTTTGCTGATGTTCTAAAAAGTGATTTATCATAATTTGTTTTGAAGGCGTTCAAGCAATAATAAAGCTTAAGTTTCTATGGATATGTGGTTCTTTCAAACTGTTTTGAAATGTGTGACAATCTTTCTTTTGCGTCGGTCACTACTGTCAATGCCATATCCCATTTGATTGTTACACTTAAAATCGCGGTATACCGGTACGAAATACCGATACGACCTAAAAATACCGCGGTAATACCGGTACGACTTTGACCCACGGTACCCAGCTCTACTTAAAATAAATCCTGTATCGGCCAGCGCTTTGAGCAGCTCTCGAGCAAGCTGGAAAAGCGCTTTGTAAGAACGATTTCATGTTTTGCTTTGTAGAGGTCAGTGGCGTTATACAGTGCGTAGGGTGGCAGTGTGAGAGCTTTTAACGATCCTTTTAGCAGCCCTGTTTGGACTATAGCATACAACAACGAGTCATTTAATAAACAACACTTTACTTTCTATTGTCAAATTGTCATGACTTAAAAACATCATTATTACACAGAGGAAATCCGCTGTTTCGATTTTATTAATTTTGGCTTCTTTCATCCGGACCAACAATTACATTGCTATAATTCTTCTTCTTCTTTATTAATTATTGTTCTTATTTTTTAAATAGCGCCTTTCCAGCTCAAGAGCTGCTCAAAGCGTTGGCCGATACAGGATCTAACTCATAACTCAAAGGATTTATTATTATTATTATTATTATTGAGGATTTTTATAGCGCCCTTATCTCGCCGTACTTGACTAGACTCTAGGCGCTGGCCGATACAGGATCTAACTCAAACCGCCCGAGACGCCCACCCGCAGCCTTTGGGCGCATGGTCTGACGCCTGGACAACTGAGCACTATCCTGGCCAGCCAGGGATGGGGGAGAAGGACCAAGTGCATGCTGGGTATGTTCTTGTTACCGGCAGTCACCCGTCTAGGACATGAGCGTCAGGATCTTTAAAGTCCGTTATGATGGAATGTATGCGACATACAGACTAGACCTCGGTTTATACTCTCATCCGAAGGAGTAATAAGAACAGCAGCTTATCCACGTGTTTGAGCATGGCACCAGTCGCCAATCCTTCCGAACTCTTAAAGTTCTTACTCTCGACAACACATAACGGTCTGTGTGTGTTTCGTTCCTATGCAAGATGTAAAATGTAGTTTAGTGGTTTGTGAAAGAGTTCTTGACTGATAATGGTAAGATGAGTATGCTTATCTCAGCAATGAGTACCAATCATATGGAATCGGGAAGCGCCACACCCTCTTACTTCATTAATTCTTGCTCTGGGAACACGCTTACAGGTGGCTTGTGTGCTCGATCAATAAAGCAAATCCTTACCACGATCCTATTAAATCAATGTAATATGAGAAGGCCGGTACGGGGGTCGGCAAACGGTGTTTTGTGCTCGTCAGACTTCTGGGCAATCTTTGGAAGCAGAAATACGAACCTAGAATGTATGCATGAGTTGAAGTTGTGGTACGGGTTCTAACTCCAGAATACGTAGATGTGGATGTGCATCATGCATATTTTGACATGTTTTTAAATGCTTTGATGTTTTGGTTTTTTTTTATATTTTTTTTATTTGAAGGCATCCAATACCATTATTGAAGGGGAAGAGGAAACCAGAGTACCCGGAGAAAACCCTGGGTGACTTGAAAAGTCTTGTAGTCACGTAAGCTCACCTCCTGTTCTAACCCGCGACCTTCGGTTTAAGAAACTAGGACATGAGCGTCAGGATTTTGAAAAGTCCGTGCGATAAAATGCATGCGTACCACGACTAAACCTCGGTTTATACTCTCCTCTGAATCCAAATAAGATTTTCATTATTGTAGCGTCGTTATAGCCCACTCTCTCGGAGTTTTACCAGTCTCTGATTGATGATTGTCATCCCAGATGCCAGACGGAGAAGATCAAATATCCTCATATTGGGCAGAAACCGTGTCCTGTGGTAATTAGTATGCAGCTCGGCTCTGCGGATAGCTATAACTTTGCCATGAAACAGAGTCAGGGGTGTGTGGTCATGTTATCATTAATTCCTGACCACAATGTTAAGTGCTGTCTTAAGAGATCAGCTGTATAATTCGGCATGCTTCTTTTTATGGATGTTCTTTATACTGAATCCTTCCAGTGCTGTTAGAAACTCGGGTTTCTTCTTAAATCTGAGAGATCGGTTTAACGACTAACAGCACACTTCTTTTTATTATAATATCGTTCTTATAAAGCGCTTTTTCATTTCAAGAACTGCTTAAGGCGCTGGCCGATACAGGATCTAACTCAAGCCGTCAGAGGCGCCAACTTGTTACCTTAGGTGCACCGGCAGACGGCCCGGACAACTGTTATTAATGATTATTGTTCATAAATCCTTCAAATGCATTAGGTATATTGATTTCCTTTTAACTTAATGAGAAGATAATGTATGTCTTCATGGCCCGGCCTATGCATTTTTTATTATAATTCTGACGCATATCACTCTATACGATGTTTCACTTCCCTCCGTGTCGCCCCAGCGCTAAAGAACTTCTCTATTACGTCTCAAGTGCAGATGACAGATTCGAAATAATTACCCACACACACGTCTATGAGATTGGCTCCGTGTTTCGTAGCGTTACACAGATGTGCAGGATACAATAAGTTGGGGTATGGAGCTGCTGGAGGATCACTCGGAGCTGAATGTTGAATTCATTTTGCCCAAACCAACAATGTCTTGCCTGTATATGATTAAGAGTGTCTGAAGCTGTGTTGAGCGCTACCGTAAATTTTGATTTCAATGAGTTTTTTGGAAATAACTGCTACTAAGTCTTATATTAATCGTTCTTTCTTTCTTAAAAAAAATTCTTATATAGCGTTTTTTCCAGCTGAAGCGTTGCTCAAGTCGCTGGCCGACACAGGATCTAACTCAAGCCACCCTATCTTTTTTCTAACGACCTGTACACTATATTTGATCTGAGAGGGTTGTAGATAGTGTCCATATTAAAACAAATTGGATACTCCATGTCATAACAGTTTTTTTTTTTTTATAGCGGACAAGTAGTTTATTTGTTCGCAAGGCTGTTTTGTAAATGCCAGGATTGTCTCATAACGGGTTTCCCTAACAAGACAAAATCTTTTATTTGATGTTAGCTTGTCATAGAGTTTGTTTACGTAGTTTTCACCAAGGACTCGTCCGTGTTTTATCAAGAAAATGGCTCTTCGCCCTCTTACGGCTATCTTTGTTTTTACTTTTAAGCCACTCAGCTCTATCTATCGCCATCGCAAAACATTGCAGCTAGTTATCTCCGAGTTTGCTCTAAGAACAATATACCGGTACTATGTACGTGCATTGAATAATGCGAATCCATGTTCTTATTTAATCCTTTTAAAAATTGTCTTCAGATATTAATCATTTTTTCTTAATCTTCCTTAAGGTATGAACTAATAGATAGATAGATAGATAGATAGATAGATAGATAGATAGATAGATAGATAGATAGATAGATAGATAGATAGATAGATAGATAGATAGATAGATAGATAGATAGATAGATAGATAGATAGATAGATAGATAGATAGATAGATAGATAGATAGATAGATATTTGTAAGCTTAAGAGTTGTTAAAGGCGCTGGTCGATACAGGATCTAACTCAAATCTGCCGAGGTGCCCACTTGCAGTCTTTCTAGCTTTTGAAGAACAAAAATCAATTTGTACGTCTTTCACTTTTATGCAGTTTCTATCCTATCCTATCCTATCCCGTAACTCTGAGGTCGTACGGACACCACAGATGATCGTTTAACCAGCGTACTCCATCTTTCCCTGTCCTCAGCAGCCCTGATGGTTTCGCTCAGTGCCAAACCAGTCCATTCTCGAATGTTGTCCTCCCACCTCTTTTTCGGTCTTCCTCTTCTTCTACCTCCTTGCACTGTGCCTTGCAGGATGGTCTTTGCAAGACCTGATGATCTGGTGAAGTGGCCATACCATCGGAGTTTCCGTTTTTTCACCACTGGGAGCAGGTCATCGTGTTGTCCAATGGCTTGTGTGATGGTCTTTCGGACTTCGTCGTTTGTGAGGCGTTGGGTATAGAAAATGCCCAGAAGTCTTCTGTAGCACCTCATCTCCACTTTATGCAGTTACCGTCTGTTTATTATAAAGGAAAATAATCTGTGTCGTGTGTAATTTTCTCTTGAATTAGTTTCTCTGTGTTTCCCAAATTCTGTACCTTTACTACGATAGTGTAAAAAAAGTGCATGTCTAATGCGCGTTAAATAAAATAAGATCAAACCACCTCCTATTATAGGCATTGTGAAAAAAATTTAAGCCTACTGCCAAATTCTAAGCGCAGTTTTAATGGCGTAATATAGTAATTACCAGCCAGACAGCTTGTTTAGTCGCATTGCAGCTTAAGGCTTCCTTATACCGAAAGTTTAATTTATGTTTCCAACACTATGTTCTCTTTAAATGCGAATTCAATCACCTTTATTTAAAAAAAAAAAATTCAGCCACAAAAATTTATGTCGCACTTGAGCTTAAGACTTCTTTGTATCGAAAGTTTAATTTAGGGTTCCAACGCTGTGTTCTCTTTAGATTCAAATTCAATCAACCATTTTTTGGTTATTATATTCAGACAAGTGTGTCGCAGTATAGTTAAAAACGTCTGTATTATAAAGGTTTTATTTATGTTTTCAAAACGTTTTTCTGTTTAGATTCAAATTCGATCTCCTACATTCTTTTATCATATCCCGACAATTTATGTCGCAATTTAGCTTAAAACTTCTGTATGATGAAAATCTTTTATGTCACCAACACTTTGATCTCCTTATATGTTTTGTTTTTTTTATCTTGAATTTTTATCTCCCCTTCATAGTATATTATGTATAGATCGTTTCTATAGACTCAATTTAGCTGAAGACCTCTTTGTATGGACCATTTAATGTATGTTTTCCCGTATAAATTTCTCATACCTCAGGTCATGTTCTCGACGTTTTATTCCCGTTATCTTCAGTTATGAATCATTTATTGCTTGCAGAATTCGATTCACGAGTTAAGTCACGATCTTCGACTAGTTCACTACTTTCTAGAAACTGGAAAGGTACCTCTTGTCTTGTAGCTCATCTAGTTGTAAATTGAGTGTAATTGTATCATACAAGCTATTGAAATGAGCCATTGCACTGAAAGTGTTCATTGTGTTTTCTGCCGCTATGCACACTTTTGTGCGCATAAACATTGACATTTTTAGTGCATTTCAATGCATTTGAAAAGGGCATGTAAGTATTTTTAATGACAACATCAAATATCGTTTTATACTTCGAATGGCGTTGTTATTCACCTTTTGGTGTCTTTGATGAGGTCTATTTCAATACTTTGAATTCCCTCGTTTGGGTTAGTTTAGTTTAGTTTTATAGATTAACGTCCCCGGACACATAAGCGTATAGGGGACGTTGACATTTTTGTGATCGTTGGGGTGCCGGGGGGTTTCAGTATAAATAGTATCCCCACTTTATGGAAATTTAGTGCTTTAAATTCCCACTGTCGCTGTCTTTCTCATATGTTCTTTATCATTCCTGCTCTGTTCTATTCATCTGCTATACTATCTTCTTCTTTGCTAGACCAGTCACCTACCTTTTTTCTTGAAAACTCTTCCGGGACAGCCTCCTTATTTGTATACGAGGTCTGCTGGATCAGCTTGGGAATATTGGACGCTTTCTGCCAGGTGGTCACTAGGGCTTCCTATGATGTTATTATTTAGCAATGTAGGCATTTTATATGTATGTGTTTTGTTGATAATGTATAATGATGTTTGTATTCTGTTTTGTTTTTGTAAACGGGGGTTCGATAAATTAGAGTACAGCCTCAGCGTCCCCTGCGTGGGATTTCTTTATTGTAAAGTGACTGGCTGGTGGAGAGCTTTCAGTTTTACCACTAGGGTTGTTCCAGCAAATCTTTTATGCGGATCAGGGGTTGTCCGGTCCTGATTTGGCTCGGAAGAGTCCGCTGGACCTAAAGCAATAATCATGTAATGTAATGTAATGTAATGTAATGTAATGTAATGTAATACTTTGAATGACGAAATAAAATACTGCTCTTTTCAAACCTTCCCCTCAACCCCAACGCCCACCCCTAGCTTCTCGCTCTCACCTATACTCTGCCTGTACCTCTCCCAGTCCCCCCCCCAGCCCCCCAGCTCCACTTACCCCCCCCCCCTCCGTAACCTCCCAAACTCCGTTCTCTTAACCGTTAAGCACTTACATATTTATCTGCACATACCTCTAGGTCTTATAATGCTGAACAAACAATAGCGTTTTTGAAGACGCCTATTTTGAATGACACAATAAAATACCGCTCTGCTCAAATTTCCCCCTACAACCAACCCCTTGCTGTACTTGTGAATCTTCTTTTATCAAAAACTAGAATGCAAGCTGCAGACTAGATATTTTTATCAGGAGATATAATAATGATTTCATTTTTCCCCCCAACAAGAATTATTTTGTAAAATTTAATTACATTTGGTGGACTAGCAGAGGCGTATTGTGAAAGCTGAGACTCAGAACTATACTTTGATCGATTCAGATCATTATAGGCCAAGATACCTTAAAGGGACCCACGCCCCCTCGATAGACCCTTTCAACATTCACAGTGAGTGGGGAAAAAAAAGCTTACAACAAAAAAGAAATCTTTCGAAAGTATGTTTATTTTTTAAAATCAATACATTCCGTAGTTTTTGTGGCTGTTAATATCAACATCTAGTCACCTCTCCGGAACTAAAATTAGCATCTACCAAAAGCCAGTAAGAGGCAGAACCCATACAACAGTGACTCGGTCAGAATTTTCGTTTTAGGTTGATACAACAGATCCTACCATACCCCAGACTCCAAAGAGGCACACTTCAAGCCGCATGGCTCACTCAGAAATAGGATCAAAGGTCACTCAGCTGTGATATCGATGTACCGTTAAAACAAGGGAAATCACTCTCTGTTAGAACCGAAATGGAAAATTCAAACGTTAGCGGTTGGTTTGAGCAAGGAAATCCCACGTTATCATTGTGTCATGTAATAACAATGCCAATTTTAGAGTAAACCTGTTATCGCCAAAAGGAAACAGAATCTTGAACTGGGGCCTTTTAAACTGCATTATCGCCCAGTATGGGAGTTCCGTAGTGGTTTGTATAACCTGGATTTTTACGTATCGGCGAAGCAGCGGCGTGTCTTTTGCAGTTTGTGTCGGTGCTCATATAGCAAAACTTTCATCAATAAAAAGACAAACTAGCGTAATAGACTGCAGTAATGTTCAGGAGAGGATCAAGATTTTGTCCTGGAGTATTAATTTTATTGTATACATTGAATTAAAAAAACAACAAAAACAGCCTGTTGTCGTAATGTTTGTGTCTATGCACATAGGAAGAACACTGATCAATAAAGTCGTGTTGGTATCACGAAAAATGATTAATGATTTGTGTGTGTGTGTGTGTGTGTGTGTGTGTGTCTCAAAAGTTTAGATTTTGTTTTTTGGTAGCATTGATTTTTTACTTGCCGTCCTAGTTGCATCGTACTGTTTGCAGTCTTGTGTCGGCGAGAGAGAGAGAGAGAGAGAGAGAGAGAGAGAGAGAGAGAGAGAGAGAGAGAGAGAGAGAGAGACATACACACACATAGACAGAGACAGAGAGAGTGGAGAGAAAGACAGAGAGCGCGAGAGTGAGCGCGAGAGCGACGGTACATTTGTGTGTGCGAGAGAAAATGCAAGAGAGGCAGAAAGAGAGGCGAGATGGGGAAAATGGGTGGGCGCCAACGGGAATTTTTTTTGTTCAATCCTGAATCGGCCAGCGCCTTGAGCCAGCTCTTGAGATGGAAAATTGCGATAATATAAGAACGATAAAATAAACGAAAGAAGATCCTCTCTCGATCTCTATCGATCTTTCAAGCTTCTTAATGTCTGAACCGCGCTTCGTTGTCCATTGGCAACAAAAAGTTTACATCTAGGGACAACTCATCCATTCTATAAAAATGAACGTCACTGAATGGTAGGCCTAGGTGAAAAAATACAAGTGAGTGAAATTGAATATATAGATGAATGGTCTTTTGCGACCTTTCTTTGAAAAGAGAAAACTTACGTTCCGACACGCTCAGCTGACTCTATCATATCACCTCAATACAGCTAAATCGATATAATCCTGTAGAACAGAAGGATATGGGGTTCGTTTGATCAGCAGTGTCTGAGCTGATGGTGTAAATTGATATATTCGCAGACGCTGTTGTTCTGAGGTACCCTATTATATCTGAATATGAGGGTATTGGGTTAGTTTGAACAGGGCCAATCTCTTGGCTTGAATGATGTAAATGCGTGAGTGAGTGGCATTAGGTATATTCACTGTCGCTGCCTTGAACTCTCAATTATATTAGACTGAAAGGGAAAAATCCCACCCGGCTCTTTGCTTAGATTTGTCTAAAACTACACAGTCATGTTAATAGAGGTTATTAAAAAATAAAGAAAGAAAAAGGCCTATAAACTCATTTTTGCCCCAGTATAGTCACAATTATGGCCTACAACTCTCAATTATACTAGACTGAAAGGAGAAAAACCCCACCCTGCTCTTTGCATAGATTTGTTAGCAGAGGTTACATTTAAATAAACAGGCCTAAACACGTTTTTTGTGTGCGCATGGTTTCTGTATTTCACAGGATCGCAGGCTAAGGCGCTTAAAGTTCCATGCATTTGAGTCCTGGAACAGTTCTTTAAGCAAAACTATTATTACAGTGGGTTCGGGCAAATAGAATAGACCCAACGTTTCCCGGCGTGTCGTAAGAGGCGACTAACAGGGGTGATGTTAGCACGGCATCACTGGGCGAAAGTCTTCTACACAGAAGTCACCGGCCAGGGCGGAGGAACCTCACGTTACTACAGGTTCAACGACCACGTGCTCAGGGCCAAGGCGAGCCACACTGTATTCGTGGATTTCGGCTGTGGCCAACAGCCTGGAGAGGATTGGGCCCTGCCAGGTCTTTTTTGCCCAAGACACACTACATGATGACACAATCCACTAATTCCATACCGGATCGGTCGTCGCCCGGGCCGTCACCCGGCACAAGGACCGCGCCTTCCGTTGGCCACCAGGACGGAGGTGTTAAGTATGCTACTGATGGACAATATAGCAAGATCCGCACGAGAAACAACATCGTCATAGGAACCTGGAACGTCAGGACCCTAACTGCGGAAGGAAAATTAGAAGAACTGGCCCACGAGCTGGACCACTATCGATGGAACGTTCTAGGTATCAGCGAACTGCGCTGGAAAGGCCTAGGTGAAACAACGACTGACAAAGGCCACAAGCTCTATTTCAGCGGTAGAGATGACAGGCACGAACACGGCGTTGGATTCTTGGTCCACAAGAACATTCTAGCCACTGTCATGGGTTGCCGCCCAGTCTCCAGTAGACTCATTACCATCCGTCTGAGAGCAACCCCTTTCAACATTACCATCATCCAGGCCTATGCCCCAACATCAGACTATGAAGACAGCGAAGTGGAGGATTTTTATGAAAATATACAGGCGGTCCTTGACCAAGTGCCGAAGAAGGACATAGTCATAGTGCAAGGCGACTGGAATGCCAAGGTTGGCCAAGATGCGCACCGCAACTGGGGAGACACATGCGGACCCCACTGCAACAACGAGACAAATGACAGGGGTCTGAGGCTATTGGAGTTTGCCAGATACAACAATCTGGTACTGGCAAACACGCTTGGTCTCCACAAAAAATCCAGACGATGGACATGGCACAGTCCCGGCGGGGAACATCACAACCAGATCGACTACATCATGGTCAAGAAACGCTTCAGATCAAGCATCAACATTGGCAGGACACGCACTTTTCCAGGAGCAGACATTGGAAGTGACCATGATCTCGTGATGATGTCTTTCCGGCTCCATTTGAAGAGAGTAAATACAGCAAAGTGCACTAGGCTGAAGTTCGACCTGGACAAACTGCAAGACCCGGAGGTGGCAAAAATATTTCAGGCCACAATTGGAGGGAAATTTGCACCACTGCTTATTTTGGGGGCAGGCGAAGTAGATGTCAACACCATGACCAATACCTTCAACTCAGCTGTAACAGATGCCGCCACTGAGATCCTTGGCAAGCACCGACCAAAGAAGAAGCCGTGGATCACACCTGAACTTTTGGATCTGTGTGATAAACGAAGAGAGTTAAAAAAGAAAAAGAACACCTCACAGGGAGCTGATGTCTACCGAAAAATCAACAATGACATCCGAAAAGGCATGCGCACAGCAAAGGAGAACTGGATAGAAGATCAATGCCAGGAAATAGAGAACAATCTGAACAAGAACAACAGCAAGAAGGCCTACCAGACTGTGAAGCGGCTGACAAGTGTTAAACAGCCCAAAGTCTCCACTATCCAAAGCAAGTCTGGCATTTGCCTTACAGAAGAACAAGAAGTCTTGGACAGATGGACAGAGTACTGCTCTGACCTTTACAACCATACACCAAATGGAGACCCATCAGTTCTAGCATGTCCCGAGAGCAGAGAAGAAGAAGAAATCCTCCCAATTCTCCGGGAAGAAGTTGAGGCAGCAGTGCAATCGCTGAAGAAAGGGAAGTCAGCGGGAGTGGACAACATACCAGCGGAACTGCTACAAGCAGGAGGAGAAGCGATGACTGATGCTCTCACCATTATCTGTAACAAGATCTGGCAGAGTGGGGAATGGCCTACACCATGGACCCAGTCGCTTGTCATCACTCTTCCCAAAAAAGGTAACCTTCAGGAGTGTGAAAATTACCGCACCATCAGCCTCATCAGCCATCCCAGCAAGGTCCTCCTGAAAATAATACTCAACAGGTTGAAACCACAAGCTGAACAAATCATAGCTGAAGAACAAGCAGGATTCATAGCAGGGCGAAGTACCACTGAACAGATTTTCAACCTCAGAATAATCTGTGAGAAATACCTACAGCACCAACAACATCTATATCATGTGTTCATAGACTTCAAGAAGGCATTTGACCGAGTCTGGCATGCAGCTCTATGGGCAACCATGAAAGTGTACAACATCAGCCCTAAAATTATAGAAGTCATCAAAAGCCTGTATGACAAGGCTACAAGTGCAGTCCTCCATAACAGCGTCATCGGGAACTGGTTCAGAACAACAATCGGTGTGCGTCAAGGATGCCTACTCTCTCCAACACTCTTCAACATCTTCCTAGAGCGCATCATGTCAGATGCTCTTGCAGATCACGAAGGCACAGTCAGCATAGGGGGCAGAGCAATCTCCAATCTTCGTTTTGCGGATGATATTGATGGATTGGCTGGAGAGGAACAAGAACTTGAACAGCTTGTACAGAGGCTTGACACCACCTCCAGAGCTTATGGAATGGAAATAAGTGCAGAGAAGACCAAAATGATGACCAACAACACCAATGGCATCAACACGGACATCAAAGTACAAGGCCAATCCCTCAACACAGTGCACAGCTTCAAATATTTAGGAGCCATTGTGTCAGACAATGGGTCTCGACAGGAAGTCCTCTCCAGGATCGCACAAACAACTGCTGCCCTGACAAGGTTGAAGCCCATTTGGAAAGACAGAACCATCAGTCTACATTCCAAAGTAAGACTGCTGCGATCTCTGGTCATCTCCATCTTCCTATATGCTTGCGAAGCATGGACCCTCACAGCAGATCTCCAACGAAGAATACAAAGCATGGAGATGAGGTGCTACAGAAGACTTCTGTGCATTTCCTATACCCAACACATCACCAACGTTGAAGTCCGACAGACCATCACACAAGCCATTGGACAACACGATGACCTGCTCACAGTGGTGAAGAAACGGAAACTCCGATGGTATGGCCACGTCACCAGATCATCAGGCCTTGCAAAGACCATTCTGCAAGGCACAGTGCAAGGAGGTAGAAGAAGGGGGAGACCGAAAAAGAGGTGGGAGGACAACATTCGAGAATGGACTGGTTTGACACTGAGCGAAGCCATGAGGGCTGCTGAGGACAGAGAAAGATGGAGTATGCTGGTTAAGCGATCATCTGTGGTGCCCCTACGACCTTCGGGTTATGGGACAGGATAGGATAGGATAGGATTATTACAGTGAGATCGTAGTCGAGATAAGAAAATGAGAAGATAAAACTAAAAATTCAAACATTCAAACAAAAAGTGTGTTTTAAAAATCAATATTTCTGTATCGAAATCTTTCTGAAGACAAAGAATAATGAGACCGACCAAAAACAATGAAATTGCATTCATTTGAAAATGGAGCCTGTGACATTTTTACGAGCGATGACCAAAACGAGTTGTCTGGGCGTCAGACAATGCACCTAACAAAGCAAGTGTGCGTCCCAGGCGCTGTATTTAAATGCTGTATTCGCCAGCGCCTTAACCTTGAAAAGCGCTATATAAGAACAAATAAATAAATAAATAAATAAATAAATAAATAAATAAATAAATAAATAAATAAATAAATAAATAAATAAATACAAGGAAGCAAGTTCTGCTGGCTAGGCTACATGTATTTTGAGCAAATCGACATTTTGTGTCTCGATGGTTTAGTTTGTCTGTTGGTGTTCTGATGATTTGCTTGTCTGGATCTCGCAGTTTATCTGCACCTGACTTTTAAAAGTGCGCACTAAAGATGCGTCTCATCATTTTCTCTCAGTACTTTATTTTTGATTAACTTGACTTGTATGTTTTGTCACCACACGGCAGCGCTGATCGTGATTCAGGAAGAGGGTGGTTAAGGAGAGGGAAGTGTGATTTGGTTCCAGTAGCCAAGTCACTTCGTGGTGGTAGTGAAAAACAGTACAAATAAACATCAACATAACATAGAGTCCCATAACGTGCGCAAGCTCTCACCTTGCAAACCAACGGTGCGTAGTGGGAAACCGGTGTTCCGAAGTCAAAAAGAGTCCAAAGAGTAATACGCTAATATCACTCCCCTGTTGGAAATATTTCGACAGCTACCCTCTCATTAAATTGTAAATTTTAGTTGATGCCTTTGGGTTGGTAACTTGGGCGGCTTGAGCTAAGTCGGTCAGCGCCTTGAGCAGTTCTTGAGTTGGAAAAGAGCTCTATACGAACAATAAATAAATAAATGATAACATTGAATTACGCTGCCAAATTTAAGGCCGACAGAAACTGCAGGAATGTTAGTTTTGTGTCCTCAAACGATAATTTTTACAACTCAATTCAATGCATTTCAATTGTTTATTGCACGTCATTTTACAAAATGTGATAATATATAATGTGATACAACTATTACATTATTGTAATTAATCCTAATTATTGTTAACCTCTCTGGCTGTTAACGCCCCGGTTCAGCATGGTAGTACTCCCCGGACGTTACCGCAGTTCGGGTACAAGACAGCCTAGCCTATATCTAACTGTGTGGGAGGTGGGGGTATTTAGTTGTTCGTCGTCAATGAAGGATGTTTATTAGACTACCGTTCAGGCAAATCATTGGGCAACTACGAAAGCTCAAAGTGACAGCACGTGGACTTGAAGGAATCACATAACGAGTATCGGTAGATTAAAACTGGTCATTTTAAATTGATTAACTGTGGATAGAAAAACAAACAACATCTTGTCGTGTTAAATTGAATAAACGCCAGCTAACATAGATCCATGAATAAGTTTTGTGTACAAAATAAAATAGTCCTGTTACCGAAGAGCGAGTTAGGTTGTCAGTTATGTGGAAATCAATATTTGTGTGGACACAATCAGCCTTTAGATCCTGTGCAATCTGAAAGACAAAAACATTCCCGACTATTTTAAAGTATCTCCAGAAATTGTTTATTTTGAAGTACAAACAGTTCTTTTACAAGAGCATACAAGAATCGTCGAAAGTTGTCTGCGTAGTCAAACAGTGATTCAATTACTGATTATGCTTGGTTTTCTACTGCTAAAGGTGTAGTATATATAAAAATATTATTCTAATATTGCGAGTCAGTTCAGGGAGATTTCGTCAGGCAATGCAGAGAAGGTAAGCGCGATGACAATTGTTTATGCATTCCAAAAGTTAGTTTACGTGACACTTGTATTATAATTAGTCAGCATTTAATTTGTATTATTAAAGCGAGTCTGAGGCATAGATCGAAATAGCGGGAAATAAAGAATAAACGCCTGATTCACGCTATGAGATGACTGCTTATATCTGCTGTGTCTAATATTTGCCAATCTGAATCAAAACGTCTTGTTCGAATGTTCAAAAGATCGTCTGCTATAATAGTACTGTAAATGGTTTTCCTTCCTTATAATAGAGGCCTATCCTATCCTATTCTATTCTATCCTATCCCATGACTCGAAAATCTTTGGGGCACCACAGATGATCGTATAACCAGCGTACTCCATCTTTCTCTGTCCTCAGCAGCCCTCATGGCTTCGCTCAGTATCAAGTCAGTCATTCCCAAATGTTGTCTTCCCACCTCTTTTTCTGTCTCCCTCTTCTTCTGCCTCCTTGCACCTTGCCTTACAGGATGGTCTTTGCAAGGCCTAATGCACTGGCGACGTGGCCATACCATCGGAGTTTCCGTTTCTTAACCACTGTGAGCATGTAATCACTGACCTGTATTCTGATGTAATCGTGTTTCCAATGGCTTGTGATGGTCTGTCGCACTTCGTCGTTGGTGATGAGCTGGGTATACGAAATATCCAGAAGTCTTCTGTAGCACCTCATCTCCATGCCGTGAGGGTCCATGTTTCGCAAGAATAGATTTACAGACGCCCAACAGATTAACGCATATTAGTGCATGACGAAGATGCTCCAAGACGTGATTGTGAATTAACAAAGGGAGAGTATTGTGTACGTGTGGATCCGTATGGAATTCCATTTGTAAAATATTTATTTTCACCACCTTCAGCTAAATAATCTTTATTTTATCTTTATCTTTTTTCTAAATAATCATTTGTTCAGTGATGTCCCGAGGCCTCGGACATCGGTCATGGTCCGATTCGTTTGGAAAATGACCGAATGCAAACACCTGTGTCCCGTCAAATGTCCGATTCTATTGCGAAATTAGCGGTCATTGTCCGATAGTATTATGACTAGAGCGGTCACTGCAAGAAACATCTGTACAAACTGAAGTGTCAAAGCCGTTAAAACGAGTTTGAATAGTGGACAATGCGCGACTATTATCACTTTTTAGTACATTCCGTCGAACAACAAAAGGGCCGCAACTCTCGACACTTTTGAAAGGGAAATAACCGACACCATACTTCCTCTGCAACGATCTTACTACGCTCAAAATGCCGCCGAAGAAAAAGCTTTGTGTTGCTAAAGGGCAGTCTGTTTTGAGCTCGTTTTTGAAGAAAAAAGAAGCACCATTAATCGGTTCGCTTCACAATCTGAATGTCCTATTGCTTTTATGTAGAGAGGACATGATGTCCGATTAGTTTTATGATTTAGGACATTTTGTCCTATTGCCCTCTAATCCTAGGAACACCACTGATTTGTTTACAAACAAAGTAAGATTTCTCTAAATAATATATTGTTTTGGTATATAACTTGTTATTTACATAAACAATATATTGTTTAGGTAAATAAATCATAATATAGGTAAACAAGACATTGTTGCTAAATAAGAAATTATTTACCTATACAATGCACTTTTAGCAGATTGTGTGAAATATTGTATTATTTAGAAAGGTTTCCAAATAATGGTTTGTTTACTTATACAAGGCATTATTTAGCAGAATTTGCTAAATAATGTATTATTTAGAAGATTTTGCTAAAAGTGCATTATTTACGCAAACAATTCCTTATTTAGGGACTGCAATTTTTATTATTTGGGGGATTCGCAGATACAAGTCGTATTACTGTGAGGTTGTGTGCAATGATACAGAAAATTGAAAAATCGTGATTTTACACTTTTTGTGATTTAAAATGAGGCAACTACTTTATTTCATTCTATTTTTGTATATGTTCGCAACAGCATTAATATACGAAACTGCAACGGTCACGGCTCCGGAAAAGATGAATCCATCATTATTTCTGCATTGGGGATATTGCTTTCAGAGTAAATAAACTTGAAAAACTCGCAAGTTAACGGGCGATCTTGTGGGAAAAAAAATAGTAGAAGAGTTGATTCCAGTTTTTCAACAGTTCAATACTCCTGCTGCTGCCACTTCTTCTAAATCTGTCTCTGCTTTCTAGATTAAATAAATACGAAAAGAAAACATACTTATAAAAAATTCTAATGAAGATACGGATACTGAACACTCGCGCACAAAACTGACCTTGACCTTTCGTTTGTGTTCGGGAAGTTTCAGACGTTTTATCTTCGAATTTGATTTATGTTGAAAAATAAATATCTCACACACACTTCGAATTTGATTTATGTTGAAAAATAAATATCTCACACACACTTTGGGTATACAATTTTTGGAAAACCTTGCATTTAATTGTAGAAAGCAGTCAAATGATACAAACCAAGTTTTCAAGCGAATTCTGGAATCCTCTAAATAATGAAAGTTGCAGTCCCTAAACAATTAATTGTTTACGTAAATAATGCATTGTTTAGCAACAACTTTTAAATAATACATTATTTAGCAAATTCCGCTAAATAATCCAATCCTATCCATTAACTCGAAGGCCGTTGGGGTACCACAGATGATCGTTTAACCAGAATACTCCATCTTTCTCTGTCCTCAGCAACCCTCATAGCTTCACACAATCTGCTAAATAATGCATTATATAGGTAAATAATTCCTTATTTAGCAACAATGTCTTATTTACATATAGTATGATGTATTTACCTAAACAATGTATTGTTTAGGTAAATAATAAGTTATTTACAGATAAAATATATTATGTATTTTAAATAAAGATTATTGAGCTGAAAAGGTAAAAAAAGCAACAAAAATCGCAAATAAATATTTTACAAAATGAATTCCACAGATCCGAGTGACGCTTACTGACAGGTATATCAAAGAACCCTTTGCTAGACTCGCATCATGATGTTTTATCGATGACCAAAATGTCTTATTTTAAGGTGCTTATACGCTTATAGGAGAGCTTTCACCTCCATATTGTGGATAAACAACATCTTCTGTAATCATACTATCTTTCTAGTGTTAAAGGTTGAACAATAACCTCGGACTCACTTTAAAGATGTTTTCCCCACACTGAGCATCATTCTATTTCCATGGTCTTCTGGCCTCTAATTTTTTCCTTCTTTTCCACAACCCTCTTGACTCCCGCCTCCTTCTTCTTCCGTACTCCACCCCCCCCACCCCACTTCATTTACCTCATCACGTCAAAATCACCCAACTGTATTTCTGTAGGAGCTGACCCTCTCAAAAAACTCCTTCTTTGTGCCAGATGACAAGAAGCTGTTCGCGTCACTGAAGGTGCGGTCTGACGGGAAGTGAAACAAGAAGCAAAACAGCCAGTAAAACACGAAACATCGTAGTTTTGACTATGTTTATCGTGTGACTAGACCTAAAGCATAACAGCAGCTAAGCGCCGAAGTGAAGCAAAGCCAATGCTTTCAGTTTAGAGCGTGCTCTAAAATTTTGGGTTGCTTCGCTGAAGCATTTGAATGCCAGCCAATCAGAAGAGCCGACGTACGAAAACGAGGTTATCATTTCAGCGATCATGACGGCATCAAAAGCTACTGGACCATTAGCAAATCTGAAACAAGACGATACGTTTATTCTCCTCGATCTAATTCAAAGCCACGAGGCATTATGGAATGTTAGAAGTCAAAATTACAGAAACCAAACCCTGAAAAAGGCCTCATGGACCTCTTCTGTGAGGGTCAATCCGACGGAAAGGGAGGTAACTGATTTACAACTTATTGCGCATTGCTTCCACGCAGACTGCTTATGCAAAACTTCTCATCGTGTGTGACCGCTTCACAAAGCAAAGCACTTGCTTCTAGCAGCAGATGCTTTGCTTTGTTTACCGCTTTGCCTTTGTTTCACTTCACGTCAGACCGCACCTTGAGACATGAAATGAGAGACCAGCTTTTAAATGAAACCTCTGTAAAGATCGCAATGCATTTTGTTTTTCAAGCAAATGCAGTATGATGTACACACGTTATCAACCCTTTTAGTAGGGAGTTACTCTTCAACAACCTGGCGCCACGCTGTCGAAGTCACAAAACTGTATTTCAATCAACTTCTTTCTTCTGTTTGAAAATGCCTGTTAGGTGAAAGAGAAAGGCAAGTTAAAGTATTAGACTTGTACCAATGAATAATGCATACATGTTTGATTTTTTTCCCACCCAATTTAAATATTTGGCTTTGCACGAGATGTTAATGCAGTCATTAGATTTAGATATTGCATAATTTGGTATTAGGTATTTTGTATTTGGTATTCATTAAACCCGATTGAAGTAAATATTTCTTATGACAATGAGACGGTGGCATTTTAGAATGTAGAAAGATAAAGACGGGGGAAGAATATGAGAGAGAGAGAGAGAGAGAGAGATAGGGAGAGATGGGGTGGGTGGGTGACAAACAAACAGACAAAGCAAGACAGGCAGATAAAAACAAATCCTGAGAAACAAATCATATAGCTTACCGCGCGTCTTAAAATGTGACCAGAACAATTCTTTCGTCCGCTCTTAACTTTGCTGTGCTATCAATATTAGGTCAATGTCCCTGTCGTCAGCACCACGCAACAGATCTTTAACGTTTAAATCCATTTATATGCTCCATATACGTTAATGCACCAGTACCTCTGCGAGTCATCTACACAACGTTTTTGTGTGTAGTCAAAGCCTAGATGCATTTAGCAATTGGGGCGTAGTATGGCGGGAGACCAAATGTCAACGGACATAGATATTTATAGTACTGGAAGTCGTCCATGCGGAGACGTTATGATACAGTAAACGCATTATATACCTACAGCGAAATACCTCTTTTGGAACTGTTTAATATTCCAGGGGTGTTTGATATTCCAGAACTCCGAAATATCTCAGAACTGTTGCAACTCATCTCCATGCTTTGTATTCTTCGTTGGAGGTCTCCTGTGAGGATCCATGTTTCGCAAGCATACAGGAAGATGGAGATGACAAGGGAGCACAACAACCTTACCTTGGAGTGTAGACTGATGACCCTGCCTTTCCAAATGAGCTTCAACCTTGTCAGGGCAGCAGTTGTTTGTGCAAACCTGAAGAGGACTTCCCGGTCGGGGCCAATTGTCTGATACAATGGCTTCTAAATATTTGAAGCTATGCACCGTTTTGATGGATTGGCCTTGGACTGCCAGATCTTGTTACAGATAGTGATGAGGACTTCAATCATCGCTTCTCTTCCTGCTTGAAGCAATTCTGCGAGTATGGTGTACACTCCAGCTGACTTCCTCTTCTTCATCGGTTGCACTGCTGCCTCAACTTCTCGGAGAATTGGAAGGATTTCTTCTTCTACTCTGTTCTCAGGACATGCTAGAACTGATGTGTCTCCGTTTAGTGTGTGGTTGTAAAGGTCGGAGCAATACTCTGTCCATCTATCCAAAACTTCTTGTTCTTCTGTAAGCATATGCCAGACTTGCTTTGGATCGCGGAAACCTTGGGCTGTTTAACACTTGTCATACGCTTCACAGTCTGGTAGGCCGTCTTGCTGTTGTTCTTGTTTTGACTGTTCTCCATTTCCTGGCAATGATCTTCTATTCAGTTCTTCTTTGCTGTGCGCATGCCTGTTCGGATGTCATTGTTGATTTTTCGGTAGGCTTCAGCTCCCTGTGAGATGTTCTTTTTCATCTTTCTCGGTTCTAACATAGATTCAAAAGTTTAGGTATGATCCACGGTTTCTTCTTTGGCCAAGGATCTCAGCGGCGGCATCTGTCACAGAGGTGAAAGTGGTGGTCATGATGTTGACATCTACTTCGCAAGCTCCAAAAATGAGCAGTGGTGAAAATTTCCCTCCAGTTGTGACTTGGAATATTTCTGTCACCTCCGGTCTTGCAGTTTATCCAGGTAGAACTTTAGTCTGGTGCACTGTGCTATGTTTACTCTCTTCAAGAGGAATCGGAAAAAACATCATCACGAGATCGTCGTCACTTCCAACGTCTGCTCCTGAAAAAGTGCGTGTCATGCCAATGTTGATGCTTGACTTGAAGCGTTTCATGATGTAGTCAATTTGGTTGTGATGCTGCCCGCTGGGACTGAGAAAAATGCAGGATTTAGTTTTTTTTAACACTGGTCTACTTACAGACATTGCTTTTAACATTTATTTGACAATGGAAAATGAAAAATAAAATCGATGACTAAATCTACATGGGAACGCATTTTTGACACTTTTTTGCTTTCAGACAATGCTTTAAATAAATATTTGACAATAGAAAAAGAAATAAAATTAATTAATTTGACTTGTATTGGTATGTAATTTAACACTTGTCTGCATGTAAGTTCGTAAGCGGTGCTTTTAATATGTATCTGACAAGGTATGGAACTTTAGGATTAATCAGTGCGTGTCTGTATTGACTTGTTGACAAATTATCTAACAGGTGTATGAAACGAACCACAGAAGGTATGAAAGGTATAGAGTTTGTTTCGATGTTGCCGTAATCTATATATTATTTATTGTATTTTCTATCTTTAGCATTATGTGATTTTAGACAATATCTTATTCGAGGTAGATAAACAAAACCTTTATGTGTCTGGAGATGTGTGTATATGTTTGTGTGTTTGTATGTTGTTTTGTAATTTAGCTTAGCATGTGATGATGATGCCTGTGCATGGGTTGCCTGTGTTGTACACCTGTAGTGGGTGTTTGTGCGTGATGGCGTTGCCACTATTTGGAAAGGTAACAGTCTTAAGACTATTAGCAGTTTGTAGTCTTAAGAACCGTTTATCAGTCTTTAAAACGTTTCTGTAGTCTTTGGAAAATTAACAGTCTTAGGACTGTTAGCAGCTTTTACAAAGCTCGTAGATGCTATGAAAACGTAAGAAATATTTTATGTTGCCCATAGGGGTGGCATGTAGCCACGAGGTTTGAGCGCTTAAGTTCCAATGCCGGAGGTTCTGGGTTCCATCCGTGCTGGGGAAGAAATTTTTGGTTTAAACACAATTTTGTTTGTAACGAGACAAGCAAATAATGAAACATGCACTACATAGAGAGCACACGCAATTAAATCTTAAATAAGTGCTACCCTTAGGATAAATCATAACAAATAAATATCTCAAGTTAAAATCTTTAATGAAAGTATAGACATTTATATAACAGAGGCTTGTCTCCGGTATTTGGGTTTCCACTGGTCCTGGATTGGGTGCGGTCTCTCCAAATTGTTTGTTTATTTATTTTAACCTCTTTTCACCGAAGTTATTTTATTCTTCATGGATTTAAATTTATTTATTTAAAAAAATTAATTATAAATCATATAAATCAAACCAGGTATATATATTTTTTGTAAAACTAAAGAAGAAAATAATTTGTTCATCCTCATAGGAAGAAAAATAATATTTAGTGTTAAATTAAAAGTTTAGGTTGCGAGATCCAGACAAATAAGTAATCTAAAAAAATAGAGAGAAAAAGGTAATCACCCACAAAAATAATGAAAGAATGAACATTGAAATTTAACGTTGGCGGTTTGGCTGACGGGGATAACCATACCAGGGAAAAAGTGGTAGGACCTAAATCAACATTGAACCACCAGCGCAATCACTGCTACGATTGTCGGTGAAAAGAGCCCAATTTTATCTTGCCCACCACGGAATTCGAACCTGGGTCATCGGTGTGCCAAACAAACGCTCTACCACTAAGCTGGGTCGATATTTTTCTAAACTGTTTTGATAGTCTCTGGAATAATTATCTCTGGATTGTCCATGCAGAGAGCCGGAACGATCTTAAAGTAAAATGAACTAGACAGTATCTGGTTCACCACGGAATTCGAACATGGGTCAGACGAGACCTCTACCACAAGGCTGCGGCGGTGAGGTACAAAATCATACAAAATGTGGATTTTCTCAAAACTAAGAGTCCCTGGGCTTGATTTGGTTTCTCACCACAGGGCCGTAGCCTACTGCACATTATTTGAGCAAAGTGATGTTGTGACAACGCGTGCGTCTGACACAAGAAATTCAACACGCTATGGAAGCGTGGACATGAGTGACATATTAAGACACCAATAATTCATTCAGTCATGCAGGCAGGCACACAGCGTAGTTGAAAGTCGCCGAGTACCTCTCACAAGTTAGAGGAGATTGAGGCGGACATATTAAGCCTCGACTCGTCTGTATCAGTCAGGAACACGCTTTGATGTTCATTTACTAAGCAAGGGGAGTCCTATGAATTCACTGTGAGATCGACCCGCTAGTGATTTATATCTTTGAAACTTGTACACTCAAACAGTTGAGGGGGGAAACATCTTATGATTTATTTCTCTATTTATACCACCAGAGTCTTACAAACTGTAGAATGGCTAGTTAAGCAGTGACAGAGGACAGAAACAAAAGATAGAGAGACGGAGGTGCAGCATAATTATACAGTGCTAGGGACGAAAAATAGTATAAAAGAGACACATTTTCAAGAAAAGGTTTGTTACATAGATCTATATTATTATTAGTTTTTTTTTCACGTTTTCGTCTATATTATTATTTATTATTATTTGGTTTGTGGTATATTAATGAATCATCCACTTTGACTGTTTTGTTGAAAAGTATATCTAGATATTAATTTACCCGAAAATGTGTATTGAGGTGTAAAGGTTGCAATAAAGGAAATATAGTGCTAGTGTCTTGTAAATTGTTTTATTTTAAGTAACACTGTCAGTGGGTGCGATTTTATACTATGACAAGGTCCGTTGCTTCAGTGTTTTCCGTAGTAATAATTTGTGCGTGTGTGTGTTGTGTGTGTATGGATTTTTTTACTGCGTGTGCGTGCGTGCATACGTGTGTGTTTGTGTATGTGTGTGTGCATGCGTGCGTGTGCATGGGTGTGTGTGTGCTTAAGCCATCCGTAAAAATATTTATCGACAGGTTTCATAAAACGTGAAGAAGAGTACCAAAACAAGAATATGTTTTTTAAAATGATTTTTGTGTCTGTGTCAACGAAAAGGTGAGCAATAAAACTAGGTGTTTTTTATTTAGTGAATATTTTAATACAGGCGCTGAGTATTCTGTAGACCTATTCACATCGAATTTTATGGCGCTTTTCCGTCTTTGAGAGACGGCACTCCTCCCTATTTGATACATGTTTTCAACCTCTCAAGACGTCAAGCTTCGCGCAAACATAATGTTCTATGCGTTGTACGTCGAGGTCGACCTTACTGTGTTAAAAAAAGAAGAACTGATTTATTTTATAGAAAACCAACTTAACATTACCATATAGAAACCGATACAACAACAAAACCCTTCAGTTAATATTGCCCTCAATCACAAGCCTGCACCTACAGTAGCCATTTTAATGTGGGGGCAAACTGGATCAACCGTGAGATTTCTAGAACACAAATGTAGCTTTTTGTCGATTGAGCTATTACGTTAAATGCATACACTTATGTACCATTTGTCCTACAATATAAATATCCCCACCACCCCTTCTGTGTTAAGTGACATCAGGTATACTTCAATATGGATAACAAGCCGTTATCTCACAGAGTGGAGTTCAAACAACTGTAACCTACATTCTTAAATTCTCTTCACATTGTCAATTGAGTTATTGTAACAGATCAACAACTAAAAACCGGTCTCATGCAAAACCAAGGCTTTGGTGCATAGCTTCAAATATTTAGGAGCCATTGTATCAAACAGAAAGTCATGTCCAGAATTGCTTAAACAACTTCTGCCCTGACAAGGTTGAAGCCCATTAAATTTTGGAAAGACAGGACCATCAGTCTACACTCCAATTAGGTAAGGTTGCTGCGCTCTCTTGTCATTTCCATCTTCCTATAAGCTTACAAAACATAAACCCTCACAGCAGACCTACAACGACGAATGCAAAGCATGGAGATGAGCTGCTACAGAAAACGTCTGGGCATTTCGTATATTATCCAGCAAATCACCAACGACGAAGTCCGAAAGACCATCACACAAACCATTCGACAACACGGTGTCAAGCTCACAGTGGTGAAGAAACGGAAACTCCGATTGTATGCCAGAGCATCAGGCCTTGCAAATACTATCCAGCAAGGCACGGTGCAAGGAGGCAGAAGAAGAGGAAGACAGAAAAAGAGGTGGGGGGACAACATTCGAGAATGGACTGGCTTGACACTGAGCGAAACTATAAGGGTTGCTGAGGATATAAAAAGATGGAATACGCTGGTTAAACGATCATCTGTGGTGTCCCAACGACTTTCGAGTTACGGGATAGGATAGGGTAGGATAGGAAGATTTGGGCAACAATGTTAAAACTTTCGTATGAGGAATACAGGCTGATAAAACATGACGTATTTTACATAAAGTTGTACAGCGCTAAAACAGGCTAAGATCTCTTTTGCAATCTAATCAGCTGTCTACCTGTAAAATCCTTATCACTTATGACAAGTCTTGCCAAGCACTTCAACTTTATTGAAATAGCACGGCTTTAACTTAAGGCGATACAATGAATCTCCCACTGACGAGAGCTGCCTATGACAGCCCATCACCTGCCATTTAGTCTTATATCTTTTTATGTATTGTGTCTTATGATAGCTGTGCTCGCTCACGCAGTGTCAGATGAGGGGCCATAATAGTGCTGCTCTCATCACTGTAAGATACAATAATATTTAGCAATTCAATTGTAGGCTTACTACTATAGGGATTAACAATACATTGTTGTTTCATGCAAATGCGGCAATATTTACAAACATATCAGCAATTTTCAGTAGGGAGGTACTTTTCAACCACCCTGTATAGATCTGTTAGAATTTTAGAATGTTCGCGATTAATTATATAGGTAGGCTTATTGTCCTACTTTATGAATACTATCTAAAATATCTTCCATTTGCAATTAATTCTGAAGGAGTCAGCATCGTACGCCCATATAAACTCTTGTTGTTTGTTGTTTGTAGATTATAGTCACACGACACTTTCGCATATAGGTGACTACTGGACCGATTTATACTGACACCAGCGGGCCAGTTGTTGGTAAAGGGGAAAATAATATGATCACACGTTGACCAATCCGGGATTCGAACCAGCGACCTTTGGGTTACTAGCAAGACGCTCTTACCAACTGAGCTACCCGGCCCCTCGTTATATAAACTCTTTTTAGTTAGAACTCCCTTTATTCCAATCGAAAAACAGGTGAGCTTTAAAAACGTTTAATTAAATAGTCACCATATCTTAGTCGTAGTTAACACTGTTCAGTATTATTATCTCGGGTTTGTTGGCCTGCTATTTGAAACTGAACATGTAGACAGTGTTATATAATTAGTAATATATTTATTTACAAACGAACTTTAAAATGTGCATGAGCCTTCATCGTGAAGTGAAATTAAATGGTAATTCAGGATGAATAGACAACGATGGCGTCCACAAAGGCTAACTCGTCAGTCACCAGCCAAACATATTAGTCAACAGTATAGCAAAAACTATCATGCAGTTTATGACACAAATTTTACACTACGTTTTAGTGCACTAATGGGGTTAAATATGTGAATGAAGATGGAAGTTTAACGTCTACACCCACCATTGGCAATATGGTAGACAGAGAGACATTACGAATACGAATACGATACGAATACGATCACTTTATTATCTCAATCAAAGAGAAATTCACACGTGGTGCCAGATATAAATGTTACAAGACGATAAAGGACATTATAACAACAATAAACAGTGAACAGTAAAACAGGATAAAAGTATATCAAGAAGACATTACTGAATTAACCATTTAAAACTGTAATCATAAGAATCATAAGAAGTTACATGGGGAATAACAGATACCTATCACATGATTTACGTTCAGTGTCATAATCATGATATAAGGTATTGCAACATAACAATCACTGTTGGCAAGCAATAATCGCATCAATATACAACAACGTAAGACTTTTAGATAAAGATGTTCATAGAAGAATATAAAAATCGCTAAGCAAATAGGCCTACACTAAACAGAAATGTAAGAAGACAGGGGCTCTTACTCACTATCTCATGCGGATTGGACATTAATTGTATAAATCATGCCACGCACACTGTCACAATAGAAGCATCATACGTTCAAATTTTCAATCATTTAATAAAGAGATTGCGGTGGGTATAAAACTATTTTTAGTGCGTACAGTTTTGAACTTTGGTGTCCTGTAGCGCCTACCCGAGGGCAGGAGATTGAAGTGGTGCGCGAGCACGTGACTGCTGTCTTGAAGTATGCGACGGGCCTTTCTCACCACTCGCCTTTCATACATCGCTTTCATACTCACTTGTTGCACTCCCACAACCTTCCCACAAACTCTCACCACTCTGTCCAACACATTCCTACTGTCCAAAGACAACCTTCCATACCAACATACAAATGAAAAAGTGAGAATGGAAGAGATGAACGAATCATAAAAGGTTTGGAGGATACGGTTTTGAACATGCAAGCGTCGGAGTTTCTGGAGGCAATAAATTCTAGATTGGCATTTTTTGTGAATACCATTGACGTTAGAAGAGAAGTTCAGCTTCTCGTCAATGATGGTGCCAAGGTACTTGTATTCTGTGACCCTCTCTACTGTAGCACCGCCAATGACGAGAGCGGGGATGGGGGCGGGGTTGCGGCGAAAATCAACGATTAGCTCTTTTGTTTTCTTTACGTTTAAGTCGAGGTAGTTTTCCTTGCACCAGGTGCTGAAAACTTCGACAGATGAGAAATACTGAGAATTTGAGTTTGACATGTCCACCAGGGCCGAGTCGTCCGAGTACTTAATGACCGGACAGGTGTCAGAGCCACGGCAGTCGTCGGTATACAACGTAAAAAGTACCGGCGAAATTACAGTGCCCTGGGGCGCACCGACAGAGGTTTGCTTGACAGAGGAAAGAGCAGAGTGAAAGCGGACAGCCTGGGACCTATTGACAAGAAATTGAACTATCCAAAGGACGAGTTTGGAGGGTACAGAGTAAGAAAGGAGCTTCTGGGCCATGAGATGAGGTTGGATAGTATTGAAAGCAGAACTGAAATCGATGAAGAGGACGCGAACGAAGGAGCTGGGGGTCTCTAGGTGAGTGTAGGCATTGTGAAGGAGGGTAAGAGTTGCGTCTTCAGTGCTGCGATTGGGTTTGTAGGCAAACTGTAGGGGGTCAGAGAATGGCTGAGTGTGAAAGAGTAGACGAGAGAGAACAATTTTTTCAAAACATTTCATGGCTATGGATGTTAGGGCTACGGGGCGATAGTCATTTAACTGCTTGGGTCGGGCGATCTTGGGGATGGGTGAGATAACAGAGTGCTTCCACACACTGGGCACGACACAGTCACGCAGGGACCAGGAAAACAGCTGGCTAAACACTACGCACAGCTGTGCCGCGCACCACCTCAAGGTCCGCCCTCCAATGCCATCGGGGCCTGCAGCCTTCTTTACATTCAGTTTTTGAAACACTGATCTTACTGTGTCGCCATCGATATCAAAGTCTCTGTCATCAGCATCGGTATCTTCTTTCAAGCGCGTTATGATCTCTTCGACGTTATTTTTCGTATTATCGCGTTCAAAACGGCAATAAAAAGTGTTAAGATTTTCAGACATTTCTTGCTGTTCATTTAGAGGGAGGTCACTGCGTGCAGACTTATGTTTTTCCATGCCTGACAGAGTTTTAAGCCCTTGCCAGGCATCAGCCATGCTACCGCGTTCGAATTGCGCCTCAACCTTTTCTTTGTACTGCCTTCTCGCGTCTAACATTTCTTTCCGCAGCTTCGTTTGCACGCGCTTTCGCTCGGCTCGATCACCCGATTGGAATGCGGCTTTCTTTTCATTCAGCGTGGCTTTCAGCGACTTTGATATCCAAGGCTTGTTATTGGGAAATAATTTTATGGTCTTCGTTGGAATAACCAAATCTTCACAAAATTTTACATAATCAGAGACAACATCAGCAGCTTCATTCACACTCTCACTCACAGAGAGACATTCGAGAATGGACTGGCTTGACACTGAGCGAAGCCATGAGCGTTGCTGGGGACAGAGAAAGATGGAGTAGGCCTACGCTGGTTAAACGATCATCTGTGGTGCCCCAACGACTTTCGAGTTACGGGATAGGATAGGATAGGATAGACAGAGATAACCATCCCAAGGAAGAGCGGGAGGGCTGGGGTGTGTGTGGTGTGGGAGTGTGGGGAGGGAGAGAACCGAAATCAACATTGAACCACCAGAGAAACCACACTGATAAGATGAACAGTGAAAAAAACAAACAACACTTTTATTTTGCCCACTACGGGATTGGAACTTGGGTCATCGGTGTACCGGGCGACCGCTGAGCTACAGCGGTGGGTGGATATTTCTACACTGTATTGATAGTAAATCAAACTAATGATCGCTTTCTAGAAGTTGAATGCATGGAGCCGGAACGGTCTGAAACAAAGCAAAAGGAGTGAATTAACATTGAAGTTTCGCGTCTACACCCACCACTGGCGATATGGCAGACGGGAATAACCATCTTAAGGAGCAGCGGGTAGGGACCTAAATCAACACTGAACCATCAGAGCAATCACACTGCTAAGATGGACAGTAAAAAGGGCCACTTTTTATATTGCCCACCACGAGATTCGAACCTGGGTTCATCGGTGTGCCAGGCGAACGCTTTACCACATGTCCCAGTTCAAAGGGCACGGTAAGCGATGGTAATGTCTGGTGCGTACAGCGCTGTTGAACCTGGTAAGGATTACTCCCAAATCAAAAAACGGCGTATGTCTTAGCAGGCTCGGACACTGTGTATGGTCTCAGGGTTAGTCCGAGACTTATTATTTTCTCAGTCTGTCTATGGAGCTTTGAGCATGTCTCTGTGGCATGGAGTTGTGCTCTATACAAGTGGACATTGGATTGGTTTGGATTGATTGAACTGGATTGGAATGCTGTATTTTTGTGAATAAAGCTTTCTGGGCTTTACTTGACTGGACTTGTATATAGGCTTACATGTATATATTATTTAAAGTCCCCGCTGTGCTGAGGTCGTCCACCTAACTTGCCATCTACGACAATTGGCTTTGTGGGGGTCTTGAAGTCTGCCTCGTGCCAGCTGTCAAGAATATCCACCGTAAAAACAATGGTGCCAAGTCGCCATGTACTTCTTTTAACGAGCCACGCAGATAACGTGTCATCATTGTTGCCCCAGTATGGGGCTGTATGCAGGAGTTAGAATTAACTTACCACGGCTAAAGTCAATACTAATTAGCAGGGATGTCGTTTGGGTCGGATCTTCGGCTTTTAGCCGAAATTTTTATAAAAAAGCCGATAAACTGTCCGTCATGTCGGCTTGCCGAGCCGAAGTTTTCACGGGTGAATCGGCTCAATTTTGTCCATTTTTGCGATATTCCTGTGCTGTACGCTTGCAGTTTAGATGAGGATCGATAATTACTAAGGTGAAACCCAGAAACTCTGACAGTATTGTGGTCTGTCAAGGGACAGTCTAAACTTTTTATTGTTTTTAAGAAAATAACATTTCTTTTCAATGTTCTTATTCTACTCTTAAAACCATGTTTTATTACAAAGATATGAATCCACAGAACACCTTTAATATATGGAGGTGGAGGGTGCACGTTAACGTAGTGAATCTGGTAAAAAACAACATGTGTGACTTCTTTGGAAGAGAGAGCCGAAACTTTCTGTAAAAAGCCGAAAGTTTCACGGCTGTTTCGGCCAAATCGCCGAAGAAAAGATTTCCTAGCAACATCCCTGATTAGCGTATACCTTATCTTTATTGCAATATAATAGCCACATAAGGAGATTCACCATGCGCGGGAAGAAAATGACAGCCAAATTGCCATAATACTTCTTTTCACGAGACACACAGCTAACCTGTCATAATGGTTGCCACAGTCTGAGTCTGTATAGAGGAGTTAGAACTGCTATTCTGACTAAATTCAATACAAACTACCGTGAACCGTATTCGTGGTATAAGAAGATTCACCCCGGGGAAACATGACTATCAAATTGCCATGTACTTCTTTTCACGAGTCATAGTTCCATCATTGTTGTCACTCAGGGTTTGAAATTACCTATCACACCTCGAGTGAATAATAGGTTGCATACACTATAAATCTATACCTTATCTGTATAGCAGAAAAAAGGAAATAACGTCAAACAAGTCGAATATAATTTTCCAAATGTCCGCCTATATTTTAAAACAAAGGATTCCTCGAAGTGAAATGTTGCAGCATAAAATGAACTACACACAGTTTAACTATGTGTATAGCTTTAGTTATATATAGCTATAGCTACATGTGACCTGCCGTTACAAAACCATGGCTAAGTCCCTCATATTATATAGTTACGTAGCTACATCTATATATGTATTTTAATAGCTGGTATTATTTATTCCAGAGATGTTGTTTATCTTATTAATTTGTTCCACTATTATTTTAAAACATTGTCGTGAAATTATATTTTTGTAACCATACAATTTCTAAAATTAAATGTTATATCTGCTGAATTAAACTTTCTGTACTCATCCCATGCATCCCGGACAGAGATAATTTCAAGTTAGTATTTTTAGAGCTGACGTCTTTTTCTCCCAAACTGTGTGCAATTAAATAAGACTTAAGCTATACACAATTATAGATAATAAAACGTTATTCCTGTAGAATCTGAATTTTTATACTCAACCCATGCATACGAAGAGGTGTCAATGTATATTGGAAGTTGATATTTGTTTTGCTAACCTGACGCTATTACTTACAGGCGCCCGTATAATATCGGAAGGTGAAAGATGCCGAAGCCTTACAGCATCGCTCTCTATAACAGTACAGAGAGATGCATTCTTTAGAGAGACGCTCCTGAATCCAAATACTAGTGCCTGTGCTATTACTGCTTTAAAAAAATACCCTTGTTGAATCTTAATTTCTAATCTCTACCTGTGCATACGGACCCAAGACAGTCTCAAAGTAGGTTATTTTCGACGTTGACGTCTTTTTTCGCTAACTGGTGGGTGTTGATCTTAATTAAGGACAGATCGTGTCACAAAAATGGGTAGTTAACATGTTTTTTTTTTGTATTGGTTTACAAAAGAATATGGCGAGGACTGTGTCTGGCTAAAACTTCCAGACATTTTTAATAAGGATGTTTATTTTCGGCTCTGGTTGTTAGAAATAGTATTATTTCCAATCAAATCGAGTCAAGTCAAAGCTAATCTTAAGTAATCCGTGGTTAATGAAGCACAACGCATTGTGTCTTTTTAGCATAAGTGTTTTAGGTATTTTAACGTTGTTATAGAGCGCTTTTTTTAGCACAAGAGCTTCTCAAGGCGCTTTTCGAGACAGGATATAACTCAAGCTGCCGAGGTGCCCACATCCTGCCGTAAGTGCATGGGAGTTAAACTCTGAGTTGTCCGAGTACTGGTATTGAGACAATGGAGACTAAAGTGTTCATTTGTTAGGTCACGGCCCCATTACTAAGGGACTGTGTGCTTGTATGCATGACCAAATGAGAGAACGGGTATTAAAAAAAAAACAACCTTGGGCATCCACAACAACTGTGAAACTTACTAAAGAAATTCAAAACGATACATACAATGAATTTGTAAAAAAGATTAAACTCAATCTCAACTATGATAAACCTTGTGGAATTGCAAGATCAGTTTCAAGCATGGCACATAGAATAATACGAAATTCAATCAATACCAAATACTGTACTGATGTAAACTGAATAGGTGGTGAATCTATTTCACTGAAACATGTATTACTTCAATGCACTCATCTTCGTCAATTTTTGCCTACTGATGTTCGGGTCATCGTTTCCATTGATAACATAAGTATTGGTGCAAGTGTTAGATTAGTAAAAGCTTTGAGTGGCTGGGTTTATGTCATTAGGTATTCTATATTTATGTAAATATGTATGTGGTGCGAACGTGCGTGCGTGCGTCCGTGAATCGTGTCATCTAAATGAAGAACACTTTACTAAAACAACAACAATGCTTTAGGCCTACCGGTCAAGATATTATGGTAGTTTGTGACGATGAGCTTACTTGGCAAATTGCATTGTTCGCACAAATGAAATATGATAAAATGGGCATTCGTTGCGCTAACCGACGGTTAAGCTGTTACATTATTGGCTCTCTTCCTTGTGATGTAAACTAATAACTGTGGATACTATACACAGTTTTGCTGCGGTGCTATTTTCAGAAACGATCTTGATGCTATTAATAGACACACACACAAACACAATTGAATTTATCGATATAATATAGTAAAGGTTTGCGTTTCCGTTAGCATTTTTTTTTACCTATCCTATCCCGTAACTCGAAAATCGTTGAGGTACCGCAGATAATCGTTTAACCACCGTACTCCATCTTTCTCTCTTCGCCGCAGCCCTCATGGCTTCACCCAGTGTCAAGCCAGTCCATTCTCGAATGTTGTCTTCCCACCTCTTTTTCTGTCTCCCTCTTCTTCTGCCTTCTTGCACCGTGCCTTTCAGGATGGTCTTTGCAAGACCTGATGCTCTGATGACGGGGCGCTACCATCGGAATTTCCGTTTCTTCACCAATTTGAGCATATCATCGTATTGTCCAATGGCTTGGAGATGAACGAACGTTGAGGTTTAACGTCTACACCCACCATTGGCGATATGGCAGACGGGGATAACCATCCCAGGGAAAGGAGGGTAGGGACCTGGATCAACCCTCAACCACCAGAGCAATCAAACTGCTAAAATGGACAGTGAACATGGCCACATTTTATATCGTCCACCACGCGATTCGAACCTAGGTCACCGGTGTGCCAGGCGAACGCTCTACCACTTGATGTGCGACGGTGGGATAGACTTGGAGATGAGACGCTACCGAAGACTTATTGGCATTTCCTATACCCAGCGCATCCCAACGACGAAGTCCGACAGACCATCACACAAGCATTTTTATTTACATTATCGAGAGACTCTTTATACAAAACCGTACTTTTAAAAGAAGTTATGTTTTGGCTTAATCTTTTTTTTCCACTGGAGCTACACTCACTGTCAATTTAATTTGGTAAGTACATAACTTTACCTTTGCAATAGATTACAATGTTCTATGATCGTGAGGATAAAAAGCAGTATAACTCGGTGTTCACAATGAAATGTTTTTGTCGAACAGTTTTGAAAGTGTTATCGGCGGAATTGTGTATAAATTATGTATTGTCCCCGACAACGAAATCATCTTTTGATACCATCCTGTATCATGGTATGTGTCATGTCATATGCGATCTTAAATATGTCAATACGGGGTAATACTTTAAGCTAACATACAAAAACAGTGCAACATTATTTTCCGTTTTAGAGAGAGAGAAAAGAGAGAGAGAGAGAGAGAGAGAGAGAGAGAGAGAGAGAGAGAGCGTGTGAGAGAGCGTGAGGGAGGGGGAAAAGTGAGTAAGAGAGACAGAGAGAAACAGAAACAGAGAGAGAGAGAGAGAGAGAGAGAGAGAGAGAGAGAGAGAGAGAGAGAGGGGAGAGAAACAGAGAGAGACAGAGCGAGATAGAGAGAGAGAGACGGAAAACCCGGTTATCTAGTTTATTTTTGTAATCATTTCTTCTAGTTGAGTTCATTATTTTTTATAGTTACATTTATTGAAATTCGTTTATTAATATGTTTATTTTCAATGTCTAAATCACTGTTGGTGAGTAATAGACAATTAATAACACACAAAACCAGTTTAACTTATTAATGTAGAGAGAAGACGAGAGAGGAAGAAAAAGACGAAGAAGGAGGAGTAGGAGGAAGGAATGAAAGAAGAAGAGGAAGGAAAGAAGGAAGAAAGGAGGAAGGAAAGAATGAAGGAAGTAGAAGTAGGCGGAAGAAATATATAAAATATGTGGGGCCTTAGTCTGCTTGCATAAGATTATAATACTTTTATATTAACTATATAATTCCTTATAATCTGGACTAATAATGCTGATTTGGGTTATCAAGGATTGTGTTTGAGAACGTGACCTTTAGAAGCATACTTCGCAGCGTGAGTCAAAGAGATTCAATGTAGACCCAGACGGTGAATTCGACCCACACAGTAAAAACGAAACATAATCGTGCTTTGACGCTAAATAGGTAAAAGATAAAGAAAAAAGAAGACATGATGATGATGGCGCCTTCAGCAGCTTTTGAGCTGTCTGGAAAAGCGCGATATAATATAACATAATATAATATAATATAAAATAATATAATATAATATATAGTTGTGATGGTGGCTTGTATTCACACTTTTCTGCTATCCTATGCACCAACGGGAATCCCCTCAATGAAACATACTTCCGGTTTCTTTCTCCGCATGTTTTAGTGAGTTATTTCCAAATATTCAAGAATAATAACATGTGTCACTGGCCACCAGTATCGTACCCTCACATATATATATTTTTTTTGCTGCAGTTTATTATCCCTTTCTATCGCCAGTGGCGCGCCTAAACCCTACCTAACTAACATTATTTGTGAATTTTTGAAAAATATTCGGAAAAACATAACGCCCAGATGCTGGCTCGAACCCACACCTGTCAGGCGCCATTGGTTTCTGGCTTGTGGACAAGGCAAGTTAGTCCCGCCTTAGCCCACTTGGCCACAACGCTCGCCTAACATAGTCAACTACTTCGTGTTTTGTGAAGGTTGCGACGGCGAAGCTATGGAAAACTACGAGAGTCTTCAGGTCCTGTTTCACTTTCTGTCGATGATCGACGCACCTCCGAAGTCGCCACAAATACAGGCCTCTACGATTGTTTTTTGCATCCTTTCACTGAGCATGTACTTCCTCCACCGTTTTTATACTTATCCCACTCGTTTTCTGGCTCTAACAATCGTCGTTTTCGGCAATTTGCCATATTTAAAAGTCACGCATCAAGCTTTGATAAAAGCAAAACAAGCCAGACCGGAACTTGGTTTCATGCTAACCTCGTTTTAATTTATAATGGCGATACCCACGAGTTTTTATGAGAGGTGCCGGAAAGTTGTGAATAGAGCCATATCCATTGTCCATGCTCAAGGAGTGTTTATACAAATATTTTTTTAAAATACAGGAGAATGGTCATTACATTATATTACATGATTATTACTTTAGGTCCAGCGGACTCTTCCGAGCCAAATCAGGACCAGAAAAGAAAATGGTCCAGGGCATTTAAAAAAATCTTCATAAGGTGATCATAAGAAACAAATCATAAACGAATTGCGGGACTAGCGATCATCTGAAATACGTGCTTTCACATACAAATGTCACTTACAAGTGTCACCAGAGGCCTCTCACAAACAACAGTAAGTGGAGATGGGTTAAGTGAATTGAGGAGTGAGAGGTTGGAGGGAGTAATTATTGTCTTCTCCACTATGGTCTTTTTTTATACATTTATGACTCGTAATTTATCGTTTTAGCATAGATTACCCTCTAGTGACGCTTACTGATTACTGTAGATGACTCTTAGTGACCGCTCAAACTACAGTCATCTGCAAGTTTTTATTGCTGTCACTTTGACAACTTGGGACGACACCTGTATTCCTAATCCCGGATTATCTACGCTTTGATCTTGCTGCTTGTGCTTTTCCGTGCAGTCAACAAATCTGTATTACCCCATTGGAGAATTAATGCAACATCTCGCAAGCAAGGGGGTGCATCAAGTTTTGAATTTGAATTTGGATTTTGGATAATATTTGTTACACATGCACCTACAGTATGTGGGAGTAATTAGGGTTGACTTCTCAAGGAAAGTGCTGCAGCGGCAGAGCGGTCACCCAGTATGACGGCGATCAGAATGTAATGCTCGCAGTCTGTGTAAATTGTTTTCTATTTATCCACGTAAGATGTGAGGAATACGATCTTCGGAGTCCTGTGCGATGGGATGCACGTGTACATGGAATAGACCTCGTTTCTTACTCTCATCCGTCAGGATCTTACTGATTTATAGGCTTTGGACAAAAAAGCGCTACATTTAATACACTTATTATTAATAATATTTAAGGCGTAGACATGGAAGGAATACTAAAATAGACGAACACTTGTTGGTACTTTCCTCGTTCAGGGCTTAGGTAAACACGCTTTCCTCGTTCAGAGCTTAGGTAAACATGCTAACAGCTTTCATCTGTGAGTGGACCGACCACTCGGTGCTGTGTCCAGCAGATTTCTATAACTGTGCCGTCATTGCAAACACCCCCTGGTCAAACTTAATTCTCATTGCCGTATTTCGGTGATAGAGCGTTCGCCTGGCACACCCATAGCCCAGGTTCGAATCCCAAGGTAGGCAAATTAAAAGTGACATATTTTTTACTGTCCTCATCGCAGTATGATTGCTCTGGTGGTTGTTGGTTTAGTGTTGATTTAGGTCCCTACCATCTCTTCCAGGGGATGGTTAATCTGCATGCCATATCGCCAATGGTGGTGTAGACGTTAACACTTCAATGTTTAGTCGTTCTTTCTCATTGCCACACTGTCCCATTGTCGCACGCGTTGGGACCTTAACTGTATTGCACCTTTGTTATCTTAACTCTGCATGTCTTTCTTTCTTTCTTTCTTTATGCTGTTATCTCTCTGAGCTTTGTCACTTATTGTGTCTAGTCGTCACCGTGAGGTGTTTCAATGTGTTTAGACTAAACAATGGCTATGCCAGCAAACTTTAGAGTTTTTTAAAACAATTTTTTTAAAACGAAGAAAAAGATATTAAAAATCGGTTTTTGGTGACAAAGGAATTCATAGGTAAAAATAACTCTCCCTAGATTTGTAATTTGCAATAAGCGTTTTCTTTGCTCCTTGCTACAGTTTTGTTAATTGCTGTTGCAATTGTTTTCTAATTTACATTACATCAAACATCGATCGGACTGCAAAGAATTAAAAGCAAAATACATTTGTTAGTGCAAATGGTACACCTGCATGTGTTGTGCTTTCATGTGATTGCCTGAAAAGGTCAAATTTGCGATATGATGGGAAAATCACTCAAAGATTATTATTTTCCTATTGTGTTAATTTATGTTGCAGAGTGCGACCACCTCGTCAACAGTGCGACATCTAAAGATGACTCGCCACCAATAATGATGCAACTTATCACGAATCATGGCCATAAGCAGAGATCTTTACAAGTGGAACTACACGAAAATCTGCGTTCTACAGATAAATTCCCCACAGCATTGATCAGAAGGCGTCTTTGCTGCTGTTTCCTTTGTTGAGAGGCAGTCATCAGAAGAGAAAAGTTGAATCAAGTTCTTCGCTACAACTGTTCTGTTTCATCCACAGTGATAACACAATGAGCAGTGTTCATTATCCAACACTAATGGCGTCCAGTAAGGTGCCGTTCACCGGCCACATGAAAGAAGCGCCATCAGTGCATTACGACAGCACCAAAACCAGCGCCAGATCCAGAAGCCATTACACCGACTCACCCAGCAAACGACGATTACCTCCTGTTACATCGTCGTCGCGCGACGCGGACGACAAAGTGGCGTCACCCAAACACCGGAACTCTATGGCGGAAGTAGTCGCGCGCATGCGCGTGAGAGAAAAGACCTTGTTAGGTGAGGATCCTAGTCTGACGCGAAAAGACTCTTCTGGAATAAATGGCGGAGTGAATCTGAATCGAGAGCGAAACAGACCATCAAGGACTAGTGGTGCTTCTTTAGGTGTCCCGGGAGCGCTCAATTTTCGCGGTACGCCTTTCGGTCCTGAAGTTGACGTTGCCCAGTTTAACAGACCTGCTGAGTTTTTCGTCAGCCACAAGGGCGGGTTCGCCCCTACAAACTCCAGAACTAGAAAAGTTGGAGTCGTAACTGACACAGCGGCACCAGCAAACGGTGACTCTGTCCCTGTTGCTTGGGGCACGCCGAGAGACCCTCCTAATCACAATGAACGTTCGTCAACCCATTCCCAAGCTTTAGAAATTCGTGGTGCAGCCAACCATTTAGGTGCTCGAGATTTGGTTGTGAACGGTGATAGCAAAGATGTTCAGGGGTTTCATCAGTCTGTGAGAAACGGGTGGCGTAAAGACGACGGTGTTGACTATATTGCTGAAGAGGAGGAGGAAGAAGAAGAGGAGGACGGAGAAGTTGGTGAAAAGGATGGTGGAGGAGAAGATGGCGACAGCGACTTTGACTTCGATGAAGGCGAAGAAGAAGGTAGATATACAAACATGCTAACGTCACTCATCATCATCATCATCATCATCATCATCATCATCATCATCATCATCATCATCATCATCATCATCATCATCATCATCATCATCATCGTTGCCATCGTCGTCGGTGTCGCCATCACCAAGTGTGTGTATGTGGGTGTGTGTGTGTGTGTGTGTGTGCGTGTGTCTGTATCTGTGCGCGCTAGTGATATTCTCTGAGCAACCCTTTGAAGTGGAAATGCGGTCTGCGTATAGGGCTTACCTATTTTGTGTAATGTACAGTGGAAGCACAGAAGAAGACGGAAAGAACGTCACATGCCACGGCCGCTGTGTACAAACGGGCCTGCACCAGACTGATGATCCAGCCTTCTCCTGCCTTCCTTCGGCAGTGCAACCTCAGTACCATGGACCTACGTGACGTCAGACTA
>CM072518.1:40512251-40569751 GCA_036898135.1 Oncomelania hupensis
ATGTATAAACCATGGACTAAATATCTATATTTAGTCCATGGTATAAACACAAAACGAACTCTCGTGGTAAGTTTTATAACTGCTGTCAGCGACGTCGGTTGTATAGTTTGTTAGCGATTGCGTCCCTTTAAACATCTCCCTTTATGTTGTCACATTTTCCAAAGTGTAAAAATATCACTTGCCGTTCGTCTAGTGAAAACCTACCATCTTTTCAATTAGTAACGTAATAGGAATTTTATTTGAAACCCTCGCGCATACAGATTTGGACCAGTAAAACGATGATGAGATATCGTTGATGATATTAAATTTGCCTCATGTTTTTTGTTTTAACAAAAAAAAAAAAAAAAAAAAAAAAAAGAAACAACAGTGTAGCAATCGATTATATGATTTTCTACCCTCTATTTTCAGTAGTTCCTGTTGTTCACTGTAGTTTGTTTAGCTATAGAAAGGTAAAGGTAAAGGTAGTCCCATAGCCTTGTGGCCGTAGGGGAGCGTGATGTTGGAGATCACACTTATCTTGGGCCAGCGTAATGAGGGTGATGCCCAACTCTCTCCCTCGCTGCTTTACCTTCCCCACCCTCAAGAGAGTAGGTACTCAATCACAGTTGAGTCAACTGGGGGCGTTGTTATTTGTCGCTTCACGCCTTAGCGGTCACCCATCCAAGTGCTAACCGCACCGGACGGTGCTTCACTTTCGACACAGTAGCGAGTGCTCCAACCACTGCACTATCCGACACCCCTGTTTAGCTATAAGTTTACTTAATACTTCAGTCACCCAGGAATTAACATCTGACCATTTCTGTGTCATGTGCGAACTAAGCGTCGCAGCCCCCCCTCCTCTCCCCATGTTCAGGAAGGCTCGCAGCCTGCGTACCATGGATAGGGATGCTTTCAAGCAAGAGCTTACCGCTAAAGTGACCCCAGAACTGTGCCCCACTGTGGATCAGCTGAATAGTACACTTCAGGCGGTGCTTGATCGGCACGCTCCCGTGGCCCAGAAAAAGGTCAAGGCAACTCGCTCAGCACCCTGGTACGAGTCTATTACGGACGAGCTCTCCGAAGCCAAGAAACACCGACGCAAAGCTGAGAAAAAGTGGCTCAAATCGGGTTTAGAAGTCAGCAAGCAGATTTTCACCGCTGCAAAAAAACGGGTCACTAAAATAGTCCAGACTGCCAAAACCCGGTACTTTAGCGACAGAATTAGCAGCAGCGAAACTTGTAAACAGTTGTTTGACATTTGCAATCAGCTAAGGGGTAAGAGCAATGCAACATCACTCCCATCCACACATCCAGCATGTCAGCCCCCAGATGTATTTTGTAATTATTTCACACAGAAAGTGGCTGACATAAGGGCCGCTCTTGATAGCCATGAGATCCCACTCATTAACCCATTCTCACCTTCCCTCACCACCGCAAAGATAGAAGTTTTTCAACCAATAACAGAGCAAGAAGTCAAGAAAGTCATCTTAAGCTCAAAACCAACATCTTGCTCTCTCGACCCCATTCCTACCACCATGTTGATAGAGAATCTTGACCCTCTACTCCCGACCATTACCCACATTATCAACGAGAGTCTGTCCTCTGGTGTTGTTCCGTCTGTGCTCAAAGCGGCTGTCATCAAACCCCTCCTTAAAAAGCCAAGTTTAGACAAAAATAATCTAAAGAACTATAGACCTGTTTCAAACCTCTCCTTCCTGTCCAAAGTCATAGAAAAAATTGTTCTCAAACAACTGTTTGCCTACCTATACGATAACGCTTTACTTTGCCCCAACCAGTCTGCCTACCGACCCTTCCACAGCACTGAGACAGCCCTCCTAAAGGTAACCAATGATCTGTTGCTTGCCTTAGATAATGGTAACGCAGCGTTTCCCATTACGCACATATGTGCGTAATTCACGCATAAAAATCGGAAGATGACGCAAAGATTTTGATTAAGAGGGTCCCACGGACGCACACGTTGTTGCGCCCAGCGAAAGTGTCGTACCCAGAGCTGCCAACCACTACGGAATTTCCGTAGTTTACTCCGGAAATGAATACGCGGCAAATCGAAAATTTACTACGGAAAGTCAATTTTCGACGATAGTATTACAGTTTTAACGAGTTTTATTGAGCGCCTGTGCCTCCCGTAGCACCTCAAGGTAACGGTCATTCGGTTTACGTGCACGGAGTAATAGATCACGCTCCCAGTGCATGTTAGGAAATTCGACCAATCACCGTGCAGTGGTTTTGCAAACGGCCAATCGCTGCACAAAACCTCGACCTTTCTGTGACACTTTCGTTTCCGGGTCACTTCTACACTGCGAGAAGAAAAGTTTGTGTGCGGCTTATTTTGAATCCGTGATGCCAAAAAGAAAGAAAACTAGCGATGAAAGCCCAGAAAAAAAGAAGAGGAGACAGCAAATCAAGAGTACAGGAAAGAGTATTCTGAAAAATTTCCGTGCATCACTGCGTCATCGAGATCAAAACACAGCGTGTATTGTACAGCGTGCTTGGCAGATTTTAGCATACAACATGGCGGCTTCCACGATGTGACGCGACACGTGAATGGCAATCGTCACAAAAGTCGTTGCCCTGATCCAGAAAAGTTAGTCCCTGTTCAGTCTGTAGCCACCTTCTTCCAGCCCGATATGGATCTCTCAATAATTCGTGCGGAAACACTCTTCACGACCTTCGTTGCAGAGCACAATTTGCCTGCGTCGGTAGCAGATCACTTCAGTAAGTTAGTGAAGGCAATGTTCCCGGACTCCCAAGTTGCCAAGAGCTTTGCATGTGAAAGTGCAAGGCTGCCACCAGATTGGGCCTTGCTAAAGACTAGACATGTTCCCAGAGAGAGAATAGAGCAAGTTCAGTAAATGTGGAGTATTGTATGAAGTGTGTCATCTTTCCTTGCAACTGTGCTTGTTTAGTAGTGTGTGTGTATATGCATGTCTTCGTTAAAAAAAAAAAAAAAGCGAGGACGTATGGCTACTGAAAATGTCATAAAACTACTGAAATTCAGAATTTTTGCTACTGAAAACTTTTTTTGGGGTTGGCAGCTCTGCGTACCCCCACGTTATCACAGTGGACATCGCTCACACACACACACACATACACACACACACACACACACACACACACACACCGGCATAGAGTTCTTGTGCTGTTTATTGACTGGTCAGCTGATATTGCACTATAAGACATTGTATAAGCACTACACTTTATCTTATTGACTTTAGTCACATTTGTATGCACACATGGAAGGGACCCTCAGAATTTTTAAAAGGACCCTCAAAATTTTCAACAGAGGGTCCCTTGGACCCCTTGATTTGAAGCTTGTGGGAAACACTGGTAACGTCTCCGTTCTCACCTTATTAGACCTCTCAGCCGCCTTTGACACAGTCGACCATCACATTCTCTTTAACACTCTTCAACACTACTTTGGAATCTCTGGCTCGGTCCTGGCTTGGTTCCACTCATATCTTTCCGACAGATCACAAGCAGTCACTGTCGATGGCTGTTTCTCCAGCACAGCAGACTTGGTGTGCGGCGTGCCTCAGGGTTCCGTTTTAGGGCCGGTGTTATTCACTCTGTACACCAAGCCACTGCTTCTCCTGCTTAGAAACATGCTGTTGAGAGTCAGTCATTTGCAGACGACACACAACTGTATAAATCCACCACCCCCTCTCTCATTAATTCCACTGTTCAGACTTTGGAGAACTGCATCACAGACATTAAGTCATGGATGACACTCAACAAGCTTAAGCTTAATGACGATAAAACCGAAGCCCTCCTCATTCACAAGCACAACACCTCCTCCTCACTCCCGCCTCTCCCAACATCGCTTACAGTAGGGACAACAAACATTCAGTTCTCATCCTCAGCAAGAAATCTCGGCTACATTCTCTCTGATGACCTGTCCCTCAACAACCACATCTCCAACGTCTGTCGCTCTGCATACACGGCCATACGCCAAATCAGCTCCTTTCGCCACTATCTTACAGTCCCTGCCACCAAAACCCTAGTCTGCGCTCTCGTCCTTTCTCGTCTTGACTATTGCAACTCTCTCCTTGCTGGCTCCCCGAAACACATCATTGACAAACTACAAAAGGTTCAGAACTCAGCAGCTAGACTAGTATTCCGAGCTAAGAAACGCGATCACATCATACCTCTACTACATTCCCTTCACTGGCTTCCTGTGCAAGCACGCATAGAGTACAAACTCTCTGTTCTCGATCTGTCACAACTTCTTCACAGATTCTTGTCCTTCCTACCTTGCTGATCTACTGTCTGTCTACTCCCCTTCACGCACTTTAAGATCTTCTGCTGACACTCGCACACTCAAGGTTCCCGTCACCCGCACTAAGACATACGGCCAACGTGCATTCGCTTACTCCTCACCTAAGCAGTGGAATTCCCTTCCCTCCCATATCCGCAACATACAATCAACACAAGCATTCAAAAAGGCCCTCAAAACCCACCTCTTCAAACTGCATTATTCAGATTGATTTGTATCCCGCTGCCATTCTCTCATCTTTTGTCTATGTCTGATCCGTAAGTGTATAAACGGCTGTAAATATTTATACTGTTTTTCTTCCTGGGCCTAACCGGGCATATAAATAGCTGTGAATAGGTTTTTGCTATTCTATTTTCTGTCTTTTTTGTCATTTGTGTACATAGTTGTAAATAGTATATTTTTGTCTTTTTTGTAATTTATGTACATAGTTGTAAATAGTCTGTACCTTTACTGTCCCGTCTTTTGGTGTATTGTAGCAAAAGTGATGTTTTATCGAGTGCATGTATTTATATGTAATGACTATGTAAAGCGTGGTGAGTCTGGTCGTAGGCTGGAGTACCCGCTATATAAAAATCCGTTATTATTATTATTATTATTAATGTCTTCATCGACGTAAGTAACATAAAACATTCTTTTTTTCTTATTCTTGTCGTGGCCTGTTTAAATCTAAAAATCTGATATTGCTGGTGTGTAAAAAGAGAATTGTTGAAATATTCTAATAAACCTAAAATATTTATCTTTCCATATTTATATGAATACAACAGTTTTAGCATTTCAGCTTGCAGCACTTTAGGGGGGAGGGGAAGGAGAGGGGAGGGGGAGTGGAAATCACGCGTTTCAAATTATTTTTAAAATTAATTGATTAATAACACTATTAATGTAAGGCTTTTTATGTAGCGTGATTCACCAATAAAGCTTAGCTTAAAGCGCATATCTCGCAGCCTGAAAAACAAACGTTTAAAAATATGTTTAAAAGTAAAACGGTAATACATACAATTACATAACAAAACAGGCAGACACCAACAGTGAAAAGGGGTTCCCCGCACCCGAAATAAGAAACCATATAATTGTTCATAAATTATGAGAAATCTATACACACACATAATTATTATATGTGTATTCGCAGATATTATTGTTGCCACACGGTATTTACAACTTTGACTTCTAGATTCAACAATACTTTGTTACTCAAACGGAGAAATTAAGACATGCTTTGCTGACAGTAGTAAAACAAACTGCTATAAATGTATAAGAACAGTCAATTACAAGCATTCCCTAATTAAAAGGTTGATAAATGCATAGACTATAACGAACCTTTTAGACACATATTGATTATTGTGCTAGGTCCTGTTATTTGAACTGCTCTCATCAGTGAAACTGTAGTTTAACTGGACAGGTATATAAAGACTTGATGTGATGTTTTTAATGCATGGCTTGATAAAGATTTGAATAAAAATCGAAATATTGCCTCAGACCTCAACTTGGGTGTTGCTGTTTGTTTTGTTCACCTCAAACTATAACTTTACGTATAAACGCGGTCCCTTTGTCATTACCATTGACGGTCAAAGAAGTTTCTAATTTGATAGTTCAAGAGGTCAAAAAAGGTTGTCATTTTAAACAACAGTACGATAAACATTGCGGAATTCCCAGATCTGTTACTTGCATGGCCTACCGAATTTATATGAATTCTGTGAGAACCAAATATTGTAAAAACGTTGTGTGTGTGTGCAAAGAAAATTTTTATTTGAAACATGTATTATATCAATGTGACACTATGCACGATACATTGCCTAGAAATTTAGCAAAAATAGGAGAAATTAGCTTTGAAATTTGTATTCAATTGGCAAAAGTGTTCATATCTTCTTCAATTGGCCAGTTTATATGATGCACAAGTATTAACTCTGAACGCCCCAATGTATTTCTTTCTTCATGTACAGCAGTTTGTAACTATGTAAGATCAATCCCATTTTTTTTGGTCTTATCATTTTCACGAAGAAGACAATAAAAACAAACAAATCATACTATAACGAAGATACAGACAACTATGAAGTAAAATAAAATGCACACACTTTAAAACAGTTGGAAGGGAAACAAAATTAAAGCCGTCCAACACACACACACACACACACACGCACACACACACACACACACACAAACGCACAGCACACATTTATTGACTTATCCTTTCACCTGTTTGTGCAGAAAAACCAACGTCTGCGCAGACTGAACCTGGCGTGGAACGGGCTGGGAAAGGAAGGGTGCCTGGCTCTAGCCTACGTGCTGTCAACCAACACCACTCTTCTGGAGCTGGACCTGACCTGCAACCGTGTGGACCTCATGTCCCTGGGCTTTCTGCTCAAGGGTCTCGCCAGGAACAAGTCGCTGAAGACTCTGAAGGTGAATATATAAGCTTACTATTGGGGTGTTTTACTATTTTATTGTCCCTTTTTTCCTAAATGATTTAGAAGTTGAAAATAAACATATTAATAAAGAATTGAAATAACTGTAATTATCAGAAACACTGAACTCGTTAACTAGAAGAACTAATTCTTTTTAAATTTCTGTCTCTCTAATTTAAATCTCTCTCTCTCCCCCTCCCTCTCCCTCCATCTATCTCTTTCCATTGATAATAATTTTAAACAATATAGGCTTAGCCTACTGCTCATATCCACACCACTAGAACATGCCCAAAGCCGAGTATTAGATTCAAGGGTAGAGGCTGGCACTTCGGTTGGAATGGAGATCGATGAACCTGCGTACAAGCTGCATCAAAGTCACCCGGTCGCCTTCTTACATGAAATCTTATGAATCTTAGAAAATCTGCTAGTCTAGTACTAGCACGCTACATCTGATTTTATATACATCCATGCCTACTGCGAATTCTAAGATCCTTTCACAGTTTTACAGAATTATTTATTACAGTTTCATTCACCATTTTTGTGCGACATTTCTACAACATAGTGGATTGGTGTGGTTCAGATGCTTCTGGTTTTTAATGAATTGCTGTTTTATTCTATATATGGTGTGTGTTGATGTTGTGTGATTGTTATTGTCACTCATTGTTGTATACTGTACATTGTACACTGCGAGAAAACTGGCCTTGCTGTTTGTTGGAACAAAAAAGATTGTGATTCCGACATAGAGTCTACTTTATTTAACGCCACGTGTTCTTTAACATAATTAATTCAACATCCTCAGATTGGTCAGAACCCGCTGACAACAGATGGAGCAAAAGCATTGCTGAGAACCGTTGCCTCTGTACCAGACATGGAGCTCTCGGAATTGGATGTTATGGTATGCATGTGTTCAAATTGTTGTATGATTCACTGATATAAGATTCAAATTCAGATTCAGATTTTTGTATGTAAAGTCTTTTTATTGATAAAATGTCAATGCTGTAATCTATGTGTTCTTGCAGTGTTGCTAATTACTTTCCTCTACTAGACAATGTTCGGATCCTATACTTTGAACATAATGCGTGAGTCTGATTTAGATTGTCATTTTTCATAAACTTTTTAGCAGATGTTCACGTTTACTTTTTTATCCTTAAGATGAAGCTGGACCTGCGAAAAGCGAAAATAGCCCCTAACGCTTCTCTCTCCCTTCCCACTCCTTCTTCATCCTCCATCTTTCCTCGTCATCGCAAAACGGTTACGCAAAACTTCTATCTGACATTAATCTCACTAATGCAATCATCTATTATATAATTCACTCAGTTTGAAACTCTCAGGGCGTACCAGTGGACCTAGAATTCACGGAACAGTTGTCGAGGTTACAAAAGCGACGCGCTCTGCACGTGAAACACGAAGAGGCCATCACCTTGGCAACCAGCGACCAAACGCGCGAACATGACGGGACCAACCTTGACCGCTATGACCCTTTGATGGTGCTGTTCGAGTACATGAAGATGGACAATCTCAGGGTCATTGACATCTTCCAGTTCATGGACTCCAGGCACAGGGAGAAGCTCAGCAAGTCCGACATTAGGGACGGTCTCAATGTAAGTTTGGATAGTGTGGACTTGCTGCTCGTGTGTTGTGGTACTAATTATGTATGCATAGTCATATTATATTACGTTATGTGTACTGTTTACTGCTTTGATTTTTTAAAAAGTTTAGTTTAGTAAAAGATACTTAATTTTAGGCCTCGCTGCAATCCTCTTTAATGGCTTACGTTTATGCGTGGGTCACGCTAGTGCAAATTTGATAAAAATGACATCTAATCTTATGTCTTACGTCAACCGAGCTCGCTCAAGTAATGTCAGGCAACGGGCCATTAGGAGCTGCTCGTGCCATGTTGAGGTGAAGTCAGGTAAAGTTTACCACTGTGAAGGTCACAATACAATTTTGTTTCATGCAAATGAAGTACAGTTTACAAAAGTTATCAGGAATTTATAATAGGGAGTTACGTTTCAACCACATAATTTTTCACACCATGTCCGGTTTTGTACCGGTTTTGTACCTCCAGACACTGAAGATCCCGGTGACGGAACACGCCATTGACGTCATGTACCAGAAGCTGGACCTCAACAAAGATGGCTTCGTGGAGCTAGAGTAATTGTTGAATTTATTTATTTGTATTTTTATTTATTTTATCGGGGTATGTAGAAGGGGGTTACGGTAAATATTTAGAAGATACGTCGTTGACAAGTTTCGTATAGAGGTAATGTTTCGTGTGAATCTGTGGGTGGGTGGTGGTTGCGAAATCAATTAAGATATGAAGGCTAAAGCATGTGGCATGAATCATGAAAAAACAAAATGTCGACGATTTCTTACTTTTTATCTGGTGTTTTATTAATTTTGCGTTGATGATGTACGTATTGTTTTTAGATTTTCCTCTGTTCTACAACGTGTTTTGCGAGTTCACCTTTGGGGGAAAAACCGATTTGTTGGCTTGACGTATCATCTTGTTTTTATTTTATTTATTTCATTTTACGTTCCTACACATAATTGTTGTTTTAGACGATCGGTCATTTATTGTCTCAGCGCATCCATACTCACAAAGGCGCGCGCACAAGAGCACCCACGCACGCACACCCATACTCACACACTACAAAACAACAAGAATTAAATAATTCAACAAAGGTTAATCTATAAAACGGTGCTTAGCTTAGAGGACTTTTAAACAAGGAATTCAACAGGAAATACTCTTATGTGTCTGCAGCGAGATGATGAAGGTGCAGAGAGACACGGCGCGACAGGTCAAGCTACGACAAATCAAAGCGAAGGCCAAAAACAAGGAGGACCAGGGCTTGAATGGGCTGCACAAGATCCTCCGCGAAGTCATCAGCAAGCGCAAGGAGGAAAACGACGCGGCTGGCGGAGAGAGGAGCAGCAACCGACGCGACAGCAGCGTCAGCAAAACGTCTGTAGGAGGGCGGAAGGCCAGCATAGGGGGACTGCAGTTGACAGGGGCGAGGTACTCGGTCACCTCCACTAAGAGGAAGAGCAAGACCTCTGGGGAACAGAAGGAACCTGGAGGAGATGGTGATTCGCAAGAAGAACAGCCCTTAGGAACGCTAGAGTCTATTCAGGACGAAGAATCTGTAGTTTAACGTGGGGGTGCCGGACACTACCGCGAACGACTCTACAGCGAGGACCTTATCGCGAGGGACATTACCGCGATCGAGCGCAACCCTACCTCGAGCGACACTACCGCGAGTGCGACTCTAACGCGAGTGCGACACTATCGCGAATGGTACCTTATAGTGAGTGCTGCACCATCGCGAAGGGTAGCTTACCGCGCGCGAGCCACACTACTGCGAGGCCTTTAATTTTTATTGGCGAGAGAGCAAAAAAAAAGAGAGAGTTTTAGAGGCCTTTTCTTTTTCATATGAACACTTTATTTTGAGAAAGCTCGAAGCTATGACTACGGAGGATAGACTTACAAACACAGACTCCCTCTGTCAAACGTTAGTGAACAGTTGTGATTATGAATCTAAAAGAATTATTTGCGTACTTCAATATTTCTGTGATTTTATTTTTACATAATTATTATTAGCAGTAGCTGTTTAAAAAAAATGACTAAGTGAGATTGATGATTACAGAAGATCGAAGTACAAAAATGTGACTATACACTCACTGTGACCCAACTCTAGAGCGTCGATAGTTCACGATAGTGTCGCACTCGCGATAGTGTCGCTCGCGGAATGTCGCATTCGCGATAGTGTTTCTCGCGGTAGTGTCCCGCTCAAGATGGTGTCTCTCACTGTAGTGTCCCGCTCGCGGTAATGTCTCTCGCGGTAAATTCCCACTCGCGGTAGTGTCGAATAATCATAATCTGGACCTATTACAGTAAAACTACGTGAACATTATGACAATAGTATTTATACCAACTTAACGATGCCAAAAAAACAAACTAAAAATTAAAAAAAACAACATAAATCTTACCGAATCCAACTGGCTATGTGATGTTATGCACAGTCGTGGTGTCGTGTGTTTGTACGTAAACATTTATGTTGTGGATGTGTTAAAGAGAATGCAAACGGTAAACGCTCCACCGAGAGACTTGGGTGACAAAATTGATGTTTGTTATGGTTACAAGACAATCCTTTTAATTGATGGGGGGAAAAAGGTCATACATAAACAAAATGCTGTTCGTGCTTAAATGTATATAGTTACGAAAACAGCTTCAGGTAAGCATAAATACGACAATTATTTATTAATGAAATAATATTCTTGTTTACGTCTGTTTGGAAGAGTGTTTGCTTACATTCAATACATACATACATAGTACATAAATGAATAAGCTAAATACATTAAAAATAATACTTGCTTCCACATTTCACCAATCCAACATATAGACAGAGGACAAAAAACCAGTTTTCACACTTTATTTAAAATATGTCGAGCTACATTATTTTGCGACGCAATACAATACACAAAATCAACATCATTTATTAGACCAACAACAGAATCAAAAACAAACAAACAAACAAACAAACAAACAAAGTAAACATTTCCAAGTCGGAATACAATATTTATCAAATTATTTCCTAAACAAATTCTGAACAATGTAACTAGTAATTTAGAATACAACCATTATAATCACTATGGTGTCGAAAAATCTTCTCGCGTCGCGAAAACTGCTTTACGTACCAGTGATTTTCATTTCGTATGAGCCGTTGCGAATTGTGGGGCAGGCGGGTTTATAAGCGAGCAATTTGCATAACTTCACCGATGGGCGGGGTAGCTCAGTTGGTAGAGCATCTTACTAGTAACCGAAAGGGACCTGGTTTGAATCCCGGATTGGCCAACGTGTGACCATATTATTTTCTTTTTACCATCAACTGGTTCGCTGGTGTCAGAATAATGTGACCAGTAGTCGCATATAGGCTTCGGTGTCGTGTGACTATAATCTACAGTTACGTTTTTGGCTTCACCGACTTTTATCTACTTCTAGTACTTCTCTTCAAACTGTGTTCTAAATTTCAAAACGAGCCTAGATTCCCATTTTCTCATCTAAAATGGTTGCGTATGGTCCGTTTTTCACAATATCACACCATTTTTAATGTAATAAAATCAACGTAATAATAAACGTAAATCGCACAGGCGCTTGTATCTGGACCCCCTCGAGTGCCTATGCCTATGGCAGGTCTCCCTTACCTTGGGTATCAATGAGGCGCTCGCATAAGCATAAGCGCTCGCGTGTCCAGATACTGGCGCCTGTGGTAAAACGTTTTCACGAAACCACGGATTGTGTGTTTGACGAAGTTTGAAACCTTTGACCTTGGCATTCTAATAAACCGACAGACAGTGGTCTCCGCTACGAAAAAAAAAAAAATCAAAATCACGAGCTAGCTAAAGACTCCTGTTAACGTCAAGCTACTGTCAATCGCACTGATGACACAATACTATTAAATATAAATACTAATTCATACAGATTACACCTAAACATAATTATTCCATCAAATAACAAGTATACAAATTAATGACAAAAAGTCCTCCCTTGCTATTTCACCATTGAACACATTGCCATTCGCAAATCGAAAGCCCACCACCCAGACCGCCATTTTTTTCTCTTCGCCAACAACCTTCGAGACCGCTACAAAGCGCTCCGCAGACATAGGATGATAGGGTTGCGCAGAATTTTCGCCAAAACAGTTAGGTAGCGTTACGAAGCGCTCTGCATAGGAAACCCGCCCCTGATATGGAGTGACATAGGCTTACTCTTGCTATCTTACATCTGTGAAATAGCTCAAGGATTTACCTCCTCTACGTTGTCAATATAGTGCTCGTTGTCCCCAACTATCAACAACCAACATCAAATTAACCAAATTTAATTATCAACAAATATCCGGATGGGGCTTGTGGCTACATGTATACATTATTGAAACTAATAAAAATGGGGACAATAATAATAAAGAAGACAAATAAAATATACTAAAATGTAAATATACAGCGATCATCGTGGTAAATATTACTAAATAATTTTCATCGTACAGCGAACTATGGGTCAAAAATGTTGGAAACGAGAGCAAAAAAGTTCAACAAATACACGTGTGAGGCAGATCTCGGAGTAGCACGAACAGTAACCTTATTCCACACAATATTTGGATAGCGCACGCTCGATAAAATGGATATACACAGGCTGTATAATTTACTCTGCCACCGCCGCGCCAAAGACAACGATATTTCTTCCCGCACGTTGGTTTTCCGTGCCGATAACCTATCCTATCCTATCCTATCCCGTAACTCGAGGGTCGTTGGGGCACCACAGATGATCGTTCAACCAGCTTACTCCATCTTTCTCTGTCCTCAGCAACCTCATGGCTTCGCTCAGTGTCAAGCCAGTCCATTCTCGAATGTTGTCCTCCCACCTCTTCTTCGGTCTCCCTTTTTTATACCTCCTTGTACCGTGTCTTGCAGGATGGTCTTTACAAGGCCTGATGCTCTGGCGACGTGGCCATACCATCGGAGTTTCCGTTTCTTCACTACTGTGAGCATGTTATCGTGACAACTATATGTAATAGCAAAACTAGAAACACTAGTCTAGAAGATAACTTTCATTATTTTGGAATACGTGTTTGTCATAGGTAGAAATAATCTAGTGTTTTGGAATACATCTTTATCATGCATAGGTAGAAATAATATAGAATATTTTGGAACACATGTTTATCATAGGTAGAAAAAATATAATATTTTGGAATACATCTTTTACATAGGCAGAAATAATATAGAGTATTTTGGAATACATGTTTATCATAGACAGGACAGGAATAATATAGAGTAAGCATCCAAAACATTGGCCAGGTGTGTTTATCTCATAGTTTCAGTTTACATTACGCCATCGAATTGCAAACACGACTGACAGTTTTTAAATATCAAGTCAACCATGCAACATTTTTCTGCATGTCTAGATGTGATCGGCGAGTGGCTTTGAATATTCGGTCTGAATTACCCAAGGGTTCGTTTTGGTCCAACTTCGGAATTTTCTTTCATTTATGGGATGAAATCTGTTCTAAACTAAGTTTCAGATTATACTCCACGAACCAGTGAACACGAGTATACAACATTTATTGCTAAAATTCATTGCAATGTACCTGAAAAACTACACCGAAAAGGTTAGGTCGATGACATGTCTAGAAAGCATAGGTGTCTACCATTGGGATCTGACCAGAAACGGGGATACCTACCCTAGAAAATGTTACAATATACAGAGATATAATACATATTATGAAACACTACATGATTTTAATACTTGGAAATCAAGGGCGGATCAGCAGGTTAACGCGGGAGGGTGCACTTTTTTTTGGGGGGGTGGGGGGTGGGGGTGGGGATAGAGAGAGGTTTTTGTATCTTACCTCAGATTCATAGCAAAGAACAGTTATTCTTTCAAAACAACAGTTAATGGGCAGAACGCCCTGACATTCATGTGTTACACTTTCTTTTGTTGTTGAGTTGCTACCTAATTGTACTTAGATCAAGCTGTTGCTATAACTGCTGTAAATATACATTTTAAGAAAATGACGCAAAGCTTTTACCTGAAAAGGACTTACTGCATGACCAACTTCTGTGGTTGTAGTGGCATTAGCGTCTTGTATTTTCTGGCAAACCTGTCGACGATGTCGTTTGGATCAACACAGATCTCCTTATGTACACGCATAAGGGCCAGTACATTCAACCTTGTTTCACCCATTATTATTATTATTATTATTATTATTATTATTATTATTATTATTATTATTATTATTATTATTATTATTATTATTATTATTATTATTATCATTATGCTGCTGCTGCTGCTGATGATGATGATGATTAGTATGATGATTATTAGCATGATGATTATTATGAATATTATGGATATTCTGAATATTCTTCTTCCTCTTCTTTTTCTCCTTCCTCTTCTTTCTTTCTTCTTCTTCTTCTTCTTCTTCTTCTTCTTCTTCTTCTTTTTTTTTTGTCGTCCGTGGGGGGGGTGCACGTGCACCCGTTGCACCCCCCCAAGATCCGTCCCTGGAAATAATACAGACTTTGAAGTCAAATCTGAGTTCGTATGCAATAGTTGCGAGTCCTTTCAAATGATAAAATGGCGTAAAATCTCGAGGTAACACTCTTCAAGCGCCGATAAAAGTCCGTCATTACATTACATTACATTACATTACATGATTATTGCTTAAGGTCCAGCGGACTCTTCCGACCCAAAATCAGGACCACAAAAAGTCCGTCAGCAAAATGATCTCAGCGCCTACGGGTAAGAGTTTACATCATCTGCAGGAAGTAAACCAGGTCAACTAGGCCTACTCCTTCGGATGAGAGTATAAACCGATATCTAGTCTGTGCAGAGGCTTAAAAGACCCTAACGTTATGTCCTAGACGGATGAGTGCCAGTTAAACTAACACACCCAGTAATTATCAGGTCTCCCACATCTACACCCGACACCACCACTTCTGGTCGCCCAGGATTGCGCTCAGTTGTCTAGGACATAAGACCAACGCCTGAAGCAGCATGTGGGCGCCTCAGGCGGCTTGCGTTAGAACCTGTGTCGGTCAGCGCCTTGAGCGGGTTTTGAGCTGATAAAGCGCTATATAAGAACAATGAATACATTAACAATAATTTTACGACACGGTTATTCTTCGAGGAATGGCATGTAGTAGTAGTTCAACTCACACCCATCGACACGGACCATTTCAGAGACCCACGTGGGGAAGTCCACTTTCTTAACACTGTTCTCAACATACCTGAACGCCTGAGGGCCATCGCGGTCAAAGAAGCAAAGTCCGTGGAACCGACTGACAATGATTTCAAGGACACAGCGATCTTCTGCGTCTTGCACAACTTCGCAACGAACGTCTACAGGGAATTTAACTTTCTCAGGAGTGAAAGAGATCCACATCATTTCATGGCGAAGTTTTGTTCGAATTTTTTCACACACCGTAGATCTTGCAGAGGGAGGTAACGCGATTCCCGTACACAAAAAGCGTCCTGTTGTTTGTTTCCCCATTTTAGCAGTGGGAGCATCTATCTCCTTCGCAACATGGAAGATGGGTTTTTCGTTTTCCGTCCATACCTGGTATGCCGGCTCAGGTTCTGCAACTTGGTTTTGTGGCTCATGTTGCGTCTGCGGCTGCATGGTAAATATGTGACTGTAATCATGTGCATCGGCCCTTTTCCATTGTTTTCTTTCCGCTTCCTTCAGTTCTTCGACAACACCGTACAATACGCAACCACCGTGCCTGTGAAATGCTGAAACATACTGTGGAAGCTTTTGCATTACATTTTCCACAACTGTATTTTCTGATATTTGTATGGTTGCTTTGGCCTGCATCTTCTGGTTCTCCATAAATAGTTTGATATCCGAATCAGACGTTGGAGATGGCAGTTGAGCGGTAGGCTCCTTGTTCATCTTATACGTGTATTTCACAATCGTTTTGCTGTTGTCTTCGTTCCCCTGCGACTTTGACACATTGTTGACTATATGGATAAGTTGTGTCTGGGTAGGATTTTTGATACCAACATCAAGAGATGTCTTCAAGTTTAGATACAACGTGCTGATAGTTTTTTTGACTGGCTTAACTCGGAAAACGACGTGGAATTTATCGTCATGGAAATATCGCTCAAAGTTGTCAGCAAACTCTGTGCCATCGGGAATCATGTCAAGCAACATATTATCCACCAGTTCATCATACTTATTTAGCAAGTAGGGTTCTGAAGTGTGGATGCAAACTATTCCTCCCCCATTGTTATACAGCGCATTCATAGCTTCCAAGAATATCTTGACATCTTTATCCCTTTTTTGTTTTGAGCTTTTGGCGGAAGCAATCAAGTCCTTTAAGATAATTGCTGGGATAGATGTCTTATTTGCCTTGCAACAAGTTTCACATTCACCAGAGGGATCTGAAAAAAAGCCAGAAGTATATATAATAATTATGTAAAATGACAATCAAAGTCTCCAGGACCGATATCGAAATAAAAACAAGCACCCATTGGCCACTCTTTGAACTATCTGCAAGCTTACAATTTATCCTAACCCGTACAGACGATTTTGAAGTACAGCGAAAAACGTATTTCCAATTATTTTTTTAAAAAGGTTAAATCTCAGCGACCTTGACCTTTGATAAAGTGCAAATACATATGCCATAAAAGGCTGAGTGGTAGTTAAAGTATCTGCATAGCGAACACAAGATGACAAGCCATTTAAATGTGTTTCGAGACACAAAACAACAGCTCACCAACTTCATCCTCTTCCAAAAATAGCAAATGTAAAATAATATTTTTTTATTTTAATCGCACATAAGCCTATATTAAAAATATGATAGCAAGAAATTCAAATGTTTTCCTAGAACACTCACATTCAGAACTGTTTCAAAAGTGTTATATTTTGTGCCGATATTGATAGAAGCAAAGTGAAAACATGGACTGATAGACCACTACCTAAGCTACCAGCAAGCACAATTATCAAATCGGCTTAGCCAGTTTTCAGATAAAGTGAAAAACATGTTTATAATAGAGCTGACCTCAGCGACCTTGACCTTCAAGAAAAAGCAAAGGTGAATGGCACACAAGGCTGAGTGAGGTCAAAGTAGCTGCACTGTCCAAGTGATCAAAATAGGTTCAGTCATTCTTGAGAAATCGCATATAAATGGGGTTTGAACAATCAAATAAAACTCGGCGCGACGGACCAAAAACATCAAAATAGGTGTAGCCGTTTTTGAGATGCAGAGCAAAACGTGTTAGGCAAAGAATTTAAAAACCCCAGCGACCTTGGTCTTTAGAGGTGGAGCGAAAGCAATCACAACGGCACGGGAAGCTGGTAACTAATTCTGTAATGCTTCTATATTGGGTACCGTAATTCTGAGTTTGAAAACACCTTACCTTGATTCCCCAAAGTGCTTTGTTGTTTATTGTCAGCCATTTTACTCTGGCTTCCTAGCGGCAGAAAAAAGGTAATTTTTATCATCATCATCATCATCATTATCATCATCATCATCATCATCATCATCATCATCATCATCATCATCATCATCATCATCATCATCTTCATCATTATCATCATCATCATCATCATCATCATCATCATCATCATCATCATCATCGTTAAGGTATTTGGACGCTGCGAGCATAGACCAGGAATATTCTCTCTCTGCTGCGAGTAGCGCAACAAATTAACACCTTGGATTAGGTCCTGTTTCAGTCAACGTCTTGAGCTGGTTCAGCGCCAATTAAGGGAGTTGGGTAAGTCGATTTGAGCATCGTTTTGCGCATTCATAATTATATTAATATTCATAATAAACAAAGCAACGCTGACACTCTGATGTCATGTTGAGGACGAAATTACTTCAGCTTCTTCAAACCTGAGCTACGATGGTACCAGTGAGGTACGCTTGCTAGTACTGACATAGATCGTTTACCTTCTGATGAAAGAATTTTATCATCACCCTCTATGCCCTCTTCTATCCCATGTTACTAGATTTTAGCTCAGCGTCCAAGATGGGTGAGGAATGACCGACAATGCATTTTTCGGATTGAATTAGCACAATGTGAAAGTGACTTTGAGTTGTCTTGATTTCACAATGGACACAGCGCAGTAAGCCTACAAGTAATTTATTTATGTTTATTTTGTTATTGGGATCTTCTGGCAGTCCAGTAGAAGCAGTATCAGGTTAGGTTGCGACTTCAAACTCCGGCTGATCCATAATTAAAACTTTAAAAAAAATTAAAAGGCAGTCTAACGGCTGTCCTAATTTGCCGTCTAGTGGACAATAGAAGTCTGCTGTAGCAATAAGCAGTGACCCATAGTTATTAGTAGCCTAATAGTAGGCCAACACGTAATCAGGAACCTCCTCCCCCCACTATCAAGAGTATAATCCGCCCCTGTGCTCTATACAATTCGACCCTACCTAAGTTGAGGCGGAAGACAGATCGGTATAGTGAGGGAAACAAACCGTGGATTGCCGAAGGCCGATGTAATATTATATTACACAAGTACACATCAGAGAAAATCCCAACAATACCAGTAATATCGATAAATAAATAAAATAATAATACATAAATAATATTAGGAGTGTGTGGTGGGTGTGCTGTGAAGGGAAGATGAAGGGTTAAGGCAGAAGAGAGAAGACGTACAAGTTAATAAATTAGTCAAAGTTATTTATATAACAATAATGTAGGCATGAAGGTGGGTGGAGGTGGAGAGGAGGAATGTGGAGACCAGCAGACAGCTAGCCAGTGTCTTCTTGCTGTAGTGATAATGTAGAGACCAGCAGACAGCTAGCCAGTGGCTTCTTGCTGTAGTGATAATGTATAGTAGACCAGCAGACAGCTAGCCAGTGGCTTCTTGCTGTAGTGATAATGTATAGACCAGCAGACAGCTAGCCAGTGTCTTCTTGCTGTAGTGATAATGTATAGACCAGCAGACAGCTAGCCAGTGTCTTCTTGCTGTAGTGATAATGTATAGTAGACCAGCAGACAGCTAGCCAGTTATTTTTAAAATCAGTTTATAGTCCTCTCTCTTCCCGGTAAGGATTTTCAGAGAGGAGACTAAGGGAGTGAACACTAGCCAGTGGCTTCTTGCTGTAGTGATAATGTATAGTAGACCAGCAGACAGCTAGCCAGTGGCTTCTTGCTGTAGTAATAAAGTATAGACCAGCAGACAGCTAGCAGTGGCTTCTTGCTGTAGTGATAATGTATAGTAGACCAGCAGACAGCTAGCCAATGGCTTCTTGCTGTAGTGATAATGTATAGTAGACCAGCAGACAGCTAGCCAGTGGCTTCTTGCTGTAGTAATAATGTATAGACCAGCAGACAGCTAGCCAGTGGCTTCTTGCTGTAGTAATAATGTATAGTAGACCAGCAGACAGCTAGCCAGTGGCTTATTGCTGTAGTAATAATGTATAGACCAGCAGACAGCTAGCCAGTGGCTTCTTGCTGTAGTAATAATGTATAGACCAGCAGACAGCTAGCCAGTGGCTTCTTGCTGTAGTGATAATGTATAGTAGACCAGCAGACAGCTAGCCAGTGGCTTCTTGCTGTAGTAATAATGTATAGACCAGCAGACAGCTAGCCAATGGCTTCTTGCTGTAGTAATAATGTATAGACCAGCAGACAGCTAGCCAGTGGCTTCTTGCTGTAGTGATAATGTATAGTAGACCAGCAGACAGCTAGCCAGTGGCTTATTGCTGTAGTAATAATGTATAGACCAGCAGACGGCTAGCCAGTGGCTTCTTGCTATAGTGATAATGTATAGTAGACCAGCAGACAGCTAGCCAGTGGCTTCTTGCTGTAGTGATAATGTATAGACCAGCAGACAGCTAGCCAGTGGCTTCTTGCTATAGTGATAATGTATAGTAGACCAGCAGACAGCTAGCCAGTGGCTTATTGCTGTAGAAATAATGTATAGACCAGCAGACGGCTAGCCAGTGGCTTCTTGCTGAAGTGATAATGTATAGTAAACCAGCAGACAGCTAGCCATTGGCTTATTGCTGTAGTAATAATGTATAGACCAGCAGACGGCTAGCCAGTGGCTTCTTGCTGTAGTAATAATGCATAGACCAGCAGACAGCTAGCCAGTGGCTTCTTGCTGTAGTAATAATGTATAGACCAGCAGACAGCTAGCCAGTGGCTTCTTGCTGTAGTGATAATGCATAGACCAGCAGACAGCTAGCCAGTGGCTTCTTGCTGTAATAATAATGTATGTATATGTATAACATAAGATAAGATAAGAATATTTATTAACCAAGTAAAAACGTTACAAGGATTTTGGTGTGGCATTAGTAACCTGTTCGATGCCAGTGGTCGTCCCTTCTTCAAAGGACAAAGCAAACGGAAGCTCTCGCTACGAAATCATTCATCGCGCTCTATTTGTTAATAACGTTCTTTAGTTCAGTAGTCTTGAATTCAACATAGGCAAGCACTGTTGACATTGTCTACATATTTCCTCGTGCAGCCGAGAATAGTGAAGAGAAATTGGAGGAGGAAACGGTTAGGGAGGGAAGAGGTGGAGGAGAATTTATTAATTTTTTTCTTAATGAAAGTCATCTGGTAAAGATTATTATATTACTAACTGAAGGCAGTTACTCCAAAAATATAAATAATTAAAGTTAAAAAACAAAAAAAACAACAACATTTAATTTACAAAGAAAACAAGGCATCTGTACACTGTATATCCAAAGTTGTTTTTGTATATTTTTGGTTAAATAATATAAATATTATGTCACTCAATATATCATTGTTTCGTTTTAGGCTCAAGGCTGCACATTCTAATTGCATACAAAGGGTATCAATGTTGTTGTTGTTGTTGTTTTTAAAATAATAAATTGCTGTTAAAAATGACGTTACGTTGATTACGTCACGTGATTTGCTTAAGTTTGGTTTTATCTCAAAAGAAACGTTTAAGTACACACCAAACTTGAACCAAATCCCTTCAGATAAAAAATAGGATTAGAAAAATCAACAAATTATGACGTCACCATTATGACTCACCCTATATGCATACTTTTTTTTAATATGGTAGGGGTCGCTAGTTCCTAACTAAATGTCAAGTTTCAAAGAAATCCGTCCATTAGTTTCTGAGAAAAGTGAGCAAATGCCAACTCTGGACGGACGTCAGACGGATACAACCCAAAACAATAGTTCCAGAACTTACAGCTCAGGAACTAATAATGTAACACTATAATGACTGATTACAACAAAACAACGTTGTTATGAAATAGAGCAGCGTACTTACTTAACAAATGAAACAAAAGAGGCCTCGAGGTCGTTGTTGTTGTTTCAATTCAGTTTTCAAATCGAGCTAGTGCAAAGCATTCTGCGGTTCACTGCAATGGAAGCAATATAGGTTACGCAGGAACTGTTCAAACAGCAACGGACTTAACAGTTTACAAGTGATCGACTGTGATACGAAAATTGCTGCATTTTAGCCGGAATAAAATTGCAAACATAATAATCTGTGTACTCTATACACGGTGAATATTTCAGACCTAGTTATTTTACATCAGACAGCGACTTACCCTGCAGGCAGTGTTGACCTCGTGACTGCTTTCTGAAAATGTGATTGGGTTAGAACATGTTTTTGGTGGAGGGCTGGAACTGTTCCGAGAAAAGATATTTTGATCGATGATCGATTGCTCACTGCACATTCGGGTCGCGTTGCTATAAACAAAAAACGGCATTACTATAAACAAATGGCTTGCAACCCTCAAATAAACGGGGTGGGTTTTTTTCCCCACTTCCAATTTTAATTTCGACAAATGCATTTCGACGGCGGTAAAAATGTTAGTGGTGAAAGATAACATGCAGTGGCAGTGACTAACAAAACCCAAGTTAGAATCGTCCATTTGCCTTTCTAGGGCTGACAAGGTGAGTTAATCTTGGTTCTATATATTAATTTGTAAAACATCGCAGTCAGATTGTACAGTACTGTGTTATTCTAAATTGACTTCTGCGCAACCCCCACGGCACTCATTGTCATACTAGGGCGCTGAAATCTGTATTTTGTAAATTGTAAGGCATATATTTACATTTGTATGTGCCACGGTTACATTGTAACAGAATTTAGAACGCTCTGAACGCAAAGCCTAATAAAGCATTCGGGGAACACATACTGTGCATTCCGCGATTGCCTAGGTCTTTTGACACAAACTGAGTATCTGGTTAGAGAATAGAAGTTTAAAACTAAAGATTCAAAATATATTTCTTGTTCCCATAAATTACAAGGAAATTTAGTGTTGAACCCTTACAGTGATAGAGAGCTGAGAGTATATTGACTTAATAGGTAGCTCTAATGACCTTTTCAACGGTCGGACACGACGTTTAGATTGAAATTTATGAAATATTAGACACACAAAAACGTGTGAACATCTCTCTTAACGTGAATTAGATATTTTCTTCCAGCAAATTTTCAGACGTGCTTTAAGTTGAAGGACGATATATACAATTTATAAATGACTATATATTATACACATAAGCATAAAGGCCATCGTATATTCTGGCATAATGTTTATGCGTCACGAGAGCTCACATTACTCTATTAATTATAAGTAGTCACCAACAATAGGCCCGCTTCTTTTCAAGTACAGGTATAAAGATCTGTTCAACAGAGAATTTCTCACAAGACTGCCACACTCTGCTATAAGTCCCTTGATGCTTCTGGCCCAAAATATATATCTGACCTACTCCATCTCTACACCCCATCCCGTCCGCTTCGCTCTTCTGCAGACTCTCGTATCTTTACGATCCCCACTGTCAGGACAAAAACTTTTGGCCAAAAGTCTTTCTCTTATCAAGCCCCTGTTACCTGGAACCAGCTCCCCCACTTCATCCGTCATTCACCCTCCCTGCCAACCTTCAAAAAACATCTCAAAACTTATTTATTTCTATCATAGTCTTTAATTTTGATTGTCTTTGAGTATTTTTGGTGTGCTTAGCTTCTCGCAGTGACTAATTTAATTGATTTTTTGTTTTCTTTATTATAGAAGTGATTATGTGTGCGTGCGTGTGTGGGTGTGTGTGTGTCTGTGTGTATGTGTTTTGCAGAAGGTGGTTATCAGTGAAAACATTATCTTCTTTTCTTGTTTTGTATGTTTTCTTTTTGATTAGTTGTAAATTTTTGACTTTGTAAACGCCTAGGGCTTTGTTTAGATTAGGCGTCAATAGCCATAATAATAATAATAATAATAATAATAATAATAATAATAATAATAATAATAATAATAATAATAATAATAATAATAATAATAAAGATCTACGTATAGAACTTCAACCTTAACACGAATATCAATGGCTAGCAATGCATGAATCTTTGTAGTACTTGGACTCAGTGACATAATGATATTGAACATTGCATTGTGTACACCAGTAGGTTTAAAAGATTTGACAAAGCCTTTCGGCAAATATATGATAAGAGTACCCTTTTATGTTAGAAGTAGGCGGTTCACATCCAGTGATCGCGCAGACAACCTATCATATACATGTCTGGACAGGCATTGAACCCACATTAACATGCTGTAACGCAATTTGAATTTTCGGACCGGTACAAGTAATGAATTGCGTTTTTCTGGACCCTACGAGTTGTAAACAAAAGTGTCTGCCTTACAGAAGCGTCGATCTCGGTACCTAAAAGAATTTACCATGACAATAGTTATACCGGCGGCCTATAGAGATGATATTTTTTTATAGCAGGATCTGAAATCAGTTTTTCTCTCAAAATTAGTTTGAGCATTGGCGCAACTTTTATTTTCTTCAAATTTCTCCCAAATCCTTAGTGTGAAAGTTTTTATTTGTCGGTAGTGTAGAGGTATGCCAAAGGACTAAATGACTGAATGAGAGATGTGAAGTGATTATTTTAAAACAAAAATACTAAATAAATACTTTTGATATATTGTATTATGCTATGTTCATATTTGTTCCTGTTACTGTACATTGTATATTGTTCTGTTTGTATAGACCTCTTCCCGCTAACGTCATTGGTGCGAATGGGCAAGAAACAAAGGCCCTGGCACAATCAATAAATCTTGAAAATCTTGAAATCTCATTGAATTGATTGATTGATTGATTGATTTATTGTTGCTTTAGGTCCAGCGGACTCTTCCGAGCCAAATCAGGACCGGACAACCCCCGATCCGCATAAAAGATCTGCCGAAACAACCCTAGTGGGAAAATTGAATGCCCTCCACCGGCCAGTCACTTTACAATAAAGACATCCCACGCAGGGGACGGCTGAGGCTTTACCCCAACTACTCGAACCCCCGGTTACAAAAACAAAATAGAATACAAACATCATTATAAATCATCAACAAAACACATACATATAAAATGCCTATATTGCTAAATAATACAATCATAGGAAGCCCTAGTGACCACCCGGCAGAAAGCGTCCAACACTCCCAAGCTGATCCAACAGACCTCATACACAAACAAGGAGTCTTGTCCAGGAAGAGATTTCAAGAAAAAAAGGTAGGTCATTGATCTAGCGAAGAAGAAGATAGTATAGCAGAGTGATAGGACAGAGCAGGAATGGGAAAGAGTAAATGAGGAAGACAGCGACAGTGGGAATTTAAAGCACTAAATTTCCATAAAGTGGGGATACTATTTATACTGAAAACCCCCGGCACTCCAACGGGGGTACTGTTGCCGCAGTGGATCTGTCTTGCCTACAAAGGAAAGACAGGTTTTCAACTGTGGCTTTTACTTTTCCCTTTATAGGTTTGAACAATCTACAGTGGCAAGATTGCTCATGACCCCAAGGGGAGATCTCATTGAATAGCGCTCGAGATCTCATATTAAAGAAATAATAGAAAGCTGCTTAACTAATACCCCCTGCTACTTCCTTAACATATCAACATGCATGGAAGGTAAGCTTGTTCTTTTCTGTTACAGGCAACATGCACATCTAATTGCAACATGGACCTGGGCACAACTTCTGACTTCACAGTGGCAGGTAAAGAAAAAAATAGATATTCCTCTCCACCCTACCCACACCTCTACTCCCTCCCATTTGTTAAAACTCTATATAGAGGAACGGTGTAACTCTCCAATTTATAGGTAATTTTAACGTGTAGAATTTAGGTATCGTCGTCATCCATCGCATTTTACAGTCCTAGTTTGACATGATCGATCAAGAGTTTGGAAATCGGAACTGTCCAATTTTCTTTATTTGCTGAGATGCAATGTGCCGTATGAATTTTCCATTGTAGATAATAAAGATTGGTTGATATATACACACACACGCAAGTGTCATATTTTCCTTATCCCAGAAGAGTGTGGCTAAAACTGTTTTCGAATGGTAATTGACCAATCACAGATGACGATGCGCGTAGCAAGCTACCATAAGGATACAGGAGTGTATCCCGTATCCTGTTAACCCATTTGCGAATGGCAGTCTCCTAGGTCTTTTGTGCGAATGAAAAACCCAGCGGTCTCCTTGTATTTTCTAAGACGCTCTAAAACAGCAAGATTTCCTTCCCAAACCGTCACTAATTCACAAATACTACAGCAACAATTATCTCAAGGAAAGGAGGAGTAAAAAGAATACACGGACCAACTGCATCAGCAATTGAAACTGGCATTGTTTTTCATTGGCTCCTTAAGCTAGTAAGAGTTGACTGAAGACTAGGCCAACATTCTGAACGAAACGGAGAGGAATCAAGGAATGAAACTGGCAGTTTTTCAGTGGCCAATTTTAAAAACTAGCTGTCCCGTGTCACTTTCTGATGTTCATTTTTCTTCACATTTTACCGGTGAAGTTTGGATAAAGGAACTGGTCACGGGCCATATCTGGGGTTAATTTTTCTGTACCCTGTGCATGTGTGTGATTGGGCGGGTGGATGCTTGGGTGGATGGGTGTGCGCGCGTGCGTTTATGTTTGTGTGCGTGCTGAATAAATGGCAAGGAAATCTGATGTTTGGACTATTTTTAGTTGCGCATTTGAATGACATTATTGGAAAGCAATGTGTAAATTGGTCGTTCACGCACATCGTTCTCCTTTAGCTTAATTTCGATTCCTCGATTTTTCCAATTGATTAAATCGATGCATAAATGTTACTCGCATCTTAGACGTGGAATATAAAAAAATTGTCATATCTCGATCGGACAATTTTGCACTCGCAGTGGAGCAGAAGCCTTTGTCAACACTCTATTAGCGTTGGTTTGTGGTGTGTGTTCAAGGACAAAAGTTTTCATAAGGGCAAGAAAACTCCAATTGCGCTGCGAAGTCAGTAAACAAATAAATAACATATACCCTTTGACTTCAGTGTTTAAAATCTTCAAGTGCATCTGTTTCTTATCAGAATATTTAGACTAATAATTTTATTTTTGTATCTTTGACTTTTCATCAATTTTTTTGTGCCCAAAACCCCCTTTACAAAAATGTATTTATTTATTTATTTATTTATTTATTTATTTATTTATTTATTTATTTATTTATTTATTTGTATTTATTTGTTTTGTTTCTTTTTGGTTTGTGGCTTTGAAATTTTCAGTCCATTTGTTTTTCTCATGGGATGAATTCAAGGAGCGCTACTCCATGGCACATAATCTCAAAGCAGCGGATTGGAGTGTGTTACTTAAATGTAATCAAATTAATGTCCTTAAGAGACCAAATGCTGACAATATCAGAATTAGTGTTGCTTGCTTTGCGTTTTTGTCATGAGAGGGCAGAAGCGGAATAAGAAGAATAACACGTGTATTTTTGTCCCTACAGACACCACCGGGGATTATGAATTGTTGATGTCCATTCAACAATTGGAAGGTAATTATTGTTTTAGATATCATAACACGCGAAAGTTAAACAAAATGACAAGTCATTCAAATTGTATAATGATTATATTCTATTTTGTTTTTGTAAACGTGGGTTCGATAAATTGGAGTAAAGCCTCAGCGTCCCGTGCATGGGATGCCTTTTTTGTAAAGTGGCCTGCTGGTGGAGTGCCTTCCGTATTACAATTAGTTGTTTCAGCAGATCTTTTATACGGATCAGGGTGAGTCTTCTTTCAACCAAGTCGTGGTCCTGATTTTGTGGTCCTGATTCGGTTCTTTGTAGTCCGCTGAACTCTATAAGCAATGAATAACTACTTAACAATTCATCTTTGCTCTTTATTAAAGGTCAAGGTTGCGGAGCTCGTCTATAAACATAAACATATAAAAACTGTCATGCTTTAATTGAAAGTGGGCTGAACCGATGAATATAATATTTTGCTGGCTTATATATATATATATATATATATATATATATATATATATATATATATATATATATATATATATATATATATATATATATATATATATATATATATATATATATATATATATATATATATATATATATATATATATATAAAAGAACTAAAAGAACGTCATTTAAGATTGTTTTGCTGTAATGACTCCGCTTGAAATGATTTAGATTAGATAATTTGAATTGAAAAAAGTTCAGCCGTACAGACTGTAGTAATGTGATGAACAAAAACATAGACATGCACGGTCTTTCTTTTTGTTTTAAAGCTGATACTCTTCCAACTAGAGAGGGGGCTGCACAAGAAAATACAAATGGAGCCAACGTTTTCTTTAGAACTCCCATCTATGTTGCAAACAGGAAGAAAGGTGAGATCAATATATAGACTACACTGTTTCAAATTGTACAAGCCATTTTGACTGTTGGTATGATCCGCAAACAGCATCAGCTGTGTCATACCCACCCACGTTTAATTACAGTAGTCTTTGTTTGGCTGTACCGTAATTACTTAAACCAAACCAAGACAAGAGCTTTAGAACACCAAAATCCGTCGGTCATCACTATTATACTTATTTGCAAAACTCTAACCAGTTAACAATACTCAAGATACGGAGCTCGTAAAGTGCGTTAATGATAAATAAGCATGTAAAAACATCAGAGTTCATGTATTCCGAACCTAGAATAGGTTTCAAGGTTTTTTGTAGCTCTCAGTCCACTGGGGCTTTTTAGCCGACAAGGGGCTCAGGGGAAGGGGAAGACAACATCAGACTAAGATTATGTATTTATCTGAGAACACACTCATTTCGATAACTTTTTTACAACCAAAGCCGTTAACGTTGTTTACGTTAACTTTAACGCGCGCGCACACACACTCACACACACACCCACAGTCCATAGTCATTTCTAAACAAGCAATGCGCGGTAAGACGGGACTAAATGGACAAACATAGACCAGATATATTACTGCACTGTCCCAATCATTATTATTATTGTTGTTGTTGTTGTTGTTATATTGCAGGGCGTTCTCTTCGACAAAGCGGTGTCCAAAATATGCTCAACAAAAGTGGTGTCCAAAATATGCTCAACAAAAGTGGCAATTCTTTGATGTACAAAAGATGTATGTCTTTAGTAGGGAAGATATGTCAGCCTGCAGGACCTTATCCTGATCAGCCACATGCCGTTTGGGTTTCTGATCATTTGGCTGCAGACCTCAATATTCCTATGACAACTAAACCGTTGGAAGACAGCGTTCAAGCACTTGTACTCTGTGCTGATCAGCATTTTCTTCTCATTATTCTATTTGTATCTGAACCTTCGGAGTTAGAAGAAAGTGAAAACAGCAAAATTGCGGATAGTTATTGTCTTACAATGTCCAAAAGTTTGACGATGAGCTTACACCAAATTTGCCACGAGGACTTTGTAGTATTGCCCTGTGCTTTAGGAACAGTCATAGGTACTGACCAAGTCGAGGAGTCCATAGTTTCAGATTTGAATGAGCTTCTCAATAGGACGAAAACCAAAAAAATTGAAGAGTTAGCTGGATTTTACGGCGGACCTCTGCGTGTGGGCAAGGAAACGTTCTTTCACTTAAAGAAGGCAGTTGAGACGACCGCGCACGTCACGATTGTACCCTACTGCTTGAGTTCTGATGGGGCCCGTTCTGAGAAGGTAAGAGATTGTATACGGTTCAGTTGTTGAATTCTGCTACTCCAAAGAATTATTAATGATTTTTGTCATCATCATCCTCATTATCATTATCATCATCATCATCATCATCATCATCATCATCATCATCATCATCATCATCATCATCATCCTCATCCTCATCATCCTCATCCTCATCATCATCGTTGTTGTCGTCGCCGTTGTTGCTGTTTTCTTCATTGGTATCATCACTAGTAATCCAATCTTATTCAGAGAGACTACAACAGGATACAAAATATCTATATTGCCAAGCGAATACACCAGGAATAAAATGTATTCCTTGTGTGGGGGTAACACAGACTTGTTGTATTCTTGCTATCCTATCCTATCCTATCCTATCCTGTCCCATAACCCGAAGGTCGTAGGGGCACCACAGATGATCGTTTAACCAGCATACTCCATCTTTCTCTGTCCTCAGCAGCCCTCATGGCTTCGCTCAGTGTCAAACCAGTCCATTCTCGAATGTTGTCCTCCCACCTCTTTGTCGGTCTCCCCCTTCTTCTACCTCCTTGCACTGTGCCTTGCAGAATGATCTTTGCAAGGCCTGATGATCTGGTGACGTGGCCATACCATCGGAGTTTCCGTTTCTTCACCACTGTGAGCAGGTCATCGTGTTGTCCAACGGCTTGTGTGATGGTCTGTCGGACTTCGTCGTTGGTGATGTGTTGGGTATAGGAAATGCACAGAAGTCTTCTGTAGCACCTCATCTCCATGCTTTGTATTCTTCGTTGGAGATCTGCTGTGAGGGTCCATGCTTCGCAAGCATATAGGAAGATGGAGATGACCAGAGAGCGCAGCAGTCTTACTTTGGAATGTAGACTGATGGTTCTGTCTTTCCAAATGGGCTTCAACCTTGTCAGGGCAGCAGTTGTTTGTGCGATCCTGGAGAGGACTTCCTGTCGAGACCCATTGTCTGACACAATGGCTCCTAAATATTTGAAGCTGTGCACTGTGTTGAGGGATTGGCCTTGTACTTTGATGTCCGTGTTGATGCCATTGGTGTTGTTGGTCATCATTTTGGTCTTCTCTGCACTTATTTCCATTCCATAAGCTCTGGAGGTGGTGTCAAGCCTCTGTACAAGCTGTTCAAGTTCTTGTTCCTCTCCAGCCAATCCATCAATATCATCCGCAAAACAAAGATTGGAGATTGCTCTGCCCCCTATGCTGACTGTGCCTTCGTGATCTGCAAGAGCATCTGACATGATGCGCTCTAGGAAGATGTTGAAGAGTGTTGGAGAGAGTAGGCATCCTTGACGCACACCGATTGTTGTTCTGAACCAGTTCCCGATGACGCTGTTATGGAGGACAGCACTGGTAGCCTTGTCATAGCCTTCTTGCTATAGTCCCAATACAAAATAGTGGACTTTTTAATCTATTAATTATACTAGTGATAATACCAGCGAAGAATGGACGGACAGATTGGTTAAAAATTACAAAATATATGTTATTGTATAATGGGAAAACTGAATTATTACTATGCTGCTGCTGATGGTGATGATTGTAACTGCCAGTAACCATTTTTCTTTGGATAATTTCAGCGACCATGGCTCTTCTCCTTGGACAAGAATTGGCACGACGTGCTGTCTTTGCTATTAGAGAGGATGCAAGATCCTATAGTGTACGAGAACAATCAGACTGTTGTTTTCATACAAACACCCAAGCATGCAGAACTGCTGTTGATGGAAGCAGCAAGAAGGTTGAGTTTTACGAGAACTGTCGCTGTCAAAACGTCCGATTTAGCTGTCCTCTCGTGCATTAAGTAAGTTGTTACCCCACCACGCGCCGCCGCTGTTGTATTTGTTTTTGTTGTTGCTGTCGCTTGTGCCCACTGCTTTTATTTATGCTTTTTTTAAAGTCGCTTTAGCGCTATAACATAGTGTCCTTTTCATCCTAATCTGGATCCTCTTCTTTCTCCACCTTAGCATCTTTAGTTATTGTTACTAAATTTCACACATTCAGCTTTAGCCCCCGAGCTTTTACTTAGTGTCATCCTCATCTTCCTCTTCTTTCTCCACCTCAGCCTCTTTAGTTATTGCTACTAACTTTCACACATTCGCCCGTCAATGAACAAACATTTAAACCGCTGTCAAAAGTTCGATAATGAGGACAAAAAGGACAAAGGAACTAAAAGGCAAAACAAGACAAAACAATACAATGCAAGCGTTCGAGCTAAACTCTTCATCAGAATTCAACAGAACGAAATGTAGCATTTACCCTTAACTCCCACCCAACCCTCTCATGATTATTATCTTGCTTTATTTTCTCCTCCCCCATCACAATCTCCCCTATAAAAAATTTTCGTGGTTGCAGTCTTGCCCCTTTTACAAATGAGATGACTGGGATTGGAAACTATAGCAACTGCGTTACAGGCCACCCTAATCTTTCCTTTCTAGCCCGCTTCAAAACTTAATTACCGTTTACACTTTCATTATTAACTGTCATGCCATCATTTATTTCAGGCAATTGGAGAAGTGGAATCAAAAGGAACAAAAACATGATACCAGAGTGATTTCAAAGCACCCCGAGAAACACAATGTGCTTTTGGAAGTTGAAGTCTACGACCCAAGTGACGCAGACAAGAGCGTGCACATCAAGCTAAAAAGCTGGGAAAATTACAAAGGTAAAATTGTTAATGGGTTAAACAGGGATTTTCCATTGATAGTAAATAAAGAAAGAGATAGATTTGTTGAATAAGGAGGGTTTTTAGTTGCCAATGAACTATATTACTCGTCATTCTAATCGATGCACATCACTGAATCTGAATCTGAATTCTTGAACTGTGCTATTATATGTTATACTTATAAAGTGTCGCGCTCAGTCAAACTGAACAAACGAAAAGTGAAGATCAAACAAAAGAAAAACAAACAAAAAAGTCCCTTAGCATGTTTATGCCCTCCAGCTGATTCAATCTGGCTACCGTAGCGACCGTTGGCGACAAGAAACAAAATTTGAAATAGATTTAGTTGAGAACTGACAAAAAGTTAAAGCTACGGTTGCATAATGTTCTAGAGGAATTGAGGGTAAGAAAGGACATGGCTTGGATGTCCACAAGGTTGTTGACGATTTTATACATTGGATCTTCCGGCGTCTGGACTCCAAGGACTCCCACCCCAGTTCTTCGAGCATAGAAGTAACGCTGGTAATGTTATGGTATCGGTTGATGGTGTATCGTGCTGCCCGTCTATGCACCATCTCAAGCTTAGTAATCTGGTATTTTTGGAGTGGGCTCCATGTTGAGCAACAATATTCGAGGTGGGGACGCACTACGGTGCTGTAGGCATTTGCTTTTGAGTCTTTGCTGCGGGTTCTTAATGTGTATGCAGGAAGCCAAGTATGCTACTAACCTTTTCTGTCGCAACTACATAACGTTTCCAATTCAGATCTGAGGAGATGTTGATTACCAAATATTTGGATGCAGATGTCAGTTATAACACCTGGCCTTTGAGTTTGTATTTGTGGGTCTTAGGTGATCTTGACCTGGTGACGGTGACGATTTTGCACTTTTCGGGATGAAATTCCTAGCCCCAAATGTTTCCCATTTGGCTGACTGGATGAAGGATGGCTTCTAATATCATTGTATACAATAAAGTCATCTGCGAAAAGCCTAGTCTTACACTGAATGTTGTCTGGGAGGTCGTTTATGAAAAGCAGGAAGAGCAAAGGGCCCAACACCGTGCCTTGAGGGATTCCGGAGGTGGCAGAAATATTCCAAGCCACAATTGGAGGGAAATTACACCACTGCTCGTTCTAGGAGCTGGTGAAGTAGATGTCAACACCATGACCACCACCTTCAACTCAGCTGTGACAGATGCCGCCACGGAGATCCTTGGAAAGCACCGGCCAAAGAAGAAGCTGTGGATCACACCTGAACTTTTGGACCTGTGTGATAAATGAAGAGAGATGAAAAAGAAAAAGAACACCTCACAGGGTACTGGTGCCTACCGAAAAATCAACAATGACATCCGAAAAGGCATGCGCACAGCAAAGGAGAACTGGATAGAAGATCAATGCCAGGAAATAGAAAATAGTCTGAACAAGAAAAACAAGAAGTACTACCAGACTGTGAAGCGGCTGACAAGTGTTAAACAGCCAAAGGGCTCCCGATCCAAAGCGAGTCTGGCATATGCCTTACAGAAGAACAAGAAGTCCTGGATAGATAGACAGAGTACTGCTCTGACCTTTACAACCACACACCAAACGGAGACCCATCAGTTCTAGCATGTCCTCAGAACAGAGAAGAAGAAGAAGAAATCCTCCCAATTTTCCGAGAAGAAGTTGAGGCAGCAATGCAATCACTGAAGAAGTGGAAGTCAGCTGGAGTGGACAACATACCCGCTGAATAGCTTCAAGCAGGAGGAGAAGCGATGATTGACGCCCTCACCATTATCTGTAACAAGATCTGGCAGAGTGGGGAGTAGCCTCTTCCTAAAAACATATTAATTTTTAGGAGTGTGAAAATTACCGCACCATCCCAGCAAGGTCCTCCTCAAAATAGTGATCAACAGGTTGAAACCCCTAGCTGGACAAATCATAGCTGAAGAACAAGCAGGATTCAGGGCAGGACGAAGTACAACTGAACAGATTTTCAACCTCAAAATAATCTGCGAGAAATACTTACAGCACCAGCAACATCTATATCATGTATTTGTAGACTTCAAGAAAGCGTTTGACCGAGTCTGGCATGCAGCTCTGTGGGCAGCCACGAGAGCGTACAACATCAGCTCTAAAACTATTGAAGTCATAAAAATTAAAAAAGCACAACTAATACTAGGTAGGTTGGGTTTGGGCGCGCCACAGGCTGCGACTACGCTATCCCCTGGGGAGGCGGCCCAGAATTTCCCGATAAAAAGGGACAATAAAGAAGTTACAAAAAAAGCCTGTATGACAAGAAAACCAGTGCAGTCATCCACTACAGCGTCATCGGAAACTGGTTCAGAACAACAATCGGTGTGCGTCAAGGATGCCTTCTCTCTCCAACACTTTTCAACATATTCTTAGAGCGCATCATGTCAGATGGCCTTGCAGATCACGAAGGCACAGTCAGCATATGGGGTAGAGCAATCTCTAACCGCAGTTTTGCGGATGACATTGATGGATTGGCTGGACAGGAACAAGAACTTGAACAGCTGGTACAGAGGCTTGACACCACCTCCAGAGCCTATGGAATGGAAATAAGTGCAGAGAAGACCAAAATGATGACCAACAACCCCAATGGCATCAACAATGACATCAAAGTCCAAGGCCAATCTCTCAACACAGTGCATAGCTTCAAATATTTAGGAGTCAGTGTATCAGACCATGGGTCCCGACAGGAAATCCTCTCCAGGAGCGCACAAACAACTGCGGCCCTGACAAAGCTGAAGCCCATTTGGAAAGACAGGAGCATCAGTCTACATTCCAAGGTAAGTCTGCTGCGCTCCCTTGTCATCTCAATCTTCCTATACGCTTGCGAAACATGGACCCTCAAAGCAGATGTACAATGAAGAATACAAAGCATGGAGATGAGGTGCTACAGAATACTTCTCAGCACATTACCAGCAACTAAGTCCCCCAGACCATCATACAACCATTGGACAACATGATAATATGCTCACAGTGGTGAAACTTCGATGGTATGGCCACGTTACCAGAACATCAGACCTTGCAAAGACCATCCTGCAAGGCACGGTGCAAGGAGGCAGAATAAGAGGAAGACAGAAAAAGAGATGGGAGGACACCATTGGAAAATGGACTGGCTTGGCACTGAGCGAAGTAATGAGGGTTGCTGAGGACAGTGAAAGACGGAGTACGCTGGATAAACGGTATTCTGTGGTGCTCCAACGACCTTCGGGTAGGATAGGATTGACATTATTTAGCAATGTAGACGTTTTTAATGTATGTGTTTTGTTAATATTTTATAATGATTTTTATATTCTATTTTGTTTTTCATTTTGTAAACGGGGGTTTGATAAATTAGGGTACAGCCGCAGCGCCTTTGTTGTAAATTGACCGGCTGGTGGAGTGCCTTCAGTGTTACCATTACGGTCGTTTTAGCAGATCTTTTATATGGATCAGGGGTGAGTCCTCTTTCAACCAAGTTGTGGTTCTGATTCGGCTCTTTGCAGTCCGCTGGACCCTATAAACAATGACTAACTAACTAACTAATTAACTTTCTCTCTCTCTCTTTTGTTTTCCCCTCTCCTCCCTTCCCTCAACCTTCCGCCCCACCTTTTTCTAACTTCTACAATGTAGTTTCAGTGTCCCGCTATAAGGTTTAGGAAACTTTTTGATAAAGGCTAGCATCAGCATAAAGTAGAGATTGATATATTGCCTTCCTCCTTAGCGGGTGATTTTGGAGACCAGGTCCCCTCCAAAATATAGCATCTGGATAGGACAATTTGAAACATCTTTATTCTTCACCCGCTGGGTCCATATTTAAAACTGAGACATCGTTTGAAAGGAAATCGAGTCCATGGTTTTTATATGTACATTTGTTATAGTGCGCATATCTGATTTTGTTTTATTGTCCGCTATACAAAAAGTGCACATTTTAGAACTTTTCCCGACCCCACTCTATTGTCCTCACTTTATGGACCCAAATTATGAAAATATTTCCACAAAAATTATTGTGTTTTAAAGTAGAGAGGTTGCTTTCAAGGACTGTGCAAATTGCATGCACCTAAGTGAAACAGATTATGCATGCAAGACTCCCCCAAAAGGCATAATTAATGGACAACATTCATTCTGCTGTGTGCCTTTAATTAAGTTAATGGGTAAGTTCAGAAGTACGCGTTTCTCATGTAGTGATCACACAGAAAACCTATCATATACAGCGAACTGAACCCACATTATACATGCCTTAAAACATTTTGAATTTTGAAGCCGGTACAAAACGTTAATTGCTTTTATCTGGCCCCCATGAGTTGTAAACAAAATTGTCTGACCCCTGCCTTAAAGAACCTTCGATCTTGTTACTTAAAAAGCAGTTACGCTGTCCATGGTTATATCCGCGGCCTACATACATGTAGACCCCTTGGGGTCATGAGCAATCTTGCCACTGTAGATTGTTCAAACCTATAAAGGGAAAAGTGAAAGCCACAGTTGAAAACCTGTCTTTCCTTTGTAGGCAAGACAAATTCACTGCGGCAACAGTACCCCCGTTGGAGTGCCGGGGGTTTTCAGTATAAATAGTATCCCCACTTTATGGAAATTTAGTGCTTTAAATTCCCACTGTCGCTGTCTTCCTCATTTACTCTTTCTCATTCCTGCTCTGTCCTATCACTCTGCTATACTATCTTCTTCTTCGCTAGATCAATGACCTACCTTTTTTCTTGAAAACTCTTCCTGGACAAGACTCCTTGTTTGTGTATGAGGTCTGTTGGATCAGCTTGGGAGTGTTGGACGCTTTCTGCCGGGTGGTCACTAGGGCTTCCTATGATTGTATTAGTTAGCATTATAGGCATTTTATATGTATGTGTTTTGTTGATGATTTATAATGATGTTTGTATTCTATTTTGTTTTTGTAACCGGGGGTTCGCGTAGTTGAGGTCAACCCTCAGCCGTCCCCCGCGTGGGATGTCTTTATTGTAAAGTGACTGACCGGTGGAGGGCATTCAATTTTTCCACTGGGGTTGTTTCAGCAGATCTTTTATGCGGATCGGGGGTTGTCCGGTCCTGATTTGGCTCGGAAGAGTCCGCTGGACCTAAAGCAACAATCAATCAATCAATCAATCAAACATACATGTAGGATATTGTCCTATCAGGACCCGAAGCACGTTTTCCTCTAAAAATGATAAACGCAGCAAGGTAATAATAGCGTTACACACTACATGCACCACATTCACCAGCACCAGCACCATCATCATCATCATCATCATCATCATCATCATCATCATCATCATCATCATCATCATGCTAACCGTTTGTTTCAATCAGGTGGCGGAAGAAGGCTTTCACGCTCACAATCAGCAGTGGAACTACACGAAAATCCCGTCGATAAGTCCCCAAAGGAAAAAATTCAGCCAAAGAGAAGTTCTCTCGGGAGTAAACGTGACAAAGGTATGTAGTTTTGAATAAGACCTTGGGCGATTTTTCTCTACGGGCGAAGGTCAGTTTTGTGCTAAATATGTTTTGCTCTATATATCAAAAACGACAGTACCGATTTTGATAATTTTATTTGATTTACATTTTTTTAAAATTTATTGTTCTCTATATAGCACTTTTTGGGCTCAAGAGTTACTCAAGATGCTGGCCGATACAGGATCTACAACTCAAGCTGCCCGTTCAATCTAAACTATAAAAACTAACAGTACTACAACATTTGTTCTAACTGCGGACAAGAAAAGTATACTTGCTATATCTATTAATGCAGGACTATGCAATAACGTATTCATGGGAAAAGAAAATAAACAAAAAAGAAAAGGAAAGAACATCAATGTATGAAGAAAAGACACATTGATAGGTTTTTTTCATACATTAATATTCTTTCTTTTTTAAATTTCTTATTTATTTTCTCCATTAATACATTGCTGACAAAACACCGAAGTATTTCTATTCTTTTTTTTTCTTTTCTTATTTACTTTCTCCAATAATACGTTACTGACAAAGCATCGAAGAATTTCTGTTCTCCGACGAGACTCGTCTTTATGAGCAAGGTGATGAAGCCTTATCTTGGGTGTCCGGTCACTCCGCCCCCTACCCCTGGTCTCTTCCTCCCCGGACTTCCCTCCCCCCCCCACCCAATCTCCCCTTCTTTTTTCTGCTGGGAATCAATGTCAGTATATTATACTGCGTTCTCATGAGAATGGAGGTTCTACACAGGCCGTGTCTAGTTGATAATATCCAATGTTTAAATCACATTCTTTGAAGAGTTTTTAATGTGTGGACATTATTCTAAACGATGACTTGCATTTATTAGGTTAACCCAGAGGTCGCTCCTCCTAGCAAGAACAAAACCAAGAAACTGTATTGTATTACAATTATGACATATTTTCCGTATTCGTCGTCATTATTATCATATAAACTACCACATATTCTCTGCCTCTTCCTTCTCACATCATCATCGTCATTACCGTCCAAGTAACTGACCTTTTGTTTCGGTCGTAAATTCAGGTGGTGTGGGAGGCTCGCGCCCACAGTCGGCAAAGGACCCGCTCCAACAAGTCGTCGAAAATATCAAGAAAAAAAAAAGGTGGAGCTTTCGGAGTTCAAAATCTGATAAAGGTATATTGCAATACTAATTGAATAAGAAATCAAACGTTATTTAATTTCTTTGACAGGTTAGATCTGCTGTAAATTCCTATTAGCCTGCTTTTGTGTTGCCCCTCTCCCTCCCTTTCCCCCCTCACAAACCCATCTCCTCGCCGTCTCCCTCCCCCCCCTTCCATTAATATGTTAAACATATTTATAAATTGTATTCGGTTAATTTCATCAGTGCAACCTGTATTTATTGTTGTGACTAGAACAAGATGGTTATCACCAATGGACGAAGGTAAGAAGTAAAGACCCAGTGGATTTAGTAAATGTATGTTAATGTGCAGAAACAAAGCCTGAAGAAGAGATCCGTCTGCTGATTGTTGGCAAAACCGGAAATGGAAAAAGTTCAACGGCGAACACTATTCTCGGCGAACAACGGTCTGAAACACAAGCAGGTTTTAGCAGTGTTCCGCATGCGGAACAGTTCCACGAAAAGCTGTTAAAGGAATATAACGTCAAAGTTCAGGTACACCGGAAGTGCTTTCTTTGAGTTTCTTGATGACATTAGTTTCTTCACCCCTCAGATCATGAACGACTCCTTGCTCACTGGTCCTGGCTCTTCTGCTTTTAAATATCCATTTGTTTCTAATCTGTTGAAGAAACTAGCATCTACCCAAAGAACTTCAAACAAACAAACGAACGAACAGAGCATGTCTAAGTATTCACATATTTTATCAGGAAACTAACCTTGTTTTCCTCAAAATCTTGTGTTAGCATAGACGACTGTCCTTGGTGAAAGCCTACTGGGAGGGGATCCGAGTCCATTCAGTACCTTCCCGTCATACCTATTTCCTCTTCATCTGCCACATCAACGTCCAGTGGGCCTTGGTAGTTCTTTTTTTTTTTTTTTTCGCTTGTTCCTTCCCTCCTGGACCCCGCGTCGACTGCAAACCTGCATCTCTTTAATATTCGTGTTTCCACTCTTCTGTTCCATCTTGCTCCTCTGATGTTACTGCCAAAGTAATGGAAAAGATCTTTCAGTCACTACTCCTATTGTTCGGCACTCTTCCATCTGATCTCCTTTGTTCCCAGTCCCCCCACAACCTGCATAAACAATCTTAGAATCCACCTCCTGTCAAAGCGTTTGTATGTTGGTGCTGCTGCTTTGTGTGTGGGGATTAGATGAGGAGGGGGAGGAGAAGAAGAAGGTGGGAGAAGGGCGTTAGTGCGTGCGTGCACGTGTGTGTGTACACCATTTATTGTTTGATTCTTGATGTCTTTCAATTTCAACACTCACATTACGCTGTTTGTTTCCTCATTGTTGCGAAAAAGCGATTGCAAAGTTGTGTGCGAGAATTAAATATTAAATGAAAACATTTCTTGCGCTCTTTTCATGGAGCATATGTGGGAATTCGTTATCTTTGAAAACAATCTTCAGTTAAAACCTGGGCTAAGTTGCCTACATTTTGGAAGCACAAGATGCATGCATGCCATTCTTTTTGTATTTCCAGGCTTATCTGGAGATACTTTGAAAAGGTCGGGGAGAATCAGAATGAGCCAACTATTGGCCAGTCGATCCGTTGAAAGCCACATATCTCAAGATCCACTGAACGTATTTGGACCAAACTTCGTAGGAACATTATTTAGATTAGTGGCTATGTTTCAGTTCCTTCTCATTTCCGTTGCCGACCAGCTAAATTGTGGATATTTGTTGTCTCCCTTGTTAAACTCGCCAGCGATCACTTTCACTACTTGTTCAAAGCTACCACGAATACAACCCTGGATTTTAGAACTATTTATGGCAATGAATTCTCTTTCCAAACATTATGCTCCATCCCATTTCCGTTGCCATCCAGCCAAATTATGGGTACTTTTTTCGCATGAAGATGTTTTTCCTGAGGACTTTATTCGGTGTCTTCGGGTGCTGTTGAAAACCAGTCCCTTGATTTTTACCAAGCCCCGCCGATACAATGACTAGCTAAGAACACATCGAAATGGCCATCTGTATCTATGCCACAAATCCACAAAATGCAAAAGCATTGGCAGCAGTGAAGGGGAGATAAATCTTTCCTATCATTCCCTCATTCCACGGAGAATTACATCTAATAAGGATGTTATCCAAGACGCTGTCAGTAAACTCCAGTTCCATCTCTATAGGCGAGACGCCTTTATCACTTGTGTTCTTCACAAACCTTTTTGTCTCCATAGATTTGTGGTCTGCCTGCCCTGCCATCATATTTTCTCTATCGCAAAGATCGTGGCCACTGGAGTCTTATGTGTTGCTAAAAACGTTTTCGCTCAAAAGCTCGAAAAATGCTAAAGCGATTTTGATGATATAGGTTCTTTTCAAATCATTGGCCATTTTCAGTAGTAATCCGGTTGTAGGTCAGTCCGCAGCTCCGAATTTCACTATCTCGTTCATAACTAACTTTTTGCCGACTCAATAATAACTGAACCGAAATGTATCATTTATACTTTGCGGAGACTTTCACTACTGCTAAGCATGCTAGATCATTTGTATGTGTTCTTTCCTAAAGGTCAAGGTCATTGTGCTTTCTCTTCTATCCTATCCTATCCTATCTCCCGTAACTCGAAAGTCGTTGGGGCACCACAGATGATCATGAAAAGCAACACAACCAAAAAAGACTATTGGAATGCGCTCCTTCAAAAATGCTGCACCCACTATGTGGAACTCCCTTCCCTTGAGCATTAAGCAAGCTCCATCATATCCCTGCCAAGCTTCAGGAAAGGACTAAAAACTTACCTGTTTTAATATGGCTAAATCACCGTCTTAGTGCGTATAGAGCATGAACATGGATTTTTTTGGCGCCTTACAAGATCACATCATAATCATCTTTTAATTAGCGTACTCCATCTTTCATTCATATGGTGTGTCTTAGGCAAGGAAGACCTGGCGGGGCCTAATCCTCTCCAGGCTGTTGGCCACAGCCGAAATCCACGAGTACAGTGTGGCTCGCCTTGGCCCCGAGCACGTGGTCGTTGAACCTATAGTAACGTGAGGTTCCTCCGTCCTGGCCGGTGACATCAGTGTAGAAGACTTTCGCCCAGTGAGGCCGTGCTGACATCGTCCCTGTTAGTCGCCTCTTACGACACACCGGGAAACGTTGGGTCTATTCTATTCAGTGCCCGAACCCACAGGGCATAATTGTACTTCGCCATTTTATAAACACGTTTTGCGCTGTATCTACAAATTGTCTGAGCCTATTTGGATAATATTTTGCTTGCAGATAGTTTAAATCGTGGCCTATCATTCCATAATTTCCTTTTGCTTTCGCTTCGTTACGATAAAGCCGAGTAACAAGACCGCCCAAGGAAATTAACACTTAAAAAATCAACTATTGTGTGTAAATGTCTGAAAATAAATGTTAATGTCTTGCCATGTTGTTTAACAATCTATTTGAATTTCAGATTTATGATTCGCCCGGTTTTTTCGACACAGAGGACAGGGACGTGTGCAAAGAATTGATGAGGTCAGCAACCTTGATGAGTCCAGGACTGCATGCTGTTCTGTATGTAATCTCTATTGAAAATCGTTTCACAGATGAAGATATGTTTGGGTTCCAAAAGTTGCAAGAAATGTTTGGAGAGGGCATCACTAGCTACATAATAATAGTCTTTACACACGGAGATGCACTTAAAAGGTCAGGAGGCGATATCCACGCACTACTGAGGAAAGCCCCACAGAAACTCTCGTCAATTGTTGGACAGTGTGGACATCGCTATCTCGTTGTCAACAACGTGAAAAAGGAGCCCTCCAGCGTGAAAGTCCTGTTTACGATAGTACGTGAAATGATGGAAAGGAACGAAGGACCCTATACTTCCGGAGTCCAAGAGGTGGTAACAGAAGGCTTTGAACAACTTTCAGGAAAAGTGACCGCGGGAACCAAAGAAGGGAAACGCATCATTGACAAACTGAAGCGTACAACAGAAGAAGAGAATAACTTGGTTAAAACCAAACTGAGAGAATCGCTTCGTGTGAAACGAGGTATTTCCCCCGAATTATTTTCTCAAAACGTAGAAGCCGAAGTAAAAAAGATAATGAAAGACTATCTTGAGGGAAATGAGAAGTTAAAAAAAGAAGTATGTGAGTTGAGGAGCGCTTTGCAGAAACAGGGTGAGAAAGAATCTGCCGACTTAAAACGCATGTTTATGAACACATCACTAGCTGAAGCAGATCAGAACCCTGAAATAGTCACGTATTCAAAAGCAACTTTAGAGAAAGTACATGCGCACTACCGCTTACATCATCGTGCATCTGTTGGCCCCGAACCGAACAAGGATCTACTCCCAGTTGTACAATAGACGCTGAAGTTACTTGTGAGTGCATCGCTCTGTCTCTCGCACCAATATTATCGACTTTGTTATTGTATTTCCTGACTTATCTGGGTAATAAAACTACACAAACCTTTCCTGTAATATAGTCGGAATCAGAACGAGCCACATGTCTGTCTGTTGGTAGCTTGTTGTGTTATACGTCATACCTCAAAAGCCACTGGACAGATTTTATTTAAACTTCATAGGTAAATGTGTTTGGTAGTGGCCAGCTTACTGTACCACCGTATTTTCTCTATCTCTATCTTAAAGTTCAAGGTCGCTGGGGACAATTTGCTGCTAAACACGTTTTGCTCTAAAGGCTAAACCCATTTTTGATAATTTTTGGTCGGCAGATACCTCAGTTCATGGCCAGTTAGGTCATAACAGCTAGATGACTGGTCGAGTCAGTATTTAACTTTCTGTTAAAAAGAAAGTTTTTTTAACATTATTTTAAATATTAGTTGACCGATTTTTATTCTTTTCACTATGTTGATACCTTAATTACTACTTGGCCCAAGGCCTTTAATGTCAAAGACCTTTAATATTATTCCTATGTATACTTTCGCAAAAGTTAAAGTCGCTAAGGTCCGTCTTTTTCTAAACATGTTGTGCGCTGCATCTCAAGATTGCCAAAACACGAAGACGCTGTTCTTTTTGTCCTCAACAAAATGTACTCACATTTAGAAAATGCAAATTCTTGTGTCAGGCTTATGTTCTTTGATTTTAGTAGTGCTTTCAATACTATGCAATGCCATTTACTTGTTCAAAAACTAGTAGGCATGAACTATTAGAACTATTCTTTGGATTTTTGACTATCTTACAAATAGACCCCAGTTTGTCAGATTACAAAACAATTCCAATTCTATTGTATACAATTCTAACATTGTGTTGACTAATACAGGAGCCCCTCAAGGAACTGTTCTAGCACCTTTTTTGCTTTCTTTGTACACCGCAGACCACAGACAAGAGCACGAATCCTGTCCCCTGATAAAATTTGCAGACGACACAGAACTCTCTGGTCTTATTACCAACAACATGGACAATATTTATAGAGAAGAAATATAGTTTTGTCAACTGGTGTGATTCAAATTTTCTAGATCTTAATGTAAGCAAAACAAAAGAAATGATAATTGATTTTAGGAAGGGAAACAAGTTTGATTTTAATCCTATTTTTATCAAAGGAGAAGAAGTAGAGAGAGTGCATGCATATAAGTATTTAGGTGTGGTTATCGATGATAGATTCACTTGGAAAGATAACACAAATTGCATTTATAAGCGGCTGCAAAATAGGATGTTTTGTTTAAGTAAACTGAGATCTTTTAATGTAAAACAGGAAATTTTACAAATGTTTTATACAGCTGTAATAGGAAGCATCATTTCTTTTGGTATCTCATGTTGGGGAAGAAACGTATCACAAACAGAAAAACGAAGACTGGACAAACAGATAAAAAGGGCTAGTGGGGTGGTGGGGAGGGAACAGGATGACATGGCGACGATACATAGCAGACAAGTGACAAAAAAGCTGGCTGCAATTTTGGCTGACAACAACCATCCACTTTTCTGGGAATTTGACTCTCGACGGATAGACAGGAGTGGAGGTTTTAGGGCGCCAGCGGTAACATCAAATAGGTACAGGAACTCATTCATACCACTTGCCATTCAAGCACATAACACACAAGTTGGTAGGTCTTGCTAAACACACTTTACAACTCTCATGCAGCTTAGTTAGTTTTTTTTTTGTTTTTTTAAAACTGTCTTTTTATAAATAGTTTATATGGGTACATACTAATAAGTTTTAAATACTCATATTTATCTGTTCAAGTTCTAGTTGGCCTCGTGGCGCAGTGGATAAGTCGCCGGTTTCCTATGCCGAAGGTCGCGGGTTCGATTCCCGCAAGGGGCGAACGTATGTGACTTAGGTACGAGACTATTGAGGTCACCGAGGGTTTTCTCCGGGCACTCCGGTTTCCTCCCTCCCTTCAATAATGGTACAGGACGCAGTCAATATAAAAATTTCAAAAAATAAACATTCGATTTTCTTTCCGTCTTCTAATAGCGATCTCCCTGCCTTTACACCACCTGTTTGAGTGATGGATGTGTGTTTGGTATGTGTAAGGGTGGATGAGACAGGTGAGCGTGTATGTTGGTATAGGTCGCCGCGCTTTGAGCCTGAATGATTTGGGGTAAGGCGCGTATAGCATCCTGTATTATTATTATTATTATTATTATTATTATTAGTTCCTCTCCAGCCAATCCATCAATGTCATCCGCAAAACGAAGGTTGGAGATTGCTCTACCCCCTATGCTGACTGTGCATTCGTGATCTGCAAGGGCATCTAACATGATGCGCTCTGGGAAGATGTTGAAGAGTGTTGGAGAGGGTAGGCATCCCTGATTGTTGTTCTGAGCCAGTTTCCGATGGCGCTGTTGTGGAGGACTGCACTGGTAGCCTTGTCATAGAGGATTTTGATGACTTCAATAATTTTAGATCCTCTTATGTAGCCATTATGATGATGTTTTCGGTACATTTGCTCAGTCATTACTGATTATAATGTCAGTATTGTACATTGATGTTACCATAACTGATGTTGCCATAACTGATGATGATGTCAGTCCTGTAGCCTATGATGTTTGGCATAACGTACTGTAGACTATGATGATGATGTCTGTATTGTACATTGATGTTACCATGACTGATGATGCCAGTACTGTAGACTATGATGTTGCAATAACTGACGATACCGTGATGTTGCCATAACTGGCGATGATGTCAGTACATCATGTGAAGTCGGTATTTGTATATTCTTAATACTGTAATGTTGCCATATCTGATGATATCAGTTCTGTAGACCATGATGTTGCTATGAGTGATGATCATAATAATGTCAGTACTGCGGACTATGATGTTATCACAACTGATGATGTCGATACTGTGGACTATGATGTTGCCATAAGTAATATTACTATTATGTTACCATAGCGGATGATGTCAGTACAGCAGACAATGATTTCGCCATAACTGATAATGATGTCAGGTCTATAGATGATGATGTTGAGTGATGATAATATTGTACTGTATAATGTTGCCACAGCGTGTAATGATGCCAGTACTGTTGACTTTGATGTTGCCATAACTGATTATGTCAGTACTCTGGACTTCACTGTTGCAATAACTAATATTACTATGATGTTACCATAACTGATGATTTCAGTACTCCAGACTATGGTGTTGCCATAACTTATGATAATGACATACCATAGTCATGACTGATAATTAATTTTGATTTTGTTTTTGCGTGCCATTTTATTGTCCTTGCTTTTCTGGAAATTCTGGGCCTCCTCCTCTGGGAAAGGCGTAGTCGCAACCTGTTGCGCGCCCAAACCCAACCTACCTATATTAGTTGAGATTTTTGGAAATTTTGCTGGGGGAGCAAACCTTAGAAAATCCCAGAGACGCTGACCGAGTCGAAAGTAAATGAAATTCGGAGCAACATAACGTCCAGACGCGGGATCGATCTTACACCTGTCAGGCGCCATTGGTTTCTAGCCTGGGGACAAGGCAAGTTAGTCCCGCGTGAAGATGTTAGCACTGTACATTGTGTTACCGTATATGATGGCGACAGAAGTAAAAATAATCTAAATGTGCTGTAGTTTAGAATGCTGTTTTATTCGATGGAGAATAAAGGTTGTTCCAGTTGTTATTATGTTTAATTAAAAGTCCAAAATCACCATGAAGCGAAAACACTAAAATGTTCTTCTTCAACTGATCTACGGCACCTTCTGTGTGTCTGCAGAATTATAGTATCTTTGCTTCATAATAACATCAAAGAAAACACTCCTGCTTTCTTTAAATCGTTGTTGCTGTGGCTAAAGGTTTGTTTACTTCAACTTTGTTGACTTTATCATGCCCTCAAGAACTGAAAATCTGTTAATTTTATAGTTCTGAACGCTTGCTTAGTATGATAAGTTCGCTCGCTCGTTCGTTCGTTCGTTAGTGAAAAGATGGCCCACATTGCGAAAAAGTCTGATTCACGCTAAGCGATGACTATTTGCTTATAATAGTCCTTTTTGACTCAACGTGCAGTTAACAATGTCACATGTGAGTCTTTGTACAAACTCCTCCCAGCCCCCCACCCCCACAATCCCATTCACCCACCCACCCCTCTCCCCCAACTCCCGATTTTTTGCAAATCTGTGCGAGATGAGTCCTAAGTAGTCCAAAAATGACATTAAAATTGTTTAAAAAATATATTTGTCCGTCAGTCTGTCCGTTGTCCGTCCGTGCAAAACGTGCAGTGGCTTAATATCTCTGAACCTATTTCATCTGTCACAACCAAACTTGGTAAGAGAGACCTCGAAGATTATCAGTGAATGAATGAAAATGACAAATTGTCCAAAACTTTAACTTTGCCCCTAAGTTATTAAAATATGTATCTAAAAATTGGCTGAACCGATTTGGAATTTGTGGGTGTGTGTGCTTACAGATATTTCAGATATTGGCGTATCATCCCATGTTCTCCTTTAGCCTCGTTCAGATAAAACCCAGTCAAAACACGGTTAAGAAAATTAACACTTTTGAAAAAGGCTTACTTTTTGGCTAGGTGTACTTGTGTGAGCGACTGGAAATACATTTAAATGGTTTGCCATCTTGTTTTAATTGTTGTTCAAAAACGTATCTTATGTCGTATGTGTTCTAAGTCAGAATGATATATGAATTGATATAATTGCTACAAAACGAAAACAAAATGACACGTTGTACCAACAGTGACGTTATTTTTACAATCGCTATTATTACAGTTATCGTAGTCAGTATTGTTATCATTCTTGTATTGTTGATATAAATCGATTTATTATGTGTATATTATGTTATTATTGTACTGAATTAGCACACAGTTAGCGTAATTATTCTACTATAACTGGAACGTGTGGTGATGGAGATTAAAGTGCTCACTCCACACACGTGTGTGTTTGTGCTTGTGTGTGTGTGTGTGTATGGAGTGTGTACTTGGAGCAATGTTTCATACTCGATGAATGCGATGACGCTAGACCGTGAATTTCTCGCTTAAGCGCGTTTGTGTGGGTGGATGTATGTGGGTGTGTGTGAGTGTGTGTGTGTGTGGGTGAGTGTGTGTGTGTGCGATTTTATTCTTCCACTTTATTTGTGTGTGTCATTGTCGACACATGTTAACCAATGTATTATTATTATTATTATTATTATTATTATTATTATTATTATTATTATTATTATTATTATTATTATTATTATTATTATTATATTATTATTATTATTATTATTATTATTATTATTATTATTATTACTTGATTTTAAATGTATTTTAATAATGTAATAATTCAGTTCAATTTGATTGTTTTGTTTTTTTAAACAAATTTTGATTATTTTTTTATACGTTTTTGGACACTGCACACAATTATCCCTGGGAATATTGATGAGGACAATAAAGTATTGTGTAAAATAGAACATTTGGACATTTACAACAACAAAGATTTAGCCAGAATACTATGAGTGCAGTATTTATTTAGATTGTTAAATTAAGGTGATTATCTGAGTCTGGAAGCCATTTTACCCATCATAGTTTTTCCATCTTGTTTGTGCCCTTAATATATTTTAATACATTTTTATTTTGTTTTGAATTATTTTTTCTTGGCAAGACCCATTCTTCTGTAACTGAAAATGATGCAAGCAATTAAACTTGTGTGACCGTCTTAGTGAGCTCTGTCTATTTTTTTTTCTCCCTTTTCCAACTCCCTTGCCCCCTTTCCCCCTTAAAACCCTCCACCCAGCCCACCTATCTCTCGCTCTCTCCCTTCACCTCTCTCTCTCTCTTTCTTATAACCTCTCTCTCTCTCTCTCTCTCTCTCTCTCTCTCTTTTCATTCCTCTCTCTCTCCTTCTCTCTCTCTTTTTTACACCCTTGTAAAAATAATTGGCTATATCAAACTTAGATTTACATTAAACACAAAACGTTCGGTATTGTAATACCTTTAGATCAAAAGCACAATTGAAAGGGGACGTTAATTATAACGATATACACCAAGTAATACACGGAGAAGAACTAACAGCTTTTGGTCGAGCTAAGGAAAATACTGACATGACAACAACACAAAGTCCACAATTTAACTGATTTGTTTTAATTAAATTAAATTATATTTCAGACTGTTCCATTTAATATTTGTGTAAATTGCCATTGGTCAAATACCATAATTTTGTAATAATAACATCAATAATAATAATAATAATAATAATAATAATAATAATAATAATAATAATAATAATAATAATAAAAAAAGATTATTATTATTATTATTATTATTATTATTATTATTATTATTATTATTATTATTATTATTATTATTATTATAAGATAGTAAACCATTCAAATGTATCAGATTATCCAAAACCATCATACTTTCCACCATTTATAAGCAGACGATAAACAGCTAAAAAAACAGTGACACTCCTCAAAGCCTTCCATCTATTCTGACCAAAACTTCGACTGCTTTGAAAATATTTCTAACTGGATGTGAACGCCAACAAGCTCAAGCTCAATGCTAACAAAATTAAATTATGCTCAGGGGTAACAAACACAACCAGTCTTTTTTTCGTGTACACACTGTCACCCTTGGTCAAAACTATATTCCTATGTCATACTGTCAAAAACCTTGGTGTCATCCTTGACAGCACCCTCTCTATGTCAGATATCATCCGCAAAACACGTCAAATATGCAACTTTTAGCTCCTTAGAATAGACCTTGTCCGCGTCTGACCACTGACGCTACAGCCAAATTCTTTCCTTTCTTGTTCTGTCACTTTTCACTAGTGTAACTCTCTTCTGGTCAGGATTCTTTCCTCTTCTGTTCATCTGCTCTAGCGTGTTCAGAACTCAGCTGCTCGTCTGGTTCTCAAAAAGAAAAAGAATCTGATCATATCACACCGCTCCTACATTCTCTCCACTGGCTTCCTGTATTTGAGAGGATTGCCTACAAAATCTGTACTTGTTACAAGTGCGTGCATGGATTAGTCTCTTCCTTCCTCACCGAGAAGATTCACTTTTACAAGCCATCTAGAAATTTTCGTTCTTCCTCTGACACCCTCATGCTACAAATACCTCGCTCAAAATCTCCTCTGCAGGCTGTTGATCTTTCTCAGTGCTTGGTCCTTCAACTTGGGACTCTTTTCCCCTTTCTCCTCGGAGCTCTCCGAACACAGCCGCTTTCAAGTTCAACTTGAAAACTCATCCATCTCCTCTGTAAATCTGTCCGATCTCGTCTCCATCATCATTCCTCCTTTTCTGATTCAGACCACCGCCGTCACACCGCACGCCCCCAGCCCTATCACTCCTTAGCTGCTCTCCTCCCCCTCTCATCGCCTTTTATATTTTACTTGTAAATATTATTTTTCATGTTTGTATTATGTCTTTGCATAATTTATTAGTGTCTTGTTTTTGTTTCACATCTTTTCGTATGTAGTTTGATGTTAACGTTATGCATAAATGTGTTACATTACATTACATGATTATTGCTTTAGGTCCAGCGGACTCTTCCGAGCCAAATCAGGACCAGTATAGCCAAATCAGGACCACAAAATCAAGACCACAACTTCGCTAAAAGAGGACTCGTCCCTGATCCGCATAAAAGATCTACCGAAACAACCCTAGTGGCAACACTGAAGGCACTCCACCAGCTGGTTACTTTACAATAAAGACATCCCACGCAAGGGACGCGGAGGCTATACTCTAATTTATCGAACCCCTGTTTACAAAAACAAAATAGAATATAAACATCATTATAAAATATAAACAAAACACATACATATAAAATGCCTACATTGCCAAATAATAACATCATAGGAAGACCCAGTGACCACCTGGCAGAAAGCGTCCAATAATTATTTCCAAGCTGATCACACACAAATGAGGAGTTTTGTCCCGGAAGAGTTTTCAAGAAAAAGGGTAGTTGACTGGTCTAGCGAAGAAGAAGACAGTATAGTAGATTAATAGAACAGAGTAGGAATGAGAAAGAACAAAGGAGAAAGACAGCGACAGTGGGAATTTAAAGCACTAAATTTCCAGAAAGTGGGGATACTACTTATACTGAAACCTCCGGCACCCCCAATGGGGTAGCATAAATGTGTGAGAACTGCGCTTTGAACTGATGTCATTAGAAAAAAGCGCTATATAAACACCTTTATTATTATTATTTTTTAAAATTATTATTGTTATTATTATTATTATTTCCAGACTCACCGTTACGATTGTACAGGATAATTACATATTTTTTGTTTAACACAAGAGAGATGCAATAAAATAAATGTTTTGATTTACCTTTTTTATGTTGACGCTAGAAATGCTTTGTAGAGTTTTAACTTGTTTCCTCCAGTTGAAATTGTTTTAGAGAAATCAAGAGCTTACTGGATCTGTTTGTTTGCTTGCCGAAGGAATGTTCAAGGTCTGTTCCGTTGCAGGCTGTCAAAGGTCCGAGCTTTTTGGGGTCGTTCTTATTCCCGATAATTGCAAAGTGTTTCATGGTAATGCAATAACAACAATAACGACGACAACAATAACAATACAAATAGTAATAACAACAACAACAACATAAACAAAAAGCGCGTAAATTTCTCTTGCACTGACATAGGTCTACTTCCTGACGCAGACATCACTTTAATTACAACACCTAACTTAATACAGTAAAACGTAATAATTCAAAATGTTTATGTAGTGTGATTTAAATAAGATATACAGTTATGTTGCACAATCGGATGCCTTGAGACACTCATACTCACAACTTCAAAAACACATGACTTTTCTCTCTCCTCTCCCCCACCACTCCTCCCTTCCCCTCTCCCCTCTCCACCCACCACACACACACACACACCCACACTCCATCTTTCCTCTTATATTATAGAAACGTATCTTCGTCCTGCTCGGTGAGGAAAGATACAATCATTGATGAAACATCTTGACAATCGTTCTGCGTGCCACACACAAAATCGGAACAAGCGTTAGATTTAGTCAACATTTTCAGCCATTCTAACACTTCTATGACTTGGGTCGGGTCTCGCAAGCCGGTTTTGGAGGCTGAAAGCTTGAACGCCTCTGGACCTTTCTTCTCGAAGCAGCAGAGGCCGAGGAACTTGAGGATTCGAACTTCGATGATGCAAGCGGATGGGTCGTCGGCTTTGAGAACGGGATGGTAGAGGACATCAAGCGGCAGTTCTTGCTGGATGCCTGGCTTTGCGATGAACATGAGACTCCGCCTGGCCTTATCGCGAAGCCTCTCTCTTAGTTCTTCTCTGTCGTTCTCTGACAGCACGACCCCTTCACACACAAACTGCCCTGTGTGCGTGTTGGTGTTTATGACGATGACGTCGTTCCCCTTTTCGTCTTTACTAACGGAAAAATGGCTGCCGCCTTTACTTTCAGCGATTCTCTTGATCAACGCGACCACATTCAAAGCATCGATCTCAGCCAGCTTAGTCTGTGTAGAAACTAACTTTTTCTCTTCTTGCAGACCGAAGAAGACGGAGCCGCCCTCCCTGCAGAACGCTGACACGTAAAGAGGCAGTCTATCCCACATCTTGGCCACAAGCTGATTCACAGCACCACTGCTTGTGGGTTGTGCCAGGCTTTCAACATGAATATTGGGGGTCTCCTGGAAAACTCCTGTCGAGCTCCGTGCTTTCTCGCCTTTGGTGAACGTAAACTGCATTCGCGCCCTTAATGTATCTTCTGGAGTTTCTTCGGCATCTTGCAAAGCTTCGCCCAACACAAACCGGAGTTGAGCTGGGGTAGGGTCTTTCAAGCCTTTATCTGTAGTCACCTTGATGTTGGGGCGAAGAGTACTGAGTCGGTGCCGGCGGTCTCGATGCTTCACGCGGAACACGACATGACGGCTGTCGACGTGAGAATGCTGAAAGTTATCCGCGAAGCAGCTGTCGTCCGGAAGCAAGCCTAATATCTGACTGCTAACTTTCTCGTCAAAGCGACCTAGAATGTCAGGATCGTCAGCGTGAACGCAAACGGCCCCGCTACCTGAGTTATATAAGGCGTTCATGATTGTTAGAAAACGCTTGATGGTCGCTTCGTTCAAGTCGTATTTACTGTTCAGCTTGCCACCGTTGTCGACGAGAAACGTTGTCACAGTGCTGAGAGGTTGCAGCTGTATTTCCTCGCACACTTGACATGGCGAACCTGAAAATACAATTTTTTTATTTTATTTTACACGCTCACATGTAGTATGCATACTACTATTAAAGATTTGGATGGTGATTGTTAACATCAACATATAATGATTTCAACAAGATGTTAACCAGAGAATAAAATAAATCCTCACTCGTATTCCCCCGTTCACCTTTCTTTACATATTAATACATCTGGAAATAAATTGTCTCCCTTAGGCCAGCGAACCATGTTGGAGCAAGTTCAAATCAGAAAAAAGTATATTATTCCTCACTGATGCATTTTCCTTTCAAAAGCGGAAAAAATGTTTTTCTTTGACCAACGAACCATGTACGAATAAGTCCATGCTAAAATGTTATAGACTTTCCATTTAAAGTGCGCTTACATAATATTGCATATAATTCATGCGTCATTGAACAGTCGTGACAAACGGTGGCAACTTTTGCTAATTCATCCCTTCCCAGGTTCCATTCTCTCTGTCTGCCTGTCTGTTACTCTCTCTCTCTCTCTCTCTCTCTCTCTCTCTCTCTCTCTCTCTCTCTCTCTCTCTCTCTCTCTCTCTCTCTCTCTCTCTTATTAATTGTTAGTCAGAACAGGTTGCAAAAGACTAGGTTTTCGAGCCTAAAACCTTTATCCTATTAAACGATATAATGTTCCACAACATAAAAGTTCTCTGTAGGCCTACTATCTTTCCTCCATCTCCCCCCCCCCCACCTCCCCCTTCTCTCTGTCTCTCTCTTCTCTTCTCTACTCTTCTCTCCTCTTCTCTTCTCTACTCTTCTCTCCTCTTCTCTTCTCTACTCTTCTCTTCTCTACTCTTCTCTTCTCTTCTCTTCTCTACTCTTCTCTCCTCTTCTCTCCTCTACTCTTCTCTCCTCTTCTCTCCTCTTCTCTTCTCTACTCTTCTCTTCTCTACTCTTCTCTACTCTCCTCTTCTCTACTCTTCTCTACTCTTCTCTCCTCTTCTCTACTCTTCTCTTCTCTACTCTTCTCTACTCTTCTCTTCTCTACTCTTCTCTCCTCTTCTCTTCTCTACTCTTCTCTCCTCTTCTCTACTCTTCTCTTCTCTACTCTTCTCTACTCTTCTCTTCTCTACTCTTCTCTACTCTTCTCTCCTCTTCTCTTCTCTACTCTTCTCTCCTCTTCTCTTCTCTACTCTTCTCTCCTCTTCTCTACTCTTCTCTCCTCTTCTCTCCTCTTCTCTCTTCTTCTCTCCTCTTCTCTTCTCTACTCTTCTCTCCTCTTCTCTCCTCTTCTCTACTCTTCTCTTCTCTCCTTCTCTCTACTCTCCTCTTCTCTTCTCTCCTCTTCTCTACTCTACTCTTCTCTCCTCTTCTCTACTCTTCTCTTCTCTCCTCTTCTCTTCTCTACTCTTCTCTTCTCTACTCTTCTCTACTCTTCTCTTCTCTCCTCTTCTTTACTCTTCTCTCCTCTTCTCTTCTCTTCTCTCCTCTTCTCTTCTCTCCTCTTCTCTTCTCTTCTCTTCTCTTCTCTTCTCTTCTCTTCTCTACTCTTCTCTGCTCCACACATTCTCTCTTCCCTACCACCACCCTCTCTCCTAGCCCATCCCACAGCTAGACGAGTCCAGAGACAGAGAGATGCAGTAACGGTCGCACAGCAACAACAACGTCGTCAACAACACGGATACCGAGGTGCAAATATGCAGACTCGCCTTCTTCATGCATTTTACTGTTTTGACCTGGGCTGTTCATGGCTTTCCTGCTAGACGTTCAATGCCGCTGGGTCAGCAAAACCTAGAACAAGGAAAACAGGAAAGCAGCTCGTGAATTTCTTTGTCATCGCAACATACTGTAGTTACATTTCATCTTTACTGAAACACGTATTGTTAATACAATAATCCCCCTCGTACCACCACCCCTAAAAATAATAATAATGAAATAAAATAAATAATAATACAATTTAATAAATAAATAAATAAATAAAATAAAATAAAACATATTTTTGTAGCCTAGATCAAAGCGTCGTGTACCCAAGTATTGCTCAGATTTAAAATAATATTCAAGAATATATTCGTACGTTACTTTCTAAACATAACCTCGTTCAAATATGTTGCCTTTTATCGGAGTATACACACAAATAAGCATATGAAATATAAATCAGTTCCATAAAATTAAAACAAGGCTAAATTTGACAATCTGAATATCGAACAATAACATTTCACGAATAATATTATTATAATTACCACATGACTTACCTTAATTTTGAAAACCTTACTCAATTTTTATTTGTTACTGGTTTTACCTCCCGAATTAAATTACTTAAACTGAACTTTGGTTTCTATATTACAATATTTTTAAAAAAAAACTTTTTGGCCGGCTTTAATGTTAAAAAAAGACGTACAATGAAAAGTTTCAAACTACAACCTCTCCAATCACAATTCAACCGTTCCCGAATAGCCTAATAAAAGTATACCAAGATTATAAAGTTTTTTTTTCTAGTCTTAAATACAAAAAGTATGGAATGCTTTCAAAATAGCGCAACATATTTTGGGAAGGTGTAAAATAGCGACACCGCATGCGGTATAATAATAATATCCGCGCTGACTTATTGTTTTCCACAACCAGAGTGAAACACATCAGTCTCGTATCGAATTTCGATTTACGTTGTTAGGTTTAGTTGACAAAGGTGACCCTCTTTGTCCATGAAAGAAGTACAGGCGATATAGATCTTTCTTTTGAAAATTAACTAAACACATAAAGGAATTATAATAATAATTAAACACTTTTACTACTACTACTACTACTACTACTACTACTACTACTACTACTACTACTACTACTACTACTACTACTACTACTACTACTACTACTACTACTACTACTACTACTACTACTACTACTACTACTACTACTACTACTCACCCGATGCACATCTATTCAGAGTCTGACAGAGCCTAGGCCAGGAGAGGTTTAACCAGTCATGGCAGCAACTGGCACACTCTGCTAGATACCTGTAGTAGTAGTAATAGTAGTAGTAGTAGTAGTAGTAGTAGTAGTAGTAGTAGTAGTAGTAGTAGTAGTAGTAGTAGTAGTAGTAGTAGTACACCCGATACACATTGGTCGAACGCTACCAGAAGCATGCGTTATTAGTCGCCTCAACAGGCGATAAAGCATGCTCCCATGCTTCAGAGCACTGCTTTCTATACGCTTCAAGCTCTATAGTATCGGAAAAAGCGCAATTTCACTGCAGTGAACTTATGAAAATAGAAAAATGTAAGTTTCGTCTCCTCTAGGGGACGAATTAGGTCAAACTGTATTAGTTTCTAGGTCAACTGTCTTTTACGAACCGTTTGACAATGTTTTTGAACCGTTTGTTGACGCCGGATAGTGTCCTCACTTGGTTTCATGCAATTTAAGAATCCAACAAGGCAATTGGGTTTTTGAGACGGAAAGAGCGGAATATTGTAGAGCAACATTCTGTATATATTTACAGTGAAATTGCGCTTTTCCCGTCACTATAGCGCTTGAAGCGTGTAGGAAGCAGTGCTATGAAGCTTTTGTGCCTGGGAAATATAAGACTCCTTTAAGGTATCTAGCAGAGTGTGCCAGTTGCTGCCATGACTGGTTAAACCTCTCCTGGCCTAGGCTCTGTCAGACTCCTTAAAGGAGTCTGAATAGACGAGGATCGGGTGTACTACTACTACCACTACTACTACTAGGCTACTACTACTACTACTACTGCTACTACTACTACTACTAGATATAAATAGTTATTATTTTTTACCATAACTTCATTTGTTTAGTTATTTTTAAAACATGTATTGCCCATATCTTGCCTTTTTATAGCTCAAGAGCTGCTCAAGGCGCTGGCCAATGCAGGACCTAACGCAAGGCGCATGAGGCGCCCACAGGCTGCCTGAAACGCATCGCCTGACTCCCCAAACCACTGAGCACGATCGTAGGCGACCGGGGATGGAGGAGAAATGACCTAGTGCTTGCCAGGTGTATTTGTGTAGCTGGCAATTAGTATTACAATAGTAGCTGGAATTAGTATTATAATAATGGAACTAAACGAACGGAGTTATACTAAGATAGAGATGATGCTACAGCGAGAGATGCACTGTCACTCACACTATATGAGACAAAAGGTTGTCTAATCTGTAGAGCTGGGTACCGTGGGTCAAAATCGTACCGGTATTACCGCGGTATTTTAAGGTCGTATCGGTATTTCGTACCGGTATACCGCGATTTTAAGTGTTACAATCAAATGGGATATGGCACTAACAGTAGTGTCGGAGGGGCCGGGTAGCTCAGTTGGTAAGAGCGTCTTGCTAGTAACCGAAAGGTCGCTGGTTCGAATCCCGGATTGGTCAACGTGTGATCATATTATTTTCCCCTTTACCAACAACTGGCCCGCTGGTGTCAGTATAAATCGGTCCAGTAGTCACCTATATGCGAAAGTGTCGTGTGACTATAATCTACAAACAACAACAGTAGTGACCGACACAAAAGAAAGATTGTCATACACTTCAAAACAGTTTCAAAGAACCACATTTCCATAGAAACTGAAGCTTTATTATTGCTTGAACGCCTTCAAAGCAAATTATGATAAATCACTGTTTAGAACATCAGCAAACTTTGAACCACAAAATCAAAATCAAACAAAAACATTCAACGGGAAAGGTCTTT